>OY284416.1:105448002-106648002 GCA_958301585.1 Merodon equestris
CAAGCGATAAAGCTCATAGGAGACAAAAATACCGCGAAGTCACTTGAATATAGACGCATTGTCTCTTCTCTCTTTCCGCTTTATCCTTATTTTAACAAACAATGTCAAGTGAGCTAGCCAGTTGCATTCCTCAAGCATTTAACCATAATACACGTCCGCCCGGTCAAATTTAGAGACTCGTTTTTTAGTCGAACCAAATGAATGTGGAATACTCTTCCCAACTCAACTTTTCCCACTCGTAACAAACCAGAAAGATTTAAAACCATTGTGCTCCTCTCCTCTCCTCTCTCTTCCTTTATACCTTAGGCCCGTACTGTGTCTTGACTTCTTGACATTTAAGGGTAGTCATAACCTCTTGAAAAAAAATTAATGTACCTCTGGGAATCGTGGTCTATTTATATGATTTTTGATGTGAAACATCTATAACGCGGCTTGGCAGTAAAATCGACTCGAATGCATGACGGCAAACGGCATAACGCTGTCGTGCCACGATGCTCCCACTACACCACCGCTATCGACTCCTTTGTGTGTGCGCGCGCGTATACTATAAACTTTGTTACTTCTCTGTATGAGCTACGTTTCTATGTATATCGTAGTATACTTATAGGTACGTATACCATTTGTATACACGTGTTGCATTTTTCTTTAGAATATTATTGCTTTTAAGCGCTTAAAGATTCGAATCAGTTACAATATTATCATATGAGTGACAGTGATCATCAAGTGACCAAAAATAAACAAAAAACAATGATGATCAAAGTGCAGGGTGCAGTGAAATGTTTAAAACGCGTCCACAACGTTTGCTTCTTCGAACACAATCTTTCGTTTCAAACTAAAGCTTAGTAAATTATCGGTAATTATTTAGAAAAAGGCCCTGCACTACGATTTTGATTAAATTCGAATATGTCGAAATAGACTTTGTCCTGACAATGTTGATATAGATATTTTAGGCCAGACTTTCCCAGTTTCAAAGATATAAGCTTTTTAATTTTTCATACAAAATACAAATTTGGCTTGTTTTAGTTCAATCATAGTTTTGCCTGGGGCTATACAAGAAGTTGTAAATAATCACATTTTCACGTAAAGGTTATATACATAGCTCCTACAGTATGCGGTCTTCAATAGTTTAGAATATATACAGATACAGTATACAACATACTTTCAAAAAAGTGTCAGAGGATCCCTGCTTGGGATCACTGTTGAATTTGGAGTAAATGTAAGATTAGGCCTTTGCTTTGGCGAGAATTAAAATTCTACGAATTAATTCAAGTTATGCGGCAGACTAATGTAATTTGTGCTTCTATCCTTACAAAAATTAGTAATGGATCTATTTTGGATGATGACGAATTGGACATTATCGAGTCAAGATTTTTTACGAAGGAAGAAGTTACAAAGCGCTGTCAAAATGGGGTTCGATTATTCCTAGAAAACGTATCGGTCAATGAATCTATTTTGCAACAAGATAAAGAAAAACTTGTTTCCACTGCAAAATATATTATTAGTGGCTTAGGATTTGTGAGACAAAAATTCATAAGATGTCAGTGATTGACACAGGTGGATTGCGATACGAAATTATTATTGTAATTGGGAAGCCTTACGTTATTACAACAAATATAGACGTTACAGATGGATTAGCTAATACTGCTGTTGGAACATTGGTTCATATAGAACAGAATGAACGAAATGAATTTACTCGTGTATGGCTGGTTTGAAAAAACTAGTACAGTTGCCAGAAAAAAAGTTGCAGAACATAATATCGATAACCGAGCCGTTCCTATTATACGTGGAACGACATCTTAACAATAACAAAACGATTGTGGGAAAAAGAAATCACTTTTCTATGATATCCGGATGTGCCATGACTATTCATAAGTCCCAAGGAGCTACATTTTAGGAAATAGTCTATGGGTATAATAAATCTCATTTATTCAATTATTATGTGTCGCTTTATCGCGAGTTACTAGTATTGACGATTTATTTATATGTAACAGAAATGATTATTTAAGATTTTATCATGCAAGAAGAATCCGTCCATCAATTTTGTCTTTACAAGGAGAATTTAAAAGACTATCCTTGAATACGCTTGATACAGGGTGCGCCATCCCATATGGGTAGATGTAAACTTCGAATAACTTCAACAATTGTCAACCGATTTTCATATGTGATAGCATTTTGGAAAGGTCGTTTCAGTACAATTTTAACCATCGCTTCACACCAAAAGAAAGCGCGGAAATAGTTTCAATGTTCATTAAAAATGACCGCTCGATTGTGCTAACTCAACGTGCGTATCGTGTAAAATATCGTGATCGTGTTGCTCCCAAAAAAGATACAATTAATCGTTGGGCCTCGAATTTTTTTCAATTTGGTTCTGTGGCAAGCCCTAGTAAGCAACTTAGGCCACGTGCGCGCCGTTCAAACTCATCTATTCAGTCTGTGAAGGCCAGTGTTCAAGAAGACCAAGTTTGTCATATCGGCACCGTTCGCAGCTGTTAGGCATGAACCAAGCTTAGACATATGGTAAACACACCGCAGTTTTGGTTATGTGAAAATGTCTGATTTTGTGCTAAATATTGTACATAATCGTCATTTGCGGGAAGTGCTGCTTTTCTTCTTTCATTCGAAGAAAACGGGGACCTGAAGCGCATCGACAACTCCAAAAAGTTTACGGAGATTCTGCTCTAAGTGAAACAACGTGCCGTGATTGGTTCCGTCGCTTCAAAGACGGTGATTTCGATGTTGACGATCGTTCGCGTTAAGGAAGGCCAAAAATCTTCAAAGGCGCTGAATTGGAGGCATTGCTCGATGAGGATCCATGCCAAATGCAAAAAGAGCTTGCTTCAGTATTGGAGTTACCCGCCAAGCTATTTCAAAGTGATTGCATGCGTTGGCAATGATTCAAAAGCAAGGAACTTGGGCTCCTTATTATTTGAAGCTAAGAGACGTTGAGCGTCGTTTTTTCGCCTGTGAATAACTGCTCCAGCGGCAAAAAAGGAAGGGTTTTCTTCAGCGCATCGTTATAGGTGATGAAAAATGGATTTATTATAGCAACCCAAAGGGAAAAAAATCATGGGAACAGCCCGGTCATGCTTCTACGTCGTCGGCTCGGCCGAATATTCACGCTGCGAAGTTTATGCTGTTTATTTGGTGGGATCAGGGCGGTGTTATTTATTATGAAACCAAACGAAATCATCACTGGGGAACGGTATGGAACTCAATTGATGCGTTTGAGCCGAGCACTGCGCGAAAAGCGGCCACAATAAGAGCAGGGGCGCGAAAAAGTGATTCTACAGCATGACAACGTTCGGCCTCACGTTGTCAAGCTCATTAAAACCTACCTAGAAACGCTCAAATGGGATTTCCTACCCTACCCGCCATATTCCCCAGATATTGCGCCGTCCGATTATCATTTGTTCCGTTCGATGGCACATGGTCTGGCTGATCAGCAGTTCCATTCATATGAAGACATCTCAAAATAGCTTGATTCGTGGATAGCCTCAAAAGACGAACACTTCTACCGTGGCGGTATGCGAGCTCTGCCAGAAAGATGGGAAAAAAGTTATCGCTAGCGATAGGCAATACTTTGAATGTTTAATTTGTAACCGTTTTTTTCACAATAAAATTGCATTTTCATAAAAAAAGACAGCGAGAAACTCTGAAAAGTGTTAATAGAACCGTTGTTCTACCTCAGCTGTCAGCTGTCGGTGGTTACGGTTCGCTATTTTTTATTTGTTTAACAAATGGGTTAGAGAACCCGCCTTCGATTTTACTTTGAGATTAGAATAAAATGCAGCAAAAATAATGCTTCCGAGAAATATAACTGTTTCCACGGAAACCGTAAAGGCACTGAAGATGACGAACAGTAATAACTAATAACCAATGAAACCGATATCAAATCAGAATCAAATGACATGACCTCGAATTTCTTTCCGAAGTTGCACGTGCGCAACACATGGGAACGGGTTTTAGTTAGGTTAAGATTTTTCCAAACTTTGGATATCGAACAAAATAGCGGCGATTGGAAGTTGCTCAGGGTAAGTCATAAACCACGTCTAAATCTGATTAAACGTACATTTATGATTCCGACTTCGAAACTTAGGTTAAATCGGCCTCGTGGAGGTTTTCTAAATAGGCGAAACTGAAAAAAAATTCAGCAAAGGTGATTTAATGTAAAGGTCCTGTGTTTTCGATTTGTATGAAACCGCCGCCTTGCTTTCTTGACTTTTGCACGACATGATAACCCTCAGACTTCAATACTCATTCATAAATATTTGACTGGAAATATAAGTGTAGTAATGCCTAAGTCTCCTGAATGAACTATTTAGCGGATGTTGCCCTTTATACGAGTATATGTATATCTTTTCTTTTATTGAATGAAATAGAATCAAATTTCATTTCATAGAAAAAGAAATTGTTTCCTTGATATTGCATATCGAATTCAAATTCGGGCGGTAAGGTACACAACTGCGTGTGTTTTTTCTTAATCATCGCTATGTGGTCTCTTCTCTGATCACATACATATGTGCGTTTGTCTATGTGTTCCTGGTTTGATAGAATGTCTCATGGTCAACATCATTCAGGCTATTTGCATATAACCCAATCCCAACATTGAACTTGATATAGCTGTCATTGTTAACCAGTTCTAATAAAAATCGGTACAAAGTCATGATCCGCTGATTAGAGAGTGGATGCTAATCACGAGTGCTAAAAAGATGCCTCACGCACAACGAAACTGGTCCGTTGCCAGCTTAATTAAAGTCTTTTAGTTTCTTGTTTATCTTGTCACCATCCGTGAACTGTTGTTCTTCAATTTTGACTTAAAATATTTCCATTAGGTTGACGAAAAGCCAATTCAGTACCATGACGACAGCTTGACCAAGTTGTGTGGTGCACATACTACCTGACCACATACTGTGGTATGTTGCAATTTTCCTGTAATTGAATTCGGTTCCTCCATGACATAAGCAACCGCATACGTGTCTCCCTACAATTTCCAAACAAATCCGTCAGCTTTAAGCACCTCACTTTCATCAGCTATGAAAAAAACATTTTACGAGTATGCGACACATCATCACTTCCTGGCTGCTTATCTTATCACGTTACTGCCTTAAGATAAATAGATTTATAAATACTCATTAGAAATCACTTATGTCAAGGGCAGATGGTCGTGCCTCATTTAAATTGCAGAGAAGCTTTTCGACAAGTGTATGATGGGCAAAGATGATTTTGCTTTTTCCTCTACAATCGTTAGATGTGAGACGTGTTAGAGTAGTCTGCGGTTAGCGAATAATCTATTTGAATATATTCAATAAGTCCGCACATGAGTTGCACATGTGCAACTCAAACTAATGTCAACAATGTTGCCTGTGCTTTTATAGCCCGTTGAATGACCTTTTCCTCGAACAAAACATGTTTCTTATGCGTTCTTCTACTATCATTCGATCATTTGTTATCGATTAGCTATGGCGACATGATTAATTATTTTAGGGCTTTTGACCTATCGGGTGCATTGAGCCAATGCGGAATCATCATTCCCATTAGTGAGTTATTGAGTTTAGTCCTTTATTTCTGGTGTCTTTTCTCCTAGTCTCAGTCAGACCTTGAGCCATCTTCGTCCACTTGAACTGTTTCAACTCGTATCTACGGATATTCGTCCCATCCATCACAACTTAACTCTATTAAGATTGTTCGCGAAACATGATTTAATCAAGAAATCATTCAAATCATACGAATCAAGACGTATCTCTCGTCTGGATCTTGTTATGCGGGATTTCACTGCACTTGTTGTCGTGTTTCGTGGTGCATCGGTACTCACGTCTATGACGAGCGAATCATCGCTGCTGTCTAGTCATAAAGTTTCACATCCGTGGAACAATGAAACTCTCCTCGGAACTGTAGGTCCCCGTCGATCATTATCCCCCTCGTGTAGAGATGTTTTTATTTTAATCCCCGTGCATCATGGTTAGCTTTAATTACACTATTTAATTTCTTTATTTTCTCCGTTTCAGGTTCTGGTACATGGCTATGGTTGCGTGCTACCGTAATCGTTCAACGTGTCAATGGCATGCTTATGACCCGACCAGACTCAGCAATCGTGTCCCATCAACCGATCGCAATGCCCATACAATCAACTACGATATTCGATTGGTGAACGGCAATCCCAATCAATCGGCATCGCATCCGTTGACCTTTCAATTTTCCTTCGATCAACAGAATTTGCTCGAAATGTATTTGATATTCTTGCTCGTCTATATGGTCCTGATACCAATGCAAATATATGCGGTTCGATTGCAAAAGCACCCGGTGACGAAATTATTTACAATTAGTTTGATAAGTGAATTTGTCAGTTTGGTGTTCATAACTACTCATTTGATTTATTTTGCGATGAATGGGATTGGGCAGCCGGATGTGGAGGCGGCGGGTGATATTTTGGATATTTTTAGTAGGGTAAGTCTGATTGATTAAGAGATAATGTGATTGTACTTTCATACATATTTGTATTTGTAGACGTCGTTTATGTTAATTTTGCTGTTGCTTGCGAAAGGGTGGGCCGTGACAAGGCAGCAGATCAGCCGAACCGGCTGGATTATTCTTATGTCAATTTGGGTACCATACTGTGCGTTTCATGTGTTCCTGTATATCTGGGATAGGGTAAGTGTTAACATTATGAATTACATTTAGGATGGGAGGCAAACCTGGAAGTCGAACAACAAGCCACTCCATCCTGCCAGTTTGTTGTCCTCTAACCTTTGTTAGCTTGATTTACTTTGACGTATTTTCTGTTGTGGGCAATCTTCTAGTTCTTAATCTATGGTTTGTTCATGCTGTGTAGGGTTTTGGGAGAGATTAAGGAGATCACACTGTGATCTCCAACGATTGTAGCCAATTTGGCGATCTCATTAAAATCTAGGGTGAATCTGCCTATTACAGGAAGCTAATGATAAACAAAACTCACATCTAGGCAATTTAGAAAACACCAAGGTGAGCCTAGGGACACATATACCACCATTAAACTGCCCCACAAGTGTGCATGCAAATCAGTAGGTTGACACGACTGGAGATCACCGGTGTTGTAAGAGTAAGATCAATCAAAAAAAAAAATAAAAAATCTGGAGCATGCCCGTGTCAAAAAGGAAGGGAAGAATGAAAACGGTCAAACCGTAGCATTATGGAAAAGAACGCTAAAAGGAAAAGCACTACCCCGCCAGGCACTACTAATGGTCGTGATCCTGGGACGAGCAGAAATGCTCGGGTCAGAGCTATAGGATTTCCGGGGGATAGCAAAGTAATGCAACGGCGTAAGCCACATTTAAGAGTCGCGAGTTGGAACGTTGGAAGCATGAGTGGGCGCAGCTATGAGCTTGAAGAAATGATGGTTAGAAGGCGAGTAGACATCCTGTGCGTACAAGAGACGAAATGGCGAAACACCGGTAATCGGGCACGTTTCTTGGACGTTAAAACAAAAGCCTACAAGATGTTTTACTATGGATTGGAACAAGGTAAAAACGGAATCGCCATCATCCTTGCGGCAGAGTTACTTGGCAACGTCTTAACCATTTCAAAGTCCAGTGACCGTTTGATGGCTCTCAAATTGGTGATGCATGGTGAGGTGTGGAACATCGTAAGCGCATATGCCCCTCAAGTAGGATGCGAACAAAAAGAAAAAGATGCATTCTGGCTAGATTTCCACAACCTTGTCAAAATCATCCCAAAGGAAGAGCTTTTGTTTGTTGGGGGAGATTTAAACGGACATGTCGGGAAGACAAGCGAAGACTATGAAGGCTACCACGGAGGGCTGGGATACGGCACCAGGAACTCTTCAGGTGAAGATATCCTAAACATGTGCAAGTCGTACGGTCTTATAGTGCTAAATACCATGTTCGTCAAACAAAGCCGGCACCTGATCACTTATAGCAGCGGCGGAAATGAAACTCAAATAGACTATCATTTGGTATCCAGTTTCATGAAGCCACGAGCTAAAGATTGCAAAGTGATCCTGGGAGACGCGATCGCCCCTCAACACCGTCTCCTCCTGACTGAATTTTTTATGGATGCGAGAAAGAAGTCAAAGCAGCAAACGAAGGTGTCTGAGAGAATCAAGTGGTATAAGCTGGATAAAGGAAAAGGCGAAGCTTTTATTACCATCATGGAAAACTACCTCTCTTCCATTATCGATGAGGTCGGTAATGAGGAGTGCAGAGCACAAGACATGTGGGATTCCCTACAACAATCTGGCCTGGAGAAAGCCAAATCACTGCTCGGAACATCTAAAGGCCCCTGCCAACACGCAAAAGAAACCTGGTGGTGGACAGACGAAGCCAAAGCAGTGATACACGAAAAGAAAATGGCTTTCCAAGCTTGGTCAAAGTGCTCTTCTACTAATAGAGAGGAAAAAGCTCGCCGTGAAAAGGTATATAGATGTTGCAAAGGTATCGCGAAGAAAAAATGCGCCGAATTCAAAGCGAAAAGCATGGAAGGCCTCTATCAGGAGTTGGAAGAAATATCGTCTTCCGCGTCTGACAGGAACCAGGCTACCCAGGAGCTTCGACAAAACAATTTGAACAAAGGAGCAAATATCTTTAAGATAGCCGCCCAGAGAAGAAGAAATGCTCAGGAGATTCGTTTCCCAAAGTTTATTAACAAGGCTGAAGGCCAACTCCTTGTGGAAGACCAAAAAATTCTCCACAGATGGCGACAGTATTGCGAGGAACTTCTGAACGAACAGTTTCCCCGAGTGTACTTTCCAAGAGCCGCCCCGAATCATGCCGAAATACCCGACATCACAGTCGAAGAAGTTCGGTACGCGGTTAAAAACTCCAAGAAAAGAAAAGCTGTTGGGCCGGACGGGATACCCTCTGAGTTCTGGAAAAAGATGGGAGACATCGGGTCTAGATGGCTCATGGTTCTTATCTCCAAACTTATGAGAGGCGACACTATGCCTAATCAATGGAGGGAAAGCTATCTTCTTCCATTGCACAAAGGAAAGGGTGATACGCGAAATTGTGATAACTACCGTTCTGTCAAGCTGATGTCGCACACCATGAAGATCGTTGAACGGGTATTAGATAGCCGACTGCGGAAAATAATACGACTATCTGATGACCAGTGCGGGTTTGTCTCGGGTAAATCAACAACAGATGCAATCCAAAGTATAAGGATCATGATGGAAAAGCATCGTGATTCTTCAAAGGACTTGCATATGGTGTTGGTTGATTTCGAGAAGGCCTTTGACCGGCAACCAAGAGATCTTTTATGGGTAGCGCTAAGACAAAAAGGAGTTCCAGAAACCTACGTGCGAGTGATTATGGACATGTACGAGAGAGCAACGACAAGAGTAAGATGCACCGCAGGAGTCACCGAAGAGTTCGCAATCAAAGTCGGTGTACACCAAGGGAGCGTCCTCAGCCCACTGCTTTTTATAGCAGTCCTTGATTGCTTGCTTGAAGGAAAAGTGACGGACCCCAATGTGCACCAGCTATTCTTTGCTGACGATGGGGCCATTATAAGTGATGATCAGGCGTCCCTACAACGAGCACTTGATGTGTGGGTGGACATTTTTGAGGGACACGGGTATCGTATTAGTTCAAAGAAGACAGAGTATCTGTGCTGCCCGTTCTCTGACCCTCATCAGCCTATTCCAGACATTTACTTGAATGGAAGAGTGCTTCCCAAGTGTGAAAAGTTTAAATATCTGGGATCTATGATTAATAGAGAAGCAACTTGTGATGACGACATCAAACATCGCGTAAGCGTAGGGTGGATGAAGTGGCGGGAAAACTCCGCCATCTTCTGTGATCGAAAATTTCCCCCTAAGCTGAAAGGAAGGCTCTACACTTCAGTTGTACGTCCGGCGCTTACATACGGTTCACAATGCTGGACAATGCACAAAAAGTATGAGAGCAAATTAACGGCAACTGAGATGAAGATGCTTCGCATGACAGCGGGAGTAACAAAGCGTGACAGAATTAGAAGTTCAAAGATCCGAGGAAGCCTCCACGTAAAAGAAACCATCACAAGAAATATAGAGCGCGACCGACTCAGTTGGTATTGCCATGTTCAAAGGAGAGATCCTTTGAACCCCGTCCAAAAGGCGTTATCAATCAACATTCCAATTTCAACACGCAAAAAAGGCAGGCCGAAAAACAATTGGTGCAAACAAATGCAAAAACACCAGCATTTGATTGGCCTCAGCGATGAAGTAATCCCAAACCGGGAAGCCTGCCGCTACTTTCTGAGGTCAAACCGGCGGACCCCACAAGCGGACCAGTAGGAATGCAGTTAAGTGGGAAGGTTATGGTCCTACACTTCTGACCATAACGACGCCGGGATAAAAAGGAAAAGAAGAAGAAGACAGGAAGCTAATGATATAATAGAACAAAAAGAACATCAATTGCAGTGTGATCAATTCCTTTTACAGTTTATTGACCGGAGGGCATCGCCTAGAAATTTGTAGGATTTGTCCTTACTGCATTCATCTTTATTATTCATCATATGTCATAGTCGCCTTACGGGGGTTGTCCATCTTGCATCTTGTTCAAAAACTTATTGAAACCCAATAAGGGTAAGGGATCCAGGGTTTCATCATCTTATGATCTTATAACCCCACTTGCAGACGAATCGTTTTTTTTTTTTGTAAATAATTCGTGCATGTTCAAGAGTTGCGCTCTTATGATGTTTGTCACACAACCTATGAAGGCGTGCAGATGGTTTGTGTCTAAGATGTCGTTCATTACTATAGATTCGACTGAATTTGTCGCGTTGTTTGTAGTTTTACAGTAATTTTATTCCATGTCATTAAGATGTTATATTGCAAATGCACACGCAGAGTATGAATTTTGAAGTGATCTTATACTGCAAGTGTTATGCCTTCGTCAGCATTTTTTGATCATCTCTCATTCACAACTGGTATTGTTGTACAGTTTTTTTTTTCCGTATAGGAATTGTTCTTGGCTATGGTCAGACTTGAACTACAGACCTTCCGCTGCACAGTCGGTGATGATTACCATTGCACCACTACCACCCCTTGGCGCTTATATACGTTCGTTCGCATGTAAAAAAAAGTAGGCCGATTATTATCTCAGTAGGAGGATAGTCATGCATGTTGTCCTATCTATACGTAACCTTGCCGTGGTGCCATTTATATTTGTGGGGTTGGTGATAATGGAGGGCCGCATACTGAAGTTCACCAAAGGCTAGAGTAGTTGCAAAAGAGTGCTTTCATTGAAGAGGTTCGTGAGCGGCACAGACAAGTAAAACTTCGTTTTACCAAAAAGGTAATGACTAAAAATAGGAAAGGACTCTATATTACTTTTTTGACTCACTTTAACTAGCAATCACTGACACAACTTATGCAGCTGGGTACCGAGAATTAAATGATAGTATACTGATCTAAAATGATATTAATATGTCCCATCTCCACTTTTGAGGCTTGTAGAGTTTGAACCTATCGTTTTTGGAAGATGTGTTTGTGTGTGTGTATACGTTCGTGAACATATTTTTAGCGGCACGTATCTTGGAAGCCAATTAAGATGCACGACCCTTTTTAAATCATATAGGAAATATCGGGGCGTGTCAATAAGCTATAAGGGAACTAAATGGGGAGGCTGATAGTTCGGACTCAAATGGTATCGTTTATTAGAAATTGGGGCTTAAATAAAATTTAAGTCTGTCGCATGCATATAAAATACATAGTCGTGCCATAAATTCTGTCCTTTATTTAATTGATTTATTCAAACAATAAACAAAATTATTTTTGTTATTTATTAAGTATTAAAATGACAATATAAATATGTAAGAAATTATTCTTCTCTCTTAGCCTTTAAACACTTTCTCAAACGATCCGGCCATTCGTCTATCGCCGCACGCACGACTTCCAGTGATAACGAAGCTGCTGTCGTCACCAATTCAGCTTTAAGAGACTCAATATTTCGACGAAGCTTACAGCAAGCAAGCCAGAAGCGAAAAATGCAGTGTTTGCCCGTAAATGAGGTGTTTCTCAAGGACTTCATAGCCTTCTCCAAAACGTTGATCACTGGTGTCCTAATTTGGCGAGGTCGACAACTTCGCGCCCTGTCATCCACAGAGGAGATCTTATTGTACCGTTTTGTAGCACGGTAGATGATTTTTTTCGATATTTTCAGTGGTTTTAACAACTCGAAAATCTCTGTGGGAGTTTTACTGCATTTGTGCAGTGCAATAACAGCGACACGATTCTCTTTGTTACCCCACTCCATTTTTATCGTTACGCGTATTAGGTTCAACTGATTCATAAACGTTATTTTAGGTATCCACTTGTCCGTTATACATTTTAAGAACAACAACATAGCAATATAATTTTTTTTTGCGTCTTAAGCATTAGGGATAGAACTTATGGCAGGACTATGCAAGTATGTTACATATTTGACCTTTTTTTTTGTAGTAATTTCTTTTTTTAAGAGAAAAGACATATTCCTGTGTTCAAAAATGAAAAATGTCCTGCCGTTTAAAATACGGAAATAGAGTTGAATCAGGGATGATTTGAGCGATTTCCCTAAGACTCTTACCGAAAACAAAAATTGTACCAAAGCGTTTGTTAAACACCTAACTTTGTTCAAAAAATAAGGTGAAAGTCCGGTCAAGTCCGGTGAATACGGTTGTTGAGGCATGATTACGGTATTGTTTTTGGACAAAAATATACACACAAGCTACGATAAGTGAGCAGGTGCAATCGAGATGCAACATCCATGATTTTTTTTCTCACAAATCCGGACGTTTTCTTCGTATAGCTTTACGCAAAAGGCGATCTTTCGGTAACAATTCATTATGAACCACGTTATATCAATCGAAGAAAAACAGTTCACAGAAAAACGTTCACATTTGACGTGCTTTTTCCAGTCTTGGCTCTTCTGGCCGCTTCCACTGGAATAATTGGGCTTTTGTTTCGACGTCATAACCATGTACCCATGTTTCCTCATCAGTTATTACCCTTTTCAGCAAATCTGTATCGTTATTCAATAGCTCATGAGTAATGCTCAAACGACGGTTAATTTGGTCAATATTTAGCAATTTCGGAACAAACTTCGCTAATGTACAAAATCATGATATGCCAATATCCTCAGCAACTTCTTTGATAGTTTTGGATAGATATTCACTGTATCAACATTTTCATCCGTTGTGATGGTCCTTAGGAGAGTCCAATTTTATTATTCTTTTTCGAGCATATTGGCTGGTGGTATTTCCTATAACAAGTGTAATATGTATTGTCTGCAATTGACTTTGGCTTATTGGCACATGCGAGTATCAGCAATAAAAATAATCGCAAGGCGTGAAATCGTACGAGATAAATTGTTCACCGAACTCATTTCTCGATTGGTCCATCGATTCGCGAGAACTTCGTCGCTGAAGACAAATTTTCAATAAAAAAGCGGATCGTCCTCCAGCTTTTCTAAGGCCCATTCACCTAAAATTCGACGTTCTCGCAGGTCGTTCGGCTTTAGTTCTTGCATGAGCAGGGTTGTATAAGGTTTTAGATCAAGATCAATAGATCCTTGGGTAAAATGTTTCACGTAGTTGAGTAATACAATCCCAATGGCCACAAATGGATAAATCACAATCGTCATTAACACTGGATACAGCATTCTGTACGCATTTATCGCATAGCGGAAGAGTATTGATGTTCAATAGCTTGAAATTGGAGCGAAATTTGGCAACAGTGGCTAGAATTGCTTGCTAAGCAGATCTATTATGATGATCGTAACATGATCGAAGTGAGCAAAAAGCATTTTCCACTTTGTACAAATTTGGTAATGAAATTCAATAAATTGTAACCTTGGTCGGGTATAAAGTTTTCCACGACAAAATGGCAATACTAACTGAGTATGCTTGACTTTTACGCTTGTCACAAAACATGTGTGAACTTTCAAAAGTGGAACACTGGAAAACTAAACAACAAAAAAATCATTGAATAATTCTGCTGAAAGGCGCTTGATGATGACCAAAATTAGTATGAACCTTATCGAAAGTCTTAGACGTATCTTTTCGTTCGTGAAGTAAATTTGTACTATGTCGTCACGTGCTCTGATTGTGTGTTAATCTATACCTTTCTTAGTTTGTACTTACTAGAAGCCATCGCTTAACTCATCATTAAAATGATACCTTTTATTGGACGACATTTATGACCAATGCATATTGTGTAGACTAAAGCTCTTGATACCCGGATATTAGGGTACCCGCTTTTGTCGGGTATAACCCGGGTATGCGGGTGCGCGTGTTGTCGGGTATTACTCAGCTATGCGTTTTTTGGTACTACCTGGTACGTACGTTTCCAAGTACTCGTGTTATTTCTCATGATATGTTTAGAGTAAACAGTAAAACGATTAAACCATAACTTAACAACATTTTATTCAGAATTCAGTTTTTTTTAACTATTAAGATTAACACAAAAAAAACATAGCACACAGAGTAGTCGTAGTAGTTGGATCAAGATGAAGCACTAAGACACTTCCCAAAGCCGCCATTGTACCAACAGAAAATAATGGTGACTGTTTGATGGACTGCAGCTGGTTTGATCCATCATAGCTTGCTGAATCCTGGCGAAACCATTACGACTGAGAAATATTGTTAACAAATCGATGAAATGCACGAAAAACTTGAAAGCATGCGCCCGGCTTTGGTCAGCAGAAAAGGGCCAATCCTTCTCCATGATAGTGCCTGACCACACGCCGTACAACTGACCTTATAGAAGTTGAACGCGCTGGGCTACGAAACCTTGTCCCATCCACCATACTCGCCGGACCTTTCTCCAACCGCTTACCACTTGTTCAAGCATTTCGACAACTTCTTGCGTGAGAAAAGCATCAAGAGCCAAGACAACGCCAAAGCTGCCTTCAACGAGTTCATAGCCCCTCAGACCTCCAAAGTTTTATACTGAAGGAATAAATAAACTTCCTTCCCGTTAGCAAAAGTGTGTGTGTTTTTTTTTTTTTTGATACTTCTACTATCTGTTGGAGCACTCAGACACAAATACTGGTCCATTGTACTACCAGACAGACACCTTGTCTTTATTGTATTTTCCCCGTTGTCCGGAGAAAAGTGAGGAGGGGCTTCAGTGATGTAGAGCTAAGAGATACGGCACCCACCACGTCGGCCCCAAGGGTGCGCCACCGTGTGCGAGCGAAGGCGTATGTAATGACGCCCGTTAGCCTTCTGCAATCATTTCTCCTTAAGGATAAGAAAAATGTTGCAGAATTCTTGCAGACATCAGGGCGTACGCGCTTAGTCATCCTGTATCCTGGATATTCCCTCCATCTACGACTGTGTACGTTAAAAACCCAGTCATTGATGTCAGATTTGACCGTGGAAGCAGGTAGACCTAAGGCGGGTTCAGGTCCTGAGAAACTCTCCTCTGAGGCTCTTCTAGCGAGTTCATCGGAGATCTCGTTTCCTGGGATTCCAGAGTGACCTGGGACCCATACAAGCCTAAGTAAATTTAGTCTTCCGACTTTGTTCAAAAAGGTCTTGAGTTCATGCACTAATTTGGAGTTGGATAGAGGGTTGGACACAGCTTTGAGTGCAACTTGGCTGCCCCCGTGCAGCTGAGACAGACCGCTCTTTGGAGTTTGGTGAGTGAAGCCACAGCGTGTTTGTGTGTTAGCCTGCTCCACCAAACAACCGATGCATATGAGATTATCGGTCTTATCATTGCCGTGTAGATCCAAATGACCTTTTTCGGCGCCCCATGTTTTGCCAAGGGCACCTTTGCATTGCCAAAAAGCTGACAGCGCTTAGCTTCCTTGGATATCGGGATGGGAATCTAGACACGCGGTAGCGTGTCAAGCCAAGTTCAAGCGAACAGAACTGGCGAGCAGCACCGGGTGTAATATTACACGAACCATTTGGAGCCACTTTTGACCCCCTCATAACTCAAAAACTATTTCATCTAAACATGTCAAATTTGGCACATATGTATATTGAGACTTAGCGAAATAGATATGTGGTCCAAATTTTATAAACACAGCTTAAACGGTTATTTAGATATTAACATCCAAAAATCGTCATTTTTATCACTGACCTATACATATGTATGTAGATCAAAACTCTAACCCACTTCCAGATGACCTAGAACTATGAAATTTGGCAAGTAATATCGTCATATGTATACTATAAGTACAGGAAAAAATCTGAAAACTATACATTTGCAATTAAATCACAAGAAAAATAGTCTTTATTTAAAACTGATTTTATGGGAGAGGGAGCTGAAGTGTGAAACGGAGTAACACATACACAATTCTTTATTGTTCGAGCCTGCAGGTTTTTTTGGCTGGGGATGCGCTTCAATTGTATTCGTCACTATTACCAATGAAAGGCGATGTTCACAAATACAATTGAAATGAAAGAAGAAGGAGAAGAAGAAGAAAGAAGATATAGAAAAAAATAGTACCATGTGATCACAACACAATTATGTGTATATGTATATATGTATGTACATATACAATATGTATGCTGAAAGTAAAGATGAATGTACGAGATAATTTACATACATTCTCGGGTAAATTAAATGTGTACAATGATGGAGAACCGCTCAAGGATGTTAGATGAAAGAAAAAAAAAAACAATGAATGAGATTGGCGAGAAAGTGAGAAAGGGGCCCGGAGGGAGGGGAAATGTCTTATACTACAAGTGGAGGGAAAAGTCTGGTGGGTTTGATGAGGTGTGCAGAGTAGATGGTCCATCTATAGTTAATGCAAATCCAGATTAGGGATCTATCACATACATATGAACGTCGCAATCTTAAGAACTCCATATCAGATGGATCATGTAATAGATACAGTTTGAATAATCCGGGCGCTGAGAACGGACACTGTGTATGTAACATTTTGTGATGTTTAACATCCGATTGATTGTTGTTTATAGGTCACTACGATGTCTAACCAATATTGCTGTAAAATGCATAAATACAGCAATATACGAAAACAGCCGCAATGGTAATATTTCTTGACAGATTGTTGTAGGAGATTTGTTTAGCATATGATGTTACTATCCACAAATCACAAGGCCTTATTCTTGACAGCGCTCTTCTCGACATACGCTCCTCTATATTTAGTAAAGGCTTATATTTAGTAAAGGCTTACGTTGGACTCTCCAGAGTTAAAACCTTATATGGAGTACATCTTATCAATTTAGATCCAATTCAAATCAAGGCACAAGAGAGCTCTATTGTAGAGTACAACCGCCTGCGCACGTTACACCTCCCCGACTTGGCCAAATGAAGTATAAACAGAAAACGCGTAAAGAAATGTCGGATACTGAATGGGCAATTCACTCGAACATCTCAAAGGTACAACAAAATATAGAAAATAACACAAAAAAGACAATTACGTATATCCCGTAAACGTAGGAAAATACAGTAGATTAACAAAAACCAATGGTATTCATTTTATTATAAATAAGTACCTACTAATAATTTCTGTACAAAAAATAATGGGAATATCAAAGTTTCGGAAGATACGAGGTTTTCTTGCCTTGCCAATAATCACCGTACTGCCGGGACAAACTCGACGCGTCTTCACCTCTTTCCAATTTCTCAATAATTTCACTTTTTTGTTTCAATGATAAGAATGTCGGCTTTTTTAAAGAGATTTTTGCAAATAAACACTTTATTTTATCTACACTGCGCTGTTTTAATTGTATTCAAAAACGAACAACTCAGCAAACGAACGAATGAACATGTTCAAACGTGTGCATACATTTTTGGTTCACGTTATCGAGGTTTCGTTTGTGCACGCTATAGAGTACTCTTTATAAAGAAATGGGTGTTCACGCTACCCAGACACTACTGTATTTTGATTAAAAAAGTTTTGTCTCACTTAAAATTTTAAGGGTTAAAAACCGACATTATTTTTTGAAACCTAATATAATGCATTAAGTGGTAACTTTAAAGTACTGTTAGTTCATTATCCTTAAAGTGCATCGGACTTCGAATACGTCCTTGTAGACTCCATGTTTAATTCAATAGTTTACCAATAGAAAACTGTAATTTAAACGTAAACTTCACTCGAGTTTCATTTCTGGGCTCAGTTTTCGCCGAAAATAAAACACCGCGAAGGTGTGTTCCCATGCTGTTGTCCAAAACGTATTAGGACCTCCCTACTGTTATCATCTTAGTCAGCATTCATCTCATTAAAATTTAATAAAAATATTTGTTTAAAATTATTTCTTTTTTTTTAGACGGAAGTAGATATAACGTCCGATATAGACGAATACCAAACATGGCCAGGATGGATAGTCCTAATACTCAGGTTAGTTTCCCGTTCACTACTTTCCATCTTGAAGCTCAGAATCCTCTTTCTAGAACTTCTTTTATGATGTGGTTCCTGTACGAGTTGCGCAACACAATGAAATATGAACATTCGACAAAGAAACTCGACTTCCTATTACATCTTGGCGCTTCAAGCTTAGTATGGTTCATTTACCTGCCAATCGTAGCGATAGTCGCTCTCCAAGTCAGTCCGATGTGGAGGGACAAACTCCTGTTAGGCATAACCAATTCAGCTGATTGTCTGGCGTATTGCGTTATGACAGGACTCCTGTGGCCAAATCGCTCCGGTCAGTACTTACTACTAGCCGGATCACAATATTCAGGTAAATCCCATTTCATTACACTTTGGGTGCAACTTAGTGAAATTGTTGTCTTCTGACAGGTATGGATGAGTTAGATGAATTCAATGAAGCCCCGCACATCGTTCGTGAGCGTGAACGCCGTCGAAATTCAATCGATGCGGTAATAGCTACAAATGGCGGTATTGGTAATAACATAATCGGAAGTGTAGTTCCAGCTGCCAATAACTTCCCGCTAAACGGTGAAGTCTGCACCGATTTACTCGAGAGAGAGGACCTCAATGCAGAACTATTAACTGATTTACACAAAAATAGTCACGTAATCGCATAGAATTAGAATTTTTATCCACAACAACAACAAACACAGATACAGATCTTAAGGTATTGTAATAGACGAACTCACTTTACACATTTCCAACCTTTTACAATAACCTTTTGTTGACCATTGCCCCTTAATTCCCGATCACATCGCGCACACGCCCACACCCACTGACTGTATTTTGTAAATAACACATTTTTAGGAATGAAAAGATAGAAACAAAAAAGGTTGTTGCCATCTGCCATACAATGTATAGTGCAGGTTTAGTCGAAAGCTTTTCTTTGTGTCGTTGTAGTCAATTCTTATGTCCGATAGATAGGAGGTTCATATGAGCACACATGCACATTTCTATGAGAAATATCTGATTTAAACCAAAAATAATATTTTTTAGAGACAATTTACACACACTCACACGCAGACTACACACTAACGTGTACGCATAGAGGAAATCCAGAGAAGCATTACTAATAGAGGAAGTTGCATTGTGCCGCCAGTGTTGTAAGTATTTTCCTTCGGAGGTGGAGATATGAAAATTCCAAATATAGAATAATAAAGCAAATTATTGTACGAAATTAGGACGTAACGGATAAAAGATGGAGATATTAATCTGATTTTGATTATGGTTTTGAACGTGCCAAGTGCGGGTGGAAGGGAGAGAAGGATACAAATGTGGCTATAGAATTCCTTTAATGCACATATGGTGCATTGTAGGTCAAAATGTAAATTTTCTAGATAGAGGGTGTCTTTTTTTCTTATGTTTTCCTGCTGATTTTTCAATCAGCAGCGGACCTTGTTTATTAAATTTTTAAATATCTGTCGCCGGAATAAGCAACTATGTTCTTAGTGTTCATATTTAGACCAACAATAGGTCTCATGTTGTCTATGTAATGTGTACCTGTATGATTTTCCAAGAGCCAGGTACATATATGGACCAACGTCACGGTAGTGGGCCACGATGCACAGTGACACATAGAATGATGACAAAGCAATGAAAAGGGTGTCAACGGAACGAAGCAAAATGGCAAATGTTTACAAAATAACAACCCATAGTGGTCAACAGATAGAGTTATGCGTAATGATCAATCAAGTAGTCAAAAAGAGGATTCGTAGAGACCAACAATGAGATATGTAAATGACGATTAAATAGCTTGACAGCCATTCACATGATGTGCCTCATCATCTGTTGCTAAATGCTCGCGCTTGCCATATTAAAGTGATTCCAAAAGCCCAATATAATTGTAGCCATCCATCCAATTTTCATTGCCAACTATATCCTAACTTGCGACATTCTTAGCTCCTTCTCTCACCTTCGTCTGCACTTTATAAATAACCCTTATTCAAAAGCTTGTTGAGAATAGAATACAAATTAGTGATTAAAGTGAAAAAGAGTGAATGCAGAAAGAATTAAATCAGAATAAACATATTCGAGCAAAGAAATGGTGTCAATTCGTAAACGATTAGGTTTAAAAACAAAATGGTCATAATGTGCATAGTATTCTCCCTCGCTCCTGATTTTAACCAGTTTTCTTAGACTAGTAGTTGTTATGTGTACGAGATATACGTATTGGAAGAATTGATATTTTTATATTTGGCAGTATTTTTTTAATCATTTGCGAATTTATATAGTTTTAGTAGTCGTTTTGGTTTTTTCATATTGTAAGTTTTTTTGTTTTCTATTGTGGGGACGGATTTTCAATAAAATATTATTTCTTATTACTAACCATCAGTCGCCACTAAATCATATTAAAAGTTTCTCTGATCGTAAGCCTTTGTAGCTCGATCATAGGCCTTCTTCAAATCTACAGAAGGATTGAGTAGATAAATAAGTAACCTGAACACCCATAATCCAAGAATGGTTTTTAGTCTTTTTTAAAGTGGGGACATTATGTATCATATATACGTAATAGGTGTGTGAGCCTATCTGGCTCCAGCATCCACTTCATCTAGGAAGATGCCATACGATGGTTCCCAAGTTCGCTTCTTATTTTTTGCTTTTGACAACATTTCGAAGTCATGATCTAGCTAAAGGTCTAGACAATCGAATGCTCAACTTTTGAAATGTATTTTAGTGGCGAATTTCCATTGTCACTGAGGAGCATAAATAATATTTTATTGCAAAATCATCCCAACAGTTGTCATAAGGTATATATATCTCTAGAGTACAGCCATGCTCATCATATGCATGAATATTGTGTATAGATTCAAAGATTAATTTCATATATCCATATTCATACTTTACTGAAAGATATATACATATATTCGTTCAGATATAGTTTATTGTATTACGATGAAAAGAACTTAGATTGTAAAATGTTTGAATTTAATTACTTGATGTAAGAAATTGATTTTTCAATTATTAAAAGCTAAAAAACAAATAAAACAAGAGATGAATTTACATGTTTGTATATTTATTAATGCATGGATTATATGGATAACATTTTACGTTTAAGTACATTGAGTGACGAATGAGATATTATGAATTTCATACAAAAACATTTAGAAGATAAATGAAAGATGAAACAAACAAATTATCATTTTGTATGTAGTACAAAACAAAAATATATATTATGAAAGGTTTTAGTGGAAGGGAATGAGTTTATTTTCTTGTGGACAAGTTGAATTAAAGATCAAACTAGAGACGATGGTGTTTTATTTATTTGTATAATGCAGGGTGTCTCGCCACAGAGGTTTTCAAATCATGCAAAAAAAAATCACACATTTTAGAGAATGATTTTATTGGTGGTAATTAGCAGTTATACGTGTTTGTCTTCTCTTTGTTTAAATGAGAGCCCTTGTGTTGTCTATTCGCCGCAGTTTGCATAGTATAACACGGCAGAACATATAATGCTCTATTTTACTTAATTTCTAAAATATTTTCTTTTAGCTCTGCGACATTCTTCTGTTTAGTGACGTAAACTTTCCTCTTGAGACACCCACATTTCGGCACTTTACTACCCATCCAAATTCAATACATATTTATATCTATAGAACAGTGCAAAAACTACATGAACACGCTAGAGAAATGATTTGTTGCAGTAGGGGACTTAAATGCAAAGAACACAGACGTCGGCTCAAGAATAACAAAGAGAAGAGGAAACATCCTTCTAGGTGTATTTAGTTTACTAAACGTACTTATTCCAGCAATGGGGAACCAAAATACTGGCCCACAAACATGAATAAGAAACCTGATCTCATAGACTTCTAAATATATGAAAGTATACCGAGGACAAACTGAACCAAAAACTTGCCTTGAACTCTCATCTGACGACTAACCCATTATTATCACCTACGTGACCAAAGCTACCAAGCTTATTCACAACGCAAGACTTTACAATAAAATAATTGACTGGCAACATTTTAAAGGCATCATCGTCAAAGAATTGTCACTCACTCAATTGATCACAGACCGCGATAGTGAACAGTCGTGTTTCAACTTAGTGGTGTATAGAATAAAATAATATTTAAACATTTGTACATTTTAATTGCGCTTTTGGGCAAAATGGTATCGATGACTAGAATAGCGCAGTGGTAGAATGCACGGTCGGGGAACTGAAAGTTCGGTGTTCGATCCCCAGTGAGGAAAAACTTTATTTCGCGATTTTTTCCCTTCTTTCCTGCTACTCTAATACGCATACATTAGTAGCAGCAGGAAAAACATGTCTAAAGACGTCGGGAGAACCATACCACACGGTCCTACGCGAGATTATAGATTTTATGTGAGTAATTTTATTGGCGTAGGTAGTTTTGTATTTAAAGGTTTAGGCCAGAATCGCTATGCTATCCAGTGTAATACACTGGAGCAGCATAAGCGGGCTAAGAACCTCTTAAAGGAAACAACTACGGAGTTCTTCTCCTTCACCTCCAAGGCCGAGAGGTTGCAGACGATGCTCCTCAAAGGCGTGTACTCGATCACGGACCCCGAGGAAATGCTCTCAGAGCTTAAAGTTTTCAAGCGATGATCTCCAGTACGTGGGAGTTAAGCCGTTCACCGCGGCGCGGGCCAAACGGGAGAAGCGGGTATTGCCCTTCTTCCTGGTGCAGCTTACACCCAACAGCAAGCTGCCTCTTCGAACTGCGAGATGCAGCCTCGATGCGTTAAATGTGCAAAGAACCACAAAATCGAGGAATGCGACCTGACAAAAGACAAGGTCGCAGACAGGCAGCAACTCGAGTGCGTGCTGTGTAGGAACCGTGGACACCCTGCAAACTATCGGGGATGTTCTGAGTTCCAAGACGTCAAAAATCAAATCTGGCTCGTAGGCAGAAGGTCGAGGATAAGCGTCCCGAGGATAAGCGGCAGGCTCGGGAAAGACGGTACAAAAGCCCATGGTTGTTCCTAAGGCCCAGTGCCTGTTTCTAAGGCACCAGAGGACGAGGTGGATGTCTGTTCGATCTTGCTCGCAATCCAAGGGCAGCTTTGAGATTGACAGGTACCTTAAACAAATGGACGATATCATTTAACAGAAAAAAATTTCGAACTATTTTTTGCAAAATTGTATGTAATTAAGTAGTATTTTTTTTCAAAAATTCAATGCTCTCATTAGTTTTTAGTTAAAAGCAGAAAACCGGATGCAAAAATGTCTTGTAGTTTTTGAGAAAGTAAAAAAAAACCCGAACCATTTTTTTCTAAGAAAAACCTTTTTTTTGGTTTTAACGCGGCTGGACTTGTAGGCAAATTAATGTATGAAACATTGACCTCTTTTTTTATTATTTTTAAAAAATTCGGAGTTTTATTATAATAAATTTTCAATATGATCCCCATTTTTTAGAAGGCAAAGATTATATCTCCTTCTAATGGCTGCACATATGTAAGTCTATGCTTGACAAATTTTCCTGCAATTTGACTCCAGCGACTTCAATCCGTTGTTCCAAAGATACTATTTCCACTTCGTAAACATAATTTTTCATGAATCCCCACACATAAAAATCTAGAGGAGTTAAATCTGGTGATCTAGGTGGCCATTTCGTGCGGCCCCTTCTTCCGATCCAACGGTCACTAAAATGATCATTCAGCCAGTTTCTAACCCGTAAGCTCTAGTGTGCCGGTTGAACCCATCGGCGGCGGGCGGACCCAGACGAAATTGGCAGGTCAGTTTTCAGGCGTTATCAATGAAAAAAAAAGGATTAATCCAGGGTTATTCCAATACTGTGTCAGTTTATTGAATCCTCATAAAACTCCAAATTTTTTAAAAATAATAAAAAAGAGGTCAATGTTTCATACATTAATTTGCCTACAAGTCCAGCCGCGTTAAAACAAAAAAAAAGGTTTTTCTTAGAAAAAAATGGTTCGGGTTTTTTTTTAATTTCTCAAAAACTACAAAACATTTTTGCATCCGGTTTTCTGTTTTTAACTGAAAACTAATAAGAGAATTGAATTTTTGAAAAAAAAATTAGTACTAATTACATACAATTTTGAAAAAAAATAGTTTCAAATTTTTTTTTAAATTTCTTTTTTCAAAATTTGGAGTTTGAAAATTAATTTCTCAAAAACTGTTTCTTAAAACAGCTTCGTTTAAAAACAGGATGAAAGAAGAGGTTTCTGGCTTCACAAAAAAGTATATTACGGCATTGTGGATGTAACTATTGATTTTTAATAATTTTTTTTCCAAATCAAGTCAATTTTTTAGAAAATTGCCCCTTCCGGCTAAACGGGGGGGAATAGACCCCCCATACGATTTTTTTCTTGTCTTGACCAGACCTACACGCTCTAGCTTTTTGGCACACTGCTCATGGGACACCCTGTATATACAATTGTATATATCTATATATATATTTTTTAATTAAGGGGTAACACCACTCTAGGATTTTCAAAAATTCGATTTTTTTTTTTTTGCTTAAAGTATACTTAAGGACTTTAAAAAACATATCCAATTGGTTTTATATTGAAATTCAATGTGGAAGGGGTCTAATTCTTAAATCTGCCGCAACGCCCCGGAGCGCGCGCCGAATTCTATTGCTTATGGGCATAGTGGTTTATGAGAAGTCCTCCAGGGTGTACTTACACCCTATAGAAGTGCGTCTGTGTGTACGTGCGCGTCTGAGAGCCAGTACAACTGCCAAGCGACGCCGCGCAGACGCTTTGATTTCGTAGTGTACATTTTTGAATATTTCATTGAAGTATTTCATTTTTTTGCACAAGTTTTTGCACAAGTTTTTTTTTCAACGGTTTCAATGTTTTTCTCGTTTTTCTCGAAACTGTTTTTTTTTCAAATCGGGCGTACTCGTAGCTTCAAAACTATTGCATGGATCGACTTCAAATTTTAACAGTAGCTTCATATATATATTCTCCTCCGAAGTACGTTTGATATTTTGAAAATTACTTGTTTTATTAACAAAAATTCATACTTTTTGTTCAGATATGCACAGTTTCTACAAAAATTGAAAAAAAAGAAAAATCCTACCAACTTCGATAGCTATTAGTATGTAGTTTCAAAAAAAAATTGGATTTTTATACGTCCATATATGTTGAATAAACCCTGTAAATTTCAATACAATCCCTTTTCCCATAATCCCATGAAAAATCCGCAAAATTACACATTTTTTTCGGCCTCTAGAGTGGTGTTACCCCTTAAGGTAGGTTTAGCTAGTTTTACTAGTTTTAGTTAGTATTAAGTTTTTATAAAAAAATATAATATAAATCGGATGCTATGTTTTTCTAAAAATAAACATTTTCTTAGCTGAACTATTTTCTTTTTTAAATTATTTTTAGTCAAGCGTTAGGTCGAAAGACATAGTCTAAGTTGTTCTGTGTGCTTTGGATTGTCCGTATAGGGCCAGTAAGATATTTTAAGTTTGTTAAGTTACTTAAGCTAGGTTTAAGCATTTTTTCTAGCCTAAGATAGCTCTAAGTAAAAGTTGAAGAAAAATTAATTAAAAAAAAAAATATCAAGACAACATAGTGTAATAATTCCCTTCAATGGCACCATATTGCACGCACTGAATAGATCCACATCACATCTTACCCCTGGACAACGTAAATCCTATACTCTTCTACATATACTAAACAAAATTGAATGCAAACGAAGTATTCGAAAACAATGGCAATCGAATCGATCTCTTGAACTGAACACCAAAGAGCTTAAGGAACTACTGCCAAATTACCGAAACCGACGCCTTGATAATTATTTGGCAAATTTGACTCCGACCTTCCAAACAAATTGTTTTCTTTGAAATGCCACATACAAACTAAACAATCACCAATATAAATAGAAAATAAAACGTGGTCCAAAGCAAAACGCAAACAAAAAAGCTATAGCACTAGGGACCTTTTTTGTCAACTGCTTTACAAATGAAAAAGGCAACAATCCACATCATCTACAATTCTAAAATACGAACGAAACCATCACACTCACACTCACAACTATAATATTCATCTTTATTGTTAGCTTTTATTTATAACTAGCTTGATGTCCCCGCTTTGCTGGTTTTAGATTTTTTTATAGGGTTCGCGCAGATTAGTTGTTACATACATATATGCATACATATGCGGATAAAGTACGTGCGTTTGGAACAAAATAGCAAACAGAAAATAAAGAAAAACAAAAAAGGTCCGTTATATTATATTATACATATATATATATTACTGACAGCGGAAATTCGCGAGTGAATGTCATTTTTGGTTAATATAGCTTGTGCTTGCTATTCCAGTTGCTGTTCCATTGAAACAGTTATGATCGTATCACAATGTGACGTTCGAGCGCTCGGGCTTTTGACAGCGTCAGTGGGAACAATGCATTCATACGGAGTAACACCGAATGCAACCTGAGGCATAGCCTCGGCTAATATCGTAAGCTCGAGCTCAACGCCAGAGTAGAGCTACTGGCTTTTGGTCGTGCGTTTTGACAGCTGACAATGCTTATATAGGTTTTTTTCGTATACATATGTACATATATGTAACTATAAAAAAGGAAAAAAAATTTCAAAAGTAAAATTTCAGTGTTATTTTTTGTCATATTCCCGATCTTTGGGTACCCGAGCGTCTGAAGCCAAATTTCGTTATAGAGACTCCTAGGTTGCGCTTTTGACATAGGTTTACCGTAAGTCGGTACAACACCTCCCAAATGCCCGAGCGTTCGAATGCCGCATTGTGATACGGCCATTATGTAAGACAAATATTATCATAAGAAACCTACAATAGTCCAAAGGAAGAAGAGAGAAGAAAAAAAAAAAGCTTATTACTACCGTTATAAGAATTACAGAATAATGATTGATACATCAATCTCTTCACCAGCAAATGTACTAATCGAAGAATAAAGTCATATTCAAATCTGTTCAGCCATTTTGTTGTAATATGTGTGCAAAGTATAAAATAGGCTCTTTTTTCAGTTAAAAAGTCATATAAAATGGGTTTTAAAACCCTAGGATACTAAAAAACCATCCTATGTAATACGGCTAATCACGAAAAATCGATTGATATATATGTATGTATATTGTTGAGGTATCGTTAAGTACCTACTCCCTATTCGCGGACAAACAGAAAAATGTGTTCTCTTTTATAGATATTTATAATTATAATTATAATGTATATATATTTTATTTATAATATAGTATTAAACCTAATAATAGTCCAGGTTATGTTCTGATAAAAAAAAATTCTAAATGGATGGTCAGGCACATGGAATTATTTATATTAGAAATATATTTGACGCTATGTTACGAATAAAAAACTTCCCAAAAACGATAGAATACGCCATCCGGAAAGCAAGGAAAGATGTTACAAAATCGAGTTCCTACTGTCAATTTCCCCATTGACAGTCTTATCTAACCTCTCGGAAAAAATCCTTGACCATAACAAAATTGTACCGAATCACCAATCGGATTAAGACAGCGTCGTTCGACCATATACCAAACGTACTGAAGGTAAAGTGTTGGGGCCACTACTTTACTTGATACACACATCTGCAACATTCCATGCTAGCCATGTTTGTGGACAACACAATCGTTTTGCAAGCCAGCAAAGACGTAACGGAAGCAAAGAATAAACTCCAGTCATTTTAAAAAACACCACACTCTTACATTGGTTCACTAAACAGTGAATCGCACATTTTGCACCTAATCGCCTACTGTCCTATTAGCCTTTATCACAGAGGTGTGAGTTGCAGGACCGAAGGGGATGAAAAAACAATCCACCACTTCCTTTGTACTTGTTCAGCTCAAGCAGAAAACTATCTTCTGTATCTCTTGTCTATTATGTCGATCATTTGAGTGATTTCTCATATAGTGGTGTACCATAAAAGAATCTCAAATAGTACCAATAGATTTGAACGACAATTATTAAATATAGTTTCAAGCACTATCAGAAATTGCCTACTTCGGCCTACGTGTTCATTATTCTATGAGCATCCACCCACATTTTTGGCACCAAAAATGTAAACTTATCACTCAATTCCAAGTAACTTTTTTAGTGGCTAGAAACTGTATACCCGTGAACTTGTATTTCGCTGTTTTACCTAGATACTACCAACAGGATATCGAGAGCACTAGTATTGTATATTGTATTTCCAGATCAAATGGTATCTGGTGTGATTGTAGTGTTAAATTCAAATTCAAGCACTTTTCTTAGACATGCCGGTATCCAAATAAAGGATAGCACAGTAAGCCCGGGAGAAGGAACCTAAAATGTGACCAAAACAAAAGAGAAAACTTTCTTAAATATTTATAAATAGTCCTGTAAAAACAGAGCTTAGGAAATTTGTAAATCTGTTCCAAAACTTATATAATAGTTCCAATCTACAAATATTATCGCCTATCCAACTAAGTTGCCTTATCAACGAAACTAGTTCGCCCCCATTTGTGTGATGGAATATTAAATGCAAGGCAACCTATTTGCACTTCCTTATCGACATAAAATGGTTCTTGTATTGAATTATTTTCTACTTAAATCTGGCACAGTACTAACATAAAGTCAGGCGGTTAAATGTTTGAAATGAAATAGGAAAAAGAAGTCAATTATTTCCTTATGCCGTATACATTCCTCAGAAAACCGCATAGACAAAATTGCACAAAAAAAAAATCACACGACTTATATTGTATAAATAGGGATACGTTCCATTACTTTCGGATGGAACCTCATTCGTTCTGCCATTTAAATATTGAATGAATGAATTTTTCGAACATTACTATTACTATTTATTGTGGCAGAAACTTTTACAATTTTCACAGTAAGATGTTACATACAAAAATATAACAGAGATATGGTTTGAATAACCTTATTACTCTAAAATTCGCACAAATGTTAAAAAAAATAAAAATGTATACAATTGTAGGACATATAATGATTGGAAGGAAAAGTCATAGAAAAAACCTCCATTAAAAATAAAATATCTAATATCGTTGGAAGAAAGAGAGAAGACGTGTCAAGGGTTGATTACATAATAAAATATAGTAAAAGACTGAAACCAATAATATACATATGTATATTACATATGAAATAAATAATAAATAATAATAACAATATATGTAGATAAACATATAAATATATAAATAAATAAATATATAGATATATGAATAAATAAATAAATAAATATAATGATAATAAGAATATAGATAAATATATAAATATATAAATAAATAAAGATATAAATGAATGAATAAATAAATAAAGAAATACATTAATATATGAATCAATAAATAAATAAATATATAAACAGATAAATAAACAAACAAGTAGGTGAATACATATATATATTAGTAAATAAATAAATTAGTAAGTAAGTATATTAGTAGATTAATAAATATCTATATAATAGACACCATAAGTAAGAAGTAGTTATATTAATATTAACAGTACTAATAACTCTCTTCATATTTGAGGTGGAGAGCTATCTTGCCCTAATGACAAAGCTAGATCCGAAATCATTGAATTGTTGGATGTTAGGCACGAGATATTATAGCTCTGGTAAATTTTATCAATTCTAGTTTTAACCATTTCAATGTTTGCAACGCTGTGAAGTTCTTCTGTTGGGAAATACCATGGCAGATTTAAAATCATTTTTAATAGCTTGTTTTGAGTTATTTGCAGTCGGCGAATATGACTTTTGGCGCACATGCCCCATACGGGAGACCCATAAAATATGATAGCTTGAAAAACAGCTGTAAATATTAATAGTTTATTTTCCATATTTAGCTTTGAATTCCTGCAGATAAATGGACAGAGAATTCTTATTGTAATGTTAACTTTTTTGATTATTTCTTGCGCATGACAATTAAAGGTCAAACGTTTGTCTAAATGTATACCAAGATACTTGGCGCTGGGTTTCCACTCAACCTGGAAACCATTAAAAAAAAAAGTAATTACTTGGAAGAAAGCAGGCTTCTCTTTTTCGAGTAAAAAAGATAGCCTGGGTCTTGGAAGCATTCATTTTTATTTTTCACTTATCATATTATGCCTGAACAGTGTTTAAAGCAGAAAGCAGATTGGTTTCAACATTAAAACCAATTGCATCTGAGGAATAGATGCATATATCATCAGCAAATAGGGCTTTATTACAGTTTACCAGGATGGGGATATCGGATGTATATATATATTGTATAATATTGGACCAAGGACAGATCCTTGGGGGACTCCTGCATTAATAAGTTGATTGTCCGAGAGAACTTGACTCATAGAAACTGTTCGATAATGTAACAAGATCAAAAAATAAAGTCCGAACTATATACAAATTTCAATATTGGTTTTATTGTAATTAACGTACTTAATGTAGGACGAAGCGAGCGAAGATGTTGATACGTTGGTAGCTGCTATCACACCGAGACTAGTGGCTGCCTTTTTGTCGACTCACTGCCAAAGATCATGCGAGCTAACGGCTTGCTTACATTTACATATGTAATATATAATATAGTTAAGTATGAAGAACATCTTCGCTCGTTTTAACATAGACTCTAATATTGAAAGGCTAAATAGGGTATGTTCTACAATGTTTTTGTCAGCAAAAATGTGAAATTATAAGAACAATTATAAGAATTTAATTCATTTTTCAACACATCGCCCCCCCTGAAGGATACTTCAGGAAATTGGTAGTAGGGCCAGCTTGGTAATATGTCTTTTGAACAAGCCCTTCTGGGTACGAAGGGTAACCACCCGAGTATGTCCGTCCTTGCCTGAATGCAGCTCTTCGACACGACCTAATGCCCATTGTGAAGGAGGCAAATTAGGCTCTTTCACCACCACGAGGTCACCCATTTTGAAGTCTCGGCTGGTATGTTTCCATTTCGGTCGTTGTTGAAGCGAAGTTATGTAATCAAACTGCCATCTCTGCCAAAAGCCTTGTAGCATATTTTGCACCAGTTCCCACCGTCCCAGTCGATTACTTGGAAGCTGCAAGCAGCTAGGTTCTGCCATGGCAGTGTAGGGGCGACCTATAAGGAAATGAGAAGGGGTTAACGGGTTCAGATCAGTATCGGAAATGGCACATAATGGTCGAGAATTGAGCAAAGCTTCTATTTGGACGAGCAAAGTGCCCATTTCCTCAAAAGTGAGGAGGTTGCTTCCAACGATGCGATGAAGATGCTGCTTAACACACTTGATGCCTGCTTCCCATATCCCTCCAAAGTGAGGAGCATGAGGGGGAATGAATTCCCAACGAATATTTTCTTCTGCCAAAGTCCTGGATACGAGCTCGTTGTGTTTCGAAGATCGAATCAATTCGTACATCTCCGATAATTTCCGGGCAGCGCCTTGAAAGTTGGTGCCGTTGTCAGAATGGATGACACTACACTTTCCCCGTCTAGCGATAAATCTACGCAAGGCAGCGATAAAGGCATCCGTAGAAAGGTCGCTAACTACTTCCAAATGCAGCGCCTTAGTCGCCATGCATACGAAAAGAGCAAAGTATCCTTTTAGTAATTTTGCTTTCCGAAGCTTAGAGGCCCGTAGCATAATGGGACCCGCATAGTCGCAGCCAGTTTGATCAAATGCGAAGGAAGGCGAAAGACGATACGAGGGCAAGTTTCCCATCAGCTGCGAGGAGGTCGTCGAACGCATACGAAAACAAGCCAAACAGTCGTGTACTACCTTTCGAATCATGTTTCTGGCTCCCAAGATCCAAAACTCTTGCCGTACCATGGAGAACAATTCCGAAACGCCTGCATGAAGAAACTTCCGGTGGGCGTCTGAAAGGATAAGCTGTGAAATGCGATGATTTTTTGGAAAAATTATTGGGTGTTTAAGGTTAAAGGAAACAAATGGAGCATTCGAGATTCGTCCGCCAACGCGCAGAAGCCCCACTTCATCGACAAAGGGCGATAGCGAAGCTAATTTCGAATGTGGGGAAACTTGCTTTTGTCGTTTCAACATTAGAACATCTTCCTGGAATTCCTTTTGACCAAACCGAAGACAAGTTTCCTTAGAGGTACGAAGCTCCGAGAACGTTAAAAAATCCAAATATCGCTCTTCATGAGAAAGCTTACAATTTCGTACGAAGCGCAGGAGGTGGGCAACGATTCGAATTAATTTGGTCCAAGAGGATATTTTATTAAACAGCTCATCCAAAAAATGATTTTCCGATATTGTGGTAAGTGCCGCCGCGGGGCAATTCCTTTCTTCCGGGACATTTTCCATTTCCTTGAAAATGGTGGTCGGCCATTGCGTGTGTTCCGATGTGATCCAAATGGGACCTTTCCACCATAAGTCTAAATGCAGCAGCTTACTGGGTTCCACTCCTCTGGAAGCGATATCAGCTGGATTGTCTTCGGAACGAACATGATTCCAAACTGAACGAGGTAGGATATCCAAAATCTCAGCTGTACGGTTAGCCACGAATGTACCCCATCTACGAGGAGGAGAGGAAAGCCAAGCTAAAACGACGGTGGAATCCGTGAAAACCAAAATTCGACCTGGTGTAACATCGAACGAAGAGCCAACAAGTTTCATGATGCGACTAAGAAGTAGAGCTCCACATAATTCAAGACGGGGAATCGATATTTGTTTAACCGGAGCTACTCGAGTTTTAGCAGTCACAAGACGAACTTCCACGACACCATCTTCCGAAGTACTTCTAGCATAGATTACAGCAGAATATGCCTTTTCTGACGCATCCGAGAAGCCTATCAGATCAAAGTCTTTAGCCTTTAGTGTGTATCTGCGAGGTATTCTTAGTTGACTAAAATATTTCAGTTCCTTACGATATGCGTGCCATTTATTCACGATTGCTGGGGGTAACGGATCGTCCCAGTTAATCTTTTGTAGCCAAAGCTCTTGGAACAAAATCTTAAAAAGGATAATAGAGGGTGCCAAAAACCCTATGGGATCAAATATCTTCGACACTTCCGAAAGCAAATTTCTCTTGGTAGGCATTGCTGCCTCATCCAATGTTATTTTGAACGTAAATATGTCACAATAGGGATTCCAGATTATCCCAAGAACTTTGCTCCAACCCGTGTCCGGATCCAAAGAAACCGTCGAGTGCTCCTCAGTATTATTGAGAATCTCCCAGCAATTAGACACCCATTTGCTCAGCTCCAGTCCACCACAAGAAAGAAGGCCTACTAACTGTTCCTTTAACTCTAAAACACCAAGCAACGAATCCGAGCCAGCCGCAAAATCATCAACATAAGAGTTGTGTAGAATCGCATAAGAAGCCTTTGGAAACAGCTGCTTGTAGTCCTTAGCCAATTGCCTTAGCACTCGTATTGCCAGAAAGGGTGCGGGTGCAGTACCATAAGTAACAGTACGAAGACGAAAATGAACAATGGAATCGTTTGGAGATTCACGCCAAACAATGCGCTGAAAGTCTCGATCTTTAGGACTAACCCAAATCTGCCGAAACATTTTGACAATATCGGCACAAAAAACAAATCGATATAACCGAAACTGCATGTAAACATTAAATAAATTCCTTTGCAAGGGTGGTCCAATGTGAAGGACTTCATTTAAACTTACTCCCGTGGAATCTTTGTGCGAACCATTAAAAACTACCCTCATCTTTGTTGTCACTACGGCGTGGTGAGGCAAGTAAAATCTGTTCCCTGAGCTTGGTTCAATTTCATTATCTGGAATGCGTTCCATATGGCCTAGTTCCTCATATTCTTGCATAAATCTGCAATAGTTGGCCCGAAGATTTTCGTCCCGAGAAAAGCGGCGCTCCAGGCTATACAATCTCGACAGAGCACCAGAAAGGATGTTTCCAAAACTAACATTATCCTGACGAAAGGGTAGTTCTACAATGAACTTATTATCTGGTGCTCTAGAAAAGGTTTCCTCAAAATGGTGGTCAGCATCGTCTTCACTGCTAGCAGAACGAATAGTAGAGCCAATCTCTTCTATCTCCCAAAACGATTTCAAAAGCAGGTCGATATCCAACCCTACATGCAACGACACGACTCGATTCTTAGGCATCTTACCCGCAATTACCCATCCAAAAGCAGTATTGTGCGCGATGATATTTCCTTTTCCATCCGAGCGATGACCAGTTCGTAAACTATTCCACACCCAGTCCGAGCCAAGTAAAATATCAATAGAAGACGGAGTGTTGAATCCAGGATCCGCTAACGGCAGATCCTTCAAAAGAAGGGAATTATCAAACTCAAAGGAATGTGAGGGTGTAATTGAGGTAATATTTTTTAATACAAAGGCTTCTACATTCATTATGGAAGTGTCAAGGCGAGGTTTCAACCGCAGATTCACAACTCCTTGCGTAACACCAGCATCAATTGCGGAGATCCCATATATAGGCAAACGAGAGTGACGACGAGAAAGCCCAAGCATCCTAACTACCCGCTCAGTTACAAAGGAAACCTGCGAACCCGTGTCCAAGAGAGCACGACATGGTTGAGAATTGCCCGCAGCATCTAGAACTCCTACTACAACGGTGGGCAAAATGCCTGATATTGGGCTTTCAGGTTTAGTGTGATGGCTTACAATCGGTGACGACAGAGGAGAGGCCGCAGAATCGCTGGCATTGTTCGCGTCAACAGTCTCAGATCGATCCAAATGCACTAACGAATGATGACGCGCACGACAATGAGAACATCGCCTCTTCGAATGACACCGCGACGAAGAATGTTGGGTTCCTAGGCAGTTGTAGCAGAGTCTTTGATCTCTAGTAAACCGGCGACGGTCTTCAATAGGTAAGGCGATAAAGTCCGAACACTGAAATAAGGCATGGCTACCTTTGCATTTGGGACACGATATATTGGCCACAGCCAAGCTTCTCACCCGTCCCGAAGGATTTAACGAACGCACACCGCTTTTATTAACTCGTAACTTAGTCTCACTTGCCTCTAATGCACTACATCGATTTTCAAGAAAGTCGATAAATTCTTGGACGGTAGCGACTTCCGAATTCTGATTTTTCAGAGCCCAAGCTTTACGCGTATCACTATCGGTTTTATTAATTAATAGATATATTAGCCAGTGGTCTCTAGCCGCCATGGCCCTTAAACCGCGAACGACCTCATCCGCATTGTCTACTAATTTCCGTAGCTGACTACTATCTGCACTATTCACTGACGGCAAATTCAAAAAAGTCTCAATAAATTGATTTATGATATATAACGGCCTACTGTATCGGCGTTCTAGCTTTTCCCACGCCGACGCATAATTAGCATCGGATATAAAAATACCGTTCAACAAACTAGCGGGCTCATCACGCAAAAAAGACTTGAGGTACCGAAATTTCTGTGCACCAGGAACATATCGCGAAAACCCGGCCATTCCCGATAATTCCCTGCAAACGGCGTAATGTGAAATGCAGGCAACTCTACTTCTGAAAATCTTACGGTACTCGCTGCGTAAGATGGACCATCTGCTAACTGGGCACTCAAATCAGGGGCATTCTCCCGAGCGGTAGTGGGATCATTATAGACGGAATTACGCGAAACATTTTGCGCACATTTGATTCCAATGTTCGAAGATCGAGAGGGATTTTTTTCACTTAACGAATCGCGAGCGGGTTGTTTATCTCTAAGGGATTTTAGAAGCAATGATTTAGCCGTTATGAATTTGGCTTCGAAGTCAGCAAAGTCCTCTTCCGGGTCAACATATCCTTCTTCGGCATGGTATTGATGTAGGTCAAATTGGTTTCCGCTAAAATTCTTCCACACTTCCTCTAAACGATCTAAACGCACCTCTAGAGCCTCAATTAAAGTATCCTCAGAAATGGATTGCGCGAAGCTATATATGCGATTAATGGAGGCCTTAATGTGATTTCGTTACTGAACTAGCGTTTCCATGATTATGCACGAAAGCCAAATCAACTACGAACCACGTGCACTACAAATCCTATCTCGAACACGCTATTAAAAAGCCTTCAGCTACTCCAAATTCCTACAGCCGCAATTGTACAGCAAGATCCGCAGCAAAACAGCAACAGCAACAATTTAAATTTACAGTATGTTACCTGTCCTCTAGCCCAATGAAGATTCGGTGTGTGGACTGTATCCAATTATCCATAGGTCGCTGGTTCATATCCGGCTCGAAGGACCAATTTTGTTCGATAATGTAACAAGATCAAAAAATAAAATCCGAACTATATACAAATTTCAATATTGGTTTTATTGTAATTAACGTACTTAATGTAGGACGAAGCGAGCGAAGATGTTGATACGTTGGTAGCTGCTATCACACCGAGACTAGTGGCTGCCTTTTTGTCGACTCACTGCCAAAGATCATGCGAGCTAACGGCTTGCTTACATTTACATATGTAATATATAATATAGTTAAGTATGAAGAACATCTTCGCTCGTTTTAACATAGACTCTATTATTGAAAGGCTAAATAGGGTATGTTCTACAATGTTTTTGTCAGCAAAAATGTGAAATTATAAGAACAATTATAAGAATTTAATTCATTTTTCAACAGAAACCTTAAAACTGCGGTATGAAAGAAATGACTGAATGGTTTTAATACGATACACGGAAAATTTAAACTTAAAAGCTTATGTAACAAGCCATTGTTACAGACGGCATCGAATGCTTTTTCAATATCTAGTAACACCATGCCAGTGCTTTCTCCAAATGCTAGTTTGCTTTTTATGTGTGTTGTTATACGATGCACTTGGTGGGTGGTGCTATGGAATGCCCTAAAACCAAATTGCTCTTCAGGTAAAATTTAATTTCTTTCAACAAAAGATATCACCCTAAGTTTGATTAGTCCCTCCAGACATTTACTGAGAGAGCTTAGTAGGCTTATCGGCCTGTAGCTACAGGGCAAGCTGGGAGCCTTGCCAGGTTTACAGATTGGGGTTATCTTTGCAACTTTCCATTTGTTAGGAAAGTACGAGTAACCTAATCTGAGACAATTGTTAAATAAATCCTTTAGGTATATAAGAGAAGAGCCTGGTAGATTTTTAGGAACAGATTTTTTATTCCATCAAAACCGGATGCTTTCCTACTTTTAAGATTGCTTACAATGTTTTGGAGCTCAGCCAAAGATACTGAATCAACACTACTTATTGCAGACATAGAGTTTAGAAAGTTAATTGACTGCTCTACCGAGGATTCAATGTTCATAGTGGAAGTAATATAAGTAGTAATTGAGTGGTTTTTACAAACGTTTTTTGCTAGGGCATTAACTTTATCAGAGCAAGTAAGCAATATAGAGTTTCCATCATTAAGTGGAGGGATGTAAGAGTGTTTTTTCTTAATTATTAAGTTCCAAAAGGGCTTGATGCCTTTCTCTAAGCATTGAAGCTTTACGTTCCATGATTGGTTCTTAAAGTTATTAATTGCAGCTTTTAGTTGTATCTACATTAATTTTTATATATTCTGAAAGACAGACATAATAACATGAACGTCTCCAACTGAATCTATAAGTGTTTCTTAACCTTATCATTTGCAGAATGGAAGTTGGAAGAATAATTGACCCATTGCTATAAATCCTTTTCTTGGGCACTGACAGTTCTACGCTTTCTAGTATGGCGGTGGTGAACTAGTTAACACTTAGATTATAAATAATTGTTTTGTTATCAGACGTAGAAAGGGCTATTTACCAAAATTTGTATTTAGCAAGCCATGCATTATATTTTCTGTGAAATTGGAAAAACCTTTTGTGACTCGAAATTTCAAATATAATTTTGAGAGAAAATAAAGCTGAATAACAAGAAAATCCTATTAACCCATTATTGCTCATGGTTAAATTGCAGTGATTTTTATTTTGAAAGCTTTATTGCAAGTAAGAAAAAATAAAAATAAAAGAAAATTGATATAATTCATGATTTTTAGGGATCTCCTCGCTTGAGTACAATGGGCACTTAAATATGGTAGTTTTCGAAACAACGCATTTCGATGCAAAGCGTTTTGTCACACTTCTTGCACGCCCAAGGTCCTCTTGCATGTGAGCTGCTTAGACATTTCTTTTTTTGGAAAATGCCTTATCCTGTATACTGACAAGGAACAGTTTCCTTTTGTCATTGACGAAGTAAGAATCTAGCGATATTTCTTCTAAATTCCAGTTAATCCTGTAGATTATATGATGATATGACATACAAATTCCATGCATCCAACATATAAGTGAATATGGTCCACCACCATATTCTTCCCCGTACGGCAATCCGATACAAAGATGTAGACAATGCTCTGTTCTAGCTTTCAAACAATTTTGGGATAGTCAGCTCAATCTTGTCTGTCTTTTCATTTCACCATAGCTGCACCTTGCCAAGAGGTTCAACGCTGTTGAAATTTGTTCACGTTATGCAAACATTGTTGTCTTTCCATCGAACGAAAAAAAACTTGATTGCCTCTGTAAAATCGAAAATCAAACTTTACCTTGTTTTTCCTTTTCATATCCCAAATCACGCAAATCCTTTCACAGTTGGTGGCTGGGAGACTTTTTTATGTTCGATTCGCTCACTTTTCCACAATAAACATCAAATTTGTAGCAGTATCCCGAGGAACTGTTAGGAACTGTTTTGTATCCGAAGCGAACAGGTTTGCCCTCTTATAAATTGCTTAGATAGGTGGTAGACGTAAACGAAATACTCCTCTCCCTGGTGAACAGCGGGTGCAAAGTCATTGCGTATGCAGACGACATTGCGCTAGCAATCAGTGGGAACGATTTCCCAACAATCAGAGATTTGATGGAAAAAGGCCTAAACAAACAGGCCGATTAGACAGAGAACTGCGGGCTTGGAATAAATCCCTCAAAAACGGAGCTAGTTTTATTCATAAGAAAACGGCAGACTCCTCAAATCACTCCACCAAAACCTAATGGGACTTACCTTAGATTCGCAGACCATGCCAAATACCTTAGCGTGGCACTCGACAGGACGCTCAACTGGAAATTGAATGCGGAAGAACTCATCAAAAAAGCAACAACTGCCTATACATCTGCAAAAAAGCCTTGGGCACCAGATGGGGTATCAAACCTCATATTACACACTGGCTGTATACCGCGGTTTTTAGGCTTATACTAACGGCTACTTAGTCTGTGCAAATCTAACTATTGCAAACTTCTAAGGAGAGTTCTTAGAATGGCGTGCATCGCGATAACAGGGGCACTGCAGCCCTCGAAACGATGCTTCACCTACTCCTCTTGGATCTTTTTGGCAAGGAAAAAGCAAAGAAATCGGCGCCGCGACATAACCTATTGGAAGTTCCCGGAAATAGGTCACGCTGGTATTCTACGCCAAAGCAATGGTCTAAATGAAGTCACGGACTACTTAATCCCGACCCTAGAAGGGGAAGGAATTTCCAAGAAAAGGCACTGCACTGGAAATATACACAGACGAGCTTAGGACAGGCAATGGTGTGGGTGCAGCTGTCTATGCACCGACCCTAAAAATCAGCCAATCCTTTAGACTACCGAACATATTCCAGCCTGATTTTACTACAATTCGTGAGGCCGCCGACTCACTGCCTGTCAGATCGATGAACAATGAAGATGTCTCTTCATCTACACAGATAGCCAAGCGGCAATAAAAGCACTCGAATCATTAATACCTATAATAAGATCAAAATTGGTCAGGCACTGCCGTACCTCTCTAAATGCAATATCGAGTAGATGCACTGTAACGTTGTGCTGGGTACCTGGGCATAGTGATATACGAGGGGGGTCCGATAAGTACTTAGCCTACAAAAGAAAAACAAAAATTTTGGAGAAATGGCGACTTATTTTTCAATATAGTCTCCTTTTAGCTCGATACACTTGACGCAGCGATGCTCCAACTTCTTTAACCCGTCTGAAAAATACGTTTACTCGAGGTCTGCAAAGTATAGTAGGCCTCCGTGGCGGCGATGACCTCCTCATTCGACTGAAATTTCTGCCCGGCGAGTGACTTTTTCAAGTTTGGAAACAAAAAGAAGTCGCACGGGGCCAAATCTGGAGAATACGATGGATGGGGCAGCAGTTCGTAGCCCAATTCGACCAATTTGGCCGTGGCGAGGGCGGAGGTGTGAGACGGTGCGTTATCATGGAGGAAGAACACTTTTTTCTTCGCCAAGTGGGGCCGTTTTTTCTTCGATTCGGCGTCGAATCGGCCCAATAATTTGGCATAGTACAGCCCTGTGACCGTTTTGCCCTTCTCCAGGTAGTCGATGTGGATCACACCTTGTGAATCCCAGAAAACGGTGGCCATCACCTTTCAGGCCGATGGGACAGTCTTCGCTTTCTTCGGAGCACGTTCGCCGGGTGAAGTTCACTGTTTCGACTGTTCCTTGGTCATCTGGACGTGGCTCATCGAAAACCGACGTGCGACCGTTGAAACTCGTTAAACCAATTTTTTATGGTCGCCATCGAAGGAGAAGAGTCACCGTACACAGCATCCAAACGCTCTTTGATTTCGCTGCGCGATTTCCCTTCCAAAAACAAGAATCGAATCACCGACCGATATTGCTCTTTTCCAGGTATTGTCAACGTAAAACTAGAAGCCTGCTAAAAATAAGCAGGCAGGTTATAAACAGCCTAATCGGAGTCCTAATAAGACATTGCGCTTTAGGAAAACATGCCGCAAGATAACGACAATATAACGACTACTGCAGTAGGTGTCATGATGAGGAAGTGGAACAATCTCCTTCCCATCTCCTATGTGATTACACTGCCCTAGCCTCCTTAAGAAGACGATATCTGGGAGAATATTTCTTTAATGAACTAACGGATCTATCCGAAACGGAGATCTACAAAATATCGAATTTTATTCAGCACTCAAAAGAGTAGCGGTGACCAAGCCGACTCAAGTGGTGGCAATGGACCGATATTGGTCTAAGTGGTCCCCACCGCGTTAACGGAGGGAAGCCACAGCTCATAATAGGCAAATATGGCTTGCTTACGCGCATAGAGTTTGGTGGTGCGCCATGGAGCGTTTCTTCGCCAAGCAACTGTCCATAGGAAAATCATCAGCTAAAGAAAGTCTATAATTTAAAAAAAAAGTAGCGTCTTTGATTCTATATTCCTTATGATTCTACCTTTAATGTTAACGCTGATGGAAAAGAACATCTACCGAACCTTCCAAAAGATGTACCATCGGCTATATTTAGATAAGCAATGTCGTGCAGTACTATTCGCAAAATATTCTTTCCCATAAACCGGATAGAACTCAATTTTTCGCACAGTTAACTTTTCCATAAAAACACTTGTAGCAGTCAATTTGTTGCTTAATTGCTCGAACGAAATTTAAATAATTTCATTTATGACTATGACTCACCGCTTCCCATTTGCGTGTCCCTTGTTTGCATAAAATATTTCCAAAAAAATTCATTGGAATAGAAATAGTAGCAATTCCTTTCTCGAATTATAATTGTCTTTAAAGAAGAGTAAATTATTCAATTTCTTTGAAATTATCCAGGGAGCCCTTTTCGATTAAAGAGGTAAGTTTAAAATTCACACAAACTACCTCGGGGTGTCGTTGTGAAACTTCTCCACTTCGTCCTGTTCATTGTTTTCATTTTTTGCTTCTTTAAGTCAATTGTAACTGGTCCTAGTACCGGGCCTCTGTTGGCCTCTTTTCGCGTTCGCTAAGGAATAAAACTTTTTAATTGTAATTTACCGCGCTTAATTAAAATTGCCACAATAGGCGGCGGGAATGATGGCAGAGGCAACGGTAAGACAACAACGGAAGCAGTGAGAAGGGAAATAGTACCACCTTGCAGTCTCTGAAGAGTAAAGATGAGTCAGCGGCTTAACAATTGGATGTGATTATTATTTAAGATAATAATAACATGAAAAATTCCATCTTAACAACTCATCCGAGTAAGCACACCTGTTAAAGGTGGGATTTTCATCTTTCACGAGAAGATGTGCGGCTCTTCCGGTGTTTTTTGGTGGCTTGGGCTGCTTCATGCCTGAACAGACAACCGACTGAAAATGAGAAGGATAGGGCAAAGATGAAATGCTTAGAGCCAGTAAAAGAAGATGGAGAGAAAAGGGCGAGAAAAGTTGCGAAAATGTTTTATGATGAAAGAGGAAAAGTTCAACGCAAACTGATAACGATTGATTCCCTGGGGGTACTTGGGGTTACATTGTAAATAGGTTCAAGTATTCCAGGAAAAAGGTGGATAAGCAGTTTTGTAGAAGGGTATTAGTTTACAAGGTTTCCTGACTTCAAAAGTACCACTGCCGTGGATGGATTAAATGAAATGCGTCTTACTATCATCACGAGACGAATAGACATGAGAAAACTGACAGAGTACGATATTAATTTACACTATGGTATGGCACATACATGTTATATTAACGAAAGATCTTTCCTTTGACAAAAAAATTAAAATGAAACTTTAAAACCGATAGGTTTTACCCATTTGCAATGGGTTCCACAATAGATTCCACACGCCATTTCTCATGTATCAAGTGTGCTAAATATGTATATTTGACATCTCCGTAATACCCCTAATTTTTGCTTTTCACTAGAGGTAATGATATCCATTCCATTATGAGATATCCACTACGCCCAAAACACTGATGGTGTCTCATTTTATCTTCCTTCCAACTTTTGAAAAGAACCATATATCACAGTGCAAACAGCTGACATTACCCAATTGAACCCCAATTTAAACGACCGTCTAACCAGAAAATAGTCCACTTCAACGCCCACCATAACTTCTATGACACAACTCCGGCTTGTTTCATGGTACCGCTATCGCTGCCCCCACCAAATGACTTATTGGCAATTTCAAATATATTATTAAAAATGACATGATATACGAGTACGGTCTATTCATTAAATTTTATTTACACAGATAATTGGAAAAGTTCATCCCCCCGTGTCCCACCACCAATACCACATAGCTAATCCGTGGATACCCCTATCTGATGCCAACGAAAAAAAAAACCGAAAAGCCATAAATCCCCAAATCCCTTTGCGAAAATTTCGCACAAACGAGCGGAACAAGATTGAGTTCTTGTGTTCCTAGAGATAGAGATGTACAGAGATGGAATGGAACCCCACTTCCCCTTTTTCAGGCATCATTGGAAGACTAGGAAAAACCACTAGAGCTGATTTGAAGCACACATATGACTATTACAGTGGCAGGAGTAGCGATAAAAGGACGTGAACACATAATTCCACGTACGAAGTCCTAGCGACAGACATACGTATACATATACATTCGTCCCCATATCTATTGCTAAGAGGGTAGAATTCCCATTTGTTAATTTCCGAAAATTATTGAAGAGCTTAATATTTATCCTTCCAAAGAGACAGGATGATATAGGAGAGCGACAAGTGAGAAGGAGTAGGAGAAAAAATAAGGAAAATGGATAACTTATTTTCCGCCTTTCATCTCCTTTTGTTCATCTTGAGTAGTCCTTCCTTCTCTTTCGTATTTTCTCGACTTTTCGGGATAAACTTTTACGATTACAAAGTTAATTACAATGGAAATGAGGACTTCGTCAACGATGACGACGACAACGAGGGAATGAAAACGAGAATCGGGATGTCGACATTACACGGTAGGATACAGAAGGTATTTAGTCTTTTACCCTGTTTTAGAGGTTTCCTTAAATTACATAAGAAACTGTGCACGTGGATGGGGGCCAAAAAAAATAAAATTCGAAGTATAACTCAATTAGGGATAAAGTTTCCGCCGGAAGTTGACTGGGCGTTACGTTGCTAGACGTAGATGGAATTCTAGAATTTTTTTTGTTCTTTTACATTCTCTTTTTACTCTTTCATTTATGATCCTAATTAAAGAAACGCTTTGATATCCTTTCGTTCACGCTCTCTACTTCTCTACCTCGGTGGAATGGTTCATTATTAGCTACTACTGCGTGGGAAAATAAATGGATGGCAATGGAAATACCATTCACTTAAAAGTAGGTTAAGAATGGCGTTGCCATGATTTATTCATCGACGATGGGGTGACGCCGCCATCGGGAAATTCCTGATGAGCATTCTTTTTTTATAAAAGCGGAATGACAAAGAAATAGCAGAGATTGCATGGAAGGAAGTTATTTTATGATTATAGGGGTGACCTCCCTATAATGAATCTTAAAGATGAGTTGAAAAAGAACACCAATCATTAAATCCTATACCACAAATGAGATCTTAGTCAATATGTTATAAATACTATCCCTCGGCCACGGGGCACTTGTTATTAACTCAATTCAGGTGGATGTCGTATTGATAAGGTTCATTAGAACTCCTTATCCGTTAGTGATATGCTCCCCATTATATTTGTCATATCTTTTATAATTATCATTGTAATTGATGACATTGGGAGTAGCATATCAACATACCAGCGAACATGCTCAGGACGCTGCCTTGTACTCAGAGACATGCTCCAAAAGAAAATGCGAGTATGTACCAATCCTCCACCTAAAGCCCAGCTTACGAGATTGTAAATACATATGAAATGTTTGTGATGCTTCTCTTTCCGATATTGTTTCTCTTTTTGTGATCTTCTTTTTAAGCCTCTCTTTTTTTTCTCATTTGCTTTAGACTGTGTTATCTGTATTATCTGTTATTTTGTAAAATAGGCTTAAGATTAGCCAAATAAAAGTTTAGTGATTCATTCTTATTGTGGACACGAAAGAATAAACGGCTCAAGAAAAAAAAAAATAAATATACTCGTTTCATTTAACGTAACGCGATTAGTAAAGTAAAGTAAAATCGCGATTAGCGATTTAGTAAAATTCCATTAACTCTTGTAAATTCGCTAGATTCGTTAATATGGAAGCAAATTTCATCGACCAGGAGACTTATGAAATTTTTAAGTTTAATCAGCATGAATTCAAAGTCTCACGTAATATTTCAATTCCATTGCGGGTCAAAATGGTATTCATTCCACTGTTAACTGTTATACGTGTTTCGGCGATTATTTACTAACTTCTCATTTGGAAGTTGTTGTACTCGTAATGGATCCGAAATAAACATTTTAAGCTACATTGTGCATATCTGCATGGTTCAAGTTCCCCAAAACTCGAATCGATCAGTTTTAGACAATTTTTTTTTTATTTTTTTTAGTTGTAAGTTCATTTCAACCTAGGCAAAAATGCTTAAAACGGGCTTAAATAACCTAACTAACTTAAAATACCTTTCTTGCCCTATACGGATGGTCAGGTTAGGTTAAGGAAGGGGATTGTGATGGTTGAAAATCACTTCCACTCGTAGGCCAAAGGGATTCCCTTCATTTGTGGAGTACACATACAATTAACCTGTCCTATCACATGATGGCTGAAAACACCCCGTGCTCTTTATGAATTTTAGAAGATGCGATATATCTGTATTTGCCACGTCCGCAATCTCTGTGAAGAATCTATGACCCAGTGTGCCTAGGCGCCGATTCTGGAGTGGCAAAGCAGATGTTGGATCGTCTCGGTTTCTTCCTCATAGCCACAGCTCCGGCAGAGATCGCTGGATCCCGAGTTCCATTTCCGGGGCATTGCTCCGATGGGACAGTGTCCTGTGATGACTCCGACGAGCATACGTATCGAGTTTCGGTCCAGTGCCAAGAGCTCTGGCCACGATGATCTTGTCGTGTGACTGTCGTTTCTTGTAAGTCAAGACGAGTTGGTTTCTTTTATTATTGTGTCATTTATGATCCGGTATAATGCACGGATCGCTGGTTGCAGTGACGTGTCCACTTAGCTGATGTCCATTTCAGACCCTTGCCTGGCCAATTCGTCCACTCTTTCGTTCCCTGCGATTGAGCTGTGGCCCGGGACGCAGCAGAGTTTGACTTTGTGGTGTCTGATGGACTTCAGTGAGTCGCGACATTTCATGACAGCCTTTGGTCTCGTTGTACAGTGCAGCCTGGCTGTCTACAAATATGGTGATATCCGAGGATGGGATATCGGTTACTTGTAAGTGTTTGCCTGCTTTCTCTATTGCTAGGATTTCTGCTTGGGGACGCTGCATAAATCAGGGTTCCTGATTCCTGTTTGTGCAGGGTGTCGGAGTAGAACCCGGCCCCAGTGTCTGTGTCCATTTTCGATCCGTCTACTAGAACCATGTTTCTTTCCCAGGTCATCTATTATTCTGAGTGTGGCCGCATGTCCATAGTTGGCTTGTTTCCACAAAGAGGACTCTCTTAGTCTGAGAGCGCTTTTTGCAGCGCAGCCTTCTATGAATAAATCCAGAGGAAGGAGATGAAGTATCATGTCCAACCCTGCTTGCGGCGTGCTTCTTATAGCTCCCGTTGTACAAACAGCGGCTGACCTTTGTACTTTGTTGAGCATGCTCATGTAGCTTTTCGTGCTGCTAGCAGTCCACCAGACTAGGGCCCCATAAGTTATAATGGGTCTGATGATTGCTGTGTACATCCACAGGCATAAAAAGAATTCAATCCTCTTTTCATCCTTTCCCCCACGTTGATTTTCCAGGAAAGTTTGGAGTAAAAAAGTGTGCCTAGATACTTGGCTTCCATTTTGAGTTTGAGTGGAGTACCCTCTAACTTTGGGGGAGCAAATATCGGGATTTTCCTTTTCCTGGTAAACAAAACCAGCTCGGTTTTCTGGGCGCTTCTCAGACCGTTCTGTCTTGCCCACGAGGAGAGTTCCTTCATTTTAGATTCCATTAGTTCGCTGATACTTGATAGTTGGTAGAAATTTGCCTTTTATCAATATAACTAGGTCATTTGCATATGCTATGGTCTTTGTGCTGTTCTCCTTTAAGGATTTTGTTAACAGTAGGGGAGAGAGAACTCCACGCTGTGGTGTGTATCTAGCTGTCACTTTCCTTATAGAGCTGTATCCAATATGTACATTGATAATTCTGCTATTTAACATATTTCCACTTCAGGTTACAATGGATTTGTCTACTTCTATGTCATCTAGAGCTGTTATTATGGCCTCTATATTTACGTTGAGAACAACACTATGCAGTGCACCTTCCATTGATCTGCCTTTATGTAGGCGTGTTGATTATTGCATAAGTTGTGTGTGTTGATGTATAGGTCTAGGAGTCTTTACAAGGTTTTTAATAGAAACGCGAGAGACTAATTGGCCTATAGTCATTTGCGGTAGTGTGGATTGGTTAACCTGCCTTAGGTATGAAAACTACTTTTATCTCTTTGCTCTGTGTTGTGATGTACCCTGCGCGCAAGCAATTGGAAAAAATGCTTACGAGTTGGAGTACAGTGTGGGTTTGTGCTTTTTGAAGCATCGCTGGCAAAATATCGTCTGGCCCCGGCGATTTAAAAGGTTTAAACAAATTTAATGTTTATTACTTCTTCAGTCGTGCCGTCGTCCCGAAGGGGGTTTTACGTTGCAAAGGCAGGATTTGTTGAAAGCCGCTTGTAGAATTTTCACAAGGTTTTCGAATGAATTCTCAATGTAAGTTGGATCGGGATTAGTGATGACTTGTGGCGGTACTAACCTGTTGGCAACTAGGTTTGAGAAAAGATTCCAGTCTGTCTTCTGAGGGTTTCTGAAAGATTTTGGTTTTTCATTATTGACGTTGAAGTTGAAGAGTATTCGGCTTTGGTTCGAAAAGGAACAGCTAGTGGACACTCTCCAATTCTCTACTCGGATAGAGTTAAACTCACTTAGTTGAGTAAGGCCAATTAGATCTTTTCTAACCCGAAACGTTAGTGTATTACGTTTGTTGCATATGTTGAGGTTGGTGGGAACTACAAAATCGAAAATGAACTCACCCCTTTTATTAATGTCGCTGCTTTCCCATTCAGTGTGGTGGCCACTGGCGTCGCAGCCTATCAATAGACACAATCCGCGTGAGTCGGCGTGCCGAACAAGTGTTCGGACTGCGTCTGGAGGTGGGTCCTCCATCGTATGGCAAGTATGCGGGCGATAGGAGCAAAATTGATTTGTCCTGTTGTTTGTATGTTACTACAGTGAGGTCTACCTTGCTGTATTTACCTAGGAGAAAAATATTGATAATTTTTGGCGACTATACAGGTTCGTAACTTACCTTCAATGTGTGGATAGTATAAATTGTATACCTTAGACCTTAATCCCTGAATTTTGTTTCTGAAGAGCCAAGGTTCTCGGATTAAAGCTATATTCACGTCTTCCTGCAGCATGTACATCATCAAATCGTCGGTGGCTGCTTTATAGTGGTGTAAATTAATTTTCACCACTAGCAACCTCCTTTGACTTACCGCATTCATTGCCGAGCCTTACCCTCAGGGTTCCCAGCCCGAACTTCATGCTGCCAGATCTGCTACTGATGTGATCGAGTGACTTTTGGTCAATCCTTCCTTTCCCACTCCGTTTTTAATCTTGGCTGAAGAAATGATTCTCCAGCTATGAGTGTCAAGCTTTTTATTTTGCTTGTCGATTAGTCTCAATATGGACTCGTCCTTTTCGGAAATCGGTGGAGAAATCCATATGTACGAAACGGACGCATCAAGCGAGGGATAACCTTGAGTTTAGCGTTCTGCAAGATTTCATCGCAATTGTCGATTGTGCGCTTTAAGAAGTCTAGGGACCTCTAGTTGTCACAACCGACGACTTTGACTCCTTTCTGCCAGCCTGCTCCGTAAAAGTTGATCTCGTCACTGCTATCATCTACGGTTAGCATCGCCTCCAGTAGTCTAACTTCAAAAGTAAGCCAATTGTCGGATGTTATCTTTCCTTGGAACGATCGACAATGGCCACTTGTAGATTCATGGGGAATCGCCTTTTTCCGGCGTTGTTATGGTCAGAAGTGTAGGACCATAACCTTCCCACTTAACTGCATTCCTACTGGTCCGCTTGTGGGGTCCGCCGGTTTGACCTCAGAAAGTAGCGGCAGGTTTCCCGGTTTGGGATTACTTCATCGCTGAGGCCAATCAAATGGTGGTGTTTTTGCATTTGTTTACACCAATTGTTTTTCGGCCTGCCTTTTTTTTTTTTTTTTTTTTTTTTTTTTTTTTTTTTTTGTGACACGGGCATGCTCCAGATTTTTTTGTTTGATCTTACTCTTACAACACCGGTGATCTCCAGTCGTGTCAACCCACTGATTTGCATGTACACTTGTGGGGCAGTTTAATGGTGGTATATGTGTCCCTAGGCTCACCTTGGTGTTTTCTAAATTGCCTAGATGTGATTTTTGTTTACCTTTGTTTTAGTCGCCTTTTACGACAAGCGAGAGGTATCGCTGCAGGCATATTCTTAACCCGTCCCTGCACGGGTCATGTCTTATACTACGTAGTAGACAACCAAAAACAAAATGTGAATAAATATAAACACACTGGAACTGGAATAGCAGAAGATTGATCAAACAATAATGTCTGCAATCATACTCGTACAGGCAATTCGTTCCGAGTTTCGTGAACGAATTAGGTATGAGGGATCGGATATGGAATATGGATCTCTCTTATCATACTAATAGTTCCGATAGTTCTGACAGCTCCGAAAGTTCTGACAGTTCCGATGCAGTTCCGAGGAGATAGCTCCAGGAACTAGTTCCGACTGGGAAAGGGAACGTCCCATGTTCGTTCCGGGGTTGGAACTATTTTGCGCAACTCTAGATCTTAAGGCCCAACCATAATAGACAGGAGCTAGCAGAAGCAAGCAGAATGGGAATGTCTTCTTACATGCAAAGCATATGATATGCCCACAATGGGCAGATGTGAGGTTTGTTAAATGTTCGTTAACTGATGCGAGCAGAAGGAAGGTCTTCTTGAAAGAAGACATGACGGAAGGAATTTTTGACAAGTGACATTTGAGGTTAGGAAAGAGAAAAAAGATAAAATAAATATGGAATACGAGCTTGTTAACAAGTTGATTTCACTTGTGCAGGACAATAAGTGTCTCTATGATAAAGCAGATGGCTTTTATTTCAATAAAAAGGAAAAAGCCAAAGCCACACCGAAAATAAACAAATCGAATGAAAACAATTTGACAGTTCCTTTTTTGAATTTAGAATGGATGTCGATTATCAAGTAAATCAGCTATTGGAATCAAGATCCTCTCCTCTTCTCTTTTCCCACCAGTGAAACCAGACACTTAATTTTAAATGAAGGTTTTTAGTGGCTTTTCCTTCACACAATAACTTTATTTCGATAACTGTACTTTATACCTCATATCATGTGTATATTAATATTGTAGTAGTAAGGTTAAAGGACCATATCTCTATAAAACTAAATTGTACATGACAAAAATTGTAAAATTGTCTGCCACAATAAATAACATATACATATATAAATTTAGAATGGAACGGTTTGCTTCACCCGAAAATCCAAATTGAAGATGGATTTTCGGTGCAAGCAACCCTTCTCGTTTCCACTTACTAAAAATCGTTCCCTCTCTTTCAAGTAATTTGGTGCGCTTCTACCAATGTGAACACGCACTTAGACACAATGGGTACTCACATTACTTTCAAACATATCTGCGACCTAACATTTGAAACACCCATGTATGCTGGTACTACTGATCTGGTACTCTGATGATGGAACTCGAAGGTAGGAGACGATTGCCTAATAGTAAATCTACATATTAAGTATGGGCTCATTACATTCGTCTTAACTAGTTCTGTTTATAGCTAAGGTGCTGTACTCGTTTTAAAAACAATGAGTTTATTTCGGAATCGCGATATTAATAACAAAAATAGCTTTATTATAAAAAAATAGACACAGTTTCGTCGGAGATTGCATTTTTGACACACATGTGTAATGTAACGCGAATAAGTCATTCTGAATGTGGTAAATTATAAAGGGTCCGCCAAATAATTTTTTTTTTTTTAAATGCTATAAAAAAAACTACTGAATATTTTCTCAAATTTCTTTTTTTATTTGAAAGTACAATCCTTCCGGTTAATAATGGAAAATAATTTCATTCAAATGGCTGCCTCGGCTGGCCATGCAGTAGCCTACACGATCGGTCCAATTTTTAAGCACATTATCGATTGTGTGCAGCTGTATTTCACCAATGGCTTCACGAATATTGTCCTTTAAAGCGTCAATTGTCTCTGGCTTGTCGGCGTAACACTTATCTTTGACGGCACCCCACAAATAATAGTCCAACGGTGTCAAATCGCAGCTCCGAGGTGGCCAAACGACATCAGCTCTGCGGCTGATAATGCGATCTTCAAAAACAGGGCGCAAAACATCGAGTGTAGCTTCGGCTGTGTGGCACGTAGCGCCGTCCTGTTGAAACCAAATGTTGCCAATATCCTCCTCTTCAATTTTTGTGAACAAAAATTCGTTCAACATGGCCCGATAACGATCGCCATTGACTGTAACGGCCACTCCTTGCTCATTTTCGAAGAAAAATGGTCCAATTATGCCTCTGGATCAAAATCCGCACCAAACAGTGGCTCGTTTTGGGTGCACCGGCTTTTCAATGTATGCGTGCGGGTTTTCTGTGCCCCAAATGCGACAATTTTGCTTGTTTACATACCCGCCAAGATCAAAATGAGCTTCATCTGAAAAGATGATTTTTTTGGCAAAATCGGCATCTTCTGTAAGTCGATCGCAGGCCCACTTAGCGAAGCGTTGGATGGTCAGTTGGCTTCAACTCCTGAACCAATTGGACTTTGTATGGCGTCATACCAAGGTCTTTATGCAAAATTCGTCTCAATGATGTCTCCGAAATGTTCAATTGTTGAGAGCGACAGTGAATTGATGTTGATGGCGCTTCACGCACACTTTCTGCCGCAGCAGCAACATTCTCGGGTGTACGCACTGTTTTTGGCTTTTCATGCTTAGGTTTATCGATGAGGATGCCAGTTTCTTTCACTTTTTTCACAAGATAACGAACATATGGAGCTGACGGTGCTTCTCTTCTTCCAAAATCCGTACGCAATTTTCGCACACATTCTGCAACATTACCATGATTTTCAAAGTAATGTCGCAATATTTCCCAGCGTTGTTTAAGCGTATACACAACCATATTCGTTCAGCGGAAGGATAAAACTAATTATCTGTCAAATCAGACATGAGCTAAGTGTTACCATTCACGAAATAAGCACTACTTGAAAAAAAAAACGATAGATGGCGGACCCTTTATATGGGTTTGTATGCGGTAGAGTGTTACGAAAAATTTAATTTAAGTAGTTACTCGTACCTATCGGAATTAGGGCGAGTAATTTAAAAAGAATGAAATAAAAATAAAATTAAAAATTTTAAGAAGGTAACCCCCGACAAAAAAAAAACTACAAAAAGTAAAAAAATAATTTTTTTTCTCTTGGCCTTTTGACTTCATTAAAAGAACCTATTAATATTTTTAAGATGACGCGTCGGGGAATCCGCTAAGTAAATAAAATAAAACCAGAATACAAATAAAAAGAATATTGAGAATTATAAAGTATGGATTATACAAAGACCTACCCTTTGTAAACAACGTAAGTAAGTACCGAAACAACCATATCCAATCTTTTAATTAGTGTTCAGTGTTAATAATTTAATCTGAAAAATTCGTGAAGTAGACACAACCGACAACGACGTCTGCCCTTATGTGTCTGCCCAATCGGGATGCCACATTCTGTCACGTTCCGCCTCCGTGCCCACATATCGCTCAACGCACGCGGCTCTCAAGCGAACGCCTCATACAGAAGTGGTACAATATCGAAACACTGTAGGAACTTAGTAGACCTAGTCAGATAGATTGAAGTACAAAACTTGTATTTTTGTATTTTGTATTTGTATTTAGAATATTTAATAAAGATTACAATAATTTACAATTGCTTAAGAATACGAAAATTTGTGACATTCTGTATTTTGATTACAAGTAATTAAAAATAGTGTCGAATGCCACCTCATGGTACTTTAAACTTAGAGATATTTTAACATATGGGGTGACATTTAAGAGATTACAAAATATGGGTATATTATAACAATTAAACTATCATAAATTTAAAACTAGAGCTTACATCAAATGAAATAGTTTAATAAATAAGTAACAAATGTCTTAAAATATTGTAATTGCACGGTTAAATTATAATACAGTAAAGCCAGATAAGAAAATTTACATTATATGGAATGAATTAAAGAATAAGCAACGAATTGTTAGTTTTTACAAAATGGAACGATTTACATTTAGACCAAAGATTTTTTCATAGGTCGTCAATAGGTAAGATTAAAGAAGTGTATATGTCATTAGAGATTCTAGCCTAGTATAGTCAAAGTTAAATAGCCAACATTTTACATTTTTTAAAAACAAGCCAGTTATTGAAATTGTCCTGAGTAACTGAGGGAGTTTATTAAATAACCGATAAGATGTGATGGAATAAAAATTACGATAAGCAGTGGTATGAAAAGTTGGTACAGATAACAAATGTGTGTAATTTCCACGTAAATTATAAGCCGAAATTAAACGGTAGTTGCGATTTCCCGACCTCATAAAGAAGGTTCTTAAGACCTTAAAGCAATATAAATGACGAACAGGAAGAATTTTAACGTCACAAAACAATGGATACCTAGGGTATCTACTGGGTTTCCGACATATTTTTCTTAATACATTTTTTTGCAAATATAATAGTGGCTGAATTCTATGAAGATAGACACCTCCCCAGCACGCGATACAGTATTGTAGCTTAGAATTGAAGATCCCATAGTATATCGTTCTAAGGAGTTGTTAGAGCAGATCTTACTGAGGTAAAAGAACTATCTGAGAATGTTTCGAAGATACTTTCTTAGGGAATCTACATGATTGACAAAACTCATTCTTTGGTCAATAATAAGCCGCAGATATTTAAACTCATCAACTCTCTCAATCATGAAACAATTGTCGTTACAATTTGAGTTGCTACAAAAAGATGGGTGAGAATCAATACAGTTACACAGGGATAATTTATATCTTTGACACTCAGGCGCATGGAAATAAACATGGGGATCAAAATTAATTGCTGACAGACTGTAGAACATTATTTTAGTTTTGGAACTTGTTATCAAATTATGATACGCAAACCACTTTCGCAATAAGTCAAGGTCCCAATTAAGGTCAGAGACCAGATTTAAGGGACTATTGCAGCCATAAGAAAAACCGACATCGTCGGCAAAAGCAGTAAGCTTGCCTTTGAAATTGAGTGAAAACAGTGAGTTCACATAAATTAAAAACAAAATGGGTCCCAGCACAGAACCTTGGGGTACTCCTAAATTGAAATATTTAATTTCACTCCTTATATCATCTAATTTGACTCTCTGGGATCTGTTTGCAAGATATGATTTAAACCATTCCAGCATAAATCCGCGAAAACCTGCTTTTTCTAATTTACCTAGCAATATATTATGGTTAACCATATCAAAAGCTTTGGTGATGTCTATAAATAGACCTGCAGTACATTTTTTTTGGTCAAGGTTAGACATTACATGTGAACAAAATTGCAACAGTGCATCTTCTGTTGATCTACCTTTTTGAAATCCAAATTGGGAATGACTGAAGAACTTGCTAAAAGTGAGAAAGCTTACTATTCTATTTTTCATAAGTTTTTCAAAAACTTTGCTCAGAACTGGAAGAAGCGATATTGGCCTATAATTAGATATTTCGGATAAAGTTCCGAATAGTACTCACCCCCGATTTTTTTAAAATTTTTTGTACGTATAGTCTAATGTATCAAAGTTAAAAATCCAAAGCGGTTTTTAGCGCAAGTGACTGGAAAGGACTAAAAGGATGTGCTAAATTTGAATATCCTGCAGAAATAAAACTCAAATATCTTTAAAACTGCAACAGCTATGTTTGTAAATGATACTGCAAATTAAAGCAGTAATTAAGTGCTTTTAACTGACATCAAAAGTATAGTAATCCGTTCACAAATATTGAAGATATGAAGAATTTTGAAAAAATAGGTCAATATTTTCAAGGAAAAAAAAAATTAAAAAAGAAAGTGTATTATAAAGGCATATGTTTTTTACGGGATTATAAAACTACATTTGAAGTCCTTTTCAATGATACCAAACATGCTTTTCACAAAATATTACTTTACGCGAACAGTTTATTTCTTCAGAAGTAACATTCATCAAAGTATAGTTTACAAGATAATTGCTAAAAGGAATGAAAAATGCTCTTTTTTCTGCCATGAATACATATGTATATATGTGCGTCGCCGTTTTTATAAGTAAATCGCAGTGAAATACCTATGGGGGGGCATGCTGCCCCCCTGCAACCCCCCTGCTTGGGCTCACTGTAGGATTTGGGGTAGGTGCAAAGTTGGGGTAGGTGCAAAGTATGAGGTTGTGGATACATATGTGTATCAAAATATTAGAATGCCCTTTACCATATACTCAAATTTTATCAAAATCGGGCAGGAGTACTCTTTTGTTAATATTTATCATTATTCCATCTTCTCTTTACAAATTTAGTCCTGAATAATAACTTTTAAATATAACATTTTTATATCAAAATTCAAATTACAATAACATTTATTTCACATTTCATTATTTATATACAGTTTGATACACACACACATACACAATATAAATATTTATTATATATATAAATATAATATTTAATTTACGTCAATTTGACAATACAAATCATTGACCAGGGTAACAGCGCTTAATATCCTTCAGCAACTGATTAAAAGGATCTTGGTTCAACTTTCTGACGCGACGACGCCACAAAAATTCGCATAAATGTTGCTCCATATTGTCGACACGGACACCACCACGAGATAATTGACGACGCATCCACCGCCACGACGACTCAATATTTTGGGTATGAGCCCCTGTTTCGGAATCTACAAATTCTTTAGAATGATTGACAGTAAAGTGATGATATCCGAAAGATTCTAAGTCCATATATCCCTTCCAACAATCTGTGTGGATAGTAGTTCCCAACTTCACATGTTTTTGTATTAGACTTATTAAAGTATTTTTGTCTCTTTTATTTTCGGGACAAATTTCGAGACGGTATTGAGAAGGACTCCCACGAAGTATAATGCCTAAGACACAAGAACCCTCAACAACACGCCCCCTATGGTATTTACGACGACCAATTTTACATTCGTCAATCTCAACAACTTGACCAACACCTCCTATTTGGCCCCCTTCCTCGAATTGTTCGTCTAACGCCAACATACAGACTTCTCGACAAAACGAAAACCGATCCGCAACTGTCTCACGGGAAACTTACTTTCCATCAATAATTGAACTTTCCCGGATGGTTTGTTCAAATGACATATTTAAAGAAAAACAATAAGTAATTAGTATGCAAACTTCAGGTGAAATACGACATCTCTCAAACCACGTATTATTTGCAACACTTTCACAATGATAGTATTTGCTTGTCTTACGACACTCAAATAATCCACATATTAATTTTAATTCATTTAATACCATATATTTTTTATGCTTATGACAATACTTTGTCGCTGGAATTAGTCCAAGATCTCTTAACCACTGCAAAGTTTTCGAATGATCACTTAAAATACTTGCTAATTGAAATAAATTATACGTTAAATCCATTGCAAAATACAAAGTATGAACAATCGCGGAAAATTTAGGTCTACCTTTGTGGACAGTTTCTACTCAACAAGAGACGAAAAGCTTTTTCATCATCGGTTGTCTTTACTTGGGTCCGTTATCGCCGTTATACGAGGGGAAAAACATTTGTTTATACAAATGTTACTCCCAGGGCTCACCCGAGCTTGATGAATGTCACTTCTAAAGAAAAAAACTCCTCTCTTAAGGTGATGTTTAACGAAAAGTATAGCATGTTTGGTATCGTTAAAAAGGTTTTCGAATGTAGTTTTATAATTCCAAAAAAAAAATATGCCTTCATAATACACTTTCTTTCAAAAAAAAAATGTTTCCTTGAAAATATTGACCTATTTTTCCAAAATACTTCATATCTTCAATATTTGTAAACTATATACTATAATTTTATTATCAGTTAAAAGCCCTTAATTTCTGCTTTAATTTGCGATATCACTTATAAATATAGCTGTTGTAACTTTCAAGATATTTTCTGCAGGATATTCAAATTTAGCACATCCTTTTAGTCCTTTCCAGTCATTTGCGCCAAAAACCGCTTTGGATTTTTAACTTTGATACATTAGACTACACGTACAAAAAAATTGAAAAAAATCGGGGGTGAGTACTATTCGGAACTCCACCCGATATTTCAGTATTAACGCCTTTCTTAAGCAGTAGTATAACGTCTGCACATTTAAAAGCTTCCGGGAAGACCTCTTCATAAGCACAACAATTAAAAATATACGCCAACACATCCAAAACATAGCAATCAATTTTTCTGACAACACTTGCACAGAATACAGGTTGTTAGAGTTGGATAAGGCAATAGACTACTGGCTGTATTCGTAAAGTAAGAATTAAATACATTGGCAATTACGAATTTATTAGATACTTCACACTGACCAACTTGGATAATAGAAGGCTTTTTAATGCAAGAAGGTTTATTAAGAATATTATTTGCTAAATGCCATTCATTTTTTTAAATTACCCTTAACTGCATTAAACTGATTACGGTAATAGACATCGCGACATAACGGTATTTCCTTTTTAAGTTCAGAACACAATTTATTATATTTCAACCTTAAACTAGAGTTATTAGGGAACCTTTTACATCTGAGTCTAAGTTTGTTTTTATATTTTACTTTCTTTAATAAGTTCGTCGAGATCCACGGTTTAAGTCTTTTACATATATTATTTCTGGTCACAGAGAATGTACAATTCGAGACATATTTTCTTAGAGAATCAATGAACATCGTACAGGCAGTAGAGGCATTACCACAAGAAAAAACATTTTCCCAACATTCAAACATTAATCATGTATTCAATTTCCTAAAGTTGATTTTAATTTTTTTTGTATTCGACCTAGTAATTTTATTAATTTGGGAATTTAATTCCTTTACTACAAGTCCTACCATTGAATGATCAGTTATCATTAGGTTTAGAATACAGTTTTCACAATTGCTCAAAGAAACATTTTTGAATCGAGCAAAAATATGGTCCAGGCATTTACCAGAAACAGGTCTAGTAGGTTCATTGATAAGGCTGGCTAAACCGTGGGATGCTAACAGGGCCAAGTAATGTAAAATGGAATCATTTATTTCCAAAATATTCAGATTAAATTTGAAAAAGCTCCCGATATGAGTGTACCCCACAACGTCGTTAGAACGACGTTCGACGAACTATTATAAGTTCATACCTACAATTTGAAGCTATAAGTTTTTTTGTTTTTTCATTACACCTATGTAGATATAACTAATTACCCTTCTTCACTTAGCGGTCCCCCGACGTTATCTTAAAAATATTAATAAGTTCTTTTAATGAAGTCAAAAGGCCGAGAGAACAAAAATAATTTTTTTACTTTTTGTAGTTTTTTTTTGTCGGGGGTTACTTAAAATGTTTAATTTTATTTTTTATTATTTTCTTTTGCTTGTTCTTTTTTGTTATTATTAATTTTTTTCGTTCTTTAAAAATGTGTATTCCCACGAGTAGCCCAGGAATGGGTGGTTGACTTGTACAGAGCCCCGCAGTACGCAAGCAAGGCTACTTGATCCAAGAGGGTGCCTAGTATCCTGGATACACCGTTACCGACTGGGCTCCCAGCCTGGTTGACTCCCAGTCCAGTCCAGAGGAAGGGCGAGGAGTGGCGGGGATACACCGGGTAGAGAGAAGGTCATGGCTGCAACTTAACTTCATGTCTTGTCATAGAGAATGAATCATTGACTTTTACTGAGCCTTCGCATCGCGACAAGGTGTGCAACCACGCGAAGGATACTGGAAAGTTAACCGAATAGAAAAAGTACATAAAACTGTCTTTCAGTATTAAGATTAATAAAATAGATAAATGAGCCATCTTGTGGAAAGAAAATTTTATGAAACAAAAACATGTCATCAGTATTTTGTTTTTAGAGAGATACTTGTGGGTCTGTGTGCACATACTTTCGAACATTTGCATGACCTGTTTTTTTTTCGCCTCATATATCTCGAGAACAAATAACGATATCGACGACCATTTGCATAATGAGCACTGGGTAAGGTTTGCAAAGTGCATTGTATTTTATAAGAGCCTCTACAGTCTGAATTTAAAGTTTTACAGAAAATATGTGTATACAAGTACGTCCACGATTTTTTAAAAGTTTTCATCACTTTAAATTGTCTTAATTACACTAGGATCTAGTCATTAGGGGCACCAAATGAGACGTTGGTAGTTTGGATAGGACAGTTTATTTATTTATTTATTTATTTCAAGTAGTTGGAACTTTTACAATAATATTAAGACTTATTTTAGAGAATTAGGACACATTGGTCCTTTACAACTATGATATGATGATATACAAAGAATAATAAGGTGTAAATTAAGTTTATATAGGTATATAAGGGAAAACTACTAGCAAAAACATTATGTGAAGCTTAACCTAGTATTGCATCCGCCCGTCCTTTCAATATAATTATTTTAATTCGATGTGAGTTAAGTTATAAGCGCATTATCGGACAAAGAACAATTTTCATAGAAGTATATTTTAGATTTGTTAATGAGAAAATCTATGAGGTTGACATCGGCTTTTTCGTGAAGTCTTGTTGTTGAATAGTGCCAAGCCTGATTAGGAATCAATTTTAAGAGCTTATTTTGGCATCTTTGCAGTTTCAACTTATGGGTTTTCGCACAATCGCCCCACACAAGTGCACCATAATAAGAATGGCTTGAAATTTTGATTTTTAAATTAGTAACTTGTTTTCCACACTAAGTTTTGAGTTTCTGCAAAACAGTGGGTACAGAATTTTGGTTAATTCGTTTGCTTTGTCAAGTGTGGGGGAAATGTGAGCCTGAAAATTTAGTTTCTGGTCTAAAGTCATGCCCAGTCTATCTTCATAGAACATAAAAGCAGCTTAAGATTGTTGGATAGGAAACACTCTTTTCTACTCCAAGTGAACCAAATAGCTTGTGTTTGTGGGGGTTTGGTAAATCTTCCATTCAATGCAGTATTGTTCAAACTTAGAGAGCGCAGTTTGTAGTTGATTAAAGAAATTTGAAAATAATATACCAGACGCAAAGAAGGCATGTCATCTGCAAACATTGCTATATTGACATGGCTGTCAAATGCAGGTGGTCTGATACATAGATGTTAAACAAAATAGGCCCAAGAATAGATCGCTGAGGAACTCCATGTTAAATTTGTTTGAATGTTTGTTTGATGTCTGATTCAAGGTTTTTAATTTTAACTACAAAGTTTTTGTCATTTAGGAAGTTTAGAATCAGTTTGGTGATATGGATTGGAAACTTGTAAAGCTTATGAAGTAGTGCGTCGTGCCATACTGTGTCTAACGCTTTTTCGATGTCCAGCGAAACGAGGCCTGTTGACTCCTTGCATCTAAACTTATTTATTTATAATTTATTCTCGGTATTTGGTGGCATGTGTTATGCCCCTTTCTGAAACCGAATCGATAGTTAGGTATAATGTTTTTATCCAATAAATAATTATTAATTTTTTTTTGTTACAACTTTTCAAATAGTTTACTAGTAACATTAAGCAAGCTGATAGTTTTATAACTACCAGTGTTTTCTCTGGGTTTTCCAGGTTTTGCAATGGGAACAATCAGCGCTGTTTTCCATTGAACGGGAAAATAACATAGCTGTAAGCATGAGTTGAAAATGAAGGTTAATTAGTTGATACCACTAGAGGGATTAGTACTTAAATACGCATTACGTCGTTAGTAGTACGGTCATCTCTTTGGTGTGCTGCTACTGTATGTTTTCTAAAGAAGGTGTCGGCTAATATTCGACTTTTCTTCCGAGCTGATGAAGAGATGTTTGGAATTTTTAGGGGCGAAATATTAGAACACCTATTTTTGAGAATTTTCGACACCTTGGCTTACTTAATTTTCAAGAGAAGAGAGTGCATTATTCCAACGTGTGTATCTATACATATGTTTTCCATTATTGCTTTATTAAGGAACTTTTTGCTGTAAAAAAGGAATCTATTCGAATACGTAGCCATTTTCTTCGCTCGGATTTTCTTAATTGAATTAAGAGGAGAATATTCTCCGGCAGCGAAGTTTTTGTACATTTTATGGGAACCTTGGGAATCGAAAGTTCAGCGGCTCTAACAATGGCGTCAGTGAAGTTCTTGCATTAAACATCCACTTGTTCAGTATTGCAGATGGAACTTAACGATGTTTCACAGTGATTTAAGCTGTTATCAATACAAGATTTGAATAGATTCTATTTTGAAGCTGAATATTTGTAAAACATAGAAGGATTATTAATTGTTGTAAAGTTCGGAAATTAGTATTGCATTTTATTATAAGAAAAAATTAAGTGAAATAAAGTTTTAGACGAATCTACTATGGTTTACGAGGACTAAGTGTGTCCGAAAAAAATACTTTGAAGATGATGAGCACTCTAAGCAGCACTGATGAGCACTGTGCAAACGTAAGAAAAATTAAGGAAACGATTATAAACTGAATCTTTATATAATGCTGAATCGCAATCAGCCATACTATTATCATTATTATTGCCGGTCATTTGAAACTCGAAAATATAGAACCTCGTTGACAACCCTTCGCCCAGCCTACCTGTCAGGAGTGTCTTCCCCCCATATTTCGCTTTTCTGTTCTATCTCTTCAACATCCATCGTTATATTGTGTTCTTATCTATGGCGCGTCCTTTTTGGAGGTCTTTTTCCTAAGGGCTTTCCACTCATTATTCTTTTGACTGTCGGTTCGGTTCATTCGCTTTATATATCCTGCCCATATTAGTCTTGGGAATTTAATCCTCGGACAACGGCTGAATAAATATCCTCGAGTTTTTGATTGTGTAATTTTCTCCCTTCACTTCTTTCTCTCGTCCTGTTTTCAATGCTTCCTTCAAGACCCGAAATCTATTTTTCTTCGTCTTAGTCAGAGACCAAGTTTCACATCTGTAGTGTTATAGGCATTATTACGAGGGTGGTCCGATAAGTACTTAGCCTCACCGCCAGATGGCGCCAGTATCGCAAGAGCAACTTACTATCGTGTAGTACATTCTAGTAGACGTCTACTGTCGGATCGGACTCGTAGTATTGTTTTGACCGCGTGTGCAAGCGGGAGTGTCCGCGGATTTTAGAAAAATGGAAAAAGAGCAATATCGGTCGGTGATTCGATTCTTGTTTTTGGAAGGGAAATCGCGCAGCGAAATCAAAGAGCGTTTGGATTCTGTGTACGGTGACTCTTCTCCTTCGATGGCGGCTATCAAAAATTGGTTCACGTCGGTCGCACGTCGGTTTTTGATGAGCCACGTCCAGGTGCCTAGAAAACGGCTACCACGGAGGATAACGTGACAAAAATCCACGATCTCGTATTGGCAGACCGCCGATTGAAGGTGCGCGAGATAGCTGAGACAGTAGGCATTTCAAAACATCGTGTGGGTCATATCCTGCATGAAATTTTGGGCATGAGAAAGCTGTCGGCGTGATGGGTGCCGCGTTTGTCACTCCGGACAACAAGTGCAACCGTGAGACCACTTCAGATCAGTGTTTGACGCTGTTTAAGCGCAATCCGAAGGAGTTTCTGCGTCGTTTCGTGACAGTCGACGAAACATGGATCCACTAGTATACACCAGAGACCAAGGAACAGTCGAAACAGTTGACTTCACCCGGCGAACTTGCTCCGAAAAAGGCGAACTGTCCCATCGGCCGGAAAGGTGATGGCCACTGTTTTCTGGGATTCACAAGGTGTGATCCACATCGATTACCTGGAGAAAGGCAAAACGGTCACAGGGCTGTACTATGCCAAATTCGGCCGATTCGACGCCGAATTGAAGAAAAAACGGCCCACTTGGCGAAGAAAAGTGCTCTTCCACTATGATAACGCACCGGCTCACACCTCCTCCCTCGCCACGGCCAAATTGGTCGAATTGGGCTACGTACCGCTGCCCCATCCACCGTATTTTCCAGATTTGGCCCCGTGCGACTTCTTTTTGTTTCCAAACTTGAAAAAGTCACTCGCCGGGCAGAAATTTCAGTCGAATGAAATCGCCGCCACGGAGACCTACTTTGCAGGCCACGAGAAAACGTATTTTTCAGACGGGTTAAAGAAGTTGGATTATCGCTGGGTCAAGTGTATCGAGCTAAAAGGAGACTATATTGAAAAATAAATCGCCATTTCTCCAAAATTTTTATTTTGTAGGCTAAGTACTTATCGGACCAGCCTCGTATGCTTTTATAATTACGGGTTTTAACATTGCGAGACAAAAGAGTTCCTTGAAGAATTTCTTCAGCGCAAAGAAGCACACATTGCCCATATGTGTCATTTAATTTATTTCGATCGTTATGTAATTTTTGGCAGTCAATGTGGTAACCAATTATTTGAACTCGTCCATTTTCTCTAAGAGTTTACCGAGTACAGTCAGGCGTGATGTCTGGATCGATCCAAATAGGTCAGTGATCTTATATTTGGTTTTTCCTTCATTTATTCTAAGCCTACTTCCTTTCTAGACCTTCTACATTTCTCTTAACTATTTTCTCACTATCTCTAAACAGGCTTAAAGGGTATTCCCCTCTTTTTTTCTGACCTGATCTCATTACATATTTCAACACCAAATTAAAAAGAAGTGGTGACAAAAAGACTCTTTGCTTCAATCCTTCAAGTATTTTAAATGTTTCAGATAAGGCATTTACAACTTTCAATTTCACTAAATTTTCCAAATTCCCAGCCTTACAAGGATATAATACAATTTCGATCGAGTATAGAGTCTTCATGGAGGAACATTTTTTGGAATTCCCAGGGTTGGTCCAAAAGTAACGATAACCTGTTTTTTTTCAGTCCGCATAAAAATTCGAAAAAAAAATGTTTTTGCTACCCACTAGGTTAGCGTAAGAAATCACATAAATATACCACAATTTGCAGGAGGTACACTCATATTAATACGAACATCAAAATGCAGAAAAACGATATTGGAGCTGTCATCAAGTACCTCTGCCTGAAAACAATGTCTAGCGACTTGGGCGAATGAACACCGTGAAGGACGCCCATCCATGTCCCTCACTGAAGATAATGTGAATAAAAGTCGAAAATGTTGTGCTGGCAGATCGAAAAGTGGCCATCAGGTATATAGCTTAGGTCACAGGGATCTTATAATCTTATATGTCAGCGTTCAAAGGATCCTTGCAAATAAATTGCAAATGAAAAAGATCTCTTAGTACCGAGAATGTTAACCGACGGGCAAAAGAAAAAAACGAGTTGACATTTAGAGTGTTGATCTCGAGAAGTTCCAAGCATATCAGGAAATGTTTTTGTTACGTTACCATCTGGAGTCACCATTTTGATCTTGAAACCAAACAACAATCGACTACTTGAAAGCGATCCTCTTCACCGACAGCAAAGAAATTCAAAGTGTCAAGTTCGGAGGGAAAGGTTATGGTATATGGACGTTGAAGGAATAATTATTATGGAAGATTAGGAAAAAGGAGCCACTATTTCGGGCTCTTACTACAGAGACCAATTGGAGGGGGTCATTAAAGCAAAAAGATGCAGCAAACTGCAACGGAGTGCTGTTTCGCGATGGCTAGCACTCAAAAGACGGAACGCTCCCTATTCGCCAGATTTCGGTGACTTCACCTCTTTTCTCGGTTAAAGGAACACATCCGAGGCAAGAAATTTGAATACGATAGCGAAGTTATGGCCTTTGTTTAGGCATTTTAGGAGGGTCAAGACAAACAATTTTTTTTCCTAACGGAAATCCTGGGCTTCGAAAAGGAAATGGACTAAATGTAGTGCCTTGTTAGGAAACTATGTAGAAAATTAAATCATTTGTTTTTAAATTACCTTGATAGCAGCGATAATCCTTTCTAAATACGGAAATGATTAATGATCCATACAGTTGTGGCGAGCCCTTTTCTGCTAACTCTGGTAAGGCCTGATATCATGTACGTTTTCTGTTTAGATGCGTTCTGCGTTCTTCGTCAAACCATGGCTTTCCCTTGGGAGCTCTGTAATAGCTTATTTTTTTTTCCGTTGCTTCCTTGACAACACTTTTTATTGTTGGCAATCTGCTTCGACCTATCTTATTTCGTGGTAAATTAAAATCAGTGATGTTGCTGAAGAAATTGCCATATTACTTGAATCATGGCACGTATTTTGGATATGAATAGTTTGGCAAAAATTTTTTTTTTCAAAACTTTTGTCGAACAAAAAATATCGCAAAGAAAAATTGCTTAGGAGCTGCTAAATGAAACAAATGTCGAACGTGAATGTTGTTCTTACTGTGTTTTTCGCTGGTTTTCTGTGTTTCAGCGGAATGTCAGGCTCAGCTTTTGGGCACTACTCTGTTCACGAAAAGTTATTCAAAAAGCAATCCCAAAAACACTCAGATTTGTGGCGAAACAATTCATGACTTTTGTACCATATCGTTTAGTGAGCTTCCATTTTCGACAGACATATGTAGCTCGGGTCATTATTTTCTGTATCCATAAAATAAAAATGGTGTCAATAGGCAAAATCAGAGAAAGATTAGAAAGAAAGCTGGCCTAAGTGTAAAATATATAACAAGATACCATCAGATATCTTACACACAATTTTTACCAATTTTAATCTAGATTATTTGCACGCCTAGCTGCTCCAAACCATGTATGTAAGTGGTTTGCCGCAGGTTAATGAATTGTGGAACTTATTTGGTATCATCTCATCTACCCAAAAAATCTCGGCTGTAATGGAATAGCGAATGCTTGATGCTTAAGAAGACGATTAAAGCGATTTTTTATTGTTTCTGCCTTACAAAATTCTCTTAAAATTTTAAAAATATCGAAAAGCTCAAGGGTATCAATGAACCAAGATTTCCGTTGTCACAATACACACAATGTCTCCTTTGGCGCCACCACTGCTCAGATATAAGACGCCGTATATCTACGAAACTTCACTCAGAGTTCTGTGACAGCTTAAATGGTACACATGAGTATCTATAATGAAAAGCCATTAATTTGACAATATTGTTTGATACATTGTTTCTCTGTCTAACCGAGTTCTTACTAAGAAAACAAAAAAATACAACGACTCCCATGGTTACGTCGACAAGCACTTTACACGCTGTATTCCCACAGATAGCATCTTCAAAAGTCTTCTCAAAAACAAACAATTTATCAGCTACTTAGAGCACGACATTAAATGCTTGACGGTATAAACGTTTCGGTTCCCCCTTCACGCTCTCAGGGCGGCCGTAAAGACAAACAAGATTTATCTATTGTCAAAGCTCGTACTCCCATACTCGTTGTCACTCCTTAAGGCAAGCATTTGAAAAATGACCATCTATGATATATTCGTTTCCGATTCGCTTAACACACTCTCCACCCGTCCTACGCTCGCACGACTTCAAATCATTTCATCACATTAAGCTTCCCGGAGAGGAGCAAACGGCCTAATATCGTGATTTATGTTTCGTTCCTATCAACAACAATTCAATTCGGTTTTCAATGTCCCTCATCCGTTTCGTCGGCAACGGGTGCATATGCTACCCGTAGTTAAATGTCGCTTGTCATCATAGTATCTAACGTTTAAAATATGTATTCCGGCTCTGGGCCTCTGACTGTCGATGTCGCTGAACTGAGATAACTATGTATGTACGATCAGTCCTATTCTGCATACGGCGAAGTTTTGATCGAATGTGTAATGAAGAGTCGTGGTGGAAGAAGGACGACTCTCCCATACGATAAGAACTTAATCGAGTGTGAATCACTCGATTTTACCCGAGAGTTTGCCTTCTGTAAGGCAAACGAGAAAAAGTTTTCTCTGTGTTGTCGGTAAGCCGATAAGGAGAAATCGAACGCAACACTCAGTGGGCTTTATAGCTTCACTTAAGTGAAGGCATTCCTTAAATGTTTTCAGTTTGTCTTATCGAATCGGACTACGGTGTATGGCCACAAAAAGGCTGTGATTTTTCTTAAGCACTACTCGTAAAATGAAGATATTTCAAAGGAAACATATGTATATGTACATGCTTGTGGAATAAGACATTCAACCAGAGAAGTGTTTATGTATCCTAGCATCCCCGCAGACCGATTGTATTAATGATAGTCCTGTCATTGTATCGCTTTCAAGTGGTCGATTAGTTTGTCTTTTGCTCCTCTTTTGTTGTTTAGTTTGTTTTGGGGTTTTATCTCGGGGATACTTCAGAGAAAGGATATTGAATGGAGTGGAACCCGGATTAAATGAAAAAGATTCTTTGCGTGTTTGCCCTCCCTCCCTTTTTTCTATTTTGCTTCATAATGGATGCAAGCATCCTTTGATGTATGAATCAAGGAGCCATCCTACCTTGCTTTCAAGGCGATGCGTTCCTTTCTTGTTTTTAATTCCACTCAAGTGACCGTTTTGGATTACAATTGAGGTGGGATTCCGGGTTCAGATTAAGTCTTTAGTGTGTCTCCAGTCCCCATAAAGTTCGTTTACTTGAGGGGAGTATGTGTCGAACTAGATTAACCGACCTTAGCCATAATAGTAGTTTGGTTTTTACTGGAGGCTATGTCCTGGATTATGTTAAACAAGAATAAAATGCAATTTTTATCTAAACGGCAAAATACCCTTGAAACTATTTTATCTGGAAAACGGAAATTCCCTTGGCCCAAAGGGCAAAGGATAGAATCCTCAACTGAACTCCTCGCCATAAGCTCTTTAAATATCCACTTTTTAAAGAGTTATTGGACTTACATGTAAACGAGTTGATCCGTAGAAGAGATTTATGGGGAAATGTTCAAAGGGGCTTAGGGTTCTTTCTAAACTGATGAAATATATCACATGTAAATAAGTTAATACATTATTTTCTACACAATATATACTTTATAAAGTCCCATATCTGTGCGCCTAAACTTCGAATGGTTGTTGTATTTTGAGAACATCAAAGCTTTGGTTTTTTGTCTTAGTGGTATATTTACCACGCAAACGGAGGGGATCAAAGTGACCAGATATCTGTATGTACGTTGAAAAAAGGAACATTCAAAAAGTTTCGTAAGATTCTCAAACTAGTTTGAAGTGACATAGTACTTCGTTCGCTGTCTTAAGCGAAATATTCGTACATTAACCCGTTTCATGCCATACGTTTCATGGCATACATTTTTTTACTGTTTGCAATCGTTTGCTTTTTAGTGAGTCAATCAACCAAAGCTTTCTAAGAAACATGTTCTATCGCAATTTTTTCTCTTCTTTCCGAATTCGGTGACAGAATTGTTCTATCTGCCATTTTTTAACTGTGGCAGCTGAAAGCAGAAAAAAATGTGAAATTTAAATTTTTTTCCAAACAAACGTAAATTTGAATAAGAAGCCACTTACGATAGGAGGCTTATACTTAGTGTCTGGTGGCATAATAGATTTTTCTAAAAGGTAGGACCGATAAAGTAAGGAAATTCAATATGGCGGATTTAAGATGGCGGTCCATTCCGCAAAAAAATTAAGATTTTGACAAAATCAACCGATTTGGACCACATTTGGTATACTGTAATCCCTCGATTTACGTTGCCTCGGTTTACGTCGTCTCGATTTAATTTGTGTAAAATTATAAACCTTGCCTCATTGAAAGTCGTCTTATCTCTCGATTTACGTTGTCATATTCGGAGATTTTCTTAGCCGTTTAGATTTGAAATTGCTTCATTTAAGCAGTCTAAATTTGAAAATTGGCAGTTTAAATGAAACTTAATCGGGGATTCCCATGGTTTGTTTCTTCTTGACAGTTGAAGAGTGATATTTTTCAAGTATTTGGGGATTCACACAAATTAACGTTTGACATTATATGTGGTTGAAAGCGCATTCCCGTTGTTGTCTTACTTACATAAAGGTTCCGTGGTCGCGCGAGGTGATTTTCAAACATTTTATTTTTTATTTTTTCATTGAGCCACTTTTCTTTAATTTTACTAGGTAAATTAACCTTCACTATAGGATCAATTTCTGAAATCTAATCAACATTTTATTTAGTGAAAAATGAGAGCAAAACGGAAGAATAACAACGCTGAAAGTGCTCGTTTTAAAAAGATGAATGCCATATAATTAGAAGTGAAAATGGAAGTTATTCGACGCTTTGATAAAGGAGATAAGGCATTTAATATAGCCAGCTCGATGGGACTACCGCCAACAACAGTGAGAACAATCCATAAAAATGCTGGTGACATACGCGCAAGTTATTCCGCAGGAACGACTACATCCATCAAAGTGGTAGCGAAGTCCAGGCCACTTAACTATGTTAGAAAAAATGGAAACGCCGTTAAATACTTGGATAACTGACTTAAATGAAAAAAGCATACATGTTACTACACTTACCATCCAGAAAAAGGCAATGAGTTTATTTAAAGACCTAAAGTCAATGTCAGTTGAAGAGGATAAGGATGTCAGTTTTAACGCTAGTTCCGGATGGCTAGAAAAATTAAAAAAGGGAGCACAGATTCACAATGTTAAAGTTACCGGTGAATCTGCAAGTCAACAATTTTCCTGGGAAACTAAAACAAATTATTACGGATGGAAGATACACTTCTCAGCAAGTCTTTAACGTTGACGAAACCGGGCTGTTTTGGAAACGTATGCCGTCAAGAACCTTTGTATCTATTGAGGAGAAAGCGGCGTCTGGACAAAAAATTGCGAAAAATAGGGTGACGCTGTTTCTTGGGAATAATACTTCGGGAGATTTTAAGCTAAAGCCATTGTTAGTGTACAATTCGGAAAATCCAAGAGCTATGAAAAATATTTGCAAACAAACGCTCCCAGTCATATGGAAAGCCAATAAAAAGGCTTGGGTAACTGGTAGTATTTTTTCTGAATGGTTAAAACAAATTTTTGTCCCGAAGTTAAAAAATATTGCGAAGAAAATAATTTGGCATACAAAGCTTTGATCCTTGTCGACAATGCTCCTGGTTACCCGGTTATTTTAGGCGAAACAAGTGATAACATCAAAGTAATTTTTTTTACTTCCAGACAGAGATATTATTTACGCCGGGTTTTTAATGACCTAATTACAGCAATTGATGGAAAGTCAGAGTTAGCAAATGGTCGTGACATGATTCGGACATTCTGGAAAGATTTTAACATTCTGAAAGCAGTTAAAAAAATCAGTCAATTATGGAATGAAGTCTCGGCTGTAACAATGAACAAGGTATGGAAAAAAGTGTAGGCCGAATGTACCTCTGAAGATACATACAAATGGGGATAATCCAAAACAACTTCAAAGAGAAATCATTGATTTAGCGCATCGCATAGGGTTTTCGGATGTTGGTGAAATAGACATAATTGAGATATTCAACGAACATGAGGAACCGATGTCTAATGAGGATCTACTACTCGAACTTAAGGGAGATTGTACCACCCATAACAAGGCAGTTGAGGGTAATATTTCAGAGGCTGTTAATGAAAGAGAAGAATCCCGATTTCCGCTGGGAAAACTATCAGAGGCTCTTAATTATATTAATCAAGCCATTGAAATTTTTGAGAAACACGACACTGACAAAGAAAGTTTGAAACAATAAGGCGCTCAATCACTTCCAGCGTTGTATACTACAAAGACCTGTATGTAGAAAAAAAATTGTTTAACGCAGAAGCAGATAGAAACATTTTTTAAGCCACTTCTAGTGAAAGAAACTTCTGGATCTCCTTTGAGTCGAGAATAAACTACTCAATACTATCTGTACCTGGCGGCTGCCAGTTAGAAATCATTTCTTCAGATGAAGAAAGCCCTGAAGATTAATAAACTATCAGAACACTATTTATTATTTTTATTACTATTTTTTAAATAAAAACCTGCAGTATGTATAAGTACTAGTATACTAATATGCATGTATATGTTTGCTTTATTTCAACTTTTAGACTTTATTAACAGCCAATTTTTGTACTTCTCGGTCTCGATTTGCGTCCCCATTTCTTGGAACACTTCTCGACGTAAATCGGGGGATTACAATATAGGGCTTTTCGGGGTGGCTGATCATGAATTTGAATTTGAATTTGCAAAATCCAAGATGTCGGATCCATTATGGCGGACGAATTTTCCAAATTTTAATCGATTTGTTTGATTTGATTTGACGCTCCCCACAGGGGCACTTTATTGGCTTATCCCTTGAACCCTACCCATCCCATGAGAAACACTATTACAACCCTGGGGTCTTGGAGATCCCAAACACTTTTGGACCTTACTTAAAACCAATTGTTAGAAAATATTAAAGTTTTGAATCTGAGCACAAAAGCATTTGGAACACAGAGCGGCTACGTTAGCCACAAAGAGGATTTCGGCAACACATACACCTTATTTTCGTCTTCCTGTCTTTTCCGGGTGGACAAATTACGCATCTTTTTTTTCCAGCAACCGCAGTAATTGACTCAACTAATGGTGGTTTCATTTTCAAAATGTCTCCAATTAGGACCTGGAGATTTGACGGCAAAGTTGGCCAAGTGAACCTCTCCCCCAAAGCAAAGGGATGATTTTGTTTTGTTTATACTTTAGTGGACAGTAGGACAGTAAAACAAGTTCTTCAGAGAAAGCAAATTTTGCTGCCTTACGTTCGCGATCTTTGACTTCGAGAAATGAAGGTGCAATTTCTCTTTTATTGCGACGCAACGTGCTTAAAATCGTAACTTTTTTTGCAACAATTTTTTTGCCACCGGTGTAGACGTAAACTATTATCACAAGTCAAATTTCTGTTTGTTCCGTCGATTTTCTCTGTCAATTTCATGGTGTTTTTTTTTTTTTTTATTTTTTTTTTTAAATTAATTTTTGTTTTTATATTTTTAGAACTCACTTATACTAGACATTATACTAGACAAAAAATGCTTAAAACTAGCTTAAATATCAACTGACATAAAATACTTTACTGGCCCTATACGGACACTCTAAAGCAAATAGAACAACTTAAGACTATGCCTTTCGGCCTTACGATTTACTTGTAATAATTAAAATAAAAAAAACAACTTCGGCCAAGAAAAGTGATATTTAAAAAAAGCTTGGAATCAGATCATTTTTTTTAACAAAGAAACTTGTAACTAAGAATACCTTAAACCTACCTTAACTATTGTAAAATATATACATACATTTTTTTTTTTGTTTTGGTAATTGTTTTGTATTTTTTTTTTGTTTTTATCTTTTTTTAAAATCAAAGCTAAAACTTAACTAAACCTACCTGCCACCCTAGCCAGCCTTAGCCTGCCCTTACCTACAAATGATCAATTGTATAGTAGCAATAATGGTCTAGCTAATATGCATTAGGATCTTTTTTTCTTAATTGGAAGGACCCTAAGCTTCACTCAGTATCCTTTCTTCAGACCTACTTACAAGAATAATGACTAATCTGATCATCTACACTTCTGAATTCATCTGGCGACTATGTAATCGCACGCCATAAAGATATCGTTGCTTACTTAGGTAGCACTCCTTGCTTAAGATGGCGCCACTAACTTAGTGAACCTCGGACTTAATCAACAAACCTCTTCAACCAACAAGATTTTTAGTCAACTGTCACATGTCTATTTGTCCTTATCCATCTGCGTGTATCTTCTTAGCTACAGTCAGGAGGACTCTCAGCTAACATTTTGGATCCGTAGACACGTCTGCCCAAAACGATGCCACTGTACAGCGCGTATAGTTCCTATTCTATATCTTGTTCTTCACTTTACATTAGCACAAAACAAGCTTTTTTGCAGTATAGAATGACTTTGATGACAAAAGTTTTGTAACGAGCTATCTTGGTTTTTCGTGACAAGGCATCTTGAGCAGGAAGAAAATGCAATTGGCAAAAGTTATTATGGATGCTATCCTTAGATCCACTTTAGCGGTTTCAGCTTCAATGCATCCGAGAGCTTAATTGATGCCTCGCTGTACTCGCCCAGTTACGTGAATGTCATCAGCATATACCAACAATTGGGCAGACTTTAAATCCGCACGATCGTTTCAAAAATTAATTTGAAGAATCACATGACGATGCGTCAACTTGTCTGAATCCTTTTTTAATATTGTAAATCTGGGTTAGATTATTATCAACTGCGATAGAGTAGCGAGAACTCTCCTCTGCACAGTCCGACGAGCATGACAGGGATCTCAAAATATCACATGTCTCTGTATTGCTCGACTTTAATGTGTAGTAGCGTGTATATTTGTTTTATCAGATCAAGTCTATCAGATAATTTTTCAACAGTTTCCGGCCTTCTCACAACCCGAAACACAAGATCTTACATGCGATATTAAGTATACTTATTCCCTTTTTACTCCAGGAGCCAGGTCCAAGTAGCAGTTGGTAGACAGAGCTTAATATTTCGACGCTTACTTTAGGTATGTATTATGTCGGTTAACATCGATATAATCAACCCAAGCAAATCATTATGACATGGATTGAATCCCAAAACAATCAAACTTGGTACTGCTTAGAAAAAGCCTTATAAAATTCGCCGTTCATAGTCAGCATTAAAATAGTAAGCTCTTTCGTCTAATGGAAAGAAATCAATTACACTCAATATAGATGATTAAGAGACGTCACGGCTCTGGCCCTCCACGGGCTATAACACCAATAATAATAAAAATAAAAAATTACATAGGTTTTCCAAATATTTTTTCTTGTCGGTTTGTCATAACCTTGCTGTTCGTTTTCAAAATGTATTAATTTTACATACTCATCATCATATCAAAACCAGATACGTCATAAAGGAAGAAAACTTTTGACAAACAAGGCGCAACCGTCAAATTTATTACCTTTCCACAACCCCATGATCCACACAATGCATGCTTCCTGCGACAAACTACTCGTAACTATTTTTCAAGTCACAGCCATCATCATTGAAATATCAAAAAACTTCGCCAACTCCAAGTTGTGTTTTAACCATTCATGGCCATATTAGTTACAATTATCATTCACCTCGATGCTTCCATTACTCCTTGTCGCCTCCCAATGTGCTTTTGATCCTGATACCGACGTACAGAGCTCTAAACTTGCTGTTAACTGTAAAAAGTGTCGACACTGTCCTATGAACTCAGATAGATACATTTACATTTTGATTCGTTGAAATCCGAAAAATTATCCTGTCGACTTTGACACTATAATCATAAAACCACTACTCCGAGAAGCTCTCGAACGAAACTTAAAAAAAAAAAGATGACCCAAAAAGAGAATAAAATCAGTCTGAAGTCGAACTTTTCCGTCGTTGGGTAAAAGTTTCCACATACCAGCCAGAGGTTGTCTATACTTTTTTGCCGCTTTTTTCTTCCTACTAATATTAAGGTCATCATTTCATAACGATTTTGCTTGGCACTAATACAAGTTCTACAAGTTTTCAGTATCTTTTCACATCTTGCAGGCGACAGACAGCGACAATGAGTTCTATTGAAGATCTGGTGAAACTAATGGAGTTCCCTGGAGCTGGTGAACAATTCCGGTCACAGTGAGCGGGATTTTATGATAGAATTCTACTTTTTTTTTCTTATATGAAATATTATATTTTGGTCCTTTCCTTGTTCCTGTTCCTTTTCTGATTTGGGGGTGGAGTGCCATAGGAATTCGGGAGTGATGGAGCGAAAACTTTCATGCTAGTGCGCTCATGGGTTGTGGTTCGGGTTTGTCGAGGAGAATAAACAACATTAGGGTGAATATGATGGAAGTGTGTGGCCACATATCTATTATTGAAAAGTTTGTGAAAACTGTGTTCACAATGAACTTTTACTTTTGTTTGATTTCGTGACTGTTGCTTGTATCCTTTACAAATTCTAATCCTCCACAAATTCATCATACAAAACTTATTGAAATATAGCTGAACGGTTAGAACTAGTTTTAGAGATTATGATACTAAAGAAGGCAACGAATTCTGGAACACATTATCGAGTATTCCGTAAGGATCCGTTCTGGACTACTGCGGTTAAGGGGAGAGATAGATTTAGGACTATGTTTTATTAGTATTTTTTTGTTGCAAAATAGAACTGTATACGTACTTTTTAATTTATTTAAACTTTGACAACATTTTAAAAGTACCCTCAAAAAAATGTTCGTCCGTTAAAGTAAATTACATTTAATCAAAGGACTATTTTTTTTAAGTTATTTTGCAAAAAATATTTGAATAGTAATGATTATGATTTCCCCGAGCGTAATTATGTGGAGAAACTACCAATTCCTTAAAATATTGGTTACAAACCTTCTGAGCTAGAGAATATGTATAGAAGTCAGAAAGGTGGTTTCGAGAAAAAAACGATTTTACATGCCATGCGCTCCGGCACTCATACTTCGAGAACCACTTGAAATTAACATTTTTGAGAACATATTTGTCAATCATTTTACTAACGATTTATGGAATAAAGAGAAAATACACTTTTTAAGTCATCTAAAACTGATGATTTTGTCACAACTGCATGTTTTTGTGCATGTAATTCATGGTATGATGACAACGCATATACAAGGAAGTACTGTTGGCAAGCTTGAACTTCAGTGTATGGTAGTTCGCTGAAGTGTAGGCAACTTTTTATCATAGTTTTAAATATGTCGAGTTTCGCGTCAAGAAAAAAGTGCAGGGAATTTTATTGCACTACTTTATTCAAGAAAAATCTGCAGCTAAAATACACGGAATTATTTCTGAGAATACGATGAGCATGTTATATTGGAAACGACATGCACAGATTAATTTCGTCGTTTCAAAAATAATGATTTTGTTGTTGAAGGTAAAGAACGCTCTGGCATACCGAAGAGGCTTAAAGATGAAGATGAAGGCTTTACTTTAAGAAGACATCACATCACATCAGACACTTGCTGAACTTGCAAAATATATACATATACAAGTAGATGAAACAACAGTTTGAAAGCATCGTCGGATAAGCCTGACCATGCATCAACATCGTCAACAAAGGCGAATATCCATGGCTCGAAAGTTCTGCTCTACATTTGGTGGGACCAACAAAGTGTAGTTTTTCATGAGCTGTTGAATGAAACTATCACAGGAAATCGCTATAGACTGCAATTTATGCAATTGAGCCGACGGCCACTGTACGAGCAGAGACACGATACTTAAAAGCGTAACCCTTGTGTTAATACCCGACTTTATTATAACTTCAAATTTTTAATATTTTAATAAAACAATCTTTAATCTTTTTTTTAAATATAAAAAAAAATACTGTAGAAATGTATTAATGGGAAACACTTAAATGGGAATTCTTACCCCGTCTGTCGTAGTCACCAGACATTGACTCTTCTAAATATCCTTATTCCCTTCCAGGGCACATGGCTTGGCTCTAAAGCACTTCCATTCTTATGAGGATGCCAAGAAATGGGTCGTTTTTTTGATAGCCTCAAAAACGTGTTGTTTTTCCTACGTGGAATGCCAGGATGATGGCGAAAAGCAGTAGCTAGCGATGGACTATACTTTGAGCGACATGTTTCTTACGACTGTTTCTTATTATAGCATTCATTTTCACAACAGCTGTGGATATAAGGAGTGAATGCAACCACCTGTCAGTACTTTATACAATAGCAATATATAAGTATAAAATATACCGCGTAAGAAGCTACATCTAAAGAATTTTTCAATAAGGGCGCGTAGATGTTGAAATGGAATAAAACAAGCTGTGTGGGTAGTATCAACAAAATTTTTATTTTATTTGAAAGGGGTATGTTTTCTTTTCAATTTTAAATAAATTTTTATTCAAATCTTGCTTATAGCTATCTTACGCTAGACAAAAAAGATTAAAACCAGCTTAATTATCCTTATAAATTTAAATACCTTACTGGCCCTAGGTGGACACTCTAAGACAAACAGTACAACTTAAATCTGTGTCTTTCGACTTCTATATATAATCTTAAAATTAACACTGCTATAACTAATTTAAGCTAAGAAAATTTTGTTTTGCTTAAACTAACTAACTTAGCATATGATCCTGCTGAAAGGGGATCAGGGTATCCATTATGTATGGGCTATGGAATATGGAAAATGTCCGCCTCGGCTTCTTACGGTGGCACGGATCCGAGTGGTCCAATTTTCAATGACTCTTCAGCATATATTCGGCTGAATTGAGGCGATGGCCTTCATTATGTTCATCTTAAGGCATCGGTCGATTCTGTTTTGTTCGCATAAGCCTGCAACTTCAGGAAACCTCACAAGAAAAAAGCCTAGCGAAATCAAATCACATGAACTTGGTGGCCAATTGATATCGCCTCTGCGAAAGATAATCTCACCATCAAATCGTTTATGCATCGACATAGTGTCGTCCTGCTGGAACCACATATTGTCTAGATCCATTTGGGCCATAAGAAATTGGTTATCATCGTTTTGTAGTGCGCGCCACTGACGACACTGCCGGCCCAAAATCTACACCGAACGGTAACTTTTTGAGAATGCATTGTCGCTTGGTGAACTTCGTGTATCGGAAATTTTGCTTGTTAATCCAGCCAGTCATCCAAAAATGCGCCTCGTCGCTAAAGATGAATTTTCGACCAAAATTGGGGTTCTCTTCCAAACGTTCCGAACCCAGAGAGCGAACAAACCACGGGTCGGTTATATCCTGTACGGGTGTAGGGCCAAATTCCTAGACAAAATCTGCCAAGTTAAAGTCTACGAATGTTTGCTGATTGATTATCGAACCCATCGTCTCAAATTTGGCCACTAAACGTTGAAGAATCGACTGTGAAGGGTCACCACGTCTACCATAAAATGGGCACAACACGCGCAACATTTGCACTAACGAACGTTCACTTTGATAATAAAGTTTTATCATTTGGACGTGCTGTTCAATCGTGTAACTTGCCATGGTGATTTGGCATCAGTAACTGAATTAAAGTTTCCAAATGTGAACAGTTTTGTGGACTGACTTCGATGCCACAAGAACTATTATGATTGGAGGCTTCGGGGTTATGGTTTTATAAGCCCTTTTAATACCGCAGGCGGGTCTCACCCCGAGTTCTGCTTGTAAAGCGGTCATGAAACGCATCTTGGCTGAAGATTAACCTGATTTAGCTTCACTTATAGCTTTTCAATAAGATAAAGCCATTTCGGAATTCGAGTTTCGCGAAATATAAAATACCTTGGCAAATGTAAGTGTATGTTATCGGGATTGGATTACTTTGAAGGGGACGAAAAAAATTGGAAGAGAAATTAATATTGTAAGACTTATAAACAAGGTTACCTTTCAATTTGATCACATCATTAAATAGGGCAATTTTATGATTGTAATCGAACATTTTATGGTCACACTACCCTATGTATGAATTTTTAATGTCAGCGTATATATAAATTGAGTCTGGCAGTCACTGAGCGAAAACCAAGCAAACATTTTCATCAAAATAGGGCGCACCTCATCGACATTTTTAATAGACCGCCGACATTGAATAATGTACCATTCAGCTGGTTAAGGACTTTGTTTATTGTAAATTCTCTTCGCAATCGCATTTTGTAAGGTGTACTTGATCACTTGAGAATCATCCTTTTATTTTCTGACATTCAAAAACAGAGCCCAACGTCGAAAAGAAGAAAAATTTATACAGCTTTTATTACAATCGTTCTACAATACCATAAAAAGGAAGAAGAAGAAGATTTTAATACGGTTTTCGGTTTCATTCGTATTACTGATCTACTTAGATATTTCCGGACCCCTGATATGGCCAGCTCATATTGCTCCGTCCCAAAGAATCGTCGACTTTCGCCCTGAGTGACGACTCAGCGGAGTACATATAACCTAATCTAACATCAAAAGCGGGCACACATGTGTAAGGGGACTTCGATTAGAATTTACCTATGTCATGATTAGATCGAATTTACCTATGTAATTTTGGTAGCTGGCTCTTAAGACTCTAATCGTTGTTGACGGAGGACGCTGTGAGTGTAATGTTAAAACTCATTCGTTCAACACGAGCGTAGTATCATGGTAGTATTACATCGGTCATCAGTTCTATTTAAATTAAAAAATAATTAAAAATAATTAAAAAAAATTTTTAGGCATAGAGTACTGAGGTTGAAATCAAAGTAAGGATTAGAATTAACACTTCCCAGCATGCGAGAAATGGGTTCATTGGAGCCATAGGCAGTACGGGGGGTGGGTAGATAGAAGATACTGGGATTTCGTACATTGCGGGGGTTAGTGTTGATAGAGATAGAGTTGTAGAGGATCGCGCAGTCAATGGTACCTGAAAAGAGTCTATGAATAGAAAAAAAGAATGTCATATACAATTCTTCTTTAATCCAAAGTGTTCAAGTTGATTAGTTTAAGGCGGTCTTGGTAGGGTGGTAAGAAGAGCAAAACGTAGGAACCGGCGTTGAATGCTCTCGATTTGAGAAATGCGGGTTTGTTGGTAAGGAGGCCTCACTTGAGAGGCGAACTCAAGAAGGGGACAGACAAAGGTCATGTAAAGAGATCGGGTAACGTAAGGGTTCGAGAATTCTTTGGACCACATCGATGTGTGCGCGAAAATTTAGCTCCTGATCACATAATATGCCAAGATCGCGAATGACCTGAACGGTGGAGATGGGTTGATTATTGAATAAGTAAAGACGAGGAGGAGGTTTGATTCGTATACGTGAAAAAGTGATTGATTGCATTTGGAAATGTTAAGCTCCAAGCATTTTTTGGAACACCAGATGGAAGAACTATTGAGATCAGATTGAATAAGGGAAGAGTCATGACTGGAGGAAGTGGTCTTGAAGAACATGTTGTCATCGGCATATAGTGAGATTTGGCAATGTTAAATCACAATTTCAATATTGTTTATGGTAAGAACGGAAAGAAGTGGAGCTAAGTGGCTGCCTTGGGGGACACCGGAGGAAGCTAAAAGAGAAGGCAGATCTAAAACGAACACTGTGTTAGCGATTTTCCAAGTAAGAAGATATCCACTTCAAAGAAATGGGGTCGAAGCCAAGGGAGGATAATTTGAAGAGTATCAGTCTGGAGAGATTTTATTGAAAGCCTTACTGAAATCGGTTGAAATAACGTCGACTTCTTTGCCGTTCTCTAAGGCTGATAGGGTCAAATTCAACAAGATCTGCATTTGACGAGACCGTGTTGTCTAGGGGATATTGAAGACTTGCAGCAAAAACATAGAGTTTCGTACAAAATACTCTCGAGGAGTTTGAGTATATGTGACAGTTTGGCAATGGGGCGATAGTTGTTAACAACGTTCTTCGGAACTTTTTTGTGTAATATATAGGGGTGATAAATGAGGTTTTCCATAAGCGAGGGAATATAGGGATGGACTGAAGATTTTCGAAAGAGGGAGAGAGAGGGTTGTGGATCCTTTTTTTAGAAATATGGCAGGGAGACCGTCAGGTCCAGGAGTGAATTCATCATTAAGTAGATCTAATTTGTTTTCGATGGCACGAGAATCGACTGTGCGAGGAAGAAATGGTCCAAGAGAAAAATTCTGGAAATAATCCGGGAAAGTGAGGTCTGGAGCAAAGGAGTCGTCGGCGAAAGACTGTTTAAAAAAGGTGACGAAAAAGTTGGTGATAATATTGGGGTCATTCGAGGTTTGATCATGGAAGGAGAGTGAAGTAGGACAGCCATCATATTTTCTTTTGTAGTTAACAAAGTTAAAGAACGACTTAGGATCATTTATAAGATTGGCTTGCGTTTCAGTTTAATAGCGTTTATGGAGGGAGTTGTGAAGGGCGGTAAAGTGGAGATAGCTGCTCAGGTAGTTAGAAAAGTCATTAGGGGATTTTGTACGAAGGAAGATTGTCCACTGCTTATTTCTTTTGTTTCGTAGAGAAAGGAGCCTGCGATTATACCAGGAACCAGAGCGGAAAAAGTTTTGCGTTGTGAAATTGGAACGTAAAAAGAGATAGAATTAAATATTTTCCTGTAGAATATGGATATTGCATCACTTACAGTTAGGTTATCAAAATTGTGGGGGACTTTTTTAAGGTATTCATTAATTAGGAGAAATTTTGCTTTGAGGAAATCGTGAGAGGCCAGAAATGTAGAAGGACTGTTCTGTAATGGAGAATCGTGAAAAAAGTAAAGACAGAGTGGACGATGGAAGTTATTGATGGTTGAAAGGGAAAGGGACCATAGTGAAACACAAGAGTTGGGGGGATCAGTTCTGAATATGAGGTTTAGTTGTCTACCAAGTAGTTTAAGATGCCATTAACTTGGTTTGCTAACTTGGTTAGCTAAGGTTTGAATCTGTTAGGCGATAGAAGAAGAGACATTCTTTGGCAGTAGTGGGATTAGTGGCAATATAAAACGATTGATCGTCTGATTGGGGCTATTTAAAATGAGGAAGGTTGAAGTTACTGAAAAGAAGATTTTCATCCTAAGGTTCTCCTAAATCAATTATTTGGTCAATTGTGTTAATGGCGAGTTGATAGGAATCAACAGGTTGTGAGAGCAAGATGTAGAAACAAATGATGTATAATGTTTTCTGGGGTAGAGCAATCTTTATTGAAACAAAGTCAAGAAGTGGGGAGGATGATATTGCAAAAAGGGAAGAGTCAATTGTATTAAGGACGGCTAGTAGAACGCCTCGACAAGGGCAACCATCAGTGGGTCGGCTGAGGTCATCATCGCGATAAACAGTAAAATTTGATTTATTTATGCTGGGGATCAGATTTGTTTCGGTCAAAGCAAATATTTCAAAGGGTAGAGAATGTGACTGTTGGAAGACAGCTTGGGTTTTTGAGCGAAGACCTCTTACATTCTGATAATAGAAGGTAAGACGGACATTTTGGCAGAGTGAGGGGGTTGCTGAGGGAGAGAGACAATTAGGGGCGAAAAAACTTGACGTGGTCAGCTCTACTACGTTGAAGGTGCGACATACGTTTTAAATTAATGTATTGGCGGAAGGTATCAAGATCCATTGACACTTTTCGAGTGTCTAATAAGTAGTGCCATTCATTAATCTAAGGAGATGACAGAACTGACCGATAAGAGCATTACTTTACAAAGCTCGTTTGAAAAAAAAAACGATGTTTCCATCCCGTTCTTAGACAAACTCATAGAGAAATGTGACTCTCGAATTTCATCACTGTCACACCTGCATATCTTAAATCTCTAGAAGACAATTTCCGATTTTAACGCCATTGGATTGTTAAGATCCGGACTATACTATAAGAGTTTTAAAGGTTGCTAACTACCCAAGGCATTTAGCCCTAGACCCGTCCAATCAATTTGTCGGAATTTTAGGTCCAGCGTCTTTTCACGAGTAGTAGTCTGGGTAATAGCATGATTGGATATTTGAATGTGATTTTTGCATTAAAGTGCGGCATACTGCATGGTGCGTACACTGCAAAGATATGAACACGACCAGTAGGCAAATGGCACCAGTACCCTTTGGCCCACATTTAAATTTTTATAGTGATTTTAGGTGAACCTATTTACAACCTTGCACCACTAAATGGCCATTGTACTGAAAGCCAACCTAACTGGCTTTTTCTACCTTAGATTTCACCTAGTGTATAAAATAATAAGCACTAGCCAAAAGAACCATTAAACTTTTTCAAGTTTTTTGTGCTTATTTATGTATGTATATAGACAATTATATCAAAAATCTATTCACACGCTTTACTACCTACAAAAGAATAAATATCTCAGAACAAAAGCTTTTGCGGTATCCTATTATAACGTTAAACTAACAACAAAAAACTGAATCAGCTGCAAGAACAATATCCTCATTCAACCTTTTCAAATACCATAAACAAACCATTCGCAGCCCAATGGAACCCATCAGTAAAACCACAAAAAAAAAGAAGATAAATATAGAAAAAAAAACATGAATTGAATAATAAAATTCATGGAACACCTGATAAAATAAATAAAACGGAAAATAAAAACACATTTTCATTCGTCATCCCTTGCTCGTGTGTAAGTGGCTACGATAATAGGAGAAAATCATAAATTAGGGTCAAATAAAAGATTCACATTCTTTTGTACTCTCATCCTTCTCCTTTGTTTCCTTCGCCACACCTCACTACCCCTTCAGTAGCTTCAGTTTATCTTCCTTAGAACCCAAGAAATAAGGCGGATAACCACATTGAAAGGAACCAGAAAAATCAGAGTTATGAAAAAAAAGAAAACTCTTTTTAGCAAAATCGAGACCTTTTTACCGTCTTCCGTCGACTTCTCATCTGGCAGGAAATCGAAGGGGAATCTTAACACCAGAGGAGGTGTCAACAATGAAGAATGATGACTTTTTTATGTGTGAATTAGATCCTGGATGAGGCCCCCCGGGTACGGCACACTCGCAACTCAAAATAAAGAAGATTCACTCATCATCCTTCAGACCCGAGTCGCAAGGGATTTCCTACACAAAAACAGGTGGAATCACCCTTTCTTCATATAGCGTATATATACATCTTTGAACAAGCACATGCACACTCGCAGAAAAGGCATCCATCCTATTATGATGTTATGACAAAATACTTGATTGAGGATAATACATGGATATACATATGTGTTGCATGCAATCACAATAAGAGATAATTTAAGTATCCATTCTGCCAGCAGGAAGGACGTTTCGCACACCCTTTGTCCTTTCGTTGTCCTATTTTTTTCAATTTCCCATTCGCATTTCGGCGGGTGGGTTGCGTGCTGATATAATGCCATAATCCCTGTCATAGAGCGTATCGTTCGGTGTACTGTTAGCGAAAGTGCAATTTCCCATTCGAAGGGGGGTTAAGCTCCGAGTTTTAACCATTACTCAGCAAAGCGGAAGTAACCGAATAAAATAATTGAACCGCAGAAATCTCTGCATTTCCTCTTTCTAACCAATCCATTTCGTTGCACTACTACTACTGAGATGAGTATAGCGATAGTTGTGGTCATGGAGACGGTGGTGAGGGTCCTTTGCAACCGTAACAATAACATGGTCCAGAAATTGGTTTACATTTATCATGCTGACCGAAGGAGCGGAGAAGGGAGCATGGACACAGGCTTTGCCTTGGTTACTTTTATGGGGATTACAGGTTATCGATATTTTTATATGATGCTAGATATAAATTCCAACAGTTACTTTGGAGGAAGCAGGAGAAAATAGAAGAAAATATACGGAGAAATAACCGACTGGTCTACTGCAGGTTTACTGGACGAATGATATCCTTTTGCGAATAAGGCCAAGTTGCTAGGTGCAGTTAGGGCGTTCCGGAATTATTGTGAATTATTGTAAATTGCATGCAGTGGTTTCGGAAATAAGAGTGGTTTTTAAGGAATTCGAATTCGCAGGGTAAAGGGTTGGTAAATTAATTTATTTTAGCGACAGGTTCATGGTATCAGATTATGTCGCTTTACTGGAGATGGAAACATTGTGCTTCTCAGATAACTCAAGAAGCAGATAAGATACTATGGGGTGGAAGGTTGACTGCAGGAAACTCGGCGGTTTTAAAGTTGAAAGCAAGCAAGAGACTAGAACTTTCATAGACAGTAGCTCATTAGACATCCATTTCTAAGCCAATAATAAGTTATAAAAGAAGAAGTTTGAAACGAAGGAAACATGCGTCCAAATAGAAGTTCAACAGTAAAACACAATAAATTCAACCAACCAAGCTTACTGCAAGATAATATTTAACCACCTCGTTATGTTGGTATTACTTGCAAAGTCAAGTGAGTGGTACCGAAGGTTAGAATGCTTTTCTCTTTTTTCTCAGTTATAACTACCCTCTTAGAGGTCGAGAGCAATGGTTTTGCTGAGAATTCATTTTGATATAATAATTTTACGGACAGGAAAGGAAGAGCAATGGCAACTTCGGAAGGGTTTCCCTCGTTAGTGAAAAAAGAGCATCAGGTTCTAACAAATAAATGACGAAAGTTCTACGTTGGTTATGATCCTTATTTATCGGTATATCGATGGTTCTTCAACTATATTTTTGCTAAAGTAGCGTTGTTCTCAGGAGAGCATTAACCTTTTGGTCTCCCAAACTTTTTCGACTAAAAATTTACCATTTTCGAATATGTTTGAATAATTTTAATGTGTTGTACGGACGTGTAACTATCTATTGTTAAAATTGTACATGTGGCTATTACATAAGTGTAAAAGGTGACGTAAGAAAAAATAGCGTTCGACATCTGTGCACGACTTTTGAAAAATGCTTTATTATCACATGATACTTTTGAATGAAAAGAATAAAAAATCTGGAGCGAATACCAAAATTTGAACAACAACTTTGACGAATCGTTACTTCTTGGTATCATCTCTTGTCAGTGGCCAATTGTTGGTTTTGCCTCTTCATGACGAGTGATATTCATACGTAAACCAGGTGTAAGCAATGAGAACCAGTAGACGACACCGAAGATATTACCTATAGATTTAGCTTGGGTTTTTTCATTATTGATGTCAAAATCCAAGGGTTACAAATCATATAGGACTGAGTGAATTTTCACAGTGAAATAAAAGGCTTTTCAATAAGGGCGAGTAGATGTTGAAACGGAATAAAATAAGCTCTGGGTGAGACATTAACAAAATTCTGTTTATATTTGAAAGGCCCATGTATGCCATTACGTATGATGTCGTTCAAATTGCCACAGCGCGGCGGCACGGAACCGAGTGGTTAAATTTTCAATGACTCTTCCAGCTGAATTTGAGCAATGGCCTGTGTTATGTTTACCTTAAGGGCATAGGTCGATTGTGGATTATTCGCACAGACTTGCTACTTCAGGGGTCGTCACAAGAAAAAGTCTGTCGGAGTCAAATCGCAAACTTTGGTGGCCAATTCACGTCACCTGTGCGAGAGATAACCTTAGCCTCAAACCGTTCATGCAGAGGGTTCCGCTGTGTGGCACGTAGCGCCGTCCTCTAGGTCCATATGGTTCAATTTGAGTCATAAGAAATTGATTATCATCGTTCTGTAGTGCTCCCCATTGGTGGTGACCGCCTCATCAACGTCGTCTTCGGAAAAGTACGGACCAATGACGCCGCCGGCCGTCCCAAATTCACACCAAACGGTAACTTTTTTAGGATGCATTATCACCTAAACCTCGATTGGGTTGGTATGGCCCATTCACACAGCCATTCCATGAATTGTCACCTGACGGACTTCGTATATAGGCAATTTTGCTTGTTAACCCTGCCATTCATCACAAATTGCGCCTAGTCGGTAAAGATGATTTTTCGGCCAAAATTGTGGTCCTCTTTCAAATGCTCCGAAGCCCAGTTAGTGAACAAACTGCGTTGTTTATGGTCATGAATTTAAGGCCCCTAGGTCAGTTGGACCTAGTACGAGTGTAGGCCCAAATCCCGGTGCAAAATTCGTTAAATTGAAAGCTGCACAAGCCCGAGTTCTTATGCAGGTAAGGAATCAACTGCATTTGGAGTATGAATTTTGGCTAATTGCCGAAATTGGAGTCGACTGTGAAGGGCCTCCATGTGTTTCGTAAAATGGGCCCAACGCGCGAAACTTTTGCACTAACGAACACTCACTTTGTAAATAAAGTTTTATCATTTGGACATGCTGCTCAATCGTGTAACTTGCCATGGTGATTTGGTATCAATAACTGAATAATAAACAATAGATTTAACAGATGTCACCAAAACAAAATCATGCAAAAATGGGCAACTTCTCGTAGAGACATTAGAGTCATTCGTTTGGATTTTTAAAAAGAAATTTCATCTGAGGGCGTAGAAGTTGACTTATTATAGAGGGTCATCCAGCTTGTGGTTCCAAAAATATATGTACATAAATAAAGACATCGCTAATTAAGATTTCGAACCAACTTTTTTCTCAATATATCGTTTGGATTTTACCATTATGAATGGACTATAATATAATTCAAATGTTTTCCACCGGAATTCTTTTTAAGACATGTTGCATGATGACTCGACATATTAATGCAATAACTCAGCCATAACTTGACGAGTATTCCTTTTCACATTCATGATTTCCATTCCATCGCACCACAAAAATAAATTCAACGGCGACAAATCACAAGATCTTGGCCGTCAGTTCGCATTACCAAAAACGCGAAATAATTCGACCATGAAACATTTCTGGTAATACAGGCAAAATGAATCGTGTTGTATGAGATGTGGTGCTATTGTGTTGAAACCAAATGTCTTCGACATCCATATCTTCGATATGATATCAACAAAATTCGGTTAACATTTGCCCAAATGCTGTGCTCGCCGTGACATCAATTGATTTGGATCTTCTTCAATACTTTCACGCACGGCAACGATATTTTCTGCAGAGCATTTGACGAATTTCGATGATGGTTATGCTTTAAGACTTTTGTAACAGAGCCAGTTTCTTCGAATTTATCTACAATTTTGTCGGACCAGGAGGCCGATTACGTCGATCTACTCGCAATGCATGAAACATGCCTACTACAGATCACTATCTGTAGTATTCGTATTCACAATTTTAAAACTTTGAGCGATTGTTAAACGATCCGGATGGCTAATCCTGAACCGAGTCATGGCATTCGTATTCACAATTTTAAAACTTTGAGCGATTGTTAAACGATCCGGATGGCTAATCCTGAACCGAGTCATGGCATTCAAGATTGCGCCGATAGTTTTGCCTATAGGGTCAAAATTTGCCAATGGTCCAATTTTTTTTCCCTTAAATATAACTCATATAAAAAAAAAATAGAAAATTGGTGTCAAAGGGGAAGCGGCATTGGCGTGAAATGCTTCGAAGATCTCTGCCTTAGATAAAACATACACGGTCTAGGATGACAATTTGATTTGATGAACGATCACAAATGGGATGACTATATATACATAGTATAATGGTTAGCAACCGGAAGATAAGTTTTAGACAGCATTTGTGTAAGCATTATGGGCTTGGGAATACATTAATGATAGAGGCTCATTAAGACTTAACTCCACTTTTTTTGTTATAATATATGTAATAATATATAATATATAATATAATATATAATATATCCCTTAAGTCAATGATTCACATATTGTGGATGTTGAAAAATATTTTACGGAAAATATAATGAAGGAGGATGTTTTAAGTTGTTCATTTTTTAGATTGGCAAAACTCTTCTCAATGGGTGTCAATGTGTGATTTGTATAATACTTAGATTGATCATTGTTATTGATGTAAAAGATAAATTTACTTCCAAAATCGTGGATCAGTTTCCGAAGCTTATAACTCGCATAAAAATTAATAATAGAGGTTCATTCATTGCTTGACTAGAAAAAAAACTTACTCAACATGTTTGAAAATGGAAGGCGTATTTTGGACATTTCGAATTATTTGGGATATTAAAGAAAGATGATGTTGAAGAAGTCTATCTAAGAAACAAACCTAAGGAAGCGGCTAGGGTTTTCAAACTAACAAAAGCTGCTACTGTTCTGTATAAACATGCTTCGGAGTTGAGTTCCACAGAGGCGGCTCCGATGGGTGGTAGAAACCTACGTTCGTCGTCAACATAGTCAAGAGTCAGCTAAAAACGGTTCTGGCAAAATAATGGTATGGGCAGTATAATAATGGTACGGTGTTGGTGCTGTACTAAAGTTATTTGGCAGAATGGATCAGCATAAATGCAGACAAATATAACAAAATAACATAGAAACTTAAAACATCCACCGATAATAATTCAGAGCATACGAGACTTGAAAAAATAAATTGACATTTTATTTTTCTCGAAAAAATATTTATTAATTCATTACTATCTATTTTGTCCCCTTCAAAGTAATCCCCCCAAATGTAATACAATGCACCAGCGCTTTTGTGCTTTTTGGTACAGATTTGAGCTCTTCCAGCATTGCGATCTTTATCAACCCAATCATGGCAAACCCCTGTCCTCTTCGTACGACCTTCTGGCAAGACTCATGATCAACCACGTCATCGTATTGGAAGAAAAACGTGAGCAAATCACTAACATTTAACCTAACTTGACGTGCTATTTTCGTTCTTGGCTCATCTGGTCGCTTCCATTGGGAAGATTGGGCTTTGATTGGGACGTTATTACCATATACCCATGTTCCGTCACCACTGATGGCTCTTTTGAGCGAATCTGAAACTCACTTCAACATTTCCTAAGCGATGTTCATGTGATATTTCTTTTGGCCAAAATTTAACAATTTCTGAACAAACTTTGCTCAGATTTGATGCTCGTTGTTAAAAACTGGGGCGTCCGAGGGGGCATCGGGATAACATCTTCCAAAATTTAATATACATATATTCCCTGATCCATTTTTTCAATAGCAAAAAATCGTCGAGTACATCGAAAAGAGGTCTAACCTTTATGCCTGTGAAAAACAAACTAAATATCCAAAATGGCTGACAATGTCAGTATATGTTAGATGATGTTGGCCTTTTCTACAGTTGTATGAGTCCCCTAGACTTAGTTGCTGACCTTAATGGGGATCTGGATCGTCTACGATATTGGTTTGCAGAACGTAATTAAGTGATAAGTCCCAAAACCAAAGTAATGTTTTTTAGCCTTTCTTCGTATAAAATGGAAGTAGATTTGCATTTTTATGCACCCAATTGTCATAAATTTAAATTTTCTGTTTGTTACTGTGTAACTAATTCACTCTCATTTGACAAGAGCTTAAATTGCAGTACTGGTTGTTTTGCAATTGAAAACGTTAATGAATTTAAGTACCTTGGTCTCATTATTGACTGCAAAATGAGTTTTCTGAATCACGTGGATTCCCTGAGGAAATATTATCGAAATACTTTTAGATATTTTTTCAATCTGAGCAAAATTTATTCAAATCAGCTTCTTAATACGATATATTACAGAATTTTTCAATCTAATCTACAATATGGGATTGTATTTTGGGGCGGCATATACTCTAATAAAATCCAAAAATTACTAAGATTGTAGAAAAATGCACTAAGAAAAATGTCACAAGCGCAGTAGATATTCCAGTTTTTCTTTATTGCGTGACCTAAAAATTCTAACTGTTCGTAATCTGTGTTGTTTCAAAGCCTTACAAATATTTTTTTATGAGATCTGGATGTCGTAATTTCCGACTGATCTCTACTCACAATCTTCGTGAGAACTCTGCTCTATATTTTCTATTCGTTTTTTTTAATAAGTTACCTGTGACTATCAGAACAATTACAGTATCTGGCGTATTTTTGAAACGGATAAAAGATTGGCTGACTTAGAATCATTCATTTTGAGATCGTAAGTTTAATCTCTATTATTGAAATATTGGTCATTTTTGTTTTTCATTCTTACTTGTATACATTTCGTTTTATTTTTTTGTTTTATTTATTTATATTCATTTATTTTTAACATTAGTAAGTGTGCAATTCTTCTTCTTCTTTTCCTTTTTTTTTCCGGCGCCGTTATGGTCAGAAGTGTAGGACCATAACCTTCCCACTTAACTGCATTCCTACTGGTCCGCTTGTGGGGTCCGCCGGTTTGACCTCAGAAAGTAGCGGCAGGCTTCCCGGTTTGGGATTACTTCATCGCTGAGGCCAATCAAATGCTGATGTTTTTGCATTTGTTTGCACCAATTGTTTTTCGGCCTGCCTTTTTTGCGTGTTGAAATTGGAACGTTGATTGATATTGCCTTTTGGACGGGCTTCAAAGGATCTCTCCTTTGAACATGGCAATACCAACTGAGTCGGTCGCGCTTTATCTTTCTTGTGATGGTTTCTTTTACGTGGAGGCTTCCTCGGATCTTTGAACTTCTAATTCTGTCACGCTTTGCTCTCATACTTTTTGTGCATTGTCCAGCATTGTGAACCGTATGTGAGCGCCGGACGTACAACTGAAGTGTATAGCCTTCCTTTCAGCTTAGGGGGCATTTTTCGATCACAGAAGATGGCGGAGTTTTCCCGCCACTTCATCCACCCTACGCTTACGCGATGGTTGATGTCGTCATCACAAGTTGCTTCTTTATTAATCATAGATCCCAGATATTTAAACTTTTCACACTTGGGAAGCACTCTTCCATTCAAGTAAATGTCTGGAATAGGCTGATGAGGGTCAGAGAACGGGCAGCACAGATACTCTGTCTTCTTTGAACTAATACGATACCCGTGTCCCTCAAAAATGTCCACCCACACATCAAGTGCTCGTTGTAGGGACGCCTGATCATCACTTATAATGGCTCCATCGTCAGCAAAGAATAGCTGGTGCACATTGGGGTCTGTCACTTTTCCTTCAAGCAAGCAATCAAGGACTGCTATAAAGAGCAGTGGGCTGAGGACGCTCCCTTGGTGTACACCGACTTTGATTGCGAACTCTTCGGTGACTCCTGCGGTGCATCTTACTCTTGTCGTTGCTCTATTGTACATGTCCATGATCACTCGCACGTAGGTTTCTGGAACTCGTTTTTGTCTTAGCGCTACCCATAAAAGATCTCTTGGTTGCCGGTCAAAGGCCTTCTCGAAATCAACCAACACTATATGCAAGTCCTTTGACGAATCACGATGCTTTTCCATCATGACCCTTATACTTTGGATTGCATCTGTTGTTGATTTACCCGAGACAAACCCGCACTGGTCATCAGATAGTCGTATTATTTTCCGCAGTCGGCTATCTAATACCCGTTCAACGATCTTCATGGTGTGCGACATCAGCTTGACAGAACGGTAGTTATCACAATTTCGCGTATCACCCTTTCCTTTGTGCAAAGGAAGAAGATAGCTTTCCCCCCATTGATTAGGCATAGTGTCGCTTCTCATAAGTTTGGAGATAAGAACCATGAGCTATCTAGACCCGATTTCTCCCATCTTTTTCCAGAACTCAGAAGGTATCCCGTCCGGCCCAACAGCTTTTTTTTTCTTGGAGTTTTTAACCGCGTACCGAACTTCTTCGACTGTGATGTCGGATATTTCGGCATGATTCGGGGCGGCTCTTGGAAAGTACACTCGGGGAAACTGTTCGTTCAGAAGTTCCTCGCAATACTGTCGCCATCTGTGGAGAATTTTTTCGTCTTCCACAAGGAGTTGGCCTTCAGCATTGTTAATAAACCTTGGGAAACGAATCTCCTGAGCATTTCTTCTTCTCTGGGCGGCTATCTTAAAGATATTTGCTCCTTTGTTCAAATTGCTTTGTCGAAGCTCCTGGGTAGCCTGGTTCCTGTCAGACGCGGAAGACAATATTTCTTCCAACTCCTGATATAGGCCTTCCATGCTTTTCGCTTTGAATTCGGCGCACTTTTTCTTCGCGATACCTTTGCAATATCTACATATATACCTTTTCACGGTAGAAGAGCACTTTGACCAAGCTTGGAAAGCCATTTTCTTTTCGTGTATCACTGCTTTGGCTTCGTCTGTCCACCACCAGGTTTCTTTTGCGTGTTGGCAGGGGCCTTTAGATGTTCCAAGCAGTGATTTGGCTTTCTCCAGACCAGATTGTTGTAGGGAATCCCACATGTCTTGTGCTCTGCGCTCCTCATTACCGACCTCATCGAAAAAAAAAAAAAGGAAAGGTTCGCCTATTCTTTTATCCAGCTTATACCACTTGATTCTCTCAGGCACCTTCGTTTGCTGCTTTGACTTCTTACTCGCCTCCATAAAAAATTCAGTCAGGAGGAGACGGTGTTGAGGGGCTATCGCGTCTCCCAGGATCACTTTGCAATCTTTAACTCGTGGCTTCATGAAACTGGATACCAAATGATAGTCTATTTGAGTTTCATTTCCGCCGCTGCTATAAGTGATCAGGTGCCGGCTTTGTTTGACGAACATGGTATTTAGCACTATAAGACCGTACGACTTGCACATGTTTAGGATATCTTCACCTGAAGAGTTCCTGGTGCCGTATCCCAGCCCTCCGTGGTAGTCTTCATAGTCTTCGCTTGTCTTCCCGACATGTCCGTTTAAATCTCCCCCAACAAACAAAAGCTCTTCCTTTGGGATGATTTTGACAAGGTTGTGGAAATCTAGCCAGAATGCATCTTTTTCTTTTTGTTCGCATCCTACTTGAGGGGCATATGCGCTTACGATGTTCCACACCTCACCATGCATCACCAATTTGATAGCCATCAAACGGTCACTGGACTTTGAAATGGTTAAGACGTTGCCAAGTAGCTCTGCCGCAAGGATGATGGCGATTCCGTTTTTTCCTTGTTCCAATCCATAGTCAAACATCTTGTAGGCTTTTGTTTTAACGTCCAAGAAACGTGCCCGATTACCGATGTTTCGCTATTTCGTCTCTTGTACGCACGGGATGTCTACTCGCCTTCTAACCATCATATCTTCAACTTCATAGCTGCGACCACTCATGCTTCCAACGTTCCAACTCGCGACTCTAAAGTGTGGCTTACGCCGTTGCATTACTTTGCTATCCCCCGGAAATCCTATAGCTCTGACCCGAGCATTGCTGCTCGTCCCAGGATCACGACCGTGCCGGGTGGGGTAGTGCTTTTCCTTTTAGCGTTCATTTCCATAATGCTACGGTTTGACCGTTTTCTTTCTTCTCCTCCTTTTTTTGACACGGGCATGCTCCAGATTTTTTTGTTTTTTTTTTGTTTGATCTTACTCTTACAACACCGGTGGTCTCCAGTCGTGTCAACCCACTGATTTGCATGCACACTTGTGGGGCAGTTTAATGGCAGTATATGTGTCCCTAGGCTCACCTTGGTGTTTTCTAAATTGCCTAGATGTGATTTAAACAAAATTTTTTTTTTGTCACCTTTTACGACAAGCGAGGGGTATCGCTGCAGTGATATTCTTAACCCGTTCCTGCACAGTGAGTTGTGCAATTAATTTTCTATATGTCACCCCTTATGAACTTAATTATTAATGTGGTATATTTGTACTTTGTAGTGACATTCGACACTATTTTTATTGTTTGTTATTCAAATAAAGAATGTCACTTTATTTTCTTATCTATTTATTATGTTTTGTTTGCTTAATAGTTTAAATAGGAAATTAACTAGTAAATACAATAATACAATATACAAATACATGTGTATCAAAATAAACGCAAAATTCATAAAGTTACCTAATTTTTTTTAGAAACCTCGTCCATCGAAATTAGTTAACCTTCGGATTCGGGAGAAAAAAATCCAAGTCTTAAGTTGACCAGCACAGAGTCCGACAACTTATGCACGTCAATTTTATATCCCCATAACTCACTCACAAAAACGTGCATCATAAAAAGTTCACCAATAAGGCTCCAAGCAGTTTTGGATTCATCAGAAGATCATGATTAAATATTGGATTTAAAAGAAATCTGAACATAGAAAATTGTAAACAGTTTTCTTATAATGAATTTATGTTTCTCTTTTAGTGCAGTAATGTTAGTTATGGGGCAGCTGTAAATCTAGTTCCCATTGCTGATGTAATTGAAAATTCAACATGCTTATAAGATCCAATTAATACAAGAATTTATGTCAGTGATGGTTTACTGGAAATTACTAGAAATTAATGAACAAGACTAAAGTGTTTAATACAAAAATATTCTAGGAGATAAGGCTCATTTCCATTGCCTGGGGATAACTGTCTTATCTCTAAAAACTAAAGAAAAATTATGGAACAATCTTTCCATCCATAACGAGTGAAAGTTGAATGTGGTTTTGTGCTGGCGATAAAATGGAGGTATATCTTTCGCAAGTTGGAAAAACTTCACGACTTTTAAGGCGATTTTCGAAATGCTGTTCCATCAGCTCACACTACATCGAACCGAACAGGTGATAGTCGAAAGAGGCGATGACTCGAGAATACGGCTGTCAGAATAGTAAGCATTTCAGTGTTTTCAGATACCGACTGAGACATATTAGGCTAAGCGTTGTCGTGCTGCAAAATCACTTTGACAGAGGCACGTCAAAGCCTCTGCTGGTATTGTGGCCATTTGTTCTTCAATGCTTTACTCAAATGCATTAGTGGTGTTTGGTAGCGCTTTTCTCTAAAGATTTTATTAGGTTACAACAACTGGTACAATTTTCGTCGTACTGGATCCACCAAGTACAGAGCTTCGATCCGTGGTCCACAAAAAAACAAAATATGACGCCGTTAAAACTTAACCAAGGTAACGATGAGTTGTTAATAGGTGCCCTAAGAGCACCATGTGATGTTTCTGATCTGACAGAAACCATCTATTAAAAACTACGGATTTCCATTTCTCCACCTGATACATATTAACACACATTTCTAATTCCTCCTACATACATAGTACATACCCACCCTTCTTTCAAATAAGGAAACTATATTCGTCAGAATCAAATTGTATGTGATGAACTACTGCTATCAAAGTACCTTTCATGAAGTACCTTACACATCAAGGATCTGATAACGATTGTTTATTGAAAAGCAATTCAAATCGATGGAAAAGGATTACAATTGATGGTTTCTATTACTTCCTAATTGCTTTATACTTCCTTAACTACTCATTAAAAGCATCTCAAAGCATTTCACCATATCAGATTCGTCGTTCAAAGATCACATTTCAATTAAATTCAACAGAACCAGCTAAGCCTCCAACTTACTAACGTATCCACCGTCAACAGTTTCATTCCATTCGAAATCCCAAAGGAATAAAAAGCAAACTTTCCCATTCAGAAAGTCCAGAGTCCAGGTCATTGGAGGGTAATTAAACGTGCAATGCGAACAAGAACTAAAAAATAAAACAGGAAGTATCAAACGAAGAACAAGAAGGGCAGCAAGAAAAACAAAAGGAAATGAAAAAGGAAAGGAACTTTTCAGAATTTACTTTCACGCTTTATTGCTCTCCCGTTTTTATTAGCCATGTTCCATCTAAACCCTGAAGTAAAAGAAATTGATAGTTACCACTTCGGTTTCTTGAAATCCAGATCCTTTTGCGTAGACTTGTAGCCAAAGTGTACTCGGGAGACAAGCATACGGATATGTACACACGTAACCACATAAACAAAACCAAAAGACCGCGCATAGAGCACATAGCACAGTGGAGCACCGCACACCGCACACATGCCTCACATAAAATAACGCGCCAATGAACTCCTTTTTAACTTTTAATCCCGCTTGCCGGAACGCTGAATAAAATATCTTCCGTACAAAGTTGTGGAACGTACGAAGAGATACCAATCTCAATACTGGTCCCCAGGCAACCACAGTTCACAAAGCTCGTTGTACCTGTCCCGAAGGTACTCGTAGGTCGACCATCACTCTAGCGACATAAACAATTGGCTGATTCTCATCTCTAATTTTGGATCCATGCGGGGGAACAGATAGTTTGTAACTGTGATTCTATGAATTTTCAGGGAGTTTAAGGACTCTAACATAAATCAAACGATCCCCAAGTCGGTCGGAATTATTTCATCAACTTTGAGAAACGACTGGGCATTTGGGATCTTGAGGTCAAGTAGGATATAACGAGCAAAACTATTGCCCTTTCCATGTGGATGTGATTATTCTTGAACGGAATTCATCTTCAAACAAACTTAATCCAATGGCATGGCGTGCGTCCAGCAACCTGACAATAGTCAGTCTGGGCAAAGGGAATAATATGCATGAAGTGTTAACACACATTCCTGAGTAGTACTGTAGGACATTATTCCAATTGAGATTGGGAGTGGGAAGGAAATTACGAGTTTGGTCAAATATTTACTTGAACTTTGTCCAATTTGTAGATTAAACACCTAAGTAGTAGTTGACCGAAGCAATCTGGACAACGTGAAAATGTGTGGACAAACGAAGTACAGAATTCTGCGGTCCGAACTGGAGTCTTTTGCCACACCCTACTTTTGTACTCCCACCTACTTCATCTTCACGTTTGTTGGTCAAACTCACTCCACAACAATTGTTCCTTTTGTCTCTTGGATAGTGTCTTGCTGCAAAAGTTTTTGATTAAATTTTCTTGATGTTTTTTCTACTTATTGCACTTTTTCCTAAACCTCCTCGTATTTTGGTCACTTTACCGCAGAGCAAGGGTGAAGAACCATTAATTAATGATGGTTCATGTGTGTGATCCAAACCGAGAAGACCAAGTGGAATGGTGACGACATACTGTCAACAAACACACTTGACTTGTTGTAAATTGGGAATTTGTTGGCTGAACGGCTGGACAACTGTATTTTGGGTATATTCTGTTGAAAGGATAAATATTTGCGTCTGAATGGAAAGCTACTTGTGTAACTTAATTTAATTTGATTGCCAAAGTGTTGGTTTTTAGAGAATTTTATGTGGCGACAAAACCATGAACATTAGAGAGCGAAAGAGGAAGAAGACTTGGTGGGCCATGTTCTGACCAGGAAGTGATTATTTCCTGTTTGGTTTTTGAGGAGGAACTTTTTTGAATTGGTCAAGCGGGTGTAGTTCGAATTTATGTCAAGGAATAATGAGAACATAATAAGCTCTCTGGACTGAATCTGCCAGCTTATGATTTGTGAAATACGATATGGATAAATGTGGTAAGGTCCAAATGGGAACCAGAGTCCGCTGATCTGCGATTAAATAATCGATGTGTCTAATTCTTAAAGGAACTATTACTGATTTTTATGTCACACTTGTGATAAAATTATAAATCAAATAAAGGAAGAGCATGAGAATTGGTGGGTAGGGTTAGGTTGACGCGGACTTAAACAAGTATTTGTAAGAGTAGGTAGGGTTCTTATGTGGGTATGTTCCATTCCCAATGAGTTTTAGTTTTAAAGCTTAAATAGAAAACCGGATGGTATGCACCGTCGTCATGTTTCTGCAATAAGACTGCACCATACCCATCCTTACTAGCGTCCGTGTGTAATTGGGTTGGAAGTAGCGGATTAAAAAGTTTGAGGACAGGATCGTTACACAGACATTTCTTGAGTTGGTTGAAAGCATTGGCTTCGAGGGATCCCCATATAAATTGGCGTTCCTTTCTGGTAAGATCTGATAGTGGCTTCGCTATAGTTGCGTAACCAGGAATGAATTTCCTAAAATATCCCGTTAAACCCAGAAACTGCATAACATCCTTTATAGATTTCGGTACTGGGTAGAGTTTGACCGCAACAATCTTTTCCTCGGAGGGCTTGATGGTTCCGCTTTTAATAACGTGACCAAGAAAAGAGATTTCCTCTTTAAAGAAACGGCATTTCTTCCAATTTATGATAAGCCCAAAATCACTAGCTAAGGCCAAAACCTCTTTGAACCTCCCTAGCATTTCGAATTGATTTTTAGCTCCAATAATTAAATCGTCCATATAGATCCAAACTATACCTCTCCTAACTAACTCTTTGAATATTGCATTTATAAATTTTTGAAAGATTGCTGGAGAATTACATAGCCCAAAAGGGACTTTATTAAACTCGTACAGATCATCTGGCGTTACGAAGGCAGTGTACTTTTTACTAGTTTCCTCGATGTCAACATGAAAAAAGCCATTTTTGAGATCAAGTGTAGTGAAAATCTCTGAATCGTAGAGCTGCTCCAAAAGTTCTTCAATATTTGGGAAGGGTTGTCTATCTTTTATAATATGTCGGTTTAGCTTGCGATAGTCAACGCATAATCGCATTGAATTATATTTCTTGCGAACAAGAACAATTGGACTTGAGAATTCTGAGTTGCTCTTTCGAATTATACCTTGGTCTAACCATTCCTTGATTTGTTTGTCAACGATTTCCTTTTCTAGGGGGGCGAGTCTTCTAGGCCTCTGATGAATTGGTGTCTCTTCATCTAAAACTATACTCATTGTAATGCATGAAATTTCGGGTCGCTTGGGTTCGTACGATGCTATTAAATCTTTCAATTCACTTCTTATGCTTGGGTATGGTATGGAATTAAGGTTTTCTCGCAAAGTTTCATGGTCGGGATTCGTTGAAACTACGTTTCTTTTACTTGTTATGCCTGTCTAAGGCATATTGAAATTATGCATGCCGTTCCGCTTCAATACTGTCGCATTAATTCCCAGACTGCACGGTCTTTTGGAGTAACCACAACTGCAGATTACCTATACACTGTTTTCATAGCTCGAAGTGCCTCTGGCGGCCTTACTCATTTGTCAGAATATCACACTTAAACCTTAGGAACTGGAAGAAGCGAGATCTAACTGGTTGTATGCTCTACAACATCAACAATTTTCTTCTGAAATCAAGCGACTATGTCATCTAAAACCAATTTGCCGCAGCAGCCCACTATTTCGCCTAATTCCATTTGTCGATTCTGAGGCGTTCTCCGAATTGGCGGGCGGCCAGATCGACCCAGATATGAAACATCCAATCATCCAATATTTTACCTGTTTTGTTCTTGATTACGCACATAAAGCAACACTTCATGGTGGAGTCCAACTGATGCTAGCAAAGATCATCAGTCGGACTCCACCATGTCGAACATTACCATCGCGAACCTCTTTTCATTCGAGAGTTGACTACGCAGGACTCTTTTCTCTAAGAACATGGAGAGGGAGAGGAGCAAAAGTTTACAAAGGCTATTTGGTTTTATTTTTATGCTTTGCCTCATCTGCAGTACACCTTGAACTCCCTACTCACTTCTCTACCAAGGGGTTTCATGCGGCGTACAAAAGTTCAACTGGTCGGCGAGGAATATGTTCTTCATTACCCAGCGATTACGGAACCAATTTTGTTGATGCTGATGCTGGGCTCCGTCAGTTGTTTAATTCAGCTTCTGACATCAAACACTTCGCAGATTTGTAAGCAAACGACGGAACAAAGTGGAAGTTCAACCCTTCTGCTTCACCCCATTTTGGAGTAAAATGGGAAGCTGCTTTGAAATCAGCCAAGTTTCACATATAGCGTGTGATAGGCGATCACCTACGAAAAATTCACTACGTTCCCAGTCCAAGTTAAGGCCGTGCTTAGCTCACGGCCTATTTGCCGTTTGATTTAGAAGCGCCTACACTCGGACACTTAAACGCTGGAGAAGCAATCAACACAGTTCCTGAACCATCCCTAACACATTTGGCGCAATCAAAACGATCATGCTATCAGCTGTTGAGGCAAATGTTGGTAAGGTTCTGGCAAATTTGGGCAGTAGAATATCTTAACCGATTACAGGACATCACGAAGTGGCATCCATCGCAGAACATCAAGGAAGGATCTCTTGTACTTATTGCTAACGAGTGCTATCCCCCACTAAGTGGCCTCTAGCTCGATTTATTACTCCACATCCCGGCTCGGATGGCTTAGTCAGGGTGGTCACCGTTCAAACCCAAACGCGAACATTCAAAGGTCCGATAGTAAAGCTTCAGGGGCGAAAATTGAGGTCATCAACGTAATACTTCGATCATATTAAGAGATATTGCCATGATTGGAAGTTAAAAAGTAACTTTCAAAAGTCGAAAACGATACTGTTTAGGACTCTGTAATATAAGGCGTCAATATCAGAGAGATCTGGAGGAATTCGCGATTATTGGACAACATGGACAGCCATTAGCACTGAGAAATGCGATTAGATATCTTGGTATCTGACTTTACCAATATGTTTCAATTGAAAAATAGACGCGTGTGTCTTGTACTTGCTAAGCCATTGGTATGACAAGGAATCTGTTTCATAGCAGTCAACTTGAACACAGGGTAAGAATCATATGTTACGTGGCCCTAATTAAGCCTGAATTTTGCTTATTGTCCGGTAAAAATGCTCCCCAGAACGGTGCATTGCTTTGGTAAGATTCTCTACACTCCTTAAATCATAAGTTAGATTAGGGTTAGCTAGGGAATCTTTTAAAGGCTAGGCCCTTCAACCTACTTAGATGTACTTGAGAACTGAATCACCTAAAGCGAAAAACAGGGGTAGGTACAAATCCCTACTTAACAACAAATTACTAGGAATACACCTTAATACAAATATCGCTGAGGAACTTGACAACTCTGCTGAAAACCTAACGGACACGATGATCCTACCATCATAGCTGCCAATTGAAAGAAAAAACACCACAAAGTTTGCACCCTGGTGGAACTCGACACAAAACATATTAAGGAGATCAGCAAGACGAGAGTTCAACAGGGCCAAAAAGACAAATAACTGGCATCCATAGAAGGAGGCATTAATTATCTACAACAAATCAGATCATCCGAGATAAAATCGTGAAAAAAACTGCTGCGAGAACTTAAAGGACTGACCGAAAACGCCAAGAGTTTATAAAGCGCTCACCAATGCTACCACGACTCACTTGGTCTACTTAAAGTCCTGGATTGTAATCTGACGAATAATTTTACAGACACCCTTGAACTACTTCTAAAGACTTACTTTCCTGGGTGTATTGTAAAAAACAACACTACAAACTGAAAAGCAAATGTCATCTTCAACAATGGTAGAAATCCCAACGTAAGCAAATACATAACGTATGAAAAAGTTGACTGGGTTGTTAGCAGCTTCAAACCTTTGAAAGCCCCTGGGCCGGATGGTATTTTCCCTGCACTTTTAATACACTCCCCCAACAATTTAAAGGCTATTCTGGTTAAAATAATCCGACCAAGCCTTATAAAGGGTCCGCCATCTAACGTTTTTTTTTTCAAGTAGTACTTATTTCGTGAATGGTAACACTCAGCTCATGTCTGATTTGACAGATAATTAGTTTTATCCTTCCGCTGAACGAATATGGTTGTGTATACGCTTGAACAACGCTGGGAAATATTGCGACATTACTTTGAAAATCATGGTAATGTTGCAGAATGTGTGCGAAAATTGCGTACATCTTTTCAGATGAAGCTCATTTTGATCTTGGCGGGTATGTAAACAAGCAAAATTGTCGCATTTGGGGCACAGAAAACCCGCACGCATACATTGAAAAGCCGGTGCACCCAAAACGAGCCACTGTTTGGTGCGGATTTTGGTCCAGAGGCATAATTGGGCCATTTTTCTTCGAAAATGAGCAAGGAGTGGCCGTTACAGTCAATGGCGATCGTTATCGGGCCATGTTGGACGAATTTTTGTTCATAAAAATTGAAGAGGAGGATATTGGCAACATTTGGTTTCAACAGGACGGCGCTTCGTGCCACACAGCCGAAGCTACACTCGATGTTTTGCGCCCTGTTTTTGAAGATCGCATTATCAGCCGCAGAGCTGATGTCGTTTGGCCACCTCGGAGCTGCGATTTGACACCGTTGGACTATTATTTGTGGGGTGCCGTCAAAGATAAGTGTTACGCCGACAAGCCAGAGACAATTGACGCTTTAAAGGACAATATTCGTGAAGCCATTGGTGAAATACAGCTGCACACAATCGATAATGTGCTTAAAAATTGGACCGATTGTGTAGGCTACTGCATGGCCAGCCGAGGCAGCCATTTGAATGAAATTATTTTCCATTATTAACCGGAAGGATTGTACTTTCAAATAAAAAAAGAAATTTGAGAAAATATTCAGTAGTTTTTTTTATAGCATTTTCAAAAAAAAAAAAAGTTATTTGGCGGACCCTATAGAAAGAAAAAAAAAACTGATAGAAAAAACTGATAAAACTGGTCATAAGATCAACATTGGAGAACGCACAATTCCACAAACTACAATTAGCGCATCAAAAAGGAAAATATACAATAACCGCCTTTCACAAAGTCACGGGCATTGTATAATAGAAAAATCCCTGAAAGCAAATAAAGTCGCGATTGGCGCCTTTATGGATATTGAAGGAGCATTTGAAAATGCAAATCATTCATCATTGTAGAATAAAGGTATACCCTTTAGTTATCAAATGGATAAATGCTAAAAGAAAGGCATATACCAGCCAAATTAAGCACATCAGAGGTAGTGATTAAAACTATTAGATGTGGCCCGCAGAGGGGTGTCTTATCCCCACTTCAATGGTAAATTCTAATATACGAACTTCTCTGTGTACAGCCATCGGATATGCTGACGATATATCCATAATAATAAAACGAAAACATCAGGATATCATAGGAAACCTCATGCAAAGAGCCATAGAAATAACCTGGAACTGGTGAGAGAAAGAAGGACTGTCCCACAATTGCCAAACAAGCCTAAACCTTACAGAGAACCTATAAATGCAAAGAAGGAGACCTTGTTGGACATCTAGCCATTCTTAAAAAAGTGGATAACATCTGAGAACTAACCCGAGTGGGTGATCTGATGTCCCCTGAGTTAAAATTTCAAAATACTGCGAAGCACTCATACCAAGTAGAGAGGGATGGAACAATAACCCCCCTTGGATGAAGGATGGAGCCCAGAAATGATACACAGATGGGTCGAAATCTGGAAGCAAGGTAGAGGATGGTGTAATAGGACCAAAATGTAGCCTACACATTCCAGGCTGAGCTATTTGCAATCAATGAAGCAGAACATTGCAACAGCGACAGCAGATCCACAACAAGGATAACTATATTCTCAGACAGCCAGGCGCTAAAGAGGTACACCTTTAACTCTAAAGCTGTCTGGAAATGTCACAATATATGTACTAAACAAACTGGCTGTAAACAACAGATTAAGGTTGATCTGGGTGTCAGGTCATGAAAACCATGAAGGTAATGAAAAGACTGACATACAAGTCCAGAAAAGTGCTCCAATACCTTTTACGGGGCCATACCCCCTTTATGATTTTGACAGCTCAGACATAAACCTACTCCTACACAGATAAATCATTAAACAAAAGAACCAATTCTGGAGCAAAAGCACCGAAATCTGCAGGCGATGTGGCCAAGGAAACCATGGAACACATACTGGCCACCTGCCCAAACCTTGCCGGAGAAAGATTCAAAATGGCAAGTAACACAAGCATAACAGGGAAAGACTTCCAGGAAATCCCATCTAGAGAAGTTGTCAAATTCTTGAAGGCAGCACATAAATTATAGATTAGAGAAGGGGCTCAACGAGGCTAGCCAATCTGATTATATTTAAGACGAGACCTAAGGGTAGGTTAGATTAAAATAGGATAAAAACAATAAAAATAAATAAAAAATGAAAATAATAATAATACTGATGCAACTGATTCTGTGAATGGAATGCGTCATCAAACGCTCACTGTTTACTTGAAATTGACGTAATGGACACAGACGACGTTTATTAACGTGAAAAATTTCTTGGACGTGTGATTTCTCGAAATGAAGACTCAAATTCCCATAATTTCGCAAGCGTAGATGAGATAGAATAGCAGCACTGAACGAGTTATGTATATTCTATCCTAAAGATAGCATTCAATTTCAAATTACGTCTAACAATGTTAGAGTGCTGCTTAAGAAACCTATAAAGCCAGTAGCACATTGTGCAATAGATGGCTTTAAATGATTCGGTTTTTATGTTTTAGTTTATTCAAGTCTGAATTTTTACCATATACAGATATGTATATGAGGACTCGAAAAATGTGTGCTCGGATATAACCAAGTTATCAACTAGAAAGCTTAATGTAAGGTTTGGGATGGTGAAAAAAAAACAATGTTCAATCAATATAACAGTTCAGAATTATTTGCACCGATTTGTCTCAAGTTGATTTAGATGGACAGTACAGATAAGTTATTAGTAAAAATAAAATATAGAACTTAAAAACCGATGTGTTAAGCTACACAATTTTTTTACGTTATCATACGAGCACATCACCCCTCCTTCAAGGACCACTTAAATAGCGCATTTTCAAAAAAATTCGAAAATTAGTCGAAAAAATCATTATTCCGGGCACGAGGTAAGCCTGAACCGAAAATCTCTAAACAACGTTTTATTGACCCTGCCATGACGTGCTCGCTATTACACAAGGAACTTTTACAACTTCTACGAGAAAAGGACTTTTATGTCCTCCACAGACGCAAAAAGAGATTTTAAATTAAAAACAAAAAAAGAATCAGCTCTCGAACTCCATATTTAAGATGCTTTGTTTTTTTTTTTTTTTTGTGTTTTCGAGCCTTGTGCCAAACAAATTCAGTTGGAATCGCACACGATTTGAATAACACTCACCATGGTACATGAGAAGTTCGTGCCCTTTCTTCTTTTTTTTTTGTGTTTTTTGTTCTCTTTGTGGTATGTGTCGTCGCGTATACTTTTGTTTATTGAAACGAAATCATTCGAGTGTGTACGTACTACATACGTATGTACATTTCGTAGCGGTAGTGCTTTTTTGCGAATTTAATTAAATTCCAACCCCCCGCCAACCAACTGAATCAGCACTAGAAGCACCAGTAGTTGGCGGCAGCATCCACTCCCAGACTGTTAACACATATTCTGTGCGCCCCATTAAAGAAGATATTCATATTTGTGTTTTTTGCTTTTGAAAGACAGAATGAATGGCGGTTACACTTCACCCTTTTTTGTGTTTATTTTTATTATAAAAGCCTGTGGCATGCGTGAATGCTTAACAGTGTGGCGCAAAAGTTTTAGAGCACAAGGCAGTTCCTTAAACTGAAGTTTGCTATGATGGTTAGAGGAATGCCAAAAGGTATTAAGATGTAACTTACAGAGCCCCAACTAAAATCAACGACTGGACGAAAAGTTCCAAGCAAGCTACACTATAAGTATTGTTGATAAATAGGAGTGAAAAATGTCGTCTCTGAAACTTTAAAAAATAGAAAAATTATAGAAAAAGGAACTATAAAATCAGAAATGAAAATTGGTAACCCAGCATTCACTAATTACTGCGAATAATTTCAAAAAATTGGTAAACTCAATTTGGGTAATATTTAACCGAGGCGACTGCCAAATCCCAGACAAAGTGAATATGTTGATTATGGAGGAATTGGAACTCGGGATGTGATTCCCTTTGTACAAATTGTTAATTTTGAATGTGTGCTCGTAAGTTTTTGAGTAATCTTCGGCTGAAGTGAGAACTAATAAAAATCAGAAGAAAGAGCTAAAATAACTACCAAAAGTAACATATGCTTACCCAGAGAGTGGCCGTCATAAGTAATTCCGATATATTCTGTGCAAAATGTCCCATGAATTTGTCATTCAAAATCTCGCGCAAAAAGCACCGTCACCAAGTCTGAATCAATAAAAATGATACTGAATAATGCATATTATCCAGTGCATTGGAAGACAGCGGTAGTGCAACCAATTCCCAAGAGGAGTAAAGACATCTGCAACCCGGCAAATCTCCGGTCAATAAGTTTCCTTCCGAGTAACAGCAAGGTACAGGTAGCTCATATCGTCGAGGACAATAAAATCATTCCGGATAATCAATTCGGTTTTTTTTTATATGGTACACGCAGGTTCAAGAATTATGCTCTTATGGTGTTTGTCCCACAACCTGGACGGGATGCAGATGGTTTGTGTTAAATGTGTTCGTTCCCTACTCTTCGGGGGTGGTTGTCCTTAATAGAATTCGAGAGACTCGACTGAATTTGTCGCGTTGGTTGTAGTTCATAGTAACCTTTTTTTGTTTCCATGTCAATGTTTTATATTGAAGAGTATGAATTTCGAAATGATCTTATACTGCGAGTATTATGCCTTTGTCAGCATTTATTGATCACCTCTCGTTCACAACTGTATACTTCCGTATAATTGTTTTTGGCCATGGACAGACTTGAACTATAGACCTTCCGCTCATCAGTCGGTGATGGTTACCATTGTTATGCAATATGGCATGGAACAAATGCAATACACGGATGCTTCTCGGATTGGCTTGGAAAAAGCTTTCGAGTATGGTTAAAATGTCTTTATTATAACCTCAGCCAACTGGATATAAATATGCTGTATGTTCTATGCTGCTTGTTTCATTGTTGTGAAAATTGCCAACTTGATTTCTACTCAAATATTTGAAATTCAAAATGGATTACAACGGGGTTGAAAATCAAATTCCAGAAAACAGAATCTATTTTGTTCAGAACGCCTTTCTCTAGGGCCTCTCCGGACACAAGAATTTGACGCAGGTTCTAAATTTTTGGATGGGCGGGCATCCAGTTGTGAAACAAAGTGTGCTGAAATCCGGCTTTAGATTTTTTAATAGCCCTTACAAAGAAGCATGTGTTCTTCTCACAAGAGCTCGGAAGCAGCTCTAGTTCTGCGGATGGTTTCAGATTGGCTTGAAGCCAGTACTAAAGAACACAAAAGTCAAATGTCTACTTCATTTGTCATTCGTTGTAAAGGGCTTTTCATCTGGCGCGGGTAGATGTGTGGCGGCCAATTTGTTTTGGTGATATTTCTCTCAAATCTGTTGCTTATTATTCAATTACTGATGCCAAATCTCCATGGTAAGTTACACGATTGAACAGCACGTCCAGATGGTAAGATTTTATTATCAAAATGAGTGTTCGTTACTGAAAACTTTGCGCGCGTGGCGCCTATTTACGGTACACGTGGTGGCCCTTACAGTCGAAACTTCAAAGTTTGGTGGCCAGCTTTGAGCCAACCGATTCGGCAAATAATCGGCCAACATTCGTCAATGGAACTCAAGATCGGCCGAGAGCATCGCTGCGGTCCGTGAAAGTGTACAGCAGAACTTGAAGAACTGGCCTTTCGCAGACTTCAACTTGGCGAATTTTGCATCGGGACCTGGCACTTCGTACAAGATCCAATTAACTCATGGTTCATGACCATAGATAACGCCATTTATTCGCTAACTGGGTTTCGGAGCGTTTTTGAAAGAGGAGCCGAAAATTACCTTTAGCGACGAGGCGCATTTTCGATGAATGGCTGTGTGAATGGACGACACCAACCCAATTGAGGTTCAACAGGCGACAAAAAAAATTACCATTTGCGGTGGATTTTGGACCGGCGACGTCATTGGTCCGTACTTTTTCGAAAACGACGTTTCATTTTTTTAATTTATTTTATTATTACAATAAATACTCGTACATACATATATGCAATAAAATAGGGTCTTTTATAGTATGTACTTAGTATAATTTTACAATTAGGAAATTTTTGAAATTATATAATTTTATCTTAAAGTTAATGGATATTCCTAAAGATAAGGGAGGAACTGAGGAACGCTTTGGGTGACAATTTTCAATACCGAAAAAGAGTTACCTTTGACAACACTTTGCATCCTGTTGGTAAGAAAACTCTTTAAAAGTTTTAGAGCCCTCTCCTTGAATCCAAACAGGTGTTCAAGTTTCCAGCGGAGAATTTTCATGATTTCGAAAAATCATGCAGACAGAGAAGAGTCAGATACCCCTTATTAAAGTTACGTCTTATCTCTTCTAATATGTTGACCATTGCAGAACATCAACGGTGGCCTTTCCTGATGTCTGATTGGAAAGGACTAAGAAGTGTACTACGGAACAGATGCTTTTGAATTTGCTTTGCTAGGACTTTTTTCGAACACTTTTGAAATACATGGTAAGATGCTAATTGGCCTATAATCATCACAGAAATTGGATTTGGTTTTTTCGCTATTGGATTGAACTTGGCAATTTTCCAGGGTCGTGGAAATGTTGATGTTGCGATACAATGATTAATGATATATGTATGTATGTTAAATATGGGATAATCAAGAAAAAAATGAGTTGATTAAATAGTATTGTAATTCTATCTTCACTTGCAGAATTCGATTTAATAGTTGCAACAGACTCACTGACATCACTTTTCGTTGCAACTACAAAGTCGGTACACCTAGGAACTGATGGTTCACCTGGAGATGTGTAATCAAAGTGATTGTCAGCAACTAAATTACCCAAGAAGTTGTCATTCAGTTCATCAGGGTCAAAAAGACATTTTATACGAGTACTGTTATTACTTTCAGCAATCCCAAACTTGCGCAAATTTTGCCATAACTTCTTAGGTGGCATTGATGCATTAAAATTCGAAGCAAAATAGTGTGTTTTAGAGTTGCGAATACCTGAAGTTGCTTCATTACGTGAAACTGTAAAAGCAATCCAGTTTGATTCGCAGGGATGTCGCTTCCATTTTATTTTATTTTATTACGAATTTTAATACAGTCCATGACTTCCAAGTGTACCAAGGACAACTTATGTTTCGAATAGCTACAGTTTTTGCATCAGAGCTTAGCCAATAATTATGCCAATGTAGAGCATAATAAACTTCTTGCAGAGCTAGAAAATCAACCGATCTCAAGTCTTTGTATTCAAAAAATAAAGGGTTGACTATACTCACTCTTGTCTTTCATTTGGTGGAACAACCACGTTTTTAAGTTCTATTAAAAAATAAACTTAGTTTTTTAAAGTAACACATAGTTACTATTAAAATAAGTTTTATTTCTTGTTCCTTACGCGAACAGTTCTTTAAAAAACTAAACAAACTAATAAAAAAATAAGTTTGGGTGAAAATCAAAAATTTCCTTGGATCGCGAATTTTCTCGAACGCCAAAATGCCGCAAAATCATGCAACTTCTACGCCTAGTCAATTGCCAGCTATGCAATGAACATGACATTCCCGAAATGGTCCAATGCGATAAGTGTGATCTTTGGTATCACTTTGCATGCGTGGGTGTCAGTTCAGCAGTGGCAGACGTGAGTTGGAAGTGTGATGGATGTTCAGTGAATGTTCTCGGCCAGCAGCAAGTGAATCCATCAGTGGCGTCGAATTTTCGAGACGATCCTCCGGATGATAAGTCCTCAATATCAGGCAAGTCCGCAGGAAAAAAGAAGCAGTTACTCTTACAACGCTTGGAGGAGGAGAAACTGTTGCGATAGAAAAGCAATCAACTCTACCTTCAACAAAAATATGAAATTCTTGCTCAGGACTCCGATGACGAGGAAGAGTGTAACGTCAGTCACTACCATCAACCGCAGCAACAACAACATCATCAAACAGAACAGCAGCAAGCGAAAACAAACGACGAAGAGAAACCAACTTCTTCGCATGTAACTAAAACATTTCAACTTTCTGCGACTCAATTAGCAGCGAGACAGGCAATCCCGAAAGACTAACCCGTGTTCAGCGGCAACCTTGAAGAGTGGGCTGTGTTTATCGGCTGTTACGAACAGAGTACAGACCTCGCTGGGTTTTCAGATGATGAAAACCTTGTCCGACTCCAGAAGTGCCTTCGTGGAAAAGCAATGGAACCTGTCAAACATCGGCTTATGCTCCCGATGTCATCAGAACGCTCCGAATGCTGTTCGGGCGACCGGAGCACATCATCCACGCACTGATTACCAAAGCCAAGAATATGACACCTCCAAGGGCTGAAAGGTTGGACTCATTGATTGAGTTTGCCTTGGCAATCAAAAATGTATGTGCAACGATGAAAGCCACGAACTCAACAGCACATCTTAATAACCCAATGCTTCTGAAGGAATTTGTCGACAAGCTATCCCCACATCTTCTACTGACTTGGGCAGTATTTTCCAAGAACTTACAGCCTGCCACTTTGGTTGACTTTAGTAATTGGCTGTACGACATCGCAGAAGCCGCATGTTCAACACCACCTGTCACATCAGCCTTTGAAAAACGTCCAATTTCGTCTACCGAGAAACGTACATCAAAATCACGTAGTTTCCTTAATACGCACAGTGTGACACGTAGGACCAACAACAGTGCACAGCCAGTTACAAAACATAAAGAGTGTGGCATATGCCAAGGCGATCACTTAGTGTCCAAATGCGGAACTTTTACGAACGCAAGCCTTTCGGAATGATGGGAAATGGTACGCCAATACAATTTGTGTCGCTCATGCTTGGGAAGACACCCTTATTCCCGCTGTAGAACATCAAAAATATGCGAGATTAATGGATGTCCAACTAAACACCATCCCCTCTTGCACAATTATGCAAAATCTATTCCGGCCACCAGCGACGCTTTGACAAATGCAGGGGTATTTACTCATGAAGCACACACCAAGTTCACCAAAGTGCTTTTCCGAATACTGCCAGTGACGCTGTATGGTAATGGAAAACCAATTGATACTTTTGCCTTTTTAGACGAAGGATCGTCTTTAACACTTTTGGATGAAGAATTAGCTAACAAGTTAGGGCTTTCGGGAAGAACGGAAGAATTATGCCTGAGGTGGACATCTGACACCACACGTACTGAAAGTAGTTCGCAAATTGTCTCTCTTGGTATTGCAGCAAGATGTAGTGGCAGTCGTAGATATCAGCTTAACAATGTGCGTACCGTACGCAGCCTGGATCTACCAACGCAAACAGTTTAAAACCAGATGTTAGCGAACCAATACCCGTATTTAACCGATCTACCCATTCCCTCATATCAACAAGCGCAGGCAAGAATTCTGATTGGAATGGACAACTGGAAATTGGGTGATCCGTTAAAAGTATTTGAGTGAAGCTGGTCACAGCCCATTGCAGCCAAAACCAGACTTGGATGGTCAGTCCATGGTCCTGATACATACATATGTATAACAAAAATGAGGATACTACAGATCCATCTCGATTTCTTGTGTGTGAGTGCAATGCTGACAGAGAACTTCATCAACTTGTGAGCGGTTTCTTTTCAATTGAAAACGTCGGCATTCGCGTTCCTGTCCAACAAATAATCTAAGCTGAAGAGAAAAGAGCAACGAAGATCTTAGAAGATACCTGCTTGCACATCGATGGACACTTTGAGGTAGGTCTATTATGGAAATTTGATGACATTTCCTTACCAGATAGTCTGCCCATGGCACGTCGCCGATTTCATTTCTTGGAAAAGAGGATTGGAAGAGATGAAGAGCTTCGCAGCAATCTGGACCAGCAGATAACAAACCTGGTAGCAAAAGGGTACGCGAAGAAGTTGACAAAAAAAGAAATGAACAATAAACATGATCGGATTTGGTATCTGCCAATTTTCATAGTACGAAACCCTAATAAACCTTCAAAGGTTAGACTCGTTTGGGACGCGGCAGCGAAATGCAATGGGGTATCATTAAATGATTTTCTTCTGAAAGGCCCCGACCAGCTGGTACCTTTGACAACAGTCTTGTGTGCTTTCCGTTGTGACAAGATAGGTATCTGTGGGGACATCGCCGAAATGTTCCATCAGGTGCGAGTCCGAGAGGCAGACAGACACGTGCAGCGGTTTCTATGGAGGGAAGCGGATGACTTGCAGAATCCCAGCGTTTTCAAAATGAACGTTCTTACTTTCGGGGCGGCTTGTTCACCATCTATAGCCCACTATGTCAGGAACCAAAATGCTATGAGCTTCGTAGGCAGCAAACCAAGGGCAGTAGAAGCCGGACTGGAACACCACTATGTTGATGACTTTATAGATAGTGTCTCTACCGAAATGGAGGCAATCCAACTTGCTAAAGACGTCAAATATAACCACAAAAATGCTGGGTTTCACATTAGAAACTGGATGTCAAATTCGCCAGCTGTACGCGCAGCACTTGAGAGAGATAGCGATGGACTACCCAACAAAGCATTTGTTGATGAAACGGCTTCAACGGAAAAAGTCTTGGGACTTTATTGGTACACGTCGGCGGATGCTTTCACTTTCGCAGTGAAGTTTAACCGACTCAAACGCAATGTTCTCACAGCAGCACCGACCAAGCGGGAGATACTTCAAATTCTCATGTGGGTTTTTGATCCCATGGGATTTCTATCACACTTCTCCATTTGCATCAAATTGCTACTGCAAGAAATCTGGAGAGAACCAATTGGTTGGGACGATGAGTTGCCTGCAAGCATGGTGGAAAGATGGCTTCAGTAGAGAAAGCTACTGCACAACGTGACGAAGGTAAAAGTTCCAAGATGTCACTCGAAATTACTGTGCCAAGCAAATGTCTGTGTTCAATTGCATACATTCGTGGACGCAAGCGAAAATGCATACGCAGCTGTATCATACTTCCGGATCGAGTGCCAAGACAACATCGAAGTAGCGTTCATATGCGCTAAGCAAAAGTTGCACCCCAGCGTCCAATTTCAGTTCCTCGTCTGGAACTTCAAGCAGCAGTACTGGGTACGCGATTAACATCTTTTATTTACAGTTCACATAAGTTTGCAATAAAGCAAAGGTTTTTGTCTACTGATTCCAAAACTGTACTCGGATGGCTACAAGGAGACCCCCGCAAGTTCCAGCAGTTCGTTATGTTTAGAGTCGGCGAAATACTAGACACAACGCAGATTTCTGAGTGGAGGTGGGTTCCTAGCAAGCTCAACGTAGCTGACAAGGCCACGAAATGGTAATCACCACCAGAATTCCACGCCACCAGTGAATGGTTCAGCGGTCCAATCTTTTTGCGGCATTCGCATACTCAACCACCCACAATAGACAGTACCAGCGAAGAAGTACGACCCTCCATACTGCATATTACCGAAACATCCACCAGGTGCGTTATTGACGATTCCCGCTTCAGTAAATGGTCAGGTATGTATCGTTCCTTGGCTTATGCGATCACCTTTATAGAAGTCTTAAGATTTAGGTTGAAGGGGAAGCAAGTTGTTAGCACCGGGCTGACCTCGGAGATGATCAGGCGATCGCAAGCAATGCTTTATCGTCAAGCTCAATTCGCAGCTTACCTGGATGAAATTGCCTTACTGCATAGAAGTTAATCGCCAAAAAAAGCAGTTCGTTTATCAAAAAGCAGCCCACTAGCTAAGCTCTCACCATTTCTGGACATGGATGGTGTATTGAAGATACGTGGTCGCATTGCGTTGGCACACCATGTGCATGAAAGCTGTAAAACGCCAATAATTCTGCCGAAGCTCCATCGCATCACGTTCTTGATAGTCGACTCTTACCATCTAAAGTACCACCACTGCAATCATGAGACTGCTCTTAATGAAATTAGACAGAAATATTATATCGCCAACTTGAGAACCTTGCTGAAGTCGGTCCGCCAGCGTTGTCAGTTGTACAAAATTCGAACAGCTCGTCCTATTGTACCAGAAATGGCAAATCTACCCACCGCACGAATGAGTGCATTTAACCGACCCTTTTCCTTCGTTGGACTGGACTATTTTGGCCCAATGCTAGTAACCGTCGGTAGGCGAAATGCGAAAAGGTGGGGAGTTATATTTACTTGCCTAACGATACGAGCGGTGCACATAGAGCTGGCGCATAGCCTACGGATTCCTGCATCATGTGCCTGAAGAATTTTATAGCGCGACGAGGTACTCCGCTGGAAATTTATTGTGATAATGGCACGAACTTTCGAGGCGCGGAGAGAGAGCTTCGAGAAGAGCTAGCAAAGATTGATTTGCATCAAGTCGCCAACGGGAAAGGCTAGTTCGGTCAATCAAATATGTTTTATACCGCATTCTTCCAAGTAATAAGGTCGGCGAAGAAACTCTACGAAGTGCTCTGGCTGAGTAGAGAACACCGTCAATGCAAGACCACTTACGTTTGTCTCACTAGAGTCGACAGATGATGAGGCCCTCACGCCTAACCCTTTCATTCTCGGGACATCGAATGGCTCCAAGCCATCAAGTGACTTATTTGGAACGGACTTAAGATGTAATTGGAAGTGTTCACGAGCAATAGCTGAGGCCTTTTGGAAGAAATGGATCAAGGCGTATCTACCTAATTTGAACAGACGGGCCAAATGGTTTCAGAAGGTCAAGCCGATCGAGAATGGGGATCTGGTGATTATAGCCGACGAAAATCTTCCCAGGAACTGCTTGCCGAGGGGACGAGGACGGACAAGTTAGAAGAGCGACTGTGCAAACTTCAAGTGGACTTTTTGAGCGTCCTGCAGCTAAGCTCGCTGTCCTAGATGTTGGACCAAGTGACGACTGGAAGAGTAACACGAAGCTAAAGGGAGCTTCAGCTACGTTTACTGGGGGGAGTGTTGCCGCCACTTAAGACCACAAGAGGAGAAATTTCCGCCCGGCGATTTGATTGACTATGCTCACTCTTGTCTTTCATTTGGTGGGACAACCACGTTTCTAAGTTCTGTTAAAAAATAAACTTAGTTTTTTAAAGTAACACATAGTTACGCGAACAGGGTTGGTGGAGCTTTTGAATAGAATGTCATATGTACAGAAAAGTAAGTCATGATCCGAAATAAAGGAAAGCTGGTCAAAAAGAACTAGAGCGGAATAATTAGATACTATGATAAGTTCTAGCAGATTTAAACCAGAGTTTTTGGAAAAGCGTGTGGGATTGAAATTGTTGACAATCTTAAGATCCAGCGACGAAACCATTTCCGTGTGTTGTAAAGAGCGTCTGTTTAATTTGAGCAAATCGATATTAAAATCTCCGCAGACAATAATATGATCATATAAGGCGGAAAATTCATAAAGTGGAAAAATGCTCAGGGGAACTGGTTTTATGTGGATTGTATACGCAAGAAATTATGCATTTGATTGAACTGCCGCGAACTTCCATTTTTATATACTTCACACCTAGGCCTATGGATTTTGAAACTAATTCGCATTCAAGACTGGCTTTTCAGTAAATAGCTACCCCTCATCTAATAGTGTCTGCAGATTTTTTTATGTAAACTAGACCAGACATCGAATGTGCGAAAAACGCCTGCTTTTTCCTTTTCATGGCTAGTGCACTTTTTAAGAGAAGACGAGAGTGCCGTGTTAAACTTTCATTTAAGAAGCAGCTGTTGTTGCTTGAGAGTGAGTCTCTATCTACATTAACGCCTAAATCATGAAAATTTAAATCTCTTTTGAGTGCTGTTGAATTTGAGAACAATCAGCGGTGGTGCAGCTTATTTGTTGTCTTTATGTTTTTTTGTACGAAAAATGCTTTTTAATTTTTATTGCAAAGATTGTTGAAAATTTGCGTAAGATTTTCATGGGCTCTCTCCGGCAGTCCAAAGAGGATAGCTTCACTGGAAATTCTTTGCACGCCTTTCAATTACATCCGAAGTGCGTTAACCTCTTTGGTATGTAATTTTAAGTCTTCACTTGTATTTACCTCGATTTTATTTATACGCTCGGCGAGCGAAGAGAGTATGCCATCAATTAAATTGATTTTCGTTTTAAATTTTTTCTCGATTCTATCCAACGCAGACACAAAAGAGCTCCGAAAATTATCTATTTGATCCATCAGACTATGAAGAGTAGACAACTGCTTCTGTTCCTCCAAGAAACTTTTAGTGATAGTATCATTTCTGCTGTTAGTTGATGGTGAAGGGGTGGAACTCTGTAGTGTATGCGCAGAAAGAGTGCACTTGTTGAATCCATTTCCACTACGTAGGTCTCACGACACTATGTGTGTTTTTGACAAGAGAGCTATAAAACTTTAGCACGAATAAATTATATGTGTTGATTTGTTTGGTTGATAGGGGATCGCTAAACCCCTTGTGGAAGATGAGGCTCGAAGACGTCTTTTCACCCTGACTGGAGTTTAATTTTCTTATAAATTAAAAACCCTAAACTTAAACTGGTTCAGTAGCTCTACGAGAGTGAGTCAATAAACTGTAATTTACTTGACGACCAAGTGAAGAGATCATTAGGACACTTTTTATAACTCGATTAGCGAACTAATCTCTAGCCTCAATCTAGGTTCACACCGGTAATATTTTCAGCTAGTATATTTACTTCGTTCCATTCCAAGAACTAAGTAAGACACATTATTTTAGTTTGTTATTAGACCAGCCACACATGCTCCACAGTATCAAATAAGCCTTATTTTTCCGACCACTGAGATAGATTGATAGATAGACCGACCACTTAGATTTTATCTTTGTTTTTCCCTGATCAACCTGGCATCAGCCAATTCACTCTCGCGATTTCGATCACATCTCTCCCATTTTCACGATAACAAAATGTGAAAACTTTCAATCCATAGTGTCCCGACCTCACATGAGCACATGTGTCATTTGTACCCACTCTGGTATGCGCGACACTTGAAACTCATGCATTCATCGCTTTCCGTGAAACCCTTGAAATACTTTTCGATTTTTTTTTTCATCCACTTTATCCTCTTTATTCGTGAATTAGAATGAGCGCCTTCGTGCGACCACCAACAAGTGCAAGTTTGAACTTATTTTTGAAATTATTATTCCAAGGGAACGCCACCCTCTGTCGAGCAGAAATACCACCCCCGAGATACCACAAAGAAACAAAAGTGAAATATAATTTTCATATGCAAGGAATTTAAATAACCGCCCGCTCGACTCACATGTGACTTATATGCACGTACACTCGAAGTACGAATACGTTTTGTCGATTCTTAATGGAGCAACTGAGCATATAGCTACAGTTGAGGGATGGAACGACGAACGATTGTCGCTCATTATAAGGGGACGCCCCGCATCTGAACCAGCGCGTCATCATTATCGCCATCCACTGCAATAATATGCCCGATGCTTCTGTTCTGGCTCGGTTACTCCTGCTCCTGGTGCTGCATCCGGGGCAGTCATGTGAATGTACGCAATGGCGTTCCCAAAAAATTGAATGGAAATATTGTTCGGAAGTGTTTCGGCGTAATGTATGCATGTATTGTAGACGACTGCAAATCCCGCGAGTCCATGAAGGGGATATTAAATACTTTTTGTTACTTCTGCTGATGGAAGCGGTGGTGATGGCGATGGTGGAGGTATCGATTGCGAGAAGAAAGGAAACAACACTTTGTGATACAAACGGGATGCAACAGCGTGTTGTTCCAGATACTCGGCAACAAAAAAAAAAATAAATAAATTATTGGGCGGAATATATGCAAAGCAGATCCCGATTGTTTGGTGTTGCCAGCACAAAGGGCGCAGAGTACTTGCGTGATTAAAAGCGAGAATAATGCCCTGGAGCACATTTTTCCGAGATGGGATTGCGCGAGGATCATATGACTCGTTCTCATTCGTGCTTGGCCATATGTGTATCTGTTTGAATGAGAAATGCGGGCTAAGGGAAGAAGCAGGATTTCAGAGCTCAATAGAATTACTCTTGCATATTGCATGACCCTTTGTGTCCCCATTCTTATTGAGAGTCGGCGAGGAGGTTTACAGTCAGCCTTTAAGGGAAGTGCGGTTCCCTATGCTTTTTTTTCTTCACTTCTCATTCTTTTGTTTCTGCTTCTGTTCTGGTTTATTTAATTTCGAGCGAGTGGTGCGATGATTAATACTGAGCTTGGGCATTACTCGTAAGTCCTTGCCGCGACTGGCAACAACTGCTTGGCGTTTGTGTAGTTGTTGCGGTCGTGTTATGGCTTATGGCAGGAGAAAATTGAAATCCAGTGCCGGGAATTGGCGCTTATGTCGCAGGAAATGAATTCTGAAAGACATTATCTAATTAACAGGGTAGATGCTTTGTTATAGGTACAATGTATGTACATATGTAATGAGCGTCAGGTGGAGAGATTACGTTTTATGTTGCGACTTTAAGACTTAAAATTGTAAATTACGCGTCGTGGTCTATGAATCTCTGAAGAGGTACCTCTGAACAATTTTTGCCTCTATACACAGTAAAGGAGACGTAATGAAATTGAGGTGCTATCATTCATGCCATTTAAGTAGATGCATCTTAACTCAAGGACAGAAGATGTATTTTCCGGGACACCAAAATTGAAGGAAATTGAATGTTTGGATTCTCAATTCCACATCTATACCACAAATGCTGTTCCTGAGCGCAGAGAAATAAACATTTTCATCTTAGCTTAACGTTTTACGCCAGTTAGTGATACGTGATTGAAGTTCCACAAAAGTTGCTGCGACTTTTCTGTTTATTCCATGGTGGCGAGAGGTTTCGCCAAAGACTCTAATTCATCACGAGCAATGGATTCACTTCACTGTAGGCGGTTCGCGATTGCAAGAAAACCTCTTTGAAACTAAGGAACCTTTTCTTGATTAGGCTCACACTCTGAATATTTGGAATAGCTTATTATAGGCAAGAACTTTCTCTAACTTCGACCAATGGGAACCATTTCAAACTCAGTCGTTTTTTTTTGCTGCACTGTTGCTCAGCTCTGGAATCGGAGATCCTTCCGGTTGTAGATATCGTATTCATAAAAATAATAGATGTGTTTATTGAGATCAAATTAGAATAGAAAAGTACAGCCGTATGTTAGTTGGTCAAAAAGCGAAAAACATCTTATGTGTCAGATTATATTAAAAATGTTTTAGAATTAAATAATAAACTAAAATGAATTCAGATAAAAATGCTTTGGAAGAGTTGTGGTGGGCACTGATAGCGAAATTAGTGTGATTAGTGACTCGTCAACAACATATTTCAGTGATGATATCTATGTTTTAGTGAGGACTTTAGTGTTTTTTTCAATGTCAGCTGCTTTTGACACTTTTCACGAATCGGTGCTGACTCCAGAGTAGGGGCAGAAAATCGTGTTCTGAAGTGTCCCCAACACCCTCTCTGAACACAATGCAGAACACTTTCGGACAGAATTTTTTTTCACTCACGCAAAATGTGTACTTTTCTGTCCGGATCAGTCCAGAATAGCGTCACTAAATCGTCATACTAAGCGTCAGACTAAATTATTCTCTTTAATCCTCGCTCGTTAAATAATGCTCAAGCCTGGCTATAAATAGACGCCTTCTGGGGTAAAAGTTTGATTTTACTCAACAGGATATTCGCATTCATCCTTGATGATTTGAACTCATAACCAGCTGCGTAACATCAATCGGTTTATGTAATGTAAATTGTAAATGTCCTTGTTGTATGGCTTCTCTTTCATACACGACTTGACGTGTGTTTAACCCTTTGATGCCCGAAATTCTGGTTGTTAAAAAAAATATTAATTGGGTAAAATAGTTAAATAGGAGCCAAAAACAGGTAAATACAAGGTTTGAGTCTGATATTCGATGCGGGTGGGATGGGACGCAACATTGTGGAGCTGGGTGTACAAACAATTTTCGTGACGTACGATATAAATGAAACTATTATTTTCAAACAAAATAGCTTTATTTTTTGCGATACTCCATGAAACAATTATCTTTCTTATTGTAGAACAAATATGCATCGCGTTTCGTGCACTTAGAGCTTGGAAATCCATATTGCAATGTCTACATCGACCCCTTGTAGTCCATTCTACTCAATAATTAAACTGGTCAAACCTTGCTTGCTCCATGGGTTCTTCTACGTATCACCATTTTTTGTGTGAAGTTGGAGTATTTGGTATACTTCGTTGAATATCTGAAATGGACTCAGAAGATATTTGGGGTGAATAGGAAGGGCAACCTGTACTGGATTTTATTGTTGAATTTTGGGCTTGGAACTGAATCAGTGGCATATGTATGTTTTTGGGTTGGATCGTGCGATTTGAGATCTCTTCTATTGTATATAGAAGCCTAACATTTGTAACTGCATTGCCCAAACACCAGTAGGTAATGCTGGTATAATACTTACTGGACTTGTGATTAATCAAATAAAGTTCAATAAGCATGTCGGCCAGATCTACGCCTTTCATATACTAATTCTTTACAGCGACTATTTCTGGACGATCAATCTGTCAATCCTTTTTTGTTTTTGAATCCCATCGCCGACATTTTCGCAATGGCTCTGCAGCAACATAGTTGAAAACTCTATATCGTAAGAACTCTATTATCGTAAGAACCTCCTCCTGATGAAGCCAGATCCTTGTTCGTGCGTAAATTGCAGTTTCTAAGTCTATTACCACGAATTGTGATCACCAAAAGTGTGCCTATTTTCTTCAGAGCCACAATAAGACTTATTGAAAAAACCAGTTGTCGAAAAAAGTTTTTTTCCTTTTGGTAAAGAAGAGGAAAGGTAGGACAATATTTAAAAAGATTCCAAGTCTGTAACTGCTACATGTTCCATCCCCAACATATATGTAGCTCAAAGTCGTATATGATGACAGATGGGCCAGCTCGTGTAAATGCTTTGAAACCCCATTTTTGTGACTTCTTCGGCAAGTATGGTTTCAAGGAGGATTTTCCTGAAATCTCATTTTTATAATCAGATCTTTATTTATGTTAACTTCTAAGAACAAGGAGTGAACTTCATAACTACGTATAATAAATACATACCTGTGAATGGAATAATCTGCTCATCGACTACTTGATGCTTTTCGGGGGCTATTTGTTTACAGTTTTGTTTTTATCTTTAGAGCAACGAACGAATTTTAAAAAAATTCTCGTAATCGGGATGAATCCCAGGTAATTGCTGGTTATCATTTACATGAAAATCCTATTTTATTCTCTCGAAACGATTGCGGGACATAGCATCTGCCACTAACTAAAGTCGCAATTCATTCTATCTACAAATGACTGTTGGGCGAAGCAATCTAAAACATTTGCACTATATACCTAGTTACACGTGATTGCTCCTTAGTAAAAATTTGGACAAACATCACCATATTGATACCCCAGTTTCTACAAGCTCTAGACAAGACTCTATGTGGCTATTAAAAATTAAAGAGTCATCATTGATATGGACGTATAAATAAAATTATTTTTAAAAGTTGAAAAGTGATAATTTCCGAAGCGTAATCAAAATACATCTTTTTAGTACATTTAATTGCTGCTAAAAATCTGTCTCTTCCATCCTTCGCTTTTTTTTTTTTACTACCACCGATAATTGAAAGGCGCGAAGAGCTTTACCACTGTCACACAATAGTGGTAATAAACAGCCCCTTATATTTATTTTAGCCAAAGGTGAAAATCCAATGTACAATTCTGTACAAAATGTTTTTCCTTACGGTATCGAAGCACTGCCTGGAATTTGTTGCTGTCTTTCAAGTAACATAACACCACCTATTAAGTTAATAGGATGACTAATAAAACAACAACTTTAAGGAGGCAAATCAGGATAATACAGTGTGATCAGCTTGTGACGCTGCATTCCCATTTGGGATTTTTTTCTCAGTTTTCATCGCGGATTTTAAGTTTGAGTATTTTCATCGAATTGCTTTGAGTATTTTCTTCATCGTGAAGAGGTGTTGCCCATTTGCAGCTTTTTATTTATTTCAACCTTTTCGTTGTTTTTACCAGTCAATATGGTACCCAGATATTTGAATTCGTGCATTTTCTCAAAACGTTTATCGAATATCGTCATGTGCAAGGTTTATATCTATCTAAATTGGTCAGTGACCATGGTTTTCCCTCCGTTTACTTCTAACAATAAGCCTATTTCTTACATTTCTTTTAACTTCACTATCTCCCAGCACGTTCAGATTTAATTGCTAATAGTTTTGCATGTGTATCTCCTCCTGCAAAAATATGGATACTGAGGCCATCAATCCTGATTGCTGGAAGTTGATTTACCACCCTGTTGCAGTCTTTCGTGTCTGTCCGTCTATCCGTCTGTTCGCATATATCATATATCTGTCTGTCCGTCTGTTCGAACGCATTTATCAAACCAAACTTGTCGCGAAGTGAGTGTGAATTATAAACATGCAGCAAAAATGCGTGTATGTTTTAGCTTGCAAAGCTGGGCTTTCCTGCCTATCCGTCTGAACAGATCCAGGTAAAAGTTTGCAAAATTCAAGGTAGAAGTCCTTGAGCGAGCTGATCCCATTTTTTTAATTCTAAATATTTGAGTAGAAGTCACATTAAAATTTTCACAATGAACCTTCTGCCTGTCTGAAATAAAAATCATATATAGAAGTGCCTTACCTATGCCTAGCCAGCTGAGCTTGTAATAAATAACTTCTAACCAAAGCTGTCGAAAGCGTTTTCCAAGTTAGTCAGACAGGTATCCATGCATTGGTTCTTGTATTTGTTCCATTGGATATCCGATACGAGTTTCAACGCACCATGAATAGCCACACTCTGAAACCGAATTGATTATCCGGAATGATTTTGTTGTCCTCAACCCATTTAGATCTTCTGAAGACCTTGCTGACAATCGGAATGGAACTTATTCACCGGAGATTAACCGGGCTGGAGATGTCTTTATCCCTCTTGGTTGCACTAGCGCTTCCAATGCACAGGATAATATGCCTTATTCAGTGCATTTCGGAATTTTAATTTAATTTTCGTGGGGACTAACATTTATTGAGCTTAATTCAAGCTAATTTAATCTAACTTAATAACTAAAAAGAAAGGGTAAGGGGGCGCGACCTTTAGATTCTATGATTGGGAAAAGGGAAGGCTATTGAAAAGACGGGGTTTTAAGCATGGAGTGCTAAGGTTGAAATCGAAGTTAATATTCGAATTAACACAGCATACGGGGAATGGATTCATTGGAGCCGTATGAGGTGCGGGGGGGATAGATAGAAGATACGAGGATTGCGTGTATTACGGGGGTTAGTGTTAAGAGACATGGAGGTATAAAGGGTGGCGCAGTCAATGGTACCTGTAAGAAGTATATGAATGAAGATTATGTCGGATACTCTTCTTCTTTCCTCCAAAGTACTCAAGTTGATTAGTTTAAGACGGTCTTGATAGGGTGGTAAAAACAAGGGATTGTTCCAGGGCAGACCTCGAAGAGCGAAACGTGGGAACCGACGTTGGATGCTTTCGATTCTAGATATGTGGGTTTGTTGATAAGAGGACCACACTTGCGATGTGTATTCGAGAAGGGGCAAACAAAGGTAATATAGAGGGGTCGAGTCACGTAGGGATTGGAGAATTCTTTAGACCAACGTTTCACAAAACCGAGTGCAGAGTTGGCTTTATGAATTATATCGTCGATATGTGCGCGAAAATTGAGTTCTTGGTCATATAGTATGCCAAGATCACGGATAACCTAAACGGTGGAGATGGGCTGATTATTCATTAAGTAGAGACGAGGGGGAGGTTTGATTCATTTACGTGAGAAGGTAATTGATTGGCATTTGGAAATGTTAAGTTCCAAACAGTTTTTGAAACACCAAACGGAAAAGCTGTTCAGTCCGATTGAATAAGGGAAGAATCTTGTTGCGAGGAAATGGTCTTGAAGAACTTGGTGTTTGATGACAAACTCAATGTCGTTTATGGTAAGAATAAAAAGAAGTGGACCTAGGTGGCTGCCTTGGGGAACGCCGGAAGAAGCTAAGAAGTGGTTGGAAAAGTCCGGGGATGGATAGATAGAAGAGACGAGCATTGCGCGTGTATTACGAGGGTTAATGTTAAGAGGATGTCAATGGATGTCAGAGGAAGCTTATGAATGATGAGGATGTCAAAGATCCTTCTTCTCTCCAACGTACTCAAATTGGCTAGTTTAAGAACAAAGACTTTTCCAGGGCAGACCTCGAAGAGCGAAATGTAGCAACCGACGTTCCTACGATTCTAGAAATGTGGGTTTGTTGATAAATGGGATGCTTATTCAAGAAGGGGGTGACCAAAGGTAATATAGAGGGATGGAGTCACATAGGAATTGGAGAATTTTTTAGACAAACGCTTCACGAAACCGAGTACAGAGTTGGCTTTAAGAATTATATCGTCGATATGTGCGCGAAATTTGAGCTCTTGGTCACATAGTATGTCAAGATTGCGGATAACCTGAACGGTGGAGATGGACTGATTATAGAGAAAGTAGAGACAAGGAGGAGGTTTGATTCGTTTACGTGAAAAGGTGATTGATTGGCTATTGGAAATGTTAAACTCCAAGCAATTTTTGGAGCACAAGATAGAAAAGCTGTTGAGATCTGATTGAATAAGGGGAGGAAATGGTCTTGAGGAACTTGGTGTCGTCGGCGTATAATGAGAGGTGGGAATTGATGATGAAATGAAAATGAATGAAAAATAAGAATGAAAAGAAGTGGACTTAGGTGACTGCCTTGGAGAACACCGGAGAAGCTAAGAAAGGGTTAGAAAAGGCAGATTTAAACCGAAATCTGTAGTAACGATTTTTTTTATATAAGAATATATCAACTTCAACGCCGTTGTTATTTTTTTTAAAATCTAAGATTGTGTTCTTGACCCCTGTGTGCATAGATAGCATGTATATGTTCATGTACATATATAAAATATTCGAGTTATAATCTTTGTGTTTTCTATATTTCATTTCGGGCAACCGACTCTAAATGAGTATACCACGAAAACAATCTTATAAATTATGATTTACATATATGGTGTAGGTGAGAAGACTTTACGTATGGTTAGTATGTGAGTGATCCATGAGCACTACGAACCATCTTGCTCTTGGCTCTTGGACTCCTATAATATAGGTTAGAGCTTTTGTTTTTCTATTTTAGTTCATTTTTGTTTTTATATTTTTATAACTTACTTACCCCCGATTAAAATGCTTAAAACTAGTTTAAACAACAACTGACATAAAAAACCTTACTGGTCCTATACAGACACTCTAAAGTAAATAGAACAACTTAAGGCTATGCCTTTCGGACTTACGATTTACTTGTAAGAATTAAAATAAGTAAACAACTTAGGCCAAGAAAAGTGATATTTAAAAAAAACTTAGCATCAGAGCTTAGTTAGAGCTACGGAGAGCAAATGCAGGGTGACCCTGAGCTTGAACTGCTGTTCGATTCTTATTAATTTTTAAACTTACCTTTTCATGCACTACATCATTTGGATTTGCCGTGCAAGAATCCGTTTCGAATCTGATACCCTTGTATATTCTGCGAGCTGATGTATTGCAAGCGATGTTGCTGCACATTCGGACAATTGACTGGTAGGGATTTCCAAAATTCTGTAATAAATTGGCTGTTACTACCGTCTTGTTACTCGTACTTGTGATTTCGACTGTCTCCGACAGTTCGCCTTCATTGGATCCTTCCGCTTTATTTAAAATTATAATGTCACTCGGGGTAATCCGTAACATATCCTCATCAAGAGGAGTGAGGTGTTTTTCACCGTCAGATATTGGTGCTCGTGTCAGACTGGTGTTTGCCGATGCAAAGCAGTTACGTCCTCTCTGAAAGGGCTATTTTCAGAGTGAAAGAGTAGTCTGTCTCCGGCCTCGGTTTGAAAGCACAATAAATTGGGTTCAAGAGGCTTAAAATGGTTATTGATTCAGAGCCACTTGAAAATTGGAAATTGATCAGAATGGAAGTAGATATTTGCCAGGAATATAGTAGATGATGTTGGATAAAAGAGACGCGACGGATGCTGTATTAAGACTGTATTTCTGTTCTGGAACAAGATGGTGTATATCTCTACAGCACCTCCCAGTCGCCCGAGCACAACATTAGTAATTTCGTCAGTTCCCGCGTATTGTTTTCTTTTCAATGATTCGAAGGTCATTTAGATATCCTCCGTCGAAATGAACATGGTGTTAGTTGTCTTCTCTGGCGACGGCCTTATTTACCATGAAATCGTCACTAAACCTGATAAAATTAAAATTCTCTGATCAGCAATGATTAATATAATTTTATATGGTAGCAGTAATGAAGTAGAGTCAGTTTTTCAGGTCGTGGTTGTGGCGAATCCTGTCATTCACCTTATACACTTCCTGAAAGATAGCTGCCACTGTCGCCACCTTCTCCTGGGGATCGCCGATCACGAAAAAATCTTCATCCAGAATGATATGAGTAATTAAGTGAGCCATTCTTTGCGTATTCTCTATCCAAATTTCTTTAAAAATATGCAGCGGTATTATTAATTTGTCACTGTGAAACAAACGAAAATGCATGCAGTGTCCATCAGATCAAAAATGAAACCAAATGCGCAAGATGTATTGTAGTGGCGCATGAAACAAGAGAATGTAATATTTATAACTGAATTGAAATGCATTAATTGTGTACGATATAATGAAAAGTACTCGTTTAATCTTGAAATTAAACACGATATTCGGGATGTTAACTGTGCGGTATACAAAAAGCTTGTACAATCTGAAAAAAATAAACTTGTGGTTTAGCAACCAAAGAAAATTACAAGTGTTTATTGCAATATACAAGGGCAACTTATTAGAAGCAGAGAAAAACTTCGTTGGGAAAAAATCGACTTTCTTGTATTCTCTGAAACACATGTGATCCCTGAAATAGAAGACGAAGAGATTTTGTTAGAATAATATCACATTCCCGTCCGATGTAATAGTGAGTCAAGGTACACAGGTGGGCTGTGCATTTATGTCAGATAAAATTTTGAAGTAAAACTTATTCAAAAAATTGTCCTGTGCACACATATCTACTTGCTTGTGGAAAAAATTACCAACAACTACCATTTATTTCATCTGGCTAGAGTATATCGGTCACCGAGTTCATCGGAGCGAATTTTTCTTGACGCTTTTAAGGAGCGGTTGGAGGAATTAATACTATCAGAGATGCAATTTATCCTAGCAGGTGACATTACCATTGACTGATATGATGAGTCAAATACATTCAGTAGAGAAAAAAAAAACGTAATCGAAGTTGAAAATCTCTGTAAACAAGCTGTCACTGAGGCTACAAGGGGGACAAATACCACCAAAACTCTAATTGATTACGTCATAACAAATCCATGCACAACCGATGTAAAAGTTAATCCGGAACTTAAAATAAGTGATCACGAAACGTTAATTATCCAGTTCAACGTTAAACAGCCAATTGTAGAAAAAAATTAGGCGAACAAAGTTGGATTCCTAGCATACAACAAATCATCTTTCCTAAATCAACTTAGGCACAATGACCTAGTGTTGAATAGTGAAGACCCACACCTAATTGGGAGAAGAGTGCAAAACGAACTTATACGAATAACAAAAACTCAAATTTGTACTGAAGTAATAAGCGGTGGAGACAATAACTGGTACAACGAAAGGTTAAAAAGCCTGAAACGGCAACAATTAGCACGATATATGGAATTTCGATCGCTTAACAGTCAGTCCACCTGGAGTAGTTACTGTGCCGTAAGAAATCGGTATAAAGCTGGACTAGTTAGATCAAGAAACAACCACAACGGGGGTAAAATTGAAAGAGCCAGAGACCAAAAAGCCCTGTGGAGAGTTATTAAAAGGCACGTCTTAAAAACAACAAGACAATCAATAAAGGATATTTAATTTAACGATACATGTACGAGTATAAAGGGGGATGAAAATATCGCTAACGAATTCAACCAATTTTTTATAAACAGTGTTCTGGATACCAACCAGTCGATTCCATATACACAGTTCATCCAGGGCGCAGAATTAACAAACACAAGATTTCATTTCAAACTTGTGAGCGTGCAAAGCATTGCGGGTATTCAGGTGATAAGATCGATTAATCAAAAGAAAGATTTCAATGACATCAGCGCAAAAATGGTCATGGACGCAATGGAGGTATTCGGACCCGCCCTAGAACGATTGATAAATCTATCGTTAAGCAGTGGAACATTTCCCAAATCTTGGAAGGAATCAGTTATTACACCCATCGGAAAAGTTAAAGGAACCGACATATGCGAAAACTTTCGGCCGATAAACGCGCTTCCAGTGTATGAGAAAGTTTTGGAAAAAAATTGTTCAAATTCAACTTGAGACCTATTTCGAACTTAATAACCTGTTTCTAGAAAACCTGTCGGGGTTGTTTCAAAAACATTCCTGAGTGACAGCGCTCAATAGCGTCTTAATATATTGGAAAGAGGAGCTTGCAGCAAAAAATTATGTGGTGGCTGGCTTTCTGGACTTCAAAAGAGCGTTCGAAACGATCGACAGGGGTATTCTTGTGTCAAAACTTTATAGATACGGCGTTAGAGGCAAAGAACTGGATTGCTTTAACTCGATCTTAAGTAGAAAGTACCAAAGAACAATAATTAATGGAGTATCATCTAGAAGTGTTGAAACAACCCATGGAGTGCCCCGGGGATCAATTCTGGGTGCACTTCTTTTCATAATATATACGAGAGTGGTCTGATAAGTACTTAGCCTACAAAAGAAAAACAAAAATTTTGGAGAAATGGCGATTTATTTTTCAATATAGTTTCCTTTTAGCTCGATACACTTGACCCAGCGATGCTCCAATTTCTTTGACCCGTCTGAAAAATACGTTTTCTCGAGGTCTGCAAAGTAGGCCCCCGTGGCGGCGATGACCTCCTCATTCGACTGAAATTTCTGCCCGGCGAGTGACTTTTTCAAGTTTGGAAACAAAAAGAAGTCGCACGGGGCCAAATCTGGAGAATACGGTGGATGGGGCAGCATTTCGAAGGCCAATTCGACCAATTTGACTGTGGCGGGGGAGGAGGTGTGAGCCGATGCGTTATCATGGTGGAAGAGCACTTTTTTCTTCGCCAAGTGGGGCCCAATAATTTGGCATAGTACAGCCCTGTGACCGTTTTGCCCTTCTCCAGGTAGTCGATGTGGATCACACCTTGTGAATCCCAGAAAACGGTGGCCATCACCTTTCCGGCCGATGGGACAGTCTTCGCCTTCTTCGGAGCATGTTCGCCGGGTGAAGTCCACTGTTTCGACTGTTCCTTGGTCTCTGGTGTGTACCAGTGGATCCATGTATCGTCTACTGTCACGAAACGACGCAGAAACTCCTTCGGATTGCGCTTAAACAGCGTCAAACACTGCTCTGAAATGGTCTCACGGTTGCGCTTGTTGTCCGTAGTGAGCAAGCGCGACAACCATAGCGCCGACGGCTTTCTCATGCCCAAAATTTCATGCAGGATGTGACCCACGCGATGTTTTGAAATGCCTACTGTCTCAGCTATCTCATGCATCTTTAATCGGAAGTATGCCAATACAAGATCGTGAATTTTTGTGTCGTTATCCTCCGTGCTAGCCGGGGCATCTGGACGTGGCTCATCAAAAACCGACGTGCGACCACGTTAAAACTCGTTAAACCAATTTTTGATGGTCGCCATCGAAGGAGATGAGCCACCGTACACAGCATCCAAACGTTCTTTGATTTCGCTGCGCGATTTCCCTTCCAAAAACAAGAATCGAATCACCGACCGATATTCATCTTTTTCCATTTTTTCTAAAATCCGCGGACACTCCCGCTTCCACAAGCGTTCAAAACAAAACTGCGTGTCCGATCCGGCTGAAATTTCGACAGTGGCCGTCTACTAGAATGTACTACATGATAGTAAGTTGCTCTTGTGATACTGGCACCATCTGGCGGTGAGGCTAAGTACCCTCGTATAAACGATATAAATCTACAGCTGAAGTACACCCAAGTAGCTCTATTTGCTGATGATTCTCTCTTATTTATATCCGGAAAAAAACGACGAATGCAAGAGGACTTACATAGATTAAGTATATGGCTAATGGCAAACAAGCATAATTAAATATCAGTAAAACAAAATACATGGTTCTTAAACACGATGTTAATATAAATATGGCTATAGGGAACGAGATAATTGAACAGGTCGAAAATATTAAATATCTGGGAGTAGTCATTGACTCGAAATTAACCTTAAGTTCCCATGTAAAATATATTGTTAAAAAAAATCGCAAAAAAGTAGGTTTCTTTAGTAGAATTACAAATAAGATCTCTATATTGAGTGTAATACACATATTTAATGTTATGATAAGAAATCATTTCGAATACTATTTATATTCCATTTTGTATCTTTCAAGTGAATCCATGATTATTAAGCTGTAGCGTATGCAAAATAGGCCCATGCGTATAATTTTAAAATGTAATATTTACACACCAATTACAACGATGTTAGATGCTTTAATGTGGCTAAATGTAAAGCAAAGAATATTGTTTAATGTGTTAATTTTTGTCTTCAAAATCAAATATGATCTATTACCACAATACCTAAAGAAACATCTGCGATATGTAAGGGACTCACAACCCTATAATTTAAGATGCGGTGATGACTTCAGGCTTCCTGCTTATCGAGAAGCTGTTACCCAGAACAGGATAATGTATAAAGGTTGTCAACTCTATAATTCACTACCAACAAACATAATAAATGAATGTAATTTGCAAAAATTTAAAAGGTTAATAGCTAGTTATATAAGAGACACTTTTCCACATACATATGTAATCGATACCAGAGATAAATTTACACTTTAAATTAAGATTAAATTTGTACATATGTATAATTTTGTACTAATGGTATTGAATAGCAATGTCTGCTAAATAAATGAAATCATTCGATCAATCAATCAATCAATGGGCAATTGCATGAATTCGATGACCTGTATATGTTGTATTGGTGCTTAAAAACGAAAATTCAAGAAAAAAGTATTTTTAATACAAGAGCGTCGGTTAAGTTAATAAAAACATACTATGCAGAACTCGGGTAATACTCCTTCGGAACAGCACACGTAGATCGTGTTCTGATTGCTTTAAAGGACTTCTGTCAGTGTTATGATTTTTTCCTTTTGACATTTGATATCAGTCACAATTAGGTTAGCTTACAAGCAAGTTGTGCGTAATTTTGTTTGTAGTTGTTATTTTTAGGTCAATTTTAACATGGAGTGCGAAAAGGAACATTTTCGGCATATTTTACTTTATTATTTCCGTAAAGGAACGAAAGCTGCTGAGGCTCACAAAGAGATATGTGAAGTTTATGGTGTTGATTGCATAACAGAGCGCACGTGTCGAAATTGGTTTAAAAAATTCCGTTCTGGAGATTTTTCACTTAAAGATGACCAACGTTCTGGTCGACCAACTGAAGTTGGTGATGACCAAATTAAAGCCATAATTGAAGAGGATTGTCATATAACTGTTCGTGAAATTGCAGAGAGGTTAAATGTATCGCACACAACAATTGAAAATCACTTAAAATGTCATGAACTCGTTACGAACCTGTAGTAAAGAGCAAGGTAAAAACACCGGCCCAAAAAGCAAAGAGTAGCTATAAGAGGTCGGTGCAGTATATCAGGAAAATGAACGCAAGAGAACCCTCAACGCTCTCTGAGTGCGAAAAAGTCCTGATCAAGAAGCACAAGAAAGAGGTAACCAAATTCGAGAAGAGATCGGCTCCCACCTCCACTCACGCTTCGAAAAAGGACACAGGGCGAGATAAGAGGCCATCGAACACGGCCCCTATCAAACCCAACGTCCCAAAAGTGACTCGACAACTGCCAACACAACCGGCAACTGTCGAAAAGAGCGCACAGCAACCGGGCACCTCCATGGGACACACTGCCTCAGGATCGAACCAGAACGTCAAGAGGGGGCGCTTCGGAGAAGAAACTCTTAGGGAAGCGAAAAAGGCAAAAACATCAGCCAGCTTCAATCTTCCCTTGAGTCTACAAGTGGCTATTGTCGATCGTTCCAACCCGGATGGGAAGATTACATCCGACAATTGGCTAACGGTCGAAGCCAACATTTTGGAAGCGATGCTTGTCGCGGATAGCGGCGATGAGATTAACTTCGACGGGGCAGGCTGGCAGAAAGGAGTCAAAGTTGTCGGTTGTGACAAGGTCCCTGGACTTTTTAAAGCGCACAATCGACAATTGCGGCGAAATCTGGCAGAACGCTAAACTCGAGGTTATCCCTCGTTCGATGCTTCCGCTTCGCACGTTGGCTTCAATATGGATACCTCCTCCGGTTCCCGAAAAGGACGAATCCATTTTGAAGCTAATTGACAAGCAGAATAAAGAGCTTGATACTCCCAGCTGGAGGATAATTTCTTCAGCCAAGAGTAAGAACGGAGTGGGAAAGGACCTCATGGTTACCATTGACCAAAGTCACTCGACCACATCCGCAGCAGATCTGGCAGCATCAAGTTCGGGCTGGGAACCCGGAAGGTAAGGCTCCCCAATGAACGCGGCAAGTCAAAGGAGGCTGCTAGTGGTGCAAATTAATTTACACCATTGCAAAGCAGCCACCGACGACTTGATGATATACATGCTGCAGGAAGATGTGGATATAGCCTTAATCCAAGAACCTTGGCTCCTTAGGAACAAAATTCAGGGATTAAGGTCTAAAGAGTATAATTTATACTATCTACACACCGAAGGTAAGCTAAGAACCTGTATAGTCGCCAAGAGATACTTAAACATGTTTCTCCTAGGTACGTACAGCAACGGAGACCTCACGGTGGTAACGTACGAACAACAGGACAAATCAATTTTGCTCCTATCGTCCGCTTACTTACCATACGATGAGGAGGATCCACCTTCAAACGCAGTCCGAACACTCGTGCGACACGCCAAGTCACGCGGACTGTGCCTATTGATAGGCTGCGACGCCAATGGACACCACACTCAATGGGGAAGCAGCGACATCAATAAAAGGGGTGAGTCCATTTTCGATTTCATTATCTCCACCAACCTCAATATTTGCAACAAAGGTAATACACCCACGTTTCGCAATCGGGTTAGGGAAGAGGTAATTGACCTCACTTTACTAAGTGAGTCCGACTCCATCCGAGTAGAGGACTGGAGAGTGTCCACTAACTGTTCCTTTTCGGACCACAGCCGGATACTCTTCAACCTTAACGTCATTAAACAAAAACCGAAACCCTTCAGAAACCCTCAGAGGACAGACTGGAATCTTTTCTCAAACCTAGTTGCCAACAGGTTAGAACCGCCACAAGACACCACTAATCCTGATCCAACTTACATTGAGCATTGAGTCGAAAATCTTGTGAGAATTCTGAAAGCGGCTTTCAACAAATCCTGTCCTTTGCAGCGTGCTCGCAGGAAGACCAGCGCAGTCTGGTGGACCACAGAGCTAAAGCAATTCAGGACCAGGACCCGAACTCTATTCAATAGAGCAAAGATCTCAAACAGAACCGAAGACTGGGATAATTACAAGTCCGGCTTCAATGAATACAAGAGCAAAACAAGAGCAGCAAAATCTAAATCCTGGCGGGAGTTCTGCGAATCAATAGAGGATCTCAACGAAGCCGCAAGGCTCAGGAAGATCCTATCCAAGGACCCCTGCGTCCCGGGATTCATCCTTAAACCAGATGGTTCTTGGACAGAATCCAGTCGGGAATCTTTAGAACTGCTGACTGAAACCCACTTCCCAGGTCGTAAAACCCCTGAAACCACAGTCTCCTTCGAGACGACGGTTCCTACGGTTCACACAACCGAAGAAGTGATAAACAAGATTATCACAGCGGATAAAGTATCATGGGCAATAAATTCGTTCAAACCCTTTAAATCTCCGGGCCCGGACGATATCTTGCCAGCGATGCTTCAAAAAACACAGATCCACACTGTACCCCATCTCGTAAGCATTTTTTCCAATTGCCTGCGAACGGGGTACATCCCAACACAGTGGAGAGAAATTAAGGTAATTTTCATACCTAAGGCAGGTAAACCATCCCATACTGTCGCAAAGGACTATAGGCCAATTAGTCTCTCGTCATTTCTATTAAAAACCTCGGAGAGACTCCTTGACCTATACATCAGAGGACTCACAAATTCACGAAACCTATGCAACACTCAACAAGCCTACCTCAAAGGCAGATCAGTGGAGAGTGCTCTGCATAGTGTTGTCCGTGAGATTGGGGGCTCGCTGTACTTAAAAGAGTTTACAATGGCAGCCTTCCTCGACATAGAGGGGGCCTTCAACAATGTAAACACAGAGGCCATAACAACAGCTCTTGAGGACATAAAAGTAGACAAATCCATTGTAATCTGGATTGAGAATATGTTGAAGAACAGAATCATCAATGTAGACATTGGACACAGTTCTATAAGGAAGGTGACAACTGGAGGCACACCACAAGGAGGAATTCTCTCCCCCTTACTGTGGCTTCTTATAGTCAACAAGATCCTCAAATTCTTTATGGAAAAAGACACAAAGATCATAGCGTACGCAGATGACCTGGTTATTTTGATAAAAGGTAAATTTCTACCAACTGTGAACTCTCCTCGTGGGCAAGACAGAACGATCTGAGAATAAACCCCCAGAAAACCGAGCTGGTCTTGTTCACCAGGAAAAGGAAAATTCCGATATTTGCTCCCCCAAAGTTAGAGGGTACTCCACTCAAACTCAAAGCGGAAGCAAAATATCTAGGCATCATTCTTGACCCCAAACTCTCCTGGAAAAGGAACCTGGAGGAAAGGATGAAAAAAGGATTGAACGCTTTTTATGCATGCAAAAAGACCTTCGGAAAAAGATGGGTCTTGCAACCGTACATCATTCATTGGATGTACACAGCAATCATCAGACCCATTTTAACTTATGGGGCCCTAGTCTGGTGGACTGCTAGCAGCACAAAAAGTTATATGAACATGCTCAACAAAGTACAAAGGTTAGCAGCTGTTTGTACAACGGGAGCCATGAGAAGCACGCCGCAGGCAGGGTTGGACATGATTCTTCATCTCCTCCCCCTGGATCTTTTCATAAAAGGCTACGCTGCAAAGAGCGCTCTCAGACTTAGAGAGTCATCTCTGTGAAAGCAAGCCAACTATGGACATGCGGCCATACTTAAGATAATAGACGACCTGGGAAGGAAACATGGTTTTAGTAGCCTCGCAGCTACGACCGACTATATTCCCCCCCAAAATGACTTCTCTCTCAGTATACCTTCCTGATCTGTGTAGCGTGTTCCAAGCAGAAATCCTGGCAATAGAGAAAGCAGCTAAACACCTACAGGTAGCCGATATCCCACCATCTGATATCACCATTTTCGTAGATAGCCGGGCTGCACTGAAGTCAATAGAATCCTGTATAACGAGATCAAAGGCTGTCAAGAAATGTCGCGACTCACTGAAGTCCATCAGACACCAAAAAGTTAAACTCTGCTGGGTCCCGGGCCACAGCTCAATCGCAGGGAACGAAAGAGCAGACGAACTGGCCAGGCAAGGTTCTGAAATGGACATCAGCGAAGCGGAGACGTCATTGCAACCACCGATCAGCGCATTATACCGGATCATAAACGACACAATTATCAAAGAGGCCAACTCGTCTTGGCTTACAAGAAACGACAGCTACACGACAAGATCATCGTGGCTAGAGCTCAACGTCGGAAAAACAAAGAAGCTCCTGGCGCTGGACCGTAACTCGATCCGTATGCTCGTCGGGGTGATCACAGGACACTGTCCCATTGGAGCAATACTCCGGAAATAGGACTCGGGATCCAGCGATATCTGCCGGAGCGGCGGCGATGAGGAAGAAACTGAGACGATCCAACATCTGCTCTGCCACTGTCCAGCTCTCCAGAATCGACGCCTAGTGTCGCTAGGCCAAAGATTCTTTACAGAGATTGCGGACGTGGCTAATGCAGATATATCGGATCTTCTAAGATTCATCAAGAGCACGGGGTGGTTTCAGCCACCGCGTGATAGGACAGGTTAATTTTATGTGTACCCACACAAACGAAGGGAATCACAATGGGCCTCTTGGCCTCCGAGTGGAAGTGATGTCCAACCATCACACTCCCCTTCTCTAACCTAACCTACGAAGCTCGATATTTGGGTTCCGCATGAATTGAAAGAGATTTACCACAACGAATCAATATTTGCGATATTCATCTCAAGCGCAATGAACTCGACTTTTGAAGCTAATCATCACTGGTGATGAAAAATGGGTCATATACAGTAATATTGTTAAAAAACGATCATGGTCCAAGCGTGATGAACCAGCACAAACCACATCGAAAGCTGACTTGCATCAAAAAAGGGTCATGCTGTCAGGGACTACAAAGGTGTTGTGTATTTTGAGCTGCTTCCAAGAAATCAGCCGATCAATTCAGATATTTACTGTCAACAGCTTATGAAACTGGATGAAGCAATCAAAGAAAAATGGCCAAAATTGGCAAATCGCATAGGAATTTTGTTCCACCATGATATTGCAAGGCCTCACACATCCTTGGTAACTCGTAGGAAATTATTGGAGCTTGGCTGGGAAGTAATGTTGCATCCCCCATACAGTCCTGACCCGGCGCCATCTGATTACCATTTATTTCGAGCTTTGCAAAATTCTTTGAATGGTAAAACTTTCAATAATAATGATGACCTGAAATCACACGTGGTTCAGTCTTTTGATGATAAGCACCAGAAGTTTTATGAGCGCGGAATCATGAAGTTGCCAGATAGATGGCAAAAGATCATCGAACAAAATGGATAATATATAATTGACTAAAATTTATTCTTTCTATAAGAAATTGAGTTTTATTTCACACTACAAAACCGAAATTACTTGGGAAAGGTTCATAATCCACGAAAAAAAATTTATCGCTTCACATTTGACACCTCCTGAATATTTCTTTCACGGACTTAAATGGTATGTGCGACTTGTTATATGTATATGTATAATAAAATGAGATTTACACATGATCGTAATTTGAGAGCGGGAAGTATTTTGTATTTCACCTTAATTCAATTGTGAAACATAGCAGTGTAACAAGTTATCACGGAACACACACCAATTGTTTATATCGGGTTCAGAAAATATGCCACTCAACGAACACGAACTTGTCATCAGTGGCAGTGAAACACACAAACATATCTATTCGCCACCAAGCACATGCTACCTGGAGTGTCAGAAACAGCTGTCTGTTTTCTATGTCAACTGTCATTCCAAACGCGCGCATTGATTCTCATAGCTCGTCGATCACTCTAGTCGTTACAATTTAAATAAATCTTCCTCGGCAAAGAACAATATTCGATGACCGACCACAAAAAGCTCTTAGTAAAGTGCGAAGAGCAACCAGCAACCTACCCACATTGCCCTCATGGACCAATGCTGTATTTTTACAAGGAATCATCGCCTCAGAATGGCTATTTCGCATGCTCGGCGTTTAGAGGCAAGAAAGACTGTGGACATCATATCAATTACAAAGATTTGACCAATGCCTTGATTAAGAAGCGATATCCCGTCGAGACGTATGACTACAAGAAAGCCAGGCGAAAGGTAAGTTGAGCACAGTAATCCCACATATTTCCTCACAATTCTGTTTTCAGATGAAATCGGTACCAGGAAAGTATCGGAATTTTTGTCACACCTGCAATCAACCCTATGTGCAGTTGGAATGTAAGGAGCACGTGGGACATGACACGTTGAATGCAATCGATGATGAGGTATTAGTGAACCCAACGAGTTTTATGAAACCAATCGAAAATGATAAAGTCGAAGCGCAATATTTCTTCGACGAGAAGTCGCTGGAATTTCTATCCTCTTGCTTGGAGATTTGTGGTACCGGGTAAGCAACAAAGTATTCGTCTGATATCTGGACTATTTGATTCAATTTGCTTTCCAGGAAAGTGGTTTGCATTGGTGCTCCTCGCCTGCATGCCTTTCTCACAGGACGAACCACCATAAAGACGTTTCTCCTTGACTTCGACCACAGGTACTTTTACTTTTATGACGACGAGCAATTCTCTTGGTACAACATGTGCAACAATCACTTCTTCGAGGAAAAACAGCGGCAAACATTCGAAGCCTTTCTAAAAACTAACGACGAAGAAAATTTAGCAATATTCACTGATCCTCCATTCGGCTGTCGAACCGAGGTCATCGCAAACAGCATCAAGCAAATCACAAATCTCTATCGGACTGTTAATGGTCAGCAGAGAATTCCCGCCGCTTTCTGGGTATATCCATATTTCTGCGAATTCTACATCAATCAAGTCATGCCGGAGATGGAAATGTGCGACTACAAAGTGAACTACACAAATCACGAGAACTACAGTACGGGAGCGAAAGGACGGAAACTAGGCAGTCCTGTGCGCCTCTTCACCAACGTTCCTCTTCATATGATCCCTTTACCATCGAATGAGGGCTATAAGTTCTGCGATGTATGCAACCGATGGACAGCGGTAGAAAGTGTTCATTGCGATATTTGTAACGTTTGCCCTTCGAAGAACGGAGACACCTATCGCCACTGTCCGAAATGCCGCATATGCGTTAAGCCCAACTACATCCATTGCGATTCCTGTCGCCGTTGCACACAGAGAGAAGACCACAACTGTATCGAATATCAACAGAAAATCCGCTGTCGGATCTGTCACGAAGTTGGACACACTGAAACCAACTGTACTATTCCGTGCCACCGGCGAAGGTTGAGGAACACATTTAAAAGCAGAAATAAAGAGTAGGTATTTACACATTTAATTGTCTTTTGTTTTGGTGTCTAAAGTATAACAGAAAACCTCTTGCACCCAAGAAACAACTAACACACGATTTAAAGGTGTTAAAAAAAGGAAAACAACTTTAGGTGACTAAGCTGCTCTGCCGGCACATAACTAACTTAAGTGAACGCGTTTAAATGCTATTAACTCGCCGCCGAACCTGGGTCGTCGATTCGGCCAGGCCGTCGGAAATCTCCGGTCAGCTGGTTGTCTTTTCCGATGATTTGAAGTCGCCGGTTGTGTAATCATGCTCAATATCGCGCATTTCGATCTTGTGCTCGTGCATGGCTTTCTGCAATGTCAGATAAAGGAAAAGCAATGTCATCTGCATATCTGGTGAAGAATCAAAACATTACCTTGACACATTCCTGATAGACCTTTAATAACTGCGAACAAACAGAATCGTCTGTGTCACCCCGCAGGAATCTCCCAGAAAACCATGCATTGAAACAAGCGTCGTATTGCTTCTTCAATTCGTTACAGTCCGATCCTAGGCTATTCATGGTTATGGTCAGTGAGTAATTCCCCAACAACACCTTCTGAAAGAATCAAAATCGCCGATCAATGATTATGGAACTTACATGACTAATTGTCGATTAAATCGAAATATTTATTCTAGATCACGAAAATCAAATGTAAAAAATCCAAAAACACTGACAGAGCACTCACCCATATGATGAAATTGCAAGTGTACTGTCAAATGTTTGCGACGAGTGGACAGATGTTTGGCGTTCAGGCGTTCAGTGGTGCGACATCAAATGAGAAAATATGTGGTGCGAAAGCGATTTTGATAATTTAAATAAACAATCAATCTAATTGTTGAAATTTTATTATCAAGCAGTTTTCTTTTTTTTTGACAGTAAATTCATTTCAATTAATGGATGGAGACGCATTTCGTTAATTCGATAAACAACCGATTGATTTAAATGTCTTTAGAAAAATCATGAATAAAAAGTCTCTCGGAGAAAAATTAACAAAAGATTAAAAGGAAAAAGTATATTAAAGCCTAATCAGCTAACAAACGTTTATTTCTGTTTTGCTGGTGCCGCGTGTGAACTACTGGATGAAGATACATATATTGCGCATGCCTCAAATTAGGTTTGACATTAGACGACGTTTTTACATGACAACAACCAACGATTATAAAAGGAGGAAAATTAAAATAATTATTGATAAATTGAGTAAAGTGTTTGTCTCAGGGTTGCCATGCGATACACAGAAGTTGCTATGTCTGGACTTCAGACACATTTTTTTTTTCCAAGAAACTTATGCTACAGTTAGCAGGGCTGAGAAATGTCTATTATACCAAGTAAGCCAATTAAGCAAGATGGTCCACGACCTTCCCAAGAAGGGATAGATGGGGGCCTTCTCAGGAGACGTGACATATCTGAGGAAGATATGCATCTGACGAAAGCTGCCAAAGCTGACAAAATACCGTCTCTCATTGATGGTTTTAGAGAATTTGAATGTAGTCTTCTTCCGGCCCCATTTCCGCTAAGTGGTCAGTTATTTACTACTGACACCTGTGTCCATTTTCATGCTATATGAGCTGCTTGGCTCTCGGTAACCAATAACCATGTTTATGTTTATACTTTCGAAACCAAGATTTATGTTGGCCCACGTGCAGATGGCGTGTAGCTCGGCCAAAAAGCCATTCCCAGTGGTTAAAAATATCAGCACCCATATTTTATTCAATCTTCGAGCCATTTATATACCGTCTAAATTCCGTGCCTTTTTCAAGGATTCAGAACTCTCTCATTTTAAGTGCTTTGGTGGTAGAGTCCCATACCGTGCTTACCATTTCGAGCTTGGTAAGTTTATGAAGTTCCGAGATTACTGCACTGAACCTGTTTTTTAGTGCATATGTAGTGGAATAGGCCTAATCAGTGCATCTTGGACTGGCGTCAGGCAATTTTGCATGGCGCCTGTTATGCTTTTTTGTTCCATGTTGCAGGGGCATAAGTGGCTAACTATGGGAGTATACAACCAGAAGATGATTGAGCATTTTAATCTGTAGGTTTTACCGTAACAGCGGTGACACGACCAAAATTTGTTATTTATAAAAGAGTTTCAGTTGAACTGACGACCCAGTACCTACATAGATCTGAGAATGCAATATGTAGAATGACAAGGCTAATGTGTTGTTTTCTTCTTCTAGTGATAGATATTAATCCTAGACTTTTGCATGTGACAATGATCACAAGTTTTCCAAAATGTCTGTCGCTTCAACGATCACGCTCTCATGATCGAGCCATAGTTTTTTTTTTTTTTTTTTAATTCAATTTTTTTATATATTTTATATATTTTCGAAGTTTTTATATTTTTAGAACTCACTTATAATAGACAAAAGTGCTTGAAACTAGCTTAAATATCAACTGACATAAAATACCTTACTGGCCCTATACGGACACTCCAAGGCAAATATAACAACTTAAGGCTATGCCTTACGTCCTTACGATTTACTTGTAGTTATTAAAATAAATAAACAACTTAGGCCAAGAAAAGTAATATTTAAAAAAAAAATTGGAATCAGATCATTTTTTTTAAACAAAGAAACTTATAACTAAGAATAACTTAACCCTACCGTAACTAAAATGTATACATTTTTTGTTTTTTATTTTTTAAAATTAAAGCTAAAACTAAACCAAACCTACCTGCCACCCTAGTCTGCCTTAGCCTGCCCTTACCTACTCTAACCCAACCTACCTTAGTCTATGTAAGCCTGCCCTTGGCATGTGGCAAGCTTTGCCTTAAAGGGGCTGACCTATTAAAGTTAACCACTACGCAGTCCGCTCCAGCCACTAAAAGCGTTGATGCTGTCTGACGACGTCTCCCCGATCTTGGTGCGACACTGCTCTACTGAACCTGAGGCTCTCGGAGTGCAACATCACGTTCGTAGAGGAGTCGCCGCTCCACGGACGTGGAAGATTAGCGGAACTGCCAATTCATCCTGGATCAGTCCACATTGATCTAAATAGAGGACAAAGCCGTTAAGGCGCATTTTCTCGTCGTACATGTAATTATGGAAGTTGGCTCTCACATTGAACCACACGGGACATCCATAGGCAATCATGGGCCTGATTAAGGCTATGTAGCAGATTACCTTCGCTCTCGAATCAAGTTGGATGCTATGAAACAGCCATCTATATGTTTGTCAAAATAGAGATACTGGTCTAGCCAGATTCCAAGCTACACTTTGTTTCGCCAGTGGACGCCCGTCCGGTCCAAGAATTGAGAACCTGCGCAATTTTTTTCTGGTGTCTCGAGAGGCCCTAGACAAAGGCGTTCTGAAAAAACTAGTTTCTGATTTCTGGCAGTTGATTTTCAACTTCCAGTCATCACAATACTGCTGAATTTTTTCGAAGTCACGCTGCAAGAGAGTGGCAATGACGTCGATCGTTGGACCTGATCTGTACGCGATTAAATCGTCTGCATACGCTATTGAATGGTGAAGAGAAGCTATCAAATCACTGAAGTAAATGTTGAAAAGGATCGGCGTGTTCACCGTACCCGTTGTTAATATCAAATGTTTGGCTAGAAGTCACTTTGGCAATTTTATAGCAGTGGTTAACTTATGCCCAGACGACTGAGCTTGTAATAAAGACCTTCTAACGAAAGCTTTCTCCAAGTCAATCAGACAGGCACCCGTGCATTGGTTCTTGTATTTGTTCCACTGGATATCCGACACGAGTTTCGACGCGGCATGAATAGTGTTATGCCCCGCTCTGAAACCGAACTGGCTCTCCGGAATGATTTTATTGTCCTCAACTCATTTAGATCACCTTCTCTTAGACCTTTCTTAACACTTGGAAGGAGACTTTTCGACCGAAGATTTGATGGGTTAGAGGTGTCTTTGCCCTCTTGGGTATTTGTTTCAACACCGCTGATAATATGCGTTATTCAGTGCATTGTTGAACAGTAAGGTCTGAGCACAACATTAGATATTCCGTCGATTCTCGCAGATTTTTTTTTCTCTTCTTCTTCTTCTCTTCTCTTGACTAGAAGATCATCTAAAGATCACCCGTCGAAATAAACAGGGTATTCGCCCCTTCATTGGTGATGGCATTATTCGCCATGAAATCGTCATTGAACCTGGTAAAACCAAGGTTCTCTGATGGCCAATGATCGAAATCATTTCTAAGGTAGGAGTGATGAAGCAGGACTTTGTTCTCCAGGTCGTGGTTCGGGCGAATACTATCATTCACCTTGTACACTTCCTGGAAGACAGCTCCTATTGTCGCCACCTTCTCCTGAGGATCCTCGATCATGAAGAACTCATCATCCAAGACGGCGCTCTCTGGATCGACGCTAACTGTTCGTAGCAAGCGTTCATTGTCCGACGTTCTCGAAAGCTTCAGATCCTAAATGTCATTCTGATTGTTTCTCCGAAATATTTTATTTATTTGCGGGAACATACTCGCGCTGTTGGAATTTACAGCACGAATTCTGTTGTTCCAATACAAACTTACAGAAATTCTGTAATTTTCCTTGATTAACTGTTGGATATTTTTAATCAGTGACTTCAGTGTCCTGACCTCGGAGTTTTGTCTGTCGGTAAACGGCCTGTACAAGAGTTTGAGTCTTGGTAAGAATCTACTTTTTTGTAAGCGTGTCGATTGTCGCGTTGCGGTATATGTTCGAGGTATCGCAGTATGTTTGGCGTGGTATCGTACTGTCCGTCGTCTGCTCAATTTTATCATCCATTTGTTTGAGGTACCTGTCAATCTCACTGTTTGACAGGTTCCTATTGGATGGTGGGAAGGAACCACTCAAGGTGAGCAATCTCGTCAGGGAATTGGCAAAGCGCGGCCAACGCGCCCTACTGTAATCATAGAGGTACGTTTGGACGTACTCTGCCATCTCCGCGAATTCGTCCGATAGTGTGATCACGGCATTAAGTCCGCAATGGTCACTGTCGTATACAAAGGTCCGTAGACAGTTAGTAGACCCTTCGTTCGTGTCAGCTAGTTCCAGTCGAGAGTCAACCAGCATGAGATCCAGATAAGAGCCGCTCCTAAGATAGGACGGACTATCCATTGCGAGTAACTTGAATCTGTACTCTATGCTCCGCTAAACTCACCAATGGCTTAGTAGGCTTCCCCTAGTGTTGGGTATGTTGTTTCCCCAGTCACTATGTCTGGCATTCAAATCGCCGGTCAGAATGTAGTAGTTTTCCACCAAGCTTAAGTGCGGAGATCGAAAAAGTGTATCGAGCTCCTCAATGAAAATATTGGGTTGAGGTGCTTCAGGTGCATAGGCAGCTATAATGAACATTTTCTTTCCATTTCGGAGAGGAATGCACACAATACAGGCCTCTAGCACCTGGAACCTCCGCGCTTCACCACTATATATAATTTTATGTTTAAAAGTGTTTTTGATGATGATTGCAACTTCTCGGCCTCGTGTGGCGTTGGGTCGGTCCCTTCGAATTATTTTATATGAACTGCGCCTGTTTTGTGCTTCTGGTTTAGATTTGTTTCGCTAACCAAAGTACATCGGGGCTTTCGTCATGCAACAATCCTAATCAATGTATTCACATTCACCGACAGGATCTTTAAGGGACTCTCTATCAGCGTACCCATTACGATTGTAGTTGCGCTAGGTCCGGCAGAAGCGAGTAGATTCTGTCCACTCGGGTCGCCTGCTCATGGATCTGTTGTTGGAGCTGGTCGATCTGCCCTTGGATGGCGAGCAGGATCGAACGCAAGTCCACCTCGGCATCTGATGCCTTAGAAACAGGCACCGGGGCTTTGGGCATAGCCACGTGTTTTTGTACCGTCATTTGGGGTGTGACTGCTGGTGTTTTTAACCGATCCGTGGGACGTCTCTCCTCAGACTTCTGCTTACGAGTCAGATTTATTTTTTTTATATTTTAGAACTTAGGACATCCCCGATAGTTTGCAGCGTGTCCACGGTTCCTGCAGAGCACGCACTCGACCTGCTCCCTGTCAGCGACCTTGTCTTGGGTCGGATCGCATTCGACGTTCGTGTGGTTCTTTGCACACTTAACACATTGAGGCTGCATTTCGCAGTTCGAAGTGGCGTGCCCGAACCTATGGCAGCGGATACATTGTAAAATGTTTCCTTGCCTTTTTAATGTTTTCCATGTTACACGCTGGGAAGTTAAAGAAGTAATAGACCTTAGCCTCTCCAGCTTGCTGTTGGGTGCGAGCTGGACCAGGGAGAAGGGCAATACTCGGTGCTCCCGTTTGGCTCGCGCCGTAGTAAACGTCTTAACCCCCAAGAATTTGAGGTCGTCGCTCTCGAACCCTTTGAGCTCTGAGAGCATTTCCTCCCGGTCAGTGATCGATCGTGTACATCTGTGAGGAGCATCGACCGCAGCCTTTCGGCCTTCGGGGTAAAGGAGAAGAACTCCGTCGTGGTCTTTTAAAATATCCTTAACTCGCTTATACTGTTCCAGTGCGGTGCACTGCGTAGCGGTTGTCCCCTATACCTTTAAATATAAAGTTACCAACACCAATGACATACTTACACAGGTCTATGGTCTCACGTAGGGCCCTTCTATGAGTAAAGATGGGTGGTACCTTGTCCATAATAGGACGTTGTTGTTGCTGCGGCTGTTTTTGCTGGTGTTTCTGTTGCGACTGCTTTTGTTGCGGCTGCTGTTGTTGTGTTAATTGTTGCGGTTATAGTTAGGTGGCTGTAACATGCTCCCCCTCTTTCGGAGAACCGGTCTGCTACGGCCTTAAATTTTGCGTATAGAGTACGCTCTTCAATTTCGAGTTCGTTCTGTTCCTCCTCCACAACCGAACTTGAAAGGACGGCGAAGGAATTGTTCTCTCCCGTGTAGCGACCTCCAGAGAGGTGGGCAACGTCACTTTCCACGGGGAGAGGTTGCTGCACTTTTTTAGATTTTGATTTCGCCCCTCCCCTCGCTTCGACTCGCAGTTTTTCTGTCGAAGTGGAGAGGGAGGGGCGTTTAAGTAAACTACTCCGCGGCGTGAGTTTTCTCCGTTTTTTTATTGTATCGGTCATCGAAATGGCGGACGGAATTGCGAAGTCGGATAGATTATCCGATTCCGACTCCGTTAGACGAACGGGATTTCTCCCGACGTCCTTAGACATTTTCCTGCTACTGAGCTGAGTAGCAGGACATACTCACAAAAGTTCAACGCAGACCCACTGGGGGATTCAACGCGGAATTTTGACAGACGCTTATTTGTCCTCACACGGTTGTTCGCGCACAAACGATTATTCACGCACACACGACACCGCAGTTTGTGATCAGCTACTTTTTCTTTTTTTTCAACAAATTTAAATTTTATTTTCAATTTTGATTTTTTTTTTCAAATTTTGAAATTTAATTTCCGATTTTAGGTTCTATTCGCACAGCCTGCTGAGCAAGAAGTGATCGAGCCATGGTTAGTGTTGTCGAATGCCCCCTCGACATCACGGAAGGCACAAATAACGATCTGCTTTGAATTTAAGCGGTCCTTTACATGCCGAATAATGGGTTGTAGCCTGTAGGGCGTTGTCCGTTGTTTGTTCTTTGCATTGCATAATGATAGGGATGCTTGTTTTTTTATGACTCTAAGTTCGAGGAATTTTTACACCAATTTCAGAAGAAATGACATTAGAGAGGCTGAGAGGGTTCAGACAGTCTCTGATGGCTTTTCTTTTCTAGAGACCGGCCAATCGGAGGCAGGATGTTGAAGTTTAATCATTTTTTAATAAATGCTGGGGAGACCTCTGCCTTTAACTTAGTCCTTGGAAGGATTAAACTTTACGGTTGTCCTTTTTAACTCCCGACGCAAAAATAGGGGTGTTATAAGTTTGACGAGTCTGTTTGTCTGTGTATTTGTGTGTCTGTCTGTGGCATCGTAGCTCCTGAACGAATGAACCGATTTTGATGCTTTTCTTTTGTTTGAAAGCTAACGTGATCGAGATGGTTCTTAGCTACAATTTGTGAATACCTGTTCAGGCGTTTCCAGACTATCAGCTCTTTTAAGTGGCGCAAAATGAATTAACCTATCGTAAGATGTTATAATTTATGCAAATGGCGTCGTACCTCAATCAAATTTGACATTAGTAAACTAGACAGCTGCAGTATAAAAAAAGGATAAACAATGGAGCGCTATACTTCACAAGAGCGTGGAATAATTGTGTCGCTTTTTTTTGATCGGTTACGACAATAAGCAAAATCTCTTTCTGGGGCATTGAAAATCCGCGTGTGATACACGAAGAGCCATTACATCCACTCAAAGCCATGGTGCGGCGCTCACGCAGGAGGAGTGATTAGGCCTTATTTTTTTGAGGACGCCATCAGCAATACGGTCACTGTTACTGGCGAACGTCACAGGGCCATTATAGACGACTTCTGACTGCCGGAATTGGATGAGCGGGGCTTGGTGAACATTTGGTTTCAACAAGATGGTGAAACCACACACACAGCACGAGCCACAATGGAAATTGTAAAGGAACCGTATCCTGGTCCCGTAATTTCACGTTTTGGCGGGTTTGCATGGCCAGCAAGATCGCCAAATTTACCCATCTCTTCTTTCTTTGGGGCTACTTGAAATCGCGGACTTATGCCAACAAGCCTCGGACATTCGCGTTCGAACGTTAAGGAGAATATTCGACAGAAATACGAACATTTATCACCGGAAATCTTGCGGAAAGTCATGGAAAATGCGATAATTGGATTCAAATGTGTATCAACACTGGCGATAGGCACTGGACGGATATCATCTTTTTCACATAACAGAAAAAAATATAAAGGTTAAAATAAAGATTTTCACCACTCAAAGTCATTTTTTTATTTAGTACAAAAGTTATTATAAAAACAAAATTGGATGATAAATCTTGCGCCACCTTGTACATACAAGAAGCCCTATGCGTTGTTGCATAATATTTAAGAAAAATGTAATTTAAGTAGTTACCTGTCGCAATTAGGGGCCGCGAGTAATTTAAAAAGAATAAAATGAAAATAAAATTAAACATTTTAAATAACCCCGAACACAAAAGAAAAAAAAAACTTAAAAAAGGAAAAAAATAATTTTTTTCTCTCGGCCTTTTGACTTCATTAAGAGAATCTATTAATATTTTTAAGATAAGCATCGCCGCGTCGGGGGACCGAAGAAGAAGGGTAATTAGTTATATCTACATACATATGTGTAATGTATAAAAAATTGCCGAGGTACAAACAGAAATTACATTCTTAATCAGAAGTAGATAATTGTAGACTCTCTTTTCCGAAAGAACAGTGATACTTGCATAAATGACTTATTGATCCGTTTGATCATCCATCAGTTGTACGGACGGACTTTGGCTGTACATCGTCTTAATTAATCGTCTAATTATTCAATATCATTTCAAATGGTTGAGAAATATTGATGTTTTCAAAAGGAGTCGGATGTTATATGCTGCATGTTTTTTTCCTAGGTGCTTAACTCAGAAATTCCACACATTATGAATTGAAGGCACACAGCAAATTTTTCTTCTTTCAGTGAAAAAGATGGCAGTGATTTATTCCCTATTAAGCTTTATTTTTCTCTTTATGTTAAATCTATAGTTGCTCAATATTTCAGTCACGAACTTATGAGATTGAAATATGGCAGTGTCGTCTGCGTAAATACATTATGCTACATTACGCACGTTATGCTAATAAACTGGAGGTCGTGAGGGTCAGACGTAAACAGATTAAACAAGATAGAGCCAAGGACAGAACATTGTGCAATACCCCAATCGAAACATTTCATTACAGAAAAACAAAGACAATGAAAGACTGATTTTCAGTTGAGAAATGTTTTAATTTTTTCACGTCCCTTGGTTTAGCGTTTCTTCAATATCAGTTCTCCTTCCTGGAAGAAAGTGGACCTTGAAAATGGTACCCAGGCTCTTCGAAATTGCTAGAACAATCTTATTACCGATCCGCAGGGAATAGTGAATGTTTTCAAGCACCATTTCCAAAGCTGCTTAACGATTATACAAAAGAGAGAGCGGTAGCGGACGAAGAGATCCCGCCTCCAGTCAACGAAGTTGTCTCCCCTCCCAGCATTGAAAAAGTAGGCATAGCTATTAAGACGCTGAAGTGCAACAGATCGTGTGTAGAAATTGGGAGGACGAATGCATGCACGACGACTGAAATATCAGCTCTATATGCCCCATCCACAAAAAAGGCGATCCTACCTCTTGCAACTAGAGAGGTATATTCTTTCTCAATGTCGCTTACAACATCCTATCTAGTGTATTTTATGAACGTCTAAGACCGTTTTGCACTACAGCAATCGGCACATACCAGTGCAGCTTTCGGCCCGGCAAATCGACTATAGACCAAATCTTCACGCTGCAACAAATCCTGGAGAAGACCAGCAAGTTTCAAATCGATACCCACCACCTCTCCGAATATGTCGAACCACGCTAACAAACACTCGATGCACCGCGCAGTTCGACTCCAGAACCTCTGAGGCAAGGAGATGCGCTGTCATACCACTTCTTCAATCTCATGTTGGAACCTATAGTGGGGCGGGCCAACGTCAACACAGAAGGCACTATCTTTTACAAATTGGTTCAGTTGCTGGGCTACGCAGACGATATTAACATTGTTGCAAGTTCCCAGCGCACTATTGTGAAAGCGTTCATGGCGATTAAAGATTAGAAGAAACGGCTGGTCAAAATGTCCTATTGTTAGACAGCTATAATTTTGAGGTGAAGGAGTTCACACCTTCGGCACCTACTATTTTTCAAAGCATCAGAAAGAAGAAATCTACGACGGATATTCGGTCCTGTCTGCGAGGAAACCGAATGGAGGAGAAAGATGTGGATATATTCCGAGAAGCTAAACTCCGTCGACTGTAATGGCTCGGTTACATCGAGCGCATGGACACCAACGCTCCAGATAACAATGTCTTCGAATCCGAGCATCCTGGATCGAGAAGAAAGGGGAGACCGATCCTCCGATAGAAAGACCGGGACCACCAAGGATGAAAGTCTGTATTTACTTAGGCCCAGATCCTTCATGGCTTGCTGGCTTTAAAATTAAGTTAGACAATAGACCTACACTGGTCGCAGACTTCTATGTTATTTGTTACTACTAGCCCTCAATTTAAAAAAAAATCTCATCCATGGTACAATACAAAATCGACCGGATCCCTGTTGATTCCGTCCAAAGATTGCATTTGCTACGGCACCAATCTTAGGCAGAGCTTTCGCATCCCTAATTCTTCGTGAAAGACTATCGTCCATCACGATATCATGCACTTTATCAATGGTATCGGGTGTAGTTGCGGAGTTATCTTCGAGGGATGTGCGCTCACATTCAAATTCAGCTGCCCACTTTTAGTCTTCTAACTTGCAAAGCTGGGATAGGGAAGATTTATGCAAAGGCTTTTCCGTCGTTCCGTCTGTCCGTACGCATATATCAAACCAAACTTGCCGAGTAGCTATAAGTCTGAAACTTGGCTGTATTATACTCGTAGAGTACATGATTCTGAGTTCATAGCGACCGGTTTTAACCTTTGCTACTGTGGCTTCTGAGATCCAGGTAAAAGTTTGCAAAATTCAGGGCAGAAGCTCCGAAATTGTAGCTTGGCTCCCGGCAAGCTGATACGGTTGTTTTACGATTGACATCGAAAGAGTAGAGTCCCCGTAAACTTTTGTTAACTTCAGATGATTTTTTTTAGGTGTTAATCCATCCTTAAGTAAGAGTTTTCTGACTGTGCGGTATTTAAGTCTATCCACTTTAACGTTTATCCACTCATTAAAAAAATAAATATTCTAACTAATGACCCGTTCCCCTAGACAAGAAACTTACAGTTTTGCTGATTGGAACGCCATCTCTGGCATTTAGGCTAAGAACTTTGTACCTTACCCTTACTACTATTATGATTTTCTTGCAGTTCTAACACTCACTCGTTTTTGAAACTCTTATAGCGTTACATGGCGAATACTTAACTTTTCGCTTTTTATTTTTTATTTTTTTTCCATTTACATACTTAACTCATAGGAGTTTTTCGGTAATATGACTCCTGATCTACAATAAGTTCGTAAAAACTGGGCGCATCAGACAACAAACTCTAAGCCACAAATGAAGTTCAGGAATTAACTTGTGCATTGATCCAATATTAAGGGTATATGCGCCATGCTTTTGGCCCTAAGCATCTGGACGGATTCTGTAGTTTAGAGTGGCTTGAGGATTGAGGCTGAAGTGCACTCAAGAAAGCAGTCTTGTAGTAGATCGAAGTAAATACAATCTGAACGTCAGCAGGTTTAGGCAATGGAATCGACGTCGAAAACGGCATCTATCTATGGTTACTATCAGAATCAGCACTAGCATCTGCTTATGTGACAGTATCCGTCTCAGCATATGTATCATCATCACATTCACTGTGGAGCAGGGAAATTATCCGCTGTTCCACGATATTGTAACAGATGTCAAGACAAAATTCAAAAGCGTTTGAAAGCAGGGTACTCCAGACGACTACACCAGACACCTCTATATATCTAATCCGATATGCCCTGGTAATCCAAACTCACCCATTCCTGTACACCATATTCTGATGATTAATTACATTAATCTGAAACGATTCGGAACATTTAAACACAAAACAAATTCCTTTTGATTTATCTACTCTATATCGTTCCTCCGCTCCTCCTGCACACTCGCATCCTTCATCCTAATTGTCCCATATGTGATTAATATGATGTAACACATCAAGTCGCACATACATATGTACATATCCTGACACAATGCGATGTGGCGTCTCTAGCTACTTTTCTTCTGCTCCGCGATGTAAATGAATAGCTCCCGGTGAACGGAAGAAAAGATACAGAAACAGGAAGCAGCGTAGGGAAAAAAAGAAAAAGACGGGGAAACTGCAAAAATAAAAAAAAAACCTTTCCCCAGGGTGAGATTACATTTTTAATCGTCTCTTCCTGGGATGGAATTACATTTTTCTTAATGTTCGCCCATCTTAATGAAGAAAAATTGTGCTCCTTAAGGATTTTGTTGTTCGTTCGCGTTTCCTTGCTTCGCACCATTCTTCAACTTCGTCGTCGTCTGCATAGCCCGACATGTCTCCCTGTAGCCATACAGTTGGAAGAATCCTAATCGGATTGGGAATTTTCTTCTCTTTAAAACGAACCGAATCCTTTTCGTCCTCAGCCTTCTGCCGAAAGGACCTAATGACTCATTAACCTCATTCAAGATGTTCTATGGACAACAAAACATTTTTTTTCTTATTTCGAATACTTAAATAAAAATAAAAACGAAATAAACGATGAAATTAGGAGCAAAAGTCAACGCATGAGGGTGCGCAAAACAAATGGCGTTTTAGCGTCCAATTGTCTGAATTGTCTGAATCGGCTTACTGACTTTCGATATTTGTTTACATTGTATTGGTTTACCGATATACCCGCCTTTCCGTTTCCGGTTTAGCCGTGGTAACACAATAAATAACAAAATTTACTCATATGATGACAAGGCAATTCCAGAAATATTCCCTGATGACAAGCGGTCGACAAGGACATCCAACGACCACGACAGCATGTGCGTCGGCCAAAAAGTCACTGACAATCGATTGCGTACATATATTGTTCAAGATGAACGTAGGGATTCGCTCCCCCATCGGGAAGGCAAGGACTGGCGACGGCGATTGCTTATGAAATTAGGTCGATAAAGGGAATTATGGTCACACATGTGTATTCGTATGTTCGGATGGTTACGTGTGGAAATCTGCTGAGAACAAAGAAAAAACAATGTAATACGGTCGGTGGAGGGGGCGTTGGCCATAGTGTGGTCGATGATGTTTTGGGGACGATGTCAGATGACGCCAGGCGACATCGATGATGAGGATGACAGGAGAGGACAAATTGCACACTTGGCTTATGATTGAATTTTTGTTTACCAGCGAATAAACACAAACAGGACTTCAATAAGTAATATGAACAAATATTGACAGTCTCGAGGTTTCTTGGAGACTATGATTAGACCTTAGTTGTGTGGGATGCTTACTTTTCGTTTTGGTTTGTTTGATTCTTTGAATGAGATTGGTTATCGGAAATGTCAGTGACTTGCTGGAGCCTTGTATTATTCTAGTTCGGAGGATGGTGGTTGATGTGTCCGTTTACTCGCCACTTTATATGAATATCCATATTTGTTTACTCTGAAGTGGGCAAACAATTCTTGTTATAATTCTGAATGCAAAGATTACAGTTTATTACAGTAAAGAGAAATGCATACATTCCGTATTGGCAACTATCATAGTTACGAATTTGAGAGCTGTCAAATGCAAATTAAGGACTATTGATGCTATAAATTAGTAATCTCCACCGAGAAGAATCATTTTGAACTTTGTCTTAACAGGCTCTTAAAAGGTGTATTTAAAGGCCGACTCGTAGTGGGGTTAAGTTTGACGACTCTTTGGGAATTCTAAAGTGGGATTCTCTTCTATTTATTAAATTAAATTTTAAGTATTAATTAATATTCTATTAAACTTTAAGTAAATGTCGCACACTTTTTGAGGATAGGTTGGCGAATGGGACAATGGGGATTTCCAATTTTGTCAATAAACATTATATAAACCCAAGGTCACTATGGTCCTATAATTCATTCAAGCTTTAAAGGCCTAAAATCCTTACCACCACAGACAACAATTGTGGATATGGGTCGGGAAAGGTTGAGAACTATCAGTTGCATGCTTCTTTAGACGAGGATGAAGCCCAATAGCAAAAAAAAAAAGCATAGCAATGGGGTGTCACCTAACCAGTCACTTCCATTCGTATACGTACCATAGGAAAGGTGCAAAAGAAAAAAATTGTGCCTTATGACTTGAACGACTGGCCGATGGAGCGACGTCAAAACACACAGCGTTATCTGAGGTTCACCGTGGTTCAATCAACGACTGTCAAAACGATCAGATCTTTCTACCCCCTTATACCCTTCTTTTGAAATCATTATCTACTTCAAAGTTTGATTTTAAAAGGGTTATGAATTGGTAAATTTAGAGAGCGTAGATAAGCTGAAAATTTTAACTGCTTATTTACTTACTATTTACTTTACGCAGTTCGCTTGAACCTGGTGCTCAACCCATAAATGTCTTCAGTCAGTTGCTTTCTTAAAACACCCGAGATGTCGTGGTTTTCTGCTGCTTCGTCCCCCTTGGTAGTAACCAAAGATTCTTGAGTCTAGAGCAGTGGTGACCCTTTGCTCTACAAGACACTGCCATTTTAGACGTTGCGTCTGTAGAAAGCTGACCAGGCCAACGTCGCTGTACAGCCCTTGCAACCAAGCAAATCGAAATCCTTGGCTTTGTAACTGCTAAAGGTGACAGCTTATGTTAGGTTTTGCAAAATCCTGGGTCGGATTGTCGCTGGTGAGGAACAGTGGATATATTTCAGAAATCCTAAACGCAAGAAATAGTGGACGGATCCCGACCAATCATTAAGATCTTTGCCAAGATTAAATCATATGGAAGGCGAAGCTGTACGTTTGGTAGGATCAGCACGGTATGGTTTACATGAGCTGTTGAAGGTTAGGTTAGGTGGGGTTAGGTTAGGTAAAATTCGATATCTTCGTTTCGGACAGATCCGTTAGTTCATTAAAGAAGATTTCTCGCAAAAATCGTCTTCTTGGGGAGGCAATTCCTCTCCTCATCATGACACCTACTTCATTAGTCGTTATATGGCAATCCTAATCTTGCGACATGTTTACCTAAAGCGAAGTGACCTGTTAGGACTCCGATTAGGCTGCTTATAATTTGCCTGCATATTTTTAGCAGGCTTGTGGTCTTACGTTGACAATACCTTGGCCAGGTTCGTCTCGAGAAGTTGGATGATTTAAGGTCACGCCATCTCTCATTTGCCTGTTGCAGTGCTTCTTTCGAAATTTTATATTTTTGCGTTTCCATTGGGGGTTGGATTTTCCCTTTACCAGTCGAGAGCTTTGGTGTGGTGCCTATTTTGGCTAGTTCGGTTGCTTCACAGTAACCTGGTATATCAGTATCTCCAGGTACCCAGCACAACGTTACAATTTTGATGTTATTATTGGTGATTTGAGTGCTTTTGTTGTTGCTTGGCATCTGTGTAGATGAAGATGTCTCTGTTGTTCATCGATCTCACAGACAGCCAGTCGGCTGCCTCACGAACTGCTGTTAATTCAGCATGGACTAAAGCTGTTCAAACCTGGTATAAATATCAATGCCTACCTCGATTACCAACAGCTGATCCAACGACACCTTGCTCCTGAAAAAAGGCTAGATATTCAAAGACATGATAAGCTGATCTTCCTCCAAGACAGCTCAATATTGCAGACGTCAAAAATGGTTCGAAACACTCAATTGAGAGATGCTACCCCGTGCCATGTCTGGCTCCTTTCGAGTTTTGGTCGATGGGTCATGGGTTTTCTGAATAGCACTCAAATTCTTGCGTAGACATCCGAAAATACATAGTTTTGCCTCGAAAGAGCAGGAATTTTTCGGTATCCAAAAACTGCCCAAGAAATGGCCAAATGTGTAGCTAGTGGCGGTATGTACTTTGAATAAATTTGTTATTGTTTTCTATGAATAAAAAAGTGTCTTTTTGACTATGAACAGCGGATTTAAGTTGTTTAAATCAAAATTTGAAATGAATTTTTGGGATTAATAAGGATTTAATTAATTTCTGAAATTATGGAAAGAGACAAGTGTAATGTTTTAAAACGGAAAATTATGGTTGATTTTCAAGAAGGATTATCGAGGATTAAAATGAGCTACAAATGTGGAACCGATTACCAACCAAATTTCCAAAGATTTTAAAGTGCCATTGTGCGCCAGAACGATTCGAAGAAAGGCTACCTAATTAGTTTATCCGCCGAGTCCAATTTCGAGTCAATTTTTCGAGCATATTGATTGATATTTCACTGATAACACGTGTAATGTTATCTTTCACGGTTGAAATTGAGGCTGCCTTATCGGCATAGATAAATAGTCGAACGTGTCCCCATAAAAAGTAGTCTAAAGGCTTCAAATCGCACGATAGCCGACCAATCCACTTGTCCAAAGCGAAAAATTAATTGTTCATTGAATTCATTTCTTAATTGGTCCATCGATTCACGTGCTGTATTTTTTTTTTTATAGAGTTCGCGCAGGTTCAAGAGTTACGCTCTTATGGTGTTTATCAGACAACCTGGACGCGGGGTGTAGATGGTTTATGTCGAAGAAGCTCATCTTCATCCACTACTACGGGAGTGGATGTCTTAGATAGGATTCGAGAGATTCGAGTAAATTTGTCGCGTTGGTTGTAGTTCACAGTAACTTTTCTTGTTTTTATTAAAGTGTTGTATTGGAAACGCACACACAGATTGTGAATTTTGTAGTGATTTTATACTGCGAGTGTTATGCCTTCGTCAGCATTTTTTTGATCATCTCTCATTTGCGAAATTGAATGAAATTGTTCTTGGGTATGGACAGACTACGGACAGAATTACAGACCTTCCGCTCAACAGTCGGTGATGATTACCATTGCACCACGACCATCCCCATGTGTGGCATATAGCGCCGTTTTGCTGGAACTTTCTGAAATGTCGACTAGGCTCAGCTCGTGCATTTTGGGGAAGAAAAAACTTGAAATCATTAAATTATAGAGGACGCCATTGACGGTTGTTATTGTTATTTACTTTATTATAAGTAGCTTAATGCAAAAATAACGTAAACAGCTAAATAAACCTAATACCTACAGGAAGGAATGGATTAAGGCGGTAGAGGACATTTCTAAGATATGGTTTAGTAAGATGTAGGTTGAAAAGAACGGAAATAGCTTTACTCAGCATTCTGAACCGTGGCTCATGGTGGCCGCAGTCGTTCGATCGAAGTTGATGTGGAAGAGGAACATGGACCGAAGGTCAATTGAATCATTCAATCATTTGAAACAGTGATGGACAGTCAATATTACAGGTAAGTATATCTGCGACCTTGGTCGCTCTTCTATGGCTCAAGGAAGACTACGAATGACAATACGAATAAACGTACGTTGGACGGCCTCAACGTACTGACTTGACTAGCAAGGGGCCTAACGAAGTGGTATACAGGGTGTCCCACGAGCAGTGTGCCAAAAAGCTAGAGTGTGTAGGTCTGGTCAAGACAAGAAAAAAATCGTATGGGAGGGGTGGTCTATTCCCCCCCGTTTAGCCGGGAGGGGCAATTTTCTAAAAAATTGACTTAATTTGGAAAAAAAAATATTAAAAATCAACAGTTACATCCACAATGCCGTGATATACTTTTTTGTAAAGGCAGAAACCTCTTCTTTCATCTTGTTTCTAAACGAAGCTGTTTTAAGGAATAGTTTTTGAGAAATTAATTTTCAAACTCAAAATTTTGAAAAAAAAAATGAAAAAAAAAAATTTCGAACTATTTTTTTTCAAAATTATATGTAATTAAGTACTAATTTTTTGTCCAAAATTCAATTCTCTTATTAGTTTTTAGTTAAAAACAGAAAACCGGATGCAAAAATGTTTTGTAGTTTTTTGAGAAATTAAAAAAAAACCCGAACCATTTTTTTCTAAGAAAAATCTTTTTTTTTGGTTTTAACGCGGTTGGACTTGTAGGCAAATTAATGTATGAAACATTGACATCTTTTTTATTATTTTTAAAAAATTTGGAGTTTTATGAGGATTCAATAAACTGACACAGTATTGGAATAACCCTGGATTAATCCTTTTTTTTCATTGATAACGCCTGAAAACTGACCTGCCAATTTCGTCTGGGTCCGCCCGCCGCCAATGGGTTCAACCGGCTAGGACCTAAAGACAATAAAACCGCAATTTTTGGATTTGGTCTGACGTAATCCCTCCCTTAGTACAAGGAGGATAGCTATTATGCTTGGAGTTCCCAAATTTAGAGTACGGAGAGTGCTTCATACCGAAAACTTACACCCGTACCATTTTAGGACAGTTCAGGAACTCACCTCAAACGACAAGTTTTTGAGAGCAGAATTTTGTCGATCATTACTGCTTCGAAATGAAACTGAACGAAACAATTTTGGAAGGATATTCTGGACGGATGAAGCACAGTTTACCAGAGATGGGGTTACTAACTTCCACAATTTGCATCATTGGAGTAGCACCAATCTACACAACAAAAAACAAAATAAATCACAACACCGCTTTAGCTGTAATGTTTGGCTTGGTATTGTTGGACAAACTGTAATCGGGACCCGGTTTTTGAATGCCGTTATTAATGGAGAATCATACTTGCAGTTCCTACGAGACCTTTTGCCCGATTTGATGGACAACGTTCCTTTGGCCATAGCAGATAATTTAATCTACCAGCAAGATGGAGCACCAGCACACTACAGCTTACGGGTTAGAAACTGGCTGGATGATCATTTTAGTGACCGTTGGATCGGAAGAAAGGGCCCCACGGAATGGCCACCTAGATCACCAGATTTAACTCCTCTAGATTTTTATGTGTGGGGATTCATGAAGAATTATGAATATGATATATTATATATTTCCACGAAGTGGAAATAGTATCTTTGGAACGACTGAAAGCACAGATTGAAGTCGCTGGAGTCAAATTGTTTGACTTATGTGCAGCCATTAGAAGGAAATATAATCTTTGCCTTGTAAAAAAATGGGGATCATATTGAAAATTGATTATAATAAAACTCCAAATTTTTTAAAAATAATAAAAAAGATGTCAATGTTTCATACATTAATTTGCCTACAAGTCCAACCGCGTTAAAACCAAAAAAAAAGATTTTTCTTAGAAAAAAATGGTTCGGGTATTTTTTTAATTTCTCAAAAACTACAAAACATTTTTGCATCCGGTTTTCTGTTTTTAACTAAAAACTAATAAGAGAATTGAATTTTGGACAAAAAATTAGTACTTAATTACATACAATTTTGAAAAAAAATAGTTCGAAATTTTTTTTTTTCATTTTTTTTTCAAAATTTTGAGTTTGAAAATTAATTTCTCAAAAACTGTTCCTTAAAACAGCTTCGTTTAGAAACAAGATGAAAGAAGAGGTTTCTGGCTTTACAAAAAAGTATATCACGGCATTGTGGATGTAACTGTTGATTTTTAATAATTTTTCCAAATTAAGTCAATTTTTTAGAAAATTGTCCCTCCCGGCTAAACGGGGGGGAATAGACCCCCCCATCCCATACGATTTTTTTCCTGTCTTGACCAGACCTACACGCTCTAGCTTTTTGGCACACTGCTCGTGGGACACCCTGTATAAGGATTTTCTTAGAGCAATGTTTCACAAAAGCGGAATTGACACGTTTGATGGCGTTGTCGGTGTTAAAGTGAAAGTTAAGTTAATTTCGGTCACAGACAACACTTAAGTTAACGAAAAAGTTGACAGAAGGAACAACTTCATGACAAGCTACGTAGGTTCTGGGAGATGATGTCTTGACTTTTTTGGGGACACCAAATAGTGAACCTGTTTAGGTCGGTTTGGAAGAAGCATGAATCGGCAGGGAAGATATACTATGATACAGTTAATAGTTAACATTGACTTCGTCGGACTATAAACCGCATCAAACAGACCATTTTTTCCGCGTACACTGGCAGCTCTTGTATTGCTTGTTTCGGACCAAATACAACAGTTTTGTCCATTAACATACTCATTTAACCAGAAATAAGCTTCGTTGCTGAGGACGAAAGCTGATGGCTTTCCTCCAGCTTTTCTAAAGCCCACTCAGTCAAAATTTCAGGCAAGTCGTTCAGTTCTTAAACGTAGTAGGGTAACACAATCCTATTTGCTGCGAACGGCGGAGAATTAACAAATTATGGTCTTCATTAACACTTTCATATACAACAGCAACATTTGCCTCTGAATGCACCCTACGCATTCAGAAAGGTGGCTTGATGTCCAATAATCTGAAATAAAATTATCGAGTGCGCGGATAAGGCACGATTTTTGATAATAAAATTCAAAAATTGTTAAGCGTTGTTTGGGTATATATCTTTTCATGATAAAATGGCAATGCTAACCGATTATGACTGATTTTAATACATTTCACGAGTAGCATGAAGAATCAAATGGCAAAAAATCACCCCATATCTAAATTTTAGTTACGTTGACTTATTTGTAAAAAATTCGTTGCTTCTCTCCGTCGTCCGTTATATACAAAGACAGTAGTTTACTCATGGGGATGCTTTAGATCTGCCAATACTGTATATGTAGTAGCATCTGCCCAAAAATCAGAATCAGTGCAACAGCGCAAGCATCAGAACTAGCTTTAGCATCAACATCATGATCAACATAGGCATCAACATCCGAATCAGCATCAACATTAACCGAAGTATCGGTATTAGCACCAGCACCACATGAATATTGCTATCAGAAACAATCTCGATTTCAGAATTAATATCAGTGCTGGCATGTCATTAGCAGCATTATCAGTATCAACATCATTACCATTGGGATCAGTATCAATAGCAATGTTTAACTTCACATTCCCATCAGCATCAGCATCATTAGCGTCAGTATCGTATGCACATCACCGCCACCTTCAATACCAGTACTTACATCATTAGCATCAGTCCAACAATGCCTTCCACACTAGCAACAGCAGTATCATTAATGTCGGTATCAGTACAGGCATGGACACCATCAGCACATCAGAATTATCATATCGGTATGGACATCAGAATCAGTATCGGCATAGGCATCAGCATCGGTATTGTCATAGGCATAAGCATCAGCATCAGTCATATCTAAAATTTCCTTAAATACTCAATAATTAGAGCGTACCAGTTGAAAAAAAGAAGAAAACTGATGTTCCAATAAAAATAATCATAACTTTCACGTCTAATTTTAGGCTTATTCTTGATTTTGCTTTACATTCTTCGGGGCATCCTTCCATTAAAATTGTTATAAATTTGGTTGCGTGAGATCTTCATATCTATAAACTCTGTCCATATCCTCACAAAACTGTTGTCCGCACCTTCTCCCACATCACACACACTTACTAACTACGAGTATAAACACCTCCCGAGCCATAAAGTGAAACTATCTACGAGTACCAACATACCGCTCAAGATGATTGTTCGATTTGATGTTCGTTGCATGATCATTATCCTAGGGTAGAATAATAATGTTTACCTTCACTTCACTTCCAGTTTAAGGATAATAAACATCCGTAAGCTCATCATCCGTCGGTATCCAGTGATTAGCACGTACACTAAACCGACAAACACTTGCTGTCGGTTTCCTTAGACATCACCCACCCATCTTACCCCATCACCATGACGATGTGGTCAAACAGCCATAAAGCATTTCCTAAGTACATGTTTCCCTCCAATTTATTTAGGCTGGGCCCATAAAAACCTTCTTAGCTTTCGTAAATATTTTAATACCCATAAACGGGAACATTCTTGAAACTAAAATCTGTTAAACAAAGGATACGTGGCGTGTTCGTGTGCCGGGGGAAGGGCGGAGAAATTCCTGAAAGTAGTTCGGGGATATGACTTTATCCCAGAAAAACAATGACCATCACATACAGAAGCTGAAAGGGATGAATAGTGGTCTGTCCATCCGTCTCCGGTTGGTACCATGGGGAGTTGCTAACCCGTTGAGGTACATATAAATAAAGTGTGTCAGATGCAAAAAGGATAACACTCTTGTGGCACTAAACACGCAAATGAAAAATACAGGGTACCGACCTCCTCGAAACAGGAATGGGGATACTGCCGTTGCCTGTTACTACTCCCATTCTTTATTCTTCTCGATTTCACTTCTGCTACTGATGATGATGATAGTGGTGGCAGCATGGAGTAAAAGAAGGACAACGACACGAGAAGATGGGGAGATGGAGAGATGTAGGCTTGTGGATTACACTGGGATTATGGTAGATTTTACGAGTCATTTATCATCGTTAGGAAACCGATGGCAATGGACGGACGCCAATGGTTTCGCAGTTTATTAATTTTGCAAATCAACTTTGAAGTTGGTTGGTTCGTTTCACTCGTCCGCCGTTCGCGTGGTGGATAGGAAATCCTTTCGAGACGTTTACCTCCCTTAACACTGATAAATAGGATTTTCGGTGAGCAAAAGTCATTGTTACATGTTGACGAATGGAGGGGTTAGGGCAGGGGCCGCATGGAGTAGGGTTGAATGCGGAAGATGTGGTCAACAAATGTGGCCGATCGATGGGGTCGATGGTAGGTTGGATGTTGAAAGGGTGAGTGAGTAATTGAAAAGCAAGCATTTGTCATGGAATTTGGTTGCTGGTCTGGTGAATTCGCCGGTCTGCGACGGATGTCTATCAGTCGCATTTGGTGCGAACATTGTGAATTGATAAATGAATGCCTGTGGTGCGTGTATCACAGTTCAGTCGTCAAGTGTTGTTTGCTGTTGACTGCTGATGGGAAGTGAAAGAAAGCGCTTAAAGGATAAACGAACGAATGTGACGTGGAGATTTTACAAACGACTTTTACGACGTTGAAGCGGAATAATGCATATTTGAAGAGAATAAAAGAAATGGTTTTTGAACATTGCTGGACGTTTTGGTTTTTGCTTTGTGCCCTCAATATACATATAACCTCGACTAACGCAGGTATAAGAGCCGGTGTTTTAAGTAAAGAAACCGGTCGGGCTTTCAAAAGCTGTCGTCGGTCTATACATACATATGTATGTCAATTTCGTTGTGTGATTAGGAATGCCCCCATTTAATCAACGAAACGTAAAATAGGGCAAATACAACTTGTAAAATCACAGAATTCCCTTAATGGCTTTAGCAGTCTCCTTACATCTACATAAAGCCATTTCAATAAGCAACAATTCCTGCTAAAAAGGAACCAATGAGAAACCATATTTGATTTTGGCGACCAAAATATTTAAATCTAACTTGATTGCTATGGTCAAGCAGATGTCTTGTACTGGCCCTGTAAGGGCTTAACTACATATATTTCTTACTGACTTACTTAGGTAACTCTACAGTCTCTAGCTAAACAAGTTTCATGCCAGCCGTGGGTTGCTTCTTCTCTTCCACTCCCCAACTTCATATACTAAACCAGAATTCACAAGAAGAATCTTCCTCTCGAAATGATCAAAGGCTTTTTACATAGAGCTGGCTGGACTGATAAAAGTCTTGCAAAAAAACCTTGATTTTCCAAGAAAGAGTTCTACTACTCAGTTACTTGCTGAGCCCGGAGAAATAACGATTGTCAAAAGCGATTCTGCATTAGTTTCGTTTCTGCGCCGCTACTATTGGTGCATGTTATCTTGGAGATAAGATACACGAATTCTTGTCTACCTTCGAGTTTCTTCAATACGTACGTTTTGGCCAAGATGTTGGTGGTGTGAGTTCTTTTTCTTATCACAGCATATACTTCGTTTTGTCCTCCTTTTTTAAATTTCAAAATTTCTCATTTAGACTCCTTTGTTTTATTGCCGACAAACACTTTATTGACATTTCACTGCTTTCTTCCAATAATACGATTCTCATCCGTATAAGCTAGCAGTTGGACAGATTTGATCGGACAGGACTTAACGACAAAGATATTTGGCTATCAAGCTAAAATCCGACTAGGTATCTAGAACGTGCGAACCCTCTCTTAGACTACCAGATTGGGTCAAGTCTGCTCCGAGATGTAACGATACAACCTACAGACCCTCGGACTCTCCGAAATAAGATGGAAATGACAAGGCGATTTCCACACAAACTGGAGAGTACCGCAACACCGCGATCATACAATGTTACGCCCCCACCGAAAATAATGATGATGAACACAAAGACACCTTTTACGACCAGATGGAAGCATGCCTCAAGTAAGCCGCGACAACAACAACTTCAAAGCCTTTGTTGATCGACACAGCCTTTAAGCAGAAAGCAATGCCAATGGAAATCGCCTTTTCGACGTTTGCTGCGCTCATCACCTATTTATTGGTGGCACCAATTTCCTCCACAAAGATATCCATAAATACACCTGGCAGTCTCCGGACGGTATGACTCGCAACCAGATTGATCATTTCCTGATCAGCAGAAGTTCTGCAGTCTTGGCTCTCTGCAGAACGTAAAAACCATAAACTTTTGCTGGATATTGTGCTGCGGCCTACCATCAGGCCTCCGTAAATGACCTGTTATGATACCGAACGGCTCCAGAATCCGTAGATAACCAGGCAATTTATTAAGAAGATCGAAGCGATACCCCGTCAGCACAAAACTATCGTGGCCAGACCTGGTGTGTGTTTTGAAGTCAAGTGCGGCGGAATCAGTGGGCTTTCGACAACACAAACGTAAGCGTTGGATCAACGACGCTACTTGGAGACATATCGAGGCCAGAAAGAAACTCAACGGTCAACTGCACCAACCCAGCTCACACGAGAGAAGACGACAGATCCAAGCTACATATAACTAGGCCGACAAATCGGCCAAGCCCATAGCGCGGGAGGACAAACGGAACTTTGGCAACTCACTGTGGTGTCATGAAAGTTGTTTACGATGCCTCGAGGAAGCTCTGTGGAGGCGGGATGGGTGCCGCATCTCTCCTGAGAGACAGAGGCGAAGACACGTTCACATCAGATCAGCAACAACTTGATCGCTGGAGGGAATTCTTCGCAGTCACTTCCAACTGACAGTTAGGCGTTCATCCCATTCTCCTCTTTTGTGTGCAGAAACTCACGAAGAACGATCCTGAAATCGAAGCCGCGATTCGTAGACTGAAGACCTTGCCTACGGAACTATTTAGAGCCGCTGCGTCACAAATGGCTATGATCCTGCATTCCATCATCGCAGGGGCTTGATCTACTCGTGCTGTCTCATGTCTAACTCGCTTACTGACATCCAGTAGGAGTTGAACGTGCTCAATATCAACGCTTTCAAAACTGAACTTAGAATAAACATCACTAAAACGAAGCTGATGAGAATCGGCACGAGATGTGAGACAATCGTCTCTCTCTCAGCGGAGCACCGATCAAAGATGTGGACAAGTTTTGCTACCTCACCAGCATGCTCTGCAAAGATGGGGATCATAACTCGACGTCTCGACGCTCATCAACAAGGCAAACTCGGCCGACTATGCGTTGAGGAATGTATGAAGATCCAACGAGCTTTCTTCGTCTCTAAAACTTCGGATCTTCAACTCCAATGTCAAATCCGTCCTCCTTTATGGCTGTGAGACGTGGAAGATCACCGACAGCATAAACTAGCTACAGCAAGCAAGTAACAAGTATTTGCTAACAAGTGCCTGAAGAGGGCCTTGAATATCTTTTGGCCGGAGTGGATCACGAACGAGGACCTGCTACAAGCTTCCCAGCTACCAGTGGCAATGGAGATCCTGAAGAGGATATGGATATGAAGACTAGCTCAACATCGAGTCACGTGGAGGAATTTCGCACAAACCTTGCTACCGCAGTTTCTCATTTTGTACTGTGTTGCCTACACAGTGTAAATGTGAACCAAATAGATAAATAATAATATCGATTGCGACTCTAATAGTTATTGTTCATGTTCATCCCTGCAGGTTACTTTTTGAATTTCGTGGGCTAAGTACATATTTATAGGTAGTTTGTTTTTCAAAGATAAAAGATATAAGGTGAGACGTGTTTTGATGTGTTCTGCGATTTTTTATTATTGACAAAAATGGATCAAAGAATCTGCGTTAAATTTTGTGTGAAAAATAAAATTAAGTGCTCCCACGTACTTGTTATGTTAACTGTGGCATCTGACTAGTCTACTTTGAGAAAAAAAATTGTATGTATATAGTACAAGTTATTCAAAGAAGGCCGAGAAGATTTAATGACGATTCCTGCCCTGAACACCCCAGCACGTCAACAATAGAAGAAAGCACTGAAGTGAGGAGCATTGTTATGGAGAATCATCGAATCGCTATCAGAGAAATTGCTTGCATATCGGTTGCCTCGTACCATGAAACTTTTTCAGATGTTTTGGTCATGAAACGTGTGTCCGCTAGAAATCACACGAGCATCGCTCAGGATCTGTTGAATCACTGCGGAACATGGGTATATGATTGATGAAAACAAAGCACAATCATCCTAATGGAAGCGACTAGAAGAGCCAAGACTGAAAAAAAAACACGCCGATGGTAGGTAGGTCAAGCGTGAAAGTTCGATTACAATGGTGTGGTTAATCGTAAGTTCTTGCCGAAAGTTCGTAGGGTCAATAAGAAATATTATCTTACAAAGGAATTTGTGATTTGTGGAAAAAAATGCATGACTGTTGCATCCTGATAATGCACTTGCTCACTCATCGTTGCTTGAGCTTGTTTGGCCAAAAATAATACCGTAATCATGTCTAAGCCACCGTATTCATTTCTCTTCCTAAAACTCGAAAAAAACCCATGAAAGATCCGAGATATACCATGATTGGGTGTTCGCCCGAAACAGCAGTCGCATCTTAATTGTAACTTCTGCAAAGTTCGGACTTCCAGAATATTGGAGGAGTGATAGAAATCGATCGGTTACCGGTTGAATGATAGCCGATACAATAAGATTTCAACCCATTGCAAAGTCAAGTAGCCTGACCTAATTTTCTGATTTGGTGTCTTGCTGGCTATGTTTGCAGTGATATGCTCAAAAATGGCTTTACTGGCTAGCTTCGCATTAGTACGCTATGAACCTAATTATCAAGTAAGACAATAATATTGAACTACGAGGGTGGTCCAATAAGTACTTAGCCTACAAAAGAAAAACAAAAATTTTGGAGAAATGGCGATTTATTTCTCAATATAGTCAGCTATGCTCCAACTTCTTTAACCCGTCTGAAAAATACCTTTTCTCGAGGTCTGCAAAGTAGGCCTCCGTGGTGGCGATGACCTCCTCATTCGACTGAAATTTCTGCCCGGCGAGTGACTTTTTCAAGTTTGGAAACAAAAAGAAGTCGCACGGGTCAAATCTGGAGAATACGGTGGAGGGGGCAGCAGTTCGTAGCCCAATTCGACCAATTTGGCCGTGGCGAGGGCGGAGGTGTGAGCCGGTGCGTTATCATGGTGGAAGAGCACTTTTTTCTTCGCCAAGTGGGGCCGTTTTTTCTTCAATTCGGCGTCGAATCGGCCCAGTAATCGATGTGGAACACACCTTGTGAATCCCAGAAAACGGTGGCCATCACCTTTCCGGCCGATGGGACAGTCTTCGCCTTCTTCGAAGCACGTTCGCCGGGTGAAGTCCACTGTTTCGACTGTGCCTTGGTCACCGGTGTGTACCAGTGGATCCATGTTTCGTCGATTGTCACGAAACGACGCAGAAACTTCTTCTTAAATAGCGTCAAACACTGCTCTGAAGTGGTCTCACGGTTGCGCGGCACCCATCGCGCCGACAGCTTTCTCATGCCCAAAATTTCATGAAGGATATAACCCACGCGATATATTGAAATGCCTACTGTCTCAGCGCACCTTCAATAGGCGGTCTGCCAATACGAGATCGTGGCAGTTGAAACTCGTTAAACCAATTTTTGATGGTCGCCATCGAAGGAGAAGAGCCACCGTACTCAGCATCCAAACACTCTTTGATTTCGCTGCGCGATTTCCCTTCCAAAAACAAGAATCGAATCACCGACCGATATTGCTCTTTTTCCATTTTTCTAAAATCCGCGGACATTCCCGCTTCCACACGCGGCCAAAACAAAACTACGAGTCCGATCCTGAAACGACAGTAGCCGTCTACTAGAATGTACTACACGATAGTATGTTGCTCTTGCGATGCGGGCGCCATCTGGCCGTGAGGCTAAGTACTTATCGGACCACCCTTGTATGTTTTAGTTTTTGTCCATTTTTTAGCGATTTTCACTGGTCTGGATACACCCTGAGAAGCTACTGATCACAAATTTTATTCTCATTCAGTTGCCATTTAGCATATGTATCTTCTAATTTATGAGAGCTCATTGTGTGGGAAACGTTGAGAAAAATTTGATCTAGGGTCTGCGCGCTTTAGAACACATGTCAGATATAACCTGAGAGCTTAATAGAACTACTAACAAGGATGTTGCCCTAAGAGTGAAGGTAAATAAAAAAATCAATAGGAAGGACTCGAGATCAGATTTGAACTTACTTCTCTACTGGACAAGCATATCAAGGTCTTATTAATTCACATGTATGTCTGCGAGAATTCTTAGAAAATTATTTCAAAATAGCCTTGAGGATGGAAGACGTGTATATACATCAAATCTACAGGGTTCTAGAAGTGGTAGCCGATACTTGCAATAATCCACTACACTTCAGTCAGAATGCAAAACATTTTCTTGCAGCCATTGATATGATGAGCGAACAGTAGCTCGAAAAAGAAAAGCTTGTTTTCTGCCTACTTCTAGCTTGCGGGTAAATTGAGTGGAAGAGCTCCGTAAAATACCTTGGTATATATCTTGACAGCAAATTGACTTTGAACACATCACCCAAACCCTTAACAAAATGAATATCGCAAACAAAATTGTTTAGAATTCAGTTAAGGGATTCCCTGAAGCGGAATCCAAAAAAAAAACCGCGAACGCCAGCCCAAAGGCTGGCCCAACAGTTCGACTTACGATCAAACGTTAAATTCAACCGGTTATAGAAACTTTATTTATTCAAACTAAGTTTAATCACGCTCGCCGCAAGAGCGGAGTTCGTCGCTTGTGCTCATCGCGTCGTTCATGTCTCGTCCCCATGCTCATGTGTTCCCGTCGTAAGTCCGCATTACCCATGATCATGTTCGGTGCATAGTTCCCATGATCATGTTCGGTGCATATTCCCCGAGTGTCGTTACCTCGTTACCACGAAACGTATGCACGTTTCGTCAGCATGCATTCCTTTTTTCTTTCTCATATTGAAGGTTTTTTTTTAGTACTCTCCTTCAAAGATATTTGTATTACTTTTTAAAAATTGTATATAGATTAACACAAAATTAAAGTTTTTTTTTTCAGAAGTAAGATATTTAATATTTCACATTTCTGTAATAAAATACTGTGCGATAACTAAAGTCAATTTAATATATTGTTACGGAATAAATATCTATCTATCTATATAAGTCTCTTATGTAATTGGTTTGTTTCTTCTACTCTCAAGCTTTATGATCTTGCCTTAATATCTTCCACCACAAAGCCACACAATTAAATGATAATCAATACGGTTTTCAATTACAAACCTCTGCCCTATCAACCACAAGCCACAAGTACACTAAATCCTACAAAGCCTGAAAGGGAAAAAACACTAAAACCTCTACCTATCTATTGGCCCAACCCTACGCGTCAGAGATGTTTCAACAGCATCCTTCAAATCGCTTTCCATTAAATATCCACGATAGCTGTATAATTACAATTGCATGACACTTGTATTTAAAATGTACCCACCAATTAGCCAACCAACTCGCACGGCTACATTCAAGTATTCGAATAGTGCAAATGACAACGCGATACTAGCACGTTTATCAAATACGAAAAAAAAAACTAATAAATAAATCCCTTCAGGATTAGTTCATTATCATTAGTGCACTCATGGCACGCTTATCAAAGCCAGTTCGCTGGCGCATGTCGTCCATTTCATACTCTCTGTATTGTATTAACCATGACCACCCCCTAAAACCATAGCTTATTAGTTTCTCTACTCGTTATCCACTCTCCTCCACCGCAAACAATTACATGCATCGACTAGATTTATCTATCGCCCAATGTCAGATAAATTAGAACAAAAACTAGATTTTTTGTTTTTTTGCGAAACAATACAAACCCTTACGGTGGTGGTGTTTTGTAATTCTGCGACACCCTTAGCACCCCGGGCGCGATTACTGGCAAACGTGTCGTGCCAAACATGAAAGTCCAACCGAAATATTTGGTTTAACATCGAAATGCGTTCAAGTGGAAAATTCAAATGAAAATTTAACGCACACAGTTGGCGGGCGTCTAAAAGGGTTGTAATCACCCACATAAGGACTCTTAGCATTTGGATTGTAAATTTGTTTTTTGTTTTGTGTAGGACACTTTGGCGAGCTGAAATGTAATGTCACTTCCGTCTAAACAGCACGAGCTGATGAGGTTAATTTAATAACGAATCGAGTAATTGTTTTCGAATAAATTATGTTGCCTGACGAGTGGTGCAACAGGGTGGCATTCATTAAAATATTCAAATTGAAAGCACAGCAGAAATGTACTGCAGTCCTATTGCGTTTGGAGTGATTTTGAGGAAAGTAATCGTATTTGAAAAATAATTTTTAATATTATCCTTAGGTTTTTATGGTCATTCGATATTTAAATTAATTTGTGAAAGGATAAAGAGATCCTATGATATTGACTATAGCTACTTTCCGAAACAAAGTTAAAACTAGAAATCTTTACTTGGACCTTTACATTTTTTTCTGTTAAGTCGAAGAGATGATATTCGTCAAGTGGCTGCCGCCAGTGTTGATACTCATTTGTAACCGTTGTATTGCATTTTCCTTGACTTTCCGCAAGATTTCCGGTGATAACTCTTCGCCTTCTTATCGAATATTCTCCTTAAGGCTGTATTGTATGAGGGTTGTGGGCATAAAGCTGCAAATTCAAGTAGCCCCAAAGAAAGAACTCTGGGATGGTTAAATCGGACGATCTAGCTGGCTATGCCAAATCTCCAAAACGGGAGATAAGGCTATCAGGAAACGCTTCCTTCACAAATAGGTCTTGTTGAAACCACATGTTCACCAAGCCCCGTTCATCCAATTCCGGCAGTAAGAAGTCGTTTATCATGGCGTTCGCTAGTAACCATGACATGGGCAATACCATGGCATCCTCAAAAAAAATACGATCAATCACTCTTTCCGCGTGAACGCCGCACCACACAGTGGCTTTGAGTGGATGTAATGGCTCTTCGTGCATCACACGCGAATTTTCAGTGCCCTGGAATTGAAGGTTTTGCTTATTGACATAATTGCTTAAGGTTAAATGCGCCCCGTCGCTCATGATAATTTTCGTCCTCTTCGTTGTTGAGATTAAAGATGGCTTGACAGTAATTCACAGGCGACTTACGGTCAGCAGGCATTAACTGATGCACTGATTGCACTTTGTATGTCTGGTGATGCCCGTCATCTGGTTGATGTTCCTCCGTTCTCAGTGACACTGACCGCCACAACCGCGATATCCTCGGCCGAACGACGAATTCAGTGGCGACCACGCCCTGTATGGTTTCCTGTGGTTCCAGTCTGTTCGAGTCGAGCAGCTAAGCGCCGCGCGATGATTTTCTCTAGCTTTGTACGAAAATTAATGTAACAAAAAGGTACCAACCTTGCTACCACCCAAGACCAAGTGATTCGATTTGATCTGTCTATGTGAACTAACATGAAATTGAAGCATCCTCTTATTAGGCTTCGCATAGTTTGATAGCCGCTCAAAGAATACTCGTGTTCGACTGTTTAAAAGAAGTTTCCAATTAAATACAAAATGCCGAAGTACATAAATCACCATGTAAACGTTCTGCCTCTTATGCCTATAGCTTATTAACTTTTCGCACACAGCACAAATACAAACAGGAACGATGATCATATGCAACTTTCAAAATAGAAAAGGGCTTTCAGGTCAAAACTTATATCAAAATTGCATCCGAAAACGATTGTTGTCTTGTCAACTTTAATATCATGTAATCAGGTCTTTTGTAGACGGTTCATAATCGCTGCCTACAAACAAGAGCCAAGATCAGTTAAAATCTTTCGTTTTGAAAGTCCCCAAGAATGTATGCACAATTTCCAGGATTTTCAAATATGTTCTTCTCATGAATGTGATACTTGCCTTCCGTTATTTTGCAATCATCTAGTTGAGAACGCTTTTTCTTGGCAAATATATGGCAGCGAGTTTTGTCAGTCTCCCACTTAACCCGTGATCTTCTTCAAAGTACAGCACGGACCGAAATTATAGAGGTAGAAAGGGAGAGGGAGTGGAGGGAGTGGTTCGACTAAAAAACGCGTCTCTTCATTGAACTGTTCGCCTGAAAAGAGGCTTAAGGGGAATTGAATGGTCTTAAGTATTGCGGTTGGATTCTTGAAAGGGAGGAATGTAACTGGCTAGCTCACTTGAGTTTTGTTTTTACAATAGTGACAAAAGAATGATAGATAGGAAACATCGTGAAATTGATGTCTCCTACAAGATTCATTGCCCGCTTTTGGATTCTATATAGCAGGTGCAAAGAGGAGGAGCAGACCAGATAAGAGCGTTGTACTCAAGCTTGGGGCGTATATAAGCTAAATCAGAGGGGATAAAATATTTCTTGAATCTTGAATATTAGTGAAATATATATATTTCGCGACCTCTAATCGTTCCAGTCATTCCAGATAGTGAGTAAGGTTTATTAACGCACACACCAAGAGTTTTACTGTTTTAAGGACACCAACGCCATTCATGTATGTAGGTAGATAATGGCTGGTTACTCAGGGTTCGCCTACGGGGCAGTAGACTGCATTGGATTTTAGAAGCATACAATTTCACTCTCCCCATGTAATTAGGGTGTCAAGGTCGGAAACCATATGAACTTGTTAAAAAAATAAGATGACTCTTTCTCGATAAATATTTATTTATTCATCAATATCTATTTTGTCCCCATCAAAGTTGTCCCCTTCAGATATAACATACGAGTACATGAGCAAGATTTTTCCAAACCGCGAAGCACTTCTGATATGTGATTTTTAGTATAGCCTTGAGCTCTTCCAGCCATGCGGTAAATCTCCGTCCCTTAATGCGACTTCTCAGTTTTTGGGATCAAAAAAACACGCCGTAAGGGGACAAGTCTGTGGCTAAGGTATGATCACAGTATCGTTCTTGGCCAAAAAAAATTCGCACAAACAACGATGAGTGAGCAACACTTTCACATTTTACTGAACTTAGCGATCTTCTTTTGGTTCTCAACTCATCTCATCTGTTCGCTTCCATTGGGATGATTGAGCTTTGGTGTCAATCTCATATGCTTATACTCATGTTTTGTCACCATTAATGACCCTTTTCAGTAAATTTGGATTGTCACTCATGTCATTTAACTCACGTCATTCTGAGCTCATAAGACGGTTCTTTTGGTGAAAATTTAACACTTTCGAAACACACTTCGCTGACACACGTTCCAATATCCTCAGCAATGTCTCTGATAGTAGTCGACGATTCTCCATAACCATTTTTTTCATTGGTTCAACGTTTTCATCCGCTATTGACATGCTAGAGCGTTCAGGGCGGGCATCGTCATTATCATCTTCTCAACTCTCTGCTGCTTCAAAGCCGATGTCGAAGTCTTGAGAATGCAGCAAAAGCAAAAAAATTAGGAGCCATACCAGTTTAAGTTAAGATACCTCGAATAAAGTTCCTTTAAGAGTGAACAACATGATTCTCCTGCACGACAACTGTCTGCCACATGTTGCTTAGCTCGTTCAAATCTACCTTAAAACATTTAAAAAAAAATGTCCAAGCACCTGCCTTCTTGGAGGTGCCCTACAGACATCATCTCTTCATACTTTCAGCTGGCTGAGCGGCTCTTGAGACTTTGTCAAGAAGTCAAAAATTGTATCGATTCACCGATCGTCTCGTGCATTCGTGAAGTTTTCCCAACGTGAAATTCATATGCGTTCATAAAAATGGGGAAATAAAGATATTACCAGTTTTCCGAAAAGAAGCTACAAGTTTTGAAAAAAATGTCGAATTTCGGAACAGATACATTGCTAGTCAAATAATTATGTAACAGATGCCTTGAAACCTCAATACCTTAGCCTTGCCTGAGGTGGACAGGGTACCTTATTAGATAGGTTTTTCTCTGAGAAACCTCTGGGAAATCAGCCTTGAGCTTTTTCACGACTTGCTTGTGCAAATTCCGTTCAAATGAGGCCGAAATTTTTCTAAACTTTGGTGTATGATCGTTCCTAGTCAACGATCTTGATGATGAATAATGCATATTAGGCCCGAATTAAAATCTTTGTTTTTCCACATTTTTTTAGTTGTGGTTTTCGTGGGTTTATAAGTTGATCATTGTTGCAACCACACTGGAAACAAATATGTCGGTTCCAAATTTTTGTATGTATCGAAATATAAATTCTAAGGACAGGATATGTAGCCAGTTTTTTCTAGGATCTCGTCTTCTAAATCAAACTCATTCATATCTGCCAGTCTTGCTTTTTTAAAAAGTATTTGCACCTCATGTTTTATCCTTAGATGCTAATTTCGAAATCAAGATTAATTTTTTGTAACTTTTATATTGTGGAACGTTGAGTATGGTTTCCATTATTTCGACAGCATAACCATTTGACCCGATCAACCATTATACCAGTTATTACTCGTATCTCACTTAGACTAGTACTGAATGGAATCTACATACATATGTACGTTATATCGACTGATTGTGCTCAACGCTGGTTCAGTACTAGTAAGTGATACATTTTCGAGTAATGTGCCTTTTATGAATATAGAGAACCTCTTTTACGATTTTTATCAGCTTTTTCTAGAAGAGCAACAGCGTTTGTCTGCTATTGAGGATCTTTCTACTAAGTAAACCCAAGCATTTAGCAAGCATACATAGATAACAGCAACATTTTTGCTATTTTTTAACTTGAAACGATCACGATTAATACGGTTGGTTCCTATCACATATTTTGAAGCACAGAGGACTTTTTTATTGTTTTTATTGTCTTTAGTTGTATTGGGAAGTTTTTCAAGTTTTTTGCAATGCTGGCATTAAATTAGATTTCATTCCTTTTCTCTAAAACAAGAACAGATTAAACTAGTCTCTGTATAATTTGAAATGTGATTTTCTGCCTGTTTCGGCATCCTGTGTACCCAACCATTTCGCAAAAAGCCATAAAACCACACCATTTGAATACCCATACAAGCCCGTCTACGCATTTTAATCTACCAAATTACAATCTCATTTATCTACCACCCCGTCAACCACCATATCCCATCCACGAGCCGCCAAACAAGCGACTACTGAATGAGCTTAGTCATTTTAGTTACACACATCCTGGTTGAATCCGATAGGGGAAATTAATTTCCTAAAATTAGAGAAACGCGCGGCTGATACGAATCCGACAGGACATCAATTTCATCTCATGAGTGGGTACATGCAAAAAAAAAAAACAAAACAATCTGACAGGTGATTAGGTTAATCTGTCTAGAGTAACAAATGTCAATTGTCGCGGGACTCTGTGTGCGAGAAAACTGAAACAAATGGATGGGAGCGTGATTCAATGAGTGAACCGCACATGCCAAAGTGATTACGTGATTTCTGGAGCCATGTGTTCCAATTAAAGTTAAAAGAAATTAATTCGTCGGAACAAAAGGATAAGAAAAAAGCATCCCAATAGGAACACGGCCGACGAGTCGAATTAAGACGTTCGCGCTCTCAAGTGTGAAATTAATTACACGTCGTCACGTTTTCGCCATCGTATCCAGCTAGCAAGCCATTAAATCAAATCCTTCAACTAAGCGACATTAAAACGTTCTCGCGAATGGTTCGCACCCTAGCAACCCTTTTAATTTGCTAAAATAAATTCACAATCATGCGCTAGTGTCAAAGTCAGGCTTACCCTCTTTCTTTCTTCCGCCTGCTGCCCACTTATCACATGAGAGTATAGTGCCAAGGCTGCTCTTCATCGCACAGGTTCGGGTGCAACTTATCCGCATCACTTTCACAACGTAATCGTTTCACAATTAAACAGCATCCATCCACATCCAAGGGATACGGCTACCCATACAAGATCTTGTACGAGTATGTTGTAGCCAAGAAATTAAGATAATGCGTCTGCGACTCTGTGTTTCCCGTCGATGGATACGAAACCAACCTCTCCAAGTGCTCTAAACAGCCCGATTCCAGAGATATCATAAATGCACACGTCGGACCTAAAGTGATCTTTCATCTCTAAGGCTGACTGCTCAAAGGAATCCAGAATCCATTCTGTACGTAAGGATAAATCCCTTTTTACAGATTGGTGTCGGGCTACAGTATCTACTATGTCGTCATAGTTACGGGCGTATGCATGGATGCATGACTGTCACATGTTGATGCAATATGTGAACCCGAAAAGCACTTAACCTCTCACAGCACTCTTGAGAATGTTTGCCTCATTATAAATGAAAAACTTTCAACATTCGAGTACGACGTTCTCGCCACCGTTCACGTATCGTATCCAGGATGAATTGAGGGATGGATGTGATTTAAATATTGCACGGTACACTCCCCATATATCCCTTTGATAATAATTTCAATTAATACATATTTAAGGGAGGTGAGCACAGTTGATTCGAATCCCTGGAGGATAAACCTTGCATATGCATCGGGTTCAGTTTTATTTCATGAGCCGTCATCATCATCATCATCAGCGTTCCCGTTGTCCTTACCATCGACGTCGTTCGTTGCACGATTCATCGCTTGCTTTATTAAAATCACATAAAATGTTAATGGGCCGGGCCTATGACGCGCTGCGACCTAGCCACCTTCTCGACTGTTCGTTTTCTTAGTCGGCTTCGGTGTGGCATGAATTCTGGCAAGTTGGACGGGGAACATTTTTGGAAATTTGTTTTTATGTAGATTAATGCTTCGGGCGGTCTACGAGTATGTCTAACTAAGGTACAACCCATACATTTCTGATATATTGGATTGCGGCTTGTTTTGGTTGGTCGAAGTCAAACAAGACTATAGCGTCTGTTGAGGGAAAGAAATCGCATCAGATGACCGCTGGGTATGCTGTTTTGAAACACTTGCATGATGGAGTGGGTGCAAAGGGAAATAAATTGGCCTTAAGCGCTTCTCTGTTTGAGGAAGGCGGCAGCCGGTACCAGTGATATGCTGGTGCTTTATATGCACGGAATATGGTTATTAAATAATTTGTGGAAACAGAGTGGCCCACAGTCTCGTGTACAAGAAGTTCTCAAAGCAAGTTTCCGATCAAGTGTATCAATCGTACCCTACCTGGTCTGTTTGGGATGTATTACTCACTTTTATATATGTACTTTCCAGAAGATAACGGAAAGATCACGAGGAGTCTGAGATCGGGAAAGTTTGACCAAGAAGGAGAAAGGACATGGCAAAGCTGTCAAGCCAGGGCGGAAGCCTGAGACTAAGAACACGACAACTTGTAGTTGAGTCACCAGCTGTAAATGAGAATATGGAAAGATCATTTTTGCAGACTGCGTAACAGATGTGATAATCAAGTTATCGTGGTGCAATGGTTATTATCACCGACTGTTGAGCGGAACGTCTGTAATTTCAAGTCTGTCCATAGCCAAGAACAATTCTTATACAATTAACCTGTGCAAAAAATCAGTTGTGAACGAGAGATGATCAAAAGATGCTGACGAAGGCATAACACTCGCAGTATTAGATCACTTCAAAATCCATACTCTGTGCGTGCATTTCCAACATTTCATAACATCTTAATGACATGGTAATAAAAAAAGTTACTATGAACTACAACCAACGTGACAAATTCAGTCGAATCTCTCGAATCCTATCTAGGACACGATCCCGGGAGAGTAATGAACTAACAACTTCGACACAAACCATCTGCACCCCCTCCAGGTTGTGTAATAAACACCATAAGAGCGTAACTTTTGGACCTGCATGAACCCTATAAAAAAAAAAAAAACTACCGCTGCCAGAACCATTCACAATGGGAGACGTCGAGAGAGAATGCTCGGAAGAAGGTATGACCGATAGATTTCGTTTGCCTTGACACGATGACGCCCTTGTAAGCCGCTTGTTCTTTGGTTTCAGGAGGGTTATTAAAAGTAGAGACCTCTCGAAAAAGTCAAGGTAACTCCTCACAAAACATTGATCATTTTGTTTTTTTCGTGGGGCACAATAATTTGAACCGTATCGAAAGCGAATGAAGCGGACTATAGTCCAGTAGAGTAGAGGGGGAAATATTTAATTTTAATTTTGGTGGGGGCTATACCCCCATTTTATTGTGCTTAATTCAAGCTACATACTTAATTTAACTTACAATCTAGGAAACTAAGAAAGATGGCGATTGAGACGGAGTTTTAGACAAGGAGTGCTGATGTTAAAGTCGAAACAGTTTTTCGAATTAACATTCCGCAGCATACGGGAGATAGGTTCATTGGAGCCATAGGAGGTACGGGAGGTGGGTACATAGAAGAGACGTGGATTTCGTGTATTACGAGGGTTAGTGTTAAAAAAGATAGAGTTATAAAGGTATGCGCAGTCGATGGTACCTGAGAGGAGTCGGTGGATAAAAAGGATGTCAGATATCCTTCTTCGTTCTTCCAGCGAGCTCAAATTAATAAGTTTTAGGCGGTCTTGATAGGGAGGTAGGATTAGAGGATTGTCCCAGGGTAAGCCGCGAAGAGCAAAACGGAGAAAACGACGTTGGACACTCTCAATTCTGGAAATGTGTGAATGATAGTAAGGAGACCACACTTGAGACGCGTATTCGAGAATAGGGCGAACAAAGGATATGTAAAGAGACCGAGTGACGTAGGGATTGGAAAATTTTGTAGACCATCGTTTCACGAAGCCGAGTGCAGAATCGGCCTCAAGAATTGTATCGCTGATATGTGCAAGGAAATTGAGTTCCTGGTCGCATAATACACCAAGATCACGGATCACCTGAACGGTGGAAAGGGGTTGATTATGGAGAAAGTAGAGGCGGGGAGAAGGTTTGTTACGTTTGCGGGAGAAAGTAATAAATTGACATTTTGAAATGTTAAGGTCGAGGCAGTTCTTGGAGCACCAGGTGGAAAAGCTGTTGAGGTCCGATTGAATAAGGGAAGAGTCATGTTCTGAGGAAATGATCGTAAAGAATTTAGCATCGTCGGCATATAGAGAGATGTGGGAATGTTTGATAACCATTTCAATATCGTTAATGGTGAGGATAAAATGAAGCGGGCTTAAATGACTGCCATGGGGGACACCGGAGGAAGCAAGGAAGGGATTAGAGAGGGCAGATCTAAAGCGAACTGCGAAATGCGATTTTTCAGGTAAGAGGAAATCCACTTTAATAAAATGGGCTCAAAGCCAAGAGAAGACAGTTTGAAGAGTATTAATCTGTGTGAAATTTTATCGAAGGCCTTACAGAAGTCAGTTGAGATAACATCGACTTCCTTCAATTTTCTAAGGCTGAAAGGGTGAAGGAAACGAATTCAATAAGGTTTGTGATTGTAGACCTGCCTTTAAGGAAGCCATGCTGTCTGGGGGAGATTAAAGACTTGCATTGAAAACTTAAATTATCATACAAAATACTTTCGAAGATTTTGGGTATATGAGACAGTTTGGCAATGGGACGGTAGTTGTTAATGTCATTCTCCGGACCCTTTTATAGGTGTTATAAAAGAGGTTTTCCATATCCGAGGAAATTCACCTTGGAAAAGGGATAGGCTGAAGATTTTTGAGAGAGGTAGAGAAAGGGAGGAGAAACATTTTTTTTAAAAATATAGCTGGAAGGCAGTCGGGGCCAGGAGTGAATTTATCGGTAAGTTGCTTTAATCTTTCTTCGATGATAACGGGGTCGACACTACGAGGGAGAAATGGTCCAAAGGAGAAGTTTGGTAAATATTTGAAATAGGTATGATCGGGTGCAAAGGAATCATGGGTAAAAGATTGATTGAAAAATGTGGCAAAAAGGTTGGCGATGTAAAGAGGATCATTGGAGGTTTCATTATTGAAGGAGAGTGAGTTTGGGTAGCCATCAGATTTTCTTTTGTGATTAACGAATTGAAAGAAGGACTTGGGATTACTTATAAGGTTGGTTTGCATCTCAACTAAGTAGTGTTGATAGAGAGATTTATAAAGCTCTACAAAATGCAGGTATCTAAGTACCGAAATAGTTCGAGAAGTCATTTGGGGATTGAGTACGAAGGAAAGTTGTCCAGAGCTTGTTCCTTTTGTTTCTCAAAGAACGGAGCCTGCGATTATACCATGGAGCGGAGAAATAAAATTATGAACTGCAAAAATCAGCGTCGAGCGAAATGATACCACTGCTCCAGTACGAAGAGTCCTCGATGCAACCTGGAAGAACAACGCAGCAAAGGACGATGGCATTTAAAGTGGCACACACATGTGGAGAGGAAGCTCAACCCCAAGTGCGGTACTGAAGGCTAGCAGGAAGTAAGTAGAGTTACCTCCGGAACAAAATTAATAAGATCGTCGATTTTGTTTCACCAGGCACCTGAGTATCAATCTGTGTAATCCCGAAAAGGCAAGATTAAGAAGCCTGGCCAGGCCACATATTGTTGGGTTGATTATTGGAAGAGGAGGTTATTGGATAAAAGCAACATGCAACCTTTAGAGCCATTTGCAAGAGATGACCATCTAATGTCGACTAATGATATGTAATGGTTTAAGACGGCAGCCTCAGCCAGGTAAGATGATGTATTCGGATATCTAGTATAGGGCGATGTGGATCTGTGGCAGCTACAAGGCACCTGTGATGGATATGTCCAGTGCCTTAAGCGCAGTCTGTCATTTAAATATTCAAATCATAATATCTCGTTCCGACGTTGAAAATCGACAAGTATTTTCCTTAGAGTAACTGGAAACCCTTCAGGGGCAGGAGTCGCTTAACGTGTGTGACGTTCGAAAACCATTTTTCTTCCTAAAAATCCTATAATGGAAATAGTTGTGAGCCGACTATGGTGACGGACTGCGATGGTCACTTGAAAACACGTCAGTTAAAGTTTACATTTTTATCATTGTGAATCCTCATGAGCCCGCACCGTTTGGAAATTATTAGAAATTATTGAGTCGGTGGTCGCAACTTTTACAGGCGTTACTCCAATTTTCGGCGGTAATAATGGTCCCCCAGGCAAGCTTTGGGTACTATAGTGGATAAATTCGATTCAACACGTTCACTATTGAATGTTCTTAAGCCAGTAAAGCAACCCACCTTTCCAATTTTGCATGAAGATCTTAGTTTAGTTTAGTTTAGTTTATTTTCATCTACCGAGTTTGACTCTAACAGATTGCAGAATTATAAGTATAATACATTTGTTTATAGTAAATATAAGTTCTAAGTTAACAATTGGTATTAATATATACATATATATAATTAAGTTAATTTGTATTCATAATTAGTTGACAAACTATTTATTTACAAAAAAAAAATTGTACAAAATCATAACATATAATTACATATAATAAATAAGAAAAAATGAAAATCTTATACAAATTTAGGATTGATTCTTTAAATTTCAATCTATCATCGCTTATGTAGCTCTATTTCAGAACAAACGGAATTAAAATTAACAATGCATTTTGTAAGAGGTTCATTTAAATCATAATTATATAAGTGTCTTGGTTGGAATAACAGATTTCTTGATCGAAGATTTCTTTCTGGTGCGTACAATTTAACAATTTCAGAGCAATTTATACGATACGAAAAAATATCATGGATGAACATTATAGAGTGAATACTTCGTCTTTTTTCTAACGTTGCTAGTCCTATCAGGGCACATCTTGTTTGATATGTAGGGACATAATCTAGATTCCATTTCAATCGTTTTATTACGAATCTTGTAAAGGACTTTTTAACCCTTTCCAGACGTAAAACATGCTTTACATAGGTTGGGACATGTAGACTGACTTGAATGCATACGGACTAGAAAATTCATAACATGTACGTTTAAGAAACCCAAGCATTGAGTTTGCTTTAGCTACAACGTAATCAATGTGAAGTGAAAAAGTCAACATCATATCGAAAATTACGCCAAGATCTTTGATGTCATTTGTCCTCAAAAGAATCGTCCCATTTATGGTATAGTCAAAAACTGTAGGCAACAAAAAATGGAAGACAGAAAATGAATGACATTTATCTACATTTAACTGAAGATGATTGATATCGCACCATTTAACCATTTTATTTAAACCATCTTGGATATTTATACAGTCTTGGATGCTTCGAATGCGTAGAAAGATTTTGAGGTCATCTGCATAAATTAAACAGTTAACATAATTGAAAATTGACGGAATACCATTAACAAATATAATAAATAGCAATGGTCCTAGGTGACTACCTTGGGGAACCCCTGATGACACTTTGATGATTCTTGACTGACACATATAAATTTTTACAGTTTGAGTTCTATTTGAGAGGTAACACATTATCCAAGGAGTGTTGAATGAATACCATATAACTTAAGTTTGTTTGTATCGAAAGCTTTCTTAAAGTCTGTCAGAATCACATCAACTTGATATCCTGATTCTAATGAATCAAAAATATATTTGGTGAATAATGTTAAATTTGTTAAAGTTGATCTTCCACACATAAATCCATGTTGTTGTGCTCATATTTGTTCTTTAGTTTCAGAGTAAAATGTTTTTGTAACAATTAATTCAAACAATTTAGGAATAGCAGACAGTTTTGAGATTCCTCTATAGTTCTCAACTTTCTGTCGAGATCCAGCTTTGAATATAGGAGTTATAAAAGAACTTTTCCATTCTTCTAAAAATGTACCAGAGGATAGCGATAAATTAAACATTAGTTTCAAAGGTAAAGACCAGGGTAAGCTACATTGTTTAAGAATGATAGATGGCACATTTTCAGGACCAGGACTTTGACAAGATTTTAGATATTGTATTCCTTGCATTATATCATCCGTCGATAAGTAGATTGATCCAACACTCATATTATAAACATCCTCTTTTAGAGAAGGTGTGTTAATATTTGAGTGATCAACATATACTGTTTCAAAGAATTTAGCAAATAGCTCGCTTGAGTTTTTACATTGTTTAAACGCCTTGTTTTTCGCATTTTTTAGACTGATTAATCGTTTATTATGCCACGGCAGTTTAAAATAATCTCTTTTCTTAAATTTTGGTATGAACTTAATAAATCCTAATTTAAGTATATTCAGGATTGATGTATACATTTCCCGTAGATTTAGATCGGAAAGAATATTCAACCAATCAACGGACACTAAATAATTATTCAAACCGTCATAATTTCCTTTGGCAAAATTATACCTGGCTATATAATAATTTAAATTTGGTTTTGATACAGAATAGACGACATTCAAACATAAAGCTACGTGATGAATAGGATTTTTCATTAAAGAACATAAGACTTCTCTAACTGAGCAATTTAAAGAATTGCTTGCAAATATTAAATCAAGAATCCTATTAATAGAGTTTTGGAAATAATTCATTTGAAATACATTACAAGCAAACATAGAATCAATAAACATAAATTCACATTCGGTTTTCATATTAAAAGAGATTAAACACTTATCTTCAGGTGAATAAGACCATTTGATATCACCAAGATTGAAAGCACCTAAGACGACTAGATGTTGATGTTCAATCAGCTGGTCAGCAATAAAGTCGATTTTGGCAACATGTCGCTCGTAAACACATAATGGGCTGGCAGGTGGAATGTAGCTTACAACGAAAACGTTTTCCGCTCGCATGCCATTGATGTTTACAGCAACACACAGTTGCACGCTCTCTACACCACAATTTGGAAGAGTAATGACATCCATATGGAAAGTTGAGCGTACAGCAATTAAAACTCTTGGCCTACGCCCTTACAAGATCAATATATTATAGGTCAAGGACTGAAGTCTCATGATCATTTGAAGCGCCTTAATTTCCCCGACTGGACTCTGCAAAAATTTGAAGAAAATCCTGAATTTTATAGAAAAATCTTCTTCAGCCATGAAGTTTATGAAGGGCTTGTCAATGATCAAAGTATACGTTAGTATACAGCAACAAACCCATATGTGCTTCAAGACACTATAACAGAAGTGAGATTGGACTGCATTTTTTATCACAATGTTATAATGAATGGAGCTCGCTATTGTTACACATAGATATTTGGTAACACATACTACATAATCGGTCAAACAATGAATCTATTAAAGGGTGAGTTCAGTAATTGTGTCATCTCAAGAAAAGGTCCGGTCCAATAGCCGCCTCGCTCATCTGATTTAACGCCATTGGATTGCTTTTAACAAGGATACGTTGTGTCGTTAGTTATTTCAATAAACCAACGACTCTAACGGAGCTCAGGGATTATGTCGAACTAGATTTTGCCAAAGTTCCGGTTGATATATGTACATATATCAAAAAGTGATATTAATTGGCTCCAAAGAATCGATCACTGCAAACGTACTCATGGTGGTCGTATGAACGAGATTAAACAGAGCAGTAGTAGGGCTATGCCGGTTCTAGACCAGGAAATGAGTCAGAAATGAGTCATCACCGTTCAAGGTCGTTTTTTTGACTTCAAGGCCGCTTTGACTTCAAGGCCGCTTTGACTTCAAGGTCGCTTTGACTTCAAGGTCGTTTTGACTTCAAGGTTTTCCGTTTTTTTGTTTATTGTTTGTTCAAGACCGAAAAAAAAAATGATTTTTGATTTCCCCCCATTCATTTATCCATGACCCATAAAGTAAGTATGTATGTATGTACATATGTATGTGAACCTGGAAGCAATGTGTTACCATTGAGTGTCATCATAATACCGATTTTACAGAATTTGTTTACTTGGTTCGTGCAGTCATTTGGGTCACCCAAGTGCGTAGCTTGTATAAATGACCACTCGACGTTCAAGCACAAAAGATCGGTTCGATTGGTTATGACCTCGCGCATGTGGTCGTTTGGTTCGCTTAAGTGCGTTGCTTGCATAAATGACCTTAGCCGGGGGATGTTCGTTATACATCGAACATTAGAAAATGCTTATTCGGGGTTATAGAGTCGATCGCTTGTGCAGTGTGTTTATATGTTTATGCTATGATTTATATGACGTTTTTTTTTTTATTTTTAGGTGGGATTGCTGTGTTCTAGACATGCGGTAACGTGTCATCTGACAGGAAGGCCGTTCATGTGTTGAGAGCTTCATGGTCGGTTGAGGGGGATTACTAATTTGGTGTGTGATGTGATTTTAAGGTCGTTTTTGACTTCAAGATGACTTCAAGGTCGTTTGACTTGAGGGTCGTTTGACTTGAAGGTCGTTCGAGGTCGTTTGACTTGAGGGTCGTTTTACTTGAGGGTCGTTTGACTTGAAGGTAGTTCAAGGTCGTTTGAACTGCGTCTGACTAATCTGGTGTGTGTTGATACGAACAAAACAAATCTGTGTACGGGGTCATTGACACTTGTTACAATTCCTAAATCATTTAAGCTGTTCTAATTAGAATATCTAATTATAGAAATCAGTGTATTCTAAAAATAATCCTTGCTTTAATATAAAGCGGAACCTGAAAATAAAAATGAAAACAGATTTTTTTGTTTTTTTTGTTTTTGTTTATTGTTCAAGACCGAATTATGATATAATTTACAGCATATGTTAAGGCGCGAGTCCGTATCTTTTAGCCAATATATATATATATATATATATGTAAATATTTAATATACAACAATAAATATAAATGAAAGTTGTTTTTCTACATTTCTGTGTTTATAAAATTCCTTAAAATTACAGCATTTCTAAGCGCACAAAATTGATGATGGTGTTGGAGCTGGTGGTGACAGCGTGTAGTTGTTTGAAACATCTTATTTAAAGATTTCAAATTATCGCATCCGAGATTATTTAAATCAATTGCAGTCTTTTGAAGAAACTGTTCAACCCATGTCTTTTTTTCGGCTCCCTTGACGTAAACGTCACAATTTTTTAGATTTTCTTGTAGAAACTTTTTGACACTTTTAAAAGATACAGATCCATCGTCCCATGCTAAACCATGATAATTTTTCGTCAACCAATTTGCTTGTTTTTGGTATTTCATAGATAAATTTCTGAACTCATACGGCTGCTTAATTAAAAAATTTTGAAACTCCCAAGAATTAAAAGTAATAGCCAGCTCCTTTATAATGAACACATTATTATTTCCCTTAAATCCTTGAAAGTCTAAAGTGATTACTGCTTTTCCAGCCATGTCTATGTGAAGGTATGTATGTTACTGATAGAGTGATTGCTCTTCAATTGATAGAATTTATAGAGTTTCTTATTTTAAATAATTCTCTTGATTTCACCAGTAAGTGGAGTATATTTTATTATTCGATCATGTATGAGTACACAATATGCAACTGTATTAGTTGGAAGATTTTTAGATGTCTTGAATTCAATTCTTATGTCAATGGGTCCGGCTTTGATTGCCTCATTCTGATGTGATACATCAAAAACAATAATGGGGGCAATTCTCTTGAATTCATCACGTGTAAGAAGAGGTTTTGGATTTACCAAGTAATAGCCTTGTTGAAATTTTGCATACATTTCATATAAAACGCCATAACGATCACAATCAAATTTAAGATTAAGGTCATCATATGGATATGTCTCTGAGTTGAGATGTACTTTAGCATCCGTTACATCGCAATGTTTAAACTTGCCCTCAATTTGTAACGCTAATAATATAAAGCGAGGCGTTTCATTTTGTTGTGAAAGCTTAACATTCCACAAGTGATGCATTCCCTGAGTTAGAGTTGGGTTGAAATGACTATCCCAACTACGAAATGCTAATGTTATGGGTGTTTCACTTTTGATTGTTTTGAAAATATTCAGTTTCGAAGTATCAGCCAATTGTATATGAGGAACTTTCCAGGTGATATTGTTTATATTTAGCTGTACTTTTTCTTTTAAATCTGTTGAATATACAACATTTTGATTAGTCTTTGAACGTAATAAAATCAACTCATGTTTAGAGTTTACAATAATTCGATTATAGTCTTCGGCAAAACCCATTAACGATTTAAGGGGTAGACAAAAATTAAAATGTCCGTTTGTTAAATCGATATCATCAGATTTAGACCATCCGGCATTTTTTAACATCAGACTCTCATCCTTATTGAGAGAAGCATAGTTTTTTAGTGTTGTAGTTACGCCTAAATGTCGTGTTCGATCAATTTCGAATCCATTAATTTCATAACGAATTTCATCGAATAAATATGCTGCGCAATTGTTTTTCAATTTAATATTCGATGAAACTGCCCCATTATCTAGAGTAGCAAATCCCTCAATATTAATATAGCTTTCGCTAGGTAATATAAAAATATCTTGGTTCTGAATAGATATACGAATTTCATCACTACTTTTAAATGCTTGCAAATATGGTATGTAACTATGAAATTCCTTTCTTATAATGCTTTCGTCAGAAATTGGATGTTGTACGATGTTTAGTATTTCACTCATATTTTGTTTTTTGATTTTTTTTTTTTAATTGTAAACCTATTGATTTAAGGTATTGTTTATTAGCTACCGATATTGGTACTAATCTCTCATGTGGTGTTTTAAGTCCTTTTTGTTTGACTGTTAGTAAAGTTGTGACTGGTGATGTCAGTCCTGAGATATTTTTATTGTAAATAATCATTGATCCAACGGTTTTAAATGGAGTCTGAGCGTTACTCTTTCACCACGAAAATTTATTAGGTTGCCGTTTAGATCAACAATTCGAATTGCAATCGTGCTTATTTGTTGAGTGCTGATGGGGAAATAAATAACATTTGTTGGGCTCTCATCAATTTTATACCCTGGACTGACACTCAATGAAAATTCATGGATTGTATGTGCTGGCGAATTGTTAATATATGATCCAGTTACAATATTACATTCCACACGTAAAACGTGAACTTTTGTAATATTTATTTGTTGATCTGATGTATGTTTTTGATTTGCCTCCAATATTCTTTCACTGAACCCCAGTAGTGATCCAATCGATCGTTCTTTATTAAAATAAATTTTGTCCGTACTGTTTATTTCTGTCTGAAGCGTATTATAATTTGCCTCAATAACAAGTTTTCCATTCGAATTCTTTTCTTTATATTTTCCCTGTAAGTATTCGACAATATCATCGAACTCATATGAACCGACTGGAATTTCAAAAACCAAATCGTTTATGTGAAATAAATTATTATCTATATCGACATTTGGTACAGAGTTATATGTATGAAAATCGATCAATCCGCACACATAATTCTTATTTAAATTAATTGGTGGAAAGTAATCCGCAGTAAGAAGAGATGAGTTCCCACTTAATGTGAGAGCTATTGACATGATGAAAGTCAACAATGAAATGAAACTAATTATATGTTAGAAAATTATTTTTATTGATTGATTAAATTTCATTACAAGACATCACGTTTATTAATCCAGGAGTTATGCTGGTGCGAAAATCCTAACCACTTTACAAAAACTCTGTTTCCTTTGACTTTTAAAACCTTTTCTACAAGATAAACGTCTGGATATCTAGTTTTTTGTAGTTCGCGTTCATAAAATGCACCTTTTATTGATTTACCGTCATAGTCTTTAAGAATATATGTAACCGGATTTGTATTTTGTACGGTTTTGATTTGAAAGATCTCTGTCGACCAATTGGGGGTGTATCCCTTTTCAAAAGTATGTTTATATTTACTTATTCGTACATTATTGCCAACATGGAATTTGGGCTCATTGAATATTTTCAAATGATTGTAAACAGTTTTCAATAAAGATTTTTCATTAGAAGAATTAACATTAACTGGCGCCATTTTAATTGTTCTATGTATTTTGTTGTTATAATTATCAATTAAGGTTTTGTATATGTCAACCCATCGATATGAACCCCGGTAGCTGAACTCTTTCCACATTATTCCCTTTAAAGTTCTATTAAATCGTTCAACTATTGATGCCTTTAGTACACTTTGTGTTGAATAATGCCTTATGTCATATTTTAGAGTTAAATTTTTAAATTCATTGTTAAACAATTCCCTGCCATCATCAGTTTGTAAATTTTTTGGTTTTCGCCCCAACTTGAATATACCTTTCATAGCATTAGCCACAAGAGGAGCACTTTTATTTTTCAATGGCACTATCCAGGCAAATTTTGAAAATGTATCTATAACAGTCAGCACGTAACGATAGCCATTATTATAGTTGGAATAGTTCCCCATTTCTACAAGATCAGCCTGCCAAAGGTCATCTATTCCTTTTGTTATTACCCTCCGCCGTTTAAAAGTTTTACGAGCTTAACGGTGAAGTTCCTGCACCAATCCTCTTCTCACGTTCGTCATCGGACTGATTATGTTGTAGCCCAAATGGGGTGGGTTTTATAATCTGTTGAAATAAAATATCCTCGATTGCATGAACCTTTTCATCGATATAAAATGTATGGACCTTAAGGTTTTCTTCAACTGTTTTCTGTATACTGTTAAGTTGTTTATATATTATATCAATGTCCTGTTTGATATTAGACAATGTTTTACTGTTTTCATTTCTAAGTTTTGAATTTAGTTCATTTATACAATTATCAACAAATAATTTATTTGTGGCATCACTGCTTGCTATAGGACTACCAAGATTTTTAATACGCTTGAAACTAATATTTATATGTGCATCGCTGTCTAATTGAAAGCCTCCGACTTTTGAAATAAGTCTTCTGGAATACCTTTTGTTTTGATTGCAATAGGAGGAACGTCCAAACTTGTCAATAACCATTTTGAAATTGATCTATTTGACTTCATATTTACACAATTATATTCTCTTCGCGCAACTCTTCAATAATCGACATTATTTCATTATTATGATTTGTATGACCAGCTGATTGTGAAGCGATAAGGAGTCTTAGTCTATCTATTAACTCATTAGGATCATTCCAATATACGTAGTTGGGTTTCTTATAATTTAATCTCATTATACCCGAACCTTTATGTATGTTTGTGGTTTTTTTGTTTTTAACAAATAATTTTTTAATTATTTTAATATATTTGTATGCCTTAGTACCTTTTATTTGTTCATTAGCACTATGGTTACGTTTATGTGCATTTGTTAGTGTCAACATTTCTCTATAAGCTTGCAAATCTGCATCGTCATATTTTTTTGGAACTTTATAAAAGATCAGCTCAAAGAGTCCAGGTGTCTTAGACCAACTCCGGTTAGCAATTGAAATTTTATCATTATTCAACTCAAACGCTGTATTACCAAATTTCCATTTGTCATTAACATCTCGATAAGGTCCATATAACTTATCTAATTTGCTTGCCTTTTCCAACGTTGTAAGATCGACAAAGGGTTTTCCATCATCTGATTGTGAAAATGACATATATTCATCATTGTCATCAGCATCATCATCTTCATCCTCAACAGCAGCATCGGCATCAGCAGCATAACTACTACTTGTACTTGAATCATTGAAAAGTTTGCTCATACTCGATTTCAATGGAGTACTTGTTTCTATTGTACTTATATTATTTTTATTCGGATACGTGTTCGGTTGTCGTTCCTTCTTTAAAGTCTTTGTTTCTTCAACTAGTTCCTTGAGCGGCTTAGTGATAGGTTTTAATGAAGTCTCTAGATAATTTCGCGTATCAGCTTCCCCCAGTTTTATATCTCGAAATTTCTTTCTCAATATCTTTCGAGTCTTAACTATATCTTTAATTATTTTCTCATTCATATTCATATTTGAGTGAGTTGCAATCTCACAGAATACTGATTAGATGATAGTGTGTAACTCACATTTTATAGTTGTATAAAAACGTCAAAAGCTTTCCTATAACGACCACAATCAATATGGTCATCTTTGCTTATGACGAGAAATCCATTTTTATCTTGCCAGCACCTGCTACATAAATGCATAAATATTTCAAATGACATGTCATTGGCGCCCACATGATCATTGTATATATGCCGCATATTTAAATCATCTTGCTTAAACACAATGATCAAATTTGCATTGTCTCGCACCAAATGTTTTGGAATCCGCGTGTACGTCTGGCATAAGTAAAAAACTGTCGATATTCTTATGTCGTCCCATACAGAAATATGCTCTTATATGGTTTTGTTTCTCACATGCGACATCATCAAATATCATAATAGAATTACCTTTGGCTTTTTCCGGTGCTAAAACATGTTCGTTTTCGGTGAAAGGGAGAAATCCCATACCTTTAATTGGTCTAATTAATTCTTGTAAATATTTATATTTCGGTTGGGATGTAGATTTTGAGTATAGATAAATATTTTTAAATTTGAGTCCATTCGGACTCTCTATTAAATTGATCATTACATTAGTCTTTCCGCAATTTGATGGTCCAACAATTAGGGCTCTTATCGAATTGGGTAGCAATGAGCTGTGCTTTGTTTTACCTAAATTTCCGGTAGAGAAATCTATATTTCGTATTGATATACTCTTATGTTGTTTGATAAAATGCATTTTGACAACTGACAAGAACGTATTAAAAGTGTATTCCTTTATTCAATCGCTCACAGTTTTAAGGAAGCTTTATAAGCGATAAGATAGATAATCAAAACAAAATGACAATATTATATGAAAATCGAATCAGTCGTAATAAAGCAGCCTCTGGGAGGGGACTAATTAACAAATTAATTAACTCATTACCTGTGGAAATTCATTTACCCGGATATCAATTTTGTGGGCCTGGTACTAAATTTAAAAAACGGCTTGCTAGAGGTGATCAGGGAATTAACCCATTAGATAGTGCGTGCAGACAACATGATATTATCTATTCTCAAACTAACGATATAAATAAACGACACATTGCCGATCAAGTGTTGGCCGACAAAGCTGAGGCAAGACTTAGGTCCACTAATAGTAGTGTAGGTGAACGTGCAAATGCATGGTTTGTTACGAATGCAATGAAAGCAAAAGTTAAATTTGGGATGGGGATCGGAAGAAAAAAATCTCAATGTGGAAAGAATCTTTTCAATAAGACCATAAGGGCAGCAACAAAACTCTTAAATCAAAAAAAACCGGAGGATATAGAGAGTGCAATAAAAATTGCAAATAAAGTTGTAAAAAAATCGTTTAAGGGGAAAAAAAGGTTATCAATAAATGTCCCCCGAATAATACCTATACCTAAAATAGGAGGATTCTTACCTTTGATACCAATATTGACTGCTCTGGGGACCATTGGAAGCTTGTCAGCCGGTGGAGCTACTATTGCACGAGTTGTAAATGAGGCAAAAGCGGCCAAAAAACAATTAGAAGAATCGAATCGCCATAATAAAAATATGGAGGCTATCGCTCTGGGAAAAGGTTTATATCTTAAACCCTATAAGAAGGGATATGGATTATATTTGAGTCCAAATCCAAAAAACTATTAAAAATGCTACCCAAAGGGGCTCTTACTGATGTTGATTTAAGGAAATTTGCAAGCGATTTACCAAATTTTAGGGGTGTTTTCATGCGTGACGCGCTCCCAAAACGTCCACTTGAAGCGGAATGTGGAATTGTCAATTTGGACATATCTACAGGGCCTGGCACACATTGGGTGGCATATAGAAAAGATAAAAATCACGTAGAATATTTTGATAGTTTTGGCAACTTGCAACCACCACAAGAAATAATTCGTTATTTAGGCAATGGCATAATGTATAATTATTCCAGGCACCAAAATTACAACTCTTTTAATTGTGGACACTTATGTTTAAAATTTCTTTACAATATATATATATAAATAAAAACAAATTTTAATATGGTCTAAAAAACAAAAAGTTGTTTTATTATAAAATGTTTAACTACAGGTATTTCTTCTTTTCTCTTACATTAACAATGCGGTTTTATTTAAGTCTGGTGTAAAATGACATTAGTTTTCGTATTCTTATCAACATAGAATCTAACATGACACAAAAACAAGTATCTGGCCCGACTTGGCAACTATCTGATGACCATGAACATGTTGTGAAATGACGATCATATTTTGATTTAACAATATAAATATTCTCATGTTCAGATAACCTTGAAATGCAGTTTTGAAACATCTCCAAATGTTCATCTAGAATGTTCTCCTTGTGTAGTTGTATGAACTCCTTCAGTTCCGTCAAAGTTGCAGAAATGTTTAAGTTTGTCATCCTTAATGTGTAGAATGACAACACCTCCAGAATCCACCGTTCTTCGAAAAGGACTGACACATTTTAGCAAATCCTGAGAGCTTTAGCTTAACTGCACGATATTTCGTATGTTTCTTGCACCTCTTTATGTTTCTTGTTCCTACTTCTCCTTCAGTTGTTTGAAGATCTACTACTTTTGTTGTGCACTCATAGAACATGTTTTTTACTTTCTTCTTCTTTTGCAATGAATTGATTCAAAAGTTCAATATCTTGCTCACCAATTTTGTCAAGCTTCATTGGCTTGACATTGCCTACGTCATTCATATGTTAGTGTGCCACCAATTTATATGTTCATTTGGGGGAAAACTCAAACAATGTTGATGATAAATTTTCGGGAATCTCTTCTCCTCTGCGCTTGCTTAATAACAACGATCTGTAAGAAAAACTTCCAAGTTTTGGACTATTGTATCAATTTGAAGAATTTTAAAATATTTCCAAGCTGTATGGCAGACACAATACTTATATTTGGACTTTTAATTTCCTGCACCCAAAACATTTCTTTCTAACTAAAACAAGACAATGTTCGTCTTTTGCTTACCTTTTTGTTTCTCTATGGCTGAAAAAAAATTAGAAAAGAAAAATTTAAAGTGAACTGACCGTCCCTTCTTAAAACGATAACAAGTGAAAGGGCATACTGCAAAAATAAAAACAGTTAGGTTTATTTATTTATATTTTTTTTATTGGTTGAGCGCAAAATTTTTTTGGCTCACCTGTATTTCATTGATAATTTGGAAACTTAAATTCTTGTTACCTTCTTTCGTGGCAACAAGAAATAAATTCTGATTATTTTTGTTCAGGATGACTATCTCATCATCCTGAAACTTTTCAGCCATATGGGCTGGGAAAAAAAACTGAGTGCTTGGGAACTCTGCTAATAGCCGATTCCCAAAGCGTGTTTGGATTTTTTTTAGTTTCTCTATTTTATAATATTTATTTACTTCTACCTCTGCTATATTAATGGTTTTCTTATTAATAACAAAAGTGCTCGACATTTTATTTGCATTAAAGCGCTCCAAAATGCTGTCCACACTTTCTTCAGCCTTGCGCTTTTTCGATGATGGTAACTGCTGCTGTTGTTGTGGTTGTTGCTGCTGCTGTTGTTGTGGTTGTTGCTGCTGCTGTTGTTGTTGTTGTTGATGATGATTTGGTGGTGACTGCTGGAACCATTGCTGTTGTCGCAGCTGTTCTGGTGTAGACAGCATACCACTGCTGAAAAACCCCTCCAGCACACTGTTTTTCAGATCCTCCTGTTGCTGCTGCTGCTGCTGTTGTCGCTGCTGCTGCTGTTGTTGCTGCTGCTGCTGTACCATTTTCAGTGAATGTGGGTCCCCAAGAAGAATATTTTCTAAAATTGCAGGTCTCTTCATTTCTGCTAAGGCTTCACAAAGTACTGATAGATTTTGTCCAAAATCCTAACCTTTTTATATCCATTTCATCTTCTTCTTCTTATCTCAGTTGGGATAAATACAAATTTATGTTATACAAACTTGCAAATTTTAGATAGGAACGTTTTTTTCCCCATCCTAACTGTTGGAGTTGTAAACACAGCAACCCCATCTAAAACTAAAAAACGTCATATCGCTCTCTTATATGCAATACTTAACGGAGTTTTAATATAGGAACTACCTTGCATTGGTATATATTTACTTATATTAAACACAATATTTATAATGGATGCCAATGCCCATCCACTATCTTTTTCTTGAAACTCATCAAATTTGTTTAGTAATTGGCTTTCCAAATTTTCAGATACAATATTTTCTATGATATTTTTATCACTTAAACTAATACATACATTTTTCGTACTTATATATTTCATCTCCTGTCTAATCTCCTCATTATCATCATATTTCCGGAACTCACCACAGAAAACAGCATTCATTTTTATGTTGATGTACTCGTTGATTATCTCCTGCAGTTGATTGATAATTATTGGTCTGCAATCCCTCAGAAAAAGCTTAGGATCGGCGTGTTTTAAATTGGTTATAACACCCGATCTGATCCTTTGTTTAAACGCCGAATTCGGGAGATCTTCCCACTTTAATATCTCCTCACTTGATTGTGAAACAAAGAGTTGCTTGTACGATGATAATGTACCGAGTGCTGATGTAAGATAATAATTTTGCCCGGTAAACTTAGCATCAGGTAACCAACTTTTTAAAAGTTCCATATCTTTTTCGCAGTGTTTTAAATTTGCTTCAATGTTCGCGGCATCATCACAATCACTATTTCTCCGCAAAAGGAAACTCAATAAATGTGATTGTTGTCTTTCTATCACTTCTTTAATTTGAGGATCCATATTATTTGTTATTACAGTGAAGTATATATATTAAAAATGCAACAAGTGTCAATGACCCCGTACACAGATTTTTTTTGTTCGTAGCAACACACACCAGATTAGTCAGACGCAGATCAGAATAAACTGCAACAAGTGTCAATGACCCTGTACACAGATTTTAATTTTTTTGTTCGTAGCAACACACACCAGATTAATCAGACGCAGATCTGAATAAAATGCAACAAGTGTCAATGACCCCTAAACAGATTTTTATTTTTTTGTTCGTAACAACACACACCAGATTAATCAGACGCAGATCAGAATAAAATGCAACAAGTGTCAATGACCCCGTACACAGATTTTTTTTTGTTCGTAGCAACACACACCAGATTAATCAGACGCAGTTCAAACGACCTTGAACTACCTTCAAGTCAAACGACCCTCAAGTAAAACGACCCTCAAGTAAAACGACCCTCAAGTCAAACGACCTCGAACGACCTTCAAGTCAAACGACCATGAAGTCAAAGCGGCCTTGAAGTCAAAAAAAACGACCTTGAACGGTGATGACTCATTTCTGACTCATTTCCTGGTCTAGAACCGGCATAGCCCGAACGACCTTCAAGTCAAACGACCCTCAAGTCAAACGACCTTGAAGTCATCTTGAAGTCAAAAACGACCTTAAAATCACATCACACACCAAATTAGTAATCCCCCTCAACCGACCATGAAGCTCTCAACACATGAACGGCCTTCCTGTCAGATGACACGTTACCGCATGTCTAGAACACAGCAATCCCATCTAAAACTAAAAAAAACGTCATATAAATCATAGCATAAACATATAAACACACTGCACAAGCGATCGACTCTATAACCCCGAATAAGCATTTTCTAATGTTCGATGTATAACGAACATCCCCCGGCTAAGGTCATTTATGCAAGCAACGCACTTAAGCGAACCAAACGACCACATGCGCGAGGTCATAACCAATCGAACTGATCTTTTGTGCTTGAACGTCGACTGGTCATTTATACAAGCTACGCACTTGGGTGACCCAAATGACTGCACGAACCAAGTAAACAAATTCTGTAAAATCGGTATTATGATGACACTCAATGGTAACACATTGCTTCCAGGTTCACATACATACATACTTACTTTATGGGTCATGGATAAATGAATGGGGGGAAATCAAAAATAATTTTTTTTTCAGTCTTGAACAAACAATAAACAAAAAAACGGAAAACCTTGAAGTCAAAGCGACCTTGAAGTCAAAACGGCCTTGAAGTCAAAGCGGCCTTGAAGTCAAAAAAACGACCTTGAACGGTGATGACTCATTTCTGACTCATTTCCTGGTCTAGAACCGGCATAGCCCTACTACTCAGAGCATGTCGAAATTACAAGCCTAAAATAGAAACCTACAAGAATGAAAAAGGTAGCGTAGTGGTATAATTACCACTGAATAGAATTAACATTAAAGGCCAAATCGGTTCCCACCAACTCTTTATTGAGCCTACAATTTCGTAATATATTTATCCAAGTTTTCCCAATTCTATCAAGATAAACTTAATACCATTAATGGTATGTCATCACTGGTGTTTGGATTAAGTTTAATGTTCTATACGAACTAATATGAACATTGTAACTGTGGAAGAATTGATCTTAGGTATTGTGATCAAAGATCAAAGAAAGGAACATCAAAGAACTTGATGTGCGCACCTAACGAAGCCTGAATTAAAATCTTGTGTGCTTGTAAGGCACGTTGTTATAGTGCAAGGAGTAATAAAACAGTAAACTTATATATGTAGTTGTGATCATCTAGCTTAAGTAGTCAACAATCTTTTCATTTCAAATGTTTAAAATCGTTTTCAATTCGTTTTTCATTATTGGGTTTTCCTGTTGTGGGATCTACTTTACATGCCGAGCTTGGTTAGGCGAAGGGTTCGTAGCTTGGGACAAGGTAGGTTAAGGTTCGACCACGGGCAATCATCTTTCGGACGCCGTGTTTTTTCGTCTTTCTAGTGTCTGTGGAATGAGCATCTATAGATATTTGGATGGGACCATATGAAGACGGCATCATGCCATTACAATCACGCCATATGATTTCACGTCCCTTATGTATCATCCCTTAGGTGTGGCTGAAAGAAAAGAGCGTGTGCAGTTCGGTAGGCTCTGAATAATCAGTTGCGAACAGCCGAGCTAGGTGAAGCTAGTAATTCAAGTGTTACTATGCTAGGCTTAATTTTAGTCGAAGGATCCAGGTAAGTTTTTTCCCTTCGATTTATGCTCAAAATTCTCCATTTCACACCCCACATATTTTTGGATGAACGGAATAGAATGATCTAAAGAATGGACCATGCATTTCACCTACCTACATTTGCGCAACTCAGTGGACCAGGCTTAAAACCTAAATACGCGGTGTTATCTTGTCTAAGATTAGATATAAAGGCGTATGGCGCCTACAACTACTGAGCAGTAGAGTAAAGAATTGCAAGTTGCTGTTGGTGATGTGGGTTCTGTGTAGACAAAGAGAAGCTCAGGCTCTGGGGCAAAAGGTATAGTAACCCCAGAAGACAAGAAAATCAGAAGGAATAATTTCAAACATTTTTACTTAGGATCTGAGTTAGGGTTTTTTTTATTTTTTTTTTTCAAGCATTTTGTTTTTATTCTTCAAAATAAGTTAATGTAGACAAAAATGCTTAAGTTTACCTTAACTAATAACAATTACCTTACTGGCCGCTCTAGGTCTTAGGTCTTTCGACCTTACGACAAGGTTAATTGTACTGAATGATCGATTTGTAATAGGTCCGCGACAAAAGCAATAACTACTGGGTCTTACACTGATTGTGTATTTCGATTTTTACGAATTTGTTTTTCTGTATTTTAAGGTGAAGGCATTTAGCTGGGAAAATTATAAACAGAAAAAAAAACTTAGCATCGCAGAGTCTTGACAAGGAGTTCCCATATTATAATCAAATTCGTGATGATCCGTCGTGTTATGTCAAACATATCAAAATCATATCAAAACATCTCCTAAAGGCCAACTGCATTTGAAGGCCGTTTTCGATCTTTAGTTTCCTTGTCCTCGAAACCAGGCAAATGCAGATTTTGAATACCCTCAACCCCATTGCATCATATAAACTTAAAATTACGTAGCGACCTACTTTCCATTAGATTAATATTTTTAAGATGTTGCTGAAAATATTGTTACTAAGAAAGCCACGACGGTCAAAACAGCCTTCAATAGCAACTATACATGTCTCCGGCAAAAAGGGTTTGACATGGCGTCTTCCAACCAGAACTTGAATATTTCGCAAGTAAATTCTTTTCTGCTGAATTCAGAAAACGGCATTTTAGCGGTATCGAATTAAATATTCCATAAAGGGTGTCCAGTGGAAAATTTTCAAGGTTGAAATAAAATAAATAAAAAACTGAAAATTGTAGATAATCCCTTTTTTTGGAAAAATATATAGTCATGTTGGGGTTTTAATTTTTTATTGTGTTCCAGGCACTCTTGCAGCCGGACATTCACATTTGCAATAACGCGTGAACAAAAAGCTGGTTCAATTTCGCGCCAGTTTTGCAGCGAATATTCACTTGCAAGGCCTGAATTGTTCGAGGATTTTTAATGTAAACCCTAAACTTAAGGTATACCCACAAAAAAAAGTTGTGAGATCCGGAGAGCCAAGTAGTCAGGGTATGTCTCCTCACTTCCTGGGCAATTAGTTCGGGAAAATAGCCCAGCTTCTCCATCGAGATCCTATCCGTGTGTGGTGTAGCACCGTCTTGCTGAAATAGCCTTCTGTTGTTGTGCACTTGCGGCAACAGAAACTCGTCCATTCGGCAATACAGTTCAGCAGTGACTGTAATAAGGGCCAATTATCCCTCGGTCAGAAATGACACACCATATCGTCGTTTTGGGGCAATGCAAACGTTTTTGTTGGCATTCTCTAGGCTTGTTTGGGCGCCAGTAATGCAAGTTCAGTTTATTTACGTAGCCGTCGATATGAAAATCTACTTGAACTCTAAATAATGCGTTGCCAAACGTTCGTGCTGTTCGAAAACTTTCAAGTATTGTTTTTACAAAAGTTTCTCGCGAAGGATACTCACTTTCTTTAGACCTTGCATGATTTGGATTTTGTATGGAAAATCTTGTATAATTTTCATTCCTGTTGAGGCCGCACTTTTTCTTATGGATTTAAGCGTATTTCGCATAATTTCGTGTCGAATTTGAGCGACATGTTCCGGCGTCGCTGCTAATGTTGATGGTCCCGGAGGAGTTCTGTTCCCCATTGTCCTTTCTTGTCTTGTTTCCTTTGCACCCACCAAATAAATTGCGTGCACGGACCAGTCTGCGTAAATTGAAGTGAGTACAATCACAATCACCCGTTTTCAAATATTGTTCACCCACCAATGCGCGGTGTGGTGCCGACCAATGATTCATCGCGATTAATAAATCTGCAAAAAATGCCCATCGAACGATTACCTAATCCCGCCGGTTTCGAACATTCGAAATTTAAAGTTGAAAATTTCCCGCTCCCATTACATTCTTTCGAAAATTTAAATTGTCTCTTGTATATTTTCGACCACTGAGATATTGTGGTGTCTTTGACACGCAATTGTAAAGCATCCATAATAATCTTCTTACATTCTAAACTGCCTTAAATTTACTGGGGTAGCAAACCTTAAACTTTTTACACAATATGCTGTACGGCCTACATGGAAGCGGCTTTGAGCATTTACAAAGCTAAGGCTTTCCTCAAATTTTATTTTCTACATGAAAGCACTTTTCTTAAGTGAGGGGTGGACTTAACGGGTCTGGAAACCCTAGAGCTTTGATGACCTATTGCTAGAGTTTATTACACCGTTGCCGAAAAGCTTCCATTGTCCCTCTTCCACAAAATTACTCATTACCAAGGTCACTTTGTTTGAAGTTTGGGTAGGCTTACAATAGATTAATATAAAACATCTCACCCTTGTCGTACAGACTGTTTGATTCGTTTGAAATGCAAACAGCACCTCGTGTATCCTTCCGTATCCGTAGCACTTTGAATGTTGTCCCGAGAACTCAGCAACGTCTCTAGCATACGCCCATGTCCCCACCGCACCACTCATTATAAATTATGTTTTAATTGAATTAAATATTAATTGTGTCAACACAACGGGCGAAAGTGTACGAATTCGATTCGCAAAGGTATGTACATCCTTTATGCTCAAACAATCCTTTACCTTTCCATTTTGCACAGACTTTAGCTTTGCTCGTGCCTTTGCTTTTGTGCTTAATGTATGCGTAAAGGTGCAAACAACCTTGTACATATATTAGTATATCCAGGAGCGTTTGTTTTGTTCATTACCGGCCCACCATTCGGGTATTGGATGGCAAAGTGCTACCGTGCCATAGGGGCAGCGCTTGGCGTCGCCACCATCAGTCGAATGGCAAACAGGAATAACAATTCAAACAGCAGCAGTATGAATGAAAAGAATACAACCGTCGGAATGTCCCTGAGCCACGACGACCTTTATCATCACGCTATGCCGAGTGTGATTATGAGTTTACGCATGTGTTTGTTGCCAATACACTCGCACGAACCTTTGTCAGGGTTGTTCTATTGTAAAATTAAAGTTTTTTTTTTTTTTTTTTTATTCGTTCAGTAGAAATAAAATAAAAATAAAAAGAACAAATAAAAAACCGAAACGTCGTGCATAGGAAAGTGGAAAACTGAAACAAATACGGGGAAAAAGCCAGGACGCGGGCGAAAGAAACAAACAACCGGGAAGTGGGAGCAACAACGCCAAAGGATAACGATATCAAAGGGAATATACTTACGAAGGCGCACTTTTGCAATCGTTCCGCCCTAAATGGCAGCCGCTAAGGAAATTAAAAATGAATACAAAACTGGCATTCGGTTGGCTTTTTGTTTTACGTTAGTTAAAAGTAAAGTTGCAATACTTTGGTTGGTACACTAGGGCGCTTCTCAAGCCACTAGCCAGCCTTATAGCTTTGACTTATGAAATGTTACTTATCCCATATTTTGTTTATTTTTTTTTGTTGTTTGTTTTGCATACCAAGTGCGGCTAGAAGAAACTCGCATCAAAAGATGGACTTTGAATGGAAAGGAGCCGCATTGGGGCAAAGGATATTGCACTCGTCGGGTCGACTTTGAGTCGAGCGTCTTCATACCGGGTCAAAGGGATATTTTATTATTTGAAAAGGAGCATGGGGTGCTCGGCTGCAAATGATAAATTAGGGAGTCTACTCGGTATTTCATTTTCTCGAAAATTAATTTGTTAGAGACGAAGAGTGGCTGGCTATTCGGGTCGTTGACGGTCAATGGTGGAAGTGAGTGGGACTTGAATGAATCGGTCGACAGATGAAGATGAGTTTTGTGCTTAGGATCTGTTGACCCGTCGTGGACATTGAGTCGGGTCTTAAGGCTAATTTGTCTCAATGCGATCCTATTAACGTTTTCTGCTTGTTGACTATTCAGTTACGAGTGAAGGGTGCTCTTTATGCCCAGTTTGATTTCAGTAATTTTTCCTTGGAAGTAAGCTTCTGAAAGGGTTTCAAATGACTAGGTTACTGTAATTAAGAAAAGGAACAAAGAATTCCCTTGGCAGTAATGTAATAAAGTGTACTTGTCAATGTTCAACTAAAAGGTTTTGAAGGAAACTATTATATTAAAAGAGGTTTTTTTTTTTTTTAATTTGTTGATTGACAGGGATCTGTGGAGGTCTTAGAGCTAAGGCATTTGGGAAGTTTTTGACTTATTCCCTTCTACATTTTTTTTTTTATGTAAATGTTTAGACCTAGTTAGAAGTAGAACATAGTTCACAACAGTGCGGGTCTTTTATAGTGAAACTTTTCTTATACGAACGTCAACTTTATTGCACCTTACCTCGGACATTTTTTGACTTAAGCTCGGCGGTTTTTACTAAATGTGGTAGGGAACAACTTGGTCTTTCGGAATCTTTGAGGACGAACAAATTAGATATCATGAAAATAGATCTCTATGTGTTTCCCACTTGAAAACCATTTAAGCAGAGCTCCTCGAAATATAGTGCACAGTGCTTCTGCATATGAGTGGGAAAGTTCGTCAACTCGAAAAACTCTGGTCGGAACGAACGATGTAGGCGCGCAGCACCTGCTTTCGATAACGACGAGCTGCGAGCTGTATTGGAGTCTGACCGTTACCAAACTAGAAGGGACGTAGAAAGGAAATTGGGCTCGACTTCTCTCGTCACCTACAAATAAGAAAAATCAAGAAATCGTCAAATGGCATCCTCATGAGCTGACTGACTAAAACGTGATGCGCCGGCTGAAGGTTTGCACGTCGCAGATCTGCACACTGACTATAATAGATGCTAATGAAACACCGAAACATAGGCCAGAACCAAATTATAGTCCAAGGACAAAAAAGCTTGTTTCCTGGTTGTCATTATTTATTATTCCTTTCTGAACATGGGCGGAACTATCAATACTTAACCCGCCAATGGTGACGTAAATTTTACTTACATCACTGGTGACGCCGGTCTGACAGAAGATTTTTCAAATCGTATTATTAATATTAAACTTTTTTTTTTAATATGTTATTTGACAATAAAACAAAGATATTTAATCAACTTAGGCTCTTTTATTTAAATTTGTAGAGTTCATAAATTATTTTGCGAAAAGCACTTAAAATAACTGTTTTCAAACATAACTTTTTTAAAATTAAGAAAAAAAAATCACATATTCATATAGTTAAATTAATTCAATTACACTTTTAACATTAGGAACTCAAAAAAAAAAAAAAAACCTTACATATAAAAAATAAAAAAAACTACCACTATTCATTTATACAAGTGCTGCAACTGGGCACTATGTGTTCCAGACACAAATATTTTTTGCATTTATGGCAAGTGTATTTAGTTTTTCTGTTTTTCTTCCACCCACACTCATAAGTACATCGTCAATCTTCAAAATGATATCCTGATATCCTTTGCCTTATAGACCTTGGTAAGTTTAACTGCATTTGTCGTTGTCTTACGTGAGGTTCAATAAGTTGCATGGCCAAATTCTCAATGAAGTTACGACGTTTAAGATTTGATTTTTGATTGTTGGCTGTATGTATCACTTGACTCTTTATTGTACTTACATTAAGCATAGCGTAGAAGACTACCATAGGCCAGCGCCTTGTTGCTCGAGCACAGTTGTAATTCGCACATAATCGATCTACGACATCAACGCCGCCCTTGGTGTCATTGTAGCTCAAAATTATATCGGGCTTTTGAGTTTCGGCATCGACTTTATCATCATTGTACATCGTACTTATAAGAAAACATTTTTGCCTACTTTAGGAACATGCGAAACCAATACCATGTTTTCACGAAAACCAAACATATTCGATTTGACTCTTCGACCACGTACTACGTTGAATTCGGAAGGAATTTCTTTCTTATTTTTTCTAATGGTGCCGACAATAGTTAACCCTTTCTGAAGCAATGCTTCAGCTAAGGGTACACTAGTGAACCAATTGTCAGTGGTAATGCTACGGCCAGTATTAAATATTGGTCCACATAATCTTTGCACGACAGCGAAGCCAGAATTATTTACATAGTAGGGTCCTGTTTGTGGCTGTTTTCCGTGATAAATTTCCATATTAAATGTGTCAAACATTTTAGCATCACAAAGAGCTTGAATTTTGATGCCATATGGATTGTCTAAATCCACACCTTCCGCGGAAACCTTCCAACTTCTCATCGACAGTCACAAAAGCAGACAAAGTGTAATTAGCCTTACAATTTTCGACAAATTTCTCGAATATTTCTCGCACACGGCAAATTTTGTCCAATGCTTTTCTATTTACCCTGGTAGTGCCAGGATAAAGTTCGCAAAGAAAAAAATAGAAACCTCTGGGCGGACGTGGAAAGCCGAAATATTTCAATAGAACCACCATCTGTTCTGAACAATTCTTCAATATTCAGGTTTGATTTTTTTAACTCCAGCTAATAGCTGCAAACCTATCAAGCAATAGATCTCGTTGAAATCTGTCTCTTTGGCGTATGGCTCTCTGGTAAAGAGTCCGCCAAATAATTTTTTTTTTTTTGAAAATGCTATAAAAAAAACTACTGAATATTTTCTCAAATTTCCTTTTTTATTTGAAAGTACAATCCTTCCGGTTAATAATGGAAAATAATTTCATTCAAATGGCTGCCTCGGCTGGCCATGCAGTAGCCTACACGATCGGTCCAATTTTTAAGCACATTATCGATTGTGTGCAGCTGTATTTCACCAATGGCTTCACGAATATTGTCCTTTAAAGCGTGAATTGTCTCTGGCTTGTCGGCGTAACACTTATCTTTGACGGCACCCCACAAATAATAGTCCAACGGTGTCAAATCGCAGCTCCGAGGTGGCCAAACGACATCAGCTCTGCGGCTGATAATGCGATCTTCAAAAACAGGGTGCAAAACATCGAGTGTAGCTTCGGCTGTGTGGCACGTAGCGCCGTCCTGTTGAAACCAAATGTTGCCAATATCCTCCTCTTCAATTTTTGTGAACAAAAATTCGTTCAACATGGCCCGATAACGATCGCCATTGACTGTAACGGCCACTCCTTGCTCATTTTCGAAGAAAAATGGCCCAATTATGCCTCTGGACCAAAATCCGCACCAAACAGTGGCTCGTTTTGGGTGCACCGGCTTTTCAATGTATGCGTGCGGGTTTTCTGTGCCCCAAATGCGACAATTTTGCTTGTTTACATACCCGCCAAGATCAAAATGAGCTTCATCTGAAAAGATGATTTTTTTGGCAAAATCGGCATCTTCTGTAAGTCGATCGCAGGCCCACTTAGCGAAGCGAAAACGCATTGGATGGTCAGTTGGCTTCAACTCCTGAACCAATTGGACTTTGTATGGCGTCATACCAAGGTCTTTATGCAAAATTCGTCTCAATGATGTCTCCGAAATGTTCAATTGTTGAGAACGACGGTGAATTGATGTTGATGGCGCTTCACGCACACTTTCTGCCGCAGCAGCAATATTCTCGGGTGTACGCACTGTTTTTGGCTTTTCACGCTTTGGTTTATCGATGAGGATGCCAGTTTCTTTCACTTTTTTCACAAGATAACGAACATACGGAGCTGACGGTGCTTCTCTTCTTCCAAAATCCGTACGCAATTTTCGCACACATTCTGCAACATTACCATGATTTTCAAAGTAATGTCGCAATATTTCCCAGCGTTGTTCAAGCGTATACACAACCATATTCGTTCAGCGGAAGGATAAAACTAATTATCTGTCAAATCAGACATGAGCTAAGTGTTACCATTCACGAAATAAGCACTACTTGAAAAAAAAACGTTAGATGGCGGACCCTTTATAATTATGTGTCACAGTACCGATGTATTGGTTGGTATACTTTACAATTATGTGAATTATATTATCCTAAAAAAAGTGTCTCCAAATAGCAAGGGGGTCTCTGACAGTTGACACGACTCGTTTATGCCCTAGTAACTGTGTTTTTATATTGGCACACTTAGTACGAACAGATTGGCGAGGAGGTGCCTTTATCTTTTCCAATATAAAGTAGGGAGTTGATGTTACCTGTAGATTTTCGATTACTCAGATCTCTTCTGGTTCGTTTTTTATGAGCTGTCTTCATCAAGTGTTGTTTCTTGTAGAAGATTTTGAAGATGACGATGTTCACTTTCCTAAGCCATGCTGTAACGTGGTTTAAAATATAAAACATGTGCAAAAAGTTGTATTGTAAAATATTGATACAATCTTTATAACCTCACTGATCATATGAGAATGCAATAAAACAATAAAAATAATAACAAAGTAGGTAAAAAACGTAAATATCCCTGAAGAAATACATATTGTACAGTAAGTAGTTCAACTATGACTGCTTCACTTACATAAACGGTGATGCACGGTCTCATGCACCGGATTGCTACCAAAAATACAAACGTCTGCTCGCTTGGCCGTTTCGTTGTGAACTGACGATAAGGGATGTTAAATGCGGCAGCTACACAAAATCACTGCGAAAATTAGTGACGGAGGACAAAGTTATTTGAATTTTTAAGAACACCCGGTCTCACAGAAACATATATAGGTCACCGATTAAGCCAGATGGAAGAAAAATATGTGAAGCTACTCGCTTAGTAGCAGAAACCAGAATGAGACGTGCGTCTTTCGTACGCCTTCCCCCGTGACACCCTGAAATTTTGAAAGAAGTTCAGGTTCGTACCGACAAAACCCGTTACAAACGAGCTTCTATCCGTGAATACGTGTGAGCTCATTTCATTTTACCGCAGTGTACTCCCGCCACACACACTCTTGGAATTATAACAATGGGTGTGATTGTTTACAAAATTTTGACAGCACTTGAGGTACCCACGTGCTCGCCCGAGCTTGTAGGCAAACGTCGGCGGCCATTTTAAGTGGTGCGTCTCATTGGTGGTTTCTGCTTAGTAGTCTAAATTAGTGACAGTAACGGAGTCATATTGCTGCATGATAACGCTCGACATACATACATATGTATATGTCGCATCATTGCGATAGTGTGTGTTGTTTTGCTCTCTATTCATCTTCGTTTTGTGTCCGTTTCCTTTTGTTGTGCTATTCCTTCGCCCGCGTAAGTTTGAGCGCATGCAAATGATTTTACTCAAAGAATCTTGTGTAAATGAGACGAGGCGTCCTCTGCCGCTTAAGGCTCATTCACACAGAACGCGTTACTCTACTTTACTGTACCGTCGCGTTACGGCGTTACGGTTGTATTACATTGCATTGCATAATTCGTACCACACCCATGGCGTCTTACTTTTAGGAACGCGACGTTACTTTTCGGGTTGTACAAAATTACAAAGGTTGCCAAGGTAACGCTACGTGTATGAAATAGTCAATATCGCCGAACGCCGCGTTAGGAAGTAACGCTGTAACGTCGCGTTATAACGGGTTCTGTGTGATTGAGCCTTTAGTGTGAACGGGATGACAATATGGGCACTTTCCGACTGCCAATTTGGAATGGAGAAGGTCACGGTTCAGAAGCCTCAGTAATGAAACAGAAACCGGAACGAGACGTGTGTCGTTCGTACGTCTTCCCCCGTGACTGCCTGATATTTTGAATGAAATCCAGGTTCGTAGCGACAAAACCCGTTACAAACAAACTCTATTCATGAATACGTGTAAGGTCATTTCATTTTACCGCACTCTTGGAATTATAACACTGTGCGTGATTGTTTACATAATTTTGACAAAATCCCGGGTTCCCACGTGCTCGCCGCAGTTTGTAGGCAAACGTCGGTGGCCATTTTAAGTGGTAGGTCTCATTGGTGGTTTTTGTAATGAGATAACCTCGAGATGGATAAAACGGAGTCAACTCTTAAGGCCCCGGCCCATAGAATCAGTTGATCCGCCACTCCGTTGATTTCAACTGAGAGCAAACGTGTTGGCGAATAGAGAAGGCAAGCATCGGCCCATAGTACCAGTCAGTCCGTTGACAATTGTCGATGACATTTATTAATTGGTGGAGTGCGTTCATCTGAGTTATATAATGGATGGCACGAATGGCCTTTGATCGCCTCGCCTCAATCAGTTTTTCCTCGCACATTTTATAATATTTTTTTCCGCGAATAATGTTCACTTTTCGCACACTAAACGACTTTCACCAACCGAATCGTACTTTGAAATGTCAACCGAGTTTGAAGTTTCTCCCAGTACGATAGAGTTCCTAAACATTCTCTCAATGCATCCACCAATGAACGTGCTTACTCTCAATTCGCGAATGCGTGAAACTCAAAATGTGTAAGTTCCAATATGTGTATGAACTGCTGTGTCCGTGCCACAGGTACATACACAACCGGCCAAGAGAATAAGACCACTGAGCAGAGAATAAGACCACAACACCTCAAATGAGAACCACTCAGCTGTTAACAACTCAGCTGTTCTTGCGGAGATCCGCCTAATGAGAGCAGAAATTAAAGAAATCTCGGCTAGCTGTGGTTTCCTGGCTGCCAGGTACGACGAATTAAACACAAACATAAAAAAAAACAACAACCTAATGGAAATAATAACTAAAGAAATGAATGAACTAAAAGAAAAAAACAGGAAAAAAGACGAATTAATTGAAAATCTACAATTGCAAGTCTATACCCTGGAACAACAAACAATTAAAAACAATGTTGACATCAAAAATATCCCTCCTATGGCTCAAGAAGATCTTGTTGAAATAGTAAAGGGAATAGGTAAAACCATTAATCATGAAATAAATAACACTGATATTATTGACGTTTACCGAACTAAAACAAAAGATTCACAAAAATCTACAATAGTAGCAACATTTGCCTCTAGCATCTCCAAAATGCACTTTGTGAAAAAAGCACGCGCAACCCGCTCCATAAAATTAAAAACAGTGATGCAGAATATAAACAAAAATATTAACACGCACGCATCGTTGTCGGATGCCACTGTTTACATAAACAATCAGCTGACAAAACACAACAAACACTTGCTATGGGTGGCAAAGCAGAAAGCAAAACAAGAAAACTGGAGATTTGTGTGGGAGAGTGCGGGAAAAGTACTGGCCAGACAAAACGAGAGTGCACAGCCGATATTAATAAGAACGGTTAGCGATGTAGACAAAATAACACGCACACAATGATTGTCTCAATGTATTTAAGAAACACATCTCTTTTAAAATCCAAATGGAGAACACAAATGAAAACGATAGCTTATTTATTGATTTGAATTGTAGGGTGATAGAGGGTTTTAGCGGCATAAATATAAATGAATTTAAAAATAAAAAATGTTGCTATCTGTGCTTTAATATAAGATCACTACGTAAAAATTAGAATGATTTCTGCTTAAACATAAGCAAGTTTGCCATCTGCGTAAAAATAATAGTTTTAGTGGAAACGAATATAAAAGATGAAGAAAAAGATTTATATAGGATGGATGGTTTCGAAACGGAATTTTGGAATAGAAATGAACGTAGAGGTGGAGGAATCTTAATGCTTATACGAAGTAATTTGGGACACATACGCCTACCTTCTGAAACGGTAACATACGAAAGCATAAAAATTCGGTATATGGAATACAATAAATATAAGTACGTACTTGGAATATATAGACCACCAGGTTTAAGTAAAAAAAGGTTCACTGAAGAATTTGAAAATAATGTAAAACTAATGGGAAAGAATGATGTTGTCGTTATGGGTGATATGAATATCAATGTCAGTGATTCAAATTCAAACGACGTGAAGGACTACTTAGAGATGTTAGCGTCATTGGGACTAATGAACGTCATAACGGAGTATACCAGGGTAGATCCAATAAATGGGACGAAGTCGATAATCGACCATATCTTAGTTAGTGCAGCACATAACCAAATTATTTCTGCAGTAATCGAAAGCAGTATCTCCGATCATTATCCAATCCTATACTCAACAGGTATACAAAGTCCACCTACCGAAGAAAAAAATGTTAATAACTCCCATATATGTAATGTTAAAGTAAGTGAACTGATTGGTGAAACAAATTGGGACGATGTTCTGAACGAAAATGATGCTGTCTCCATTTACCAAAAATTAAGCGACATCTGTAAGAATGATAAAAAATAAAAGAAAACATAACCCTTGGATGACCTCAGATTTAGTCGCCAAATGTAAAAAAAGAGATGAACTCTACAGAGTATATCCGAGATGCTTAGTATAATCAGTTCACTTGGTGAAAACAAGGCACCAGGAATCGATGGAATTCGAGCGGTGGATATTAAAAATCACGCGGATATTTTTGCACCAATTCTATGCAAATTTGTTAATCTGAGCCTTAACCAAGCAAAAATTCCAGATACGATTAAAACTGCTGTGGTAAGACCTATATATGTATAAAGGTGGTGCTAAAAATGAACTGTGTAATTACAGACCGATATCTGTATTAGAAAAGTGTCTGGAAGAAGTAATCTCAAGTAGGCTACAGAGTTTTATTGAAAAACACTCGCTCATCCATAAGAATCAGTACGGTTTCCAGAAATATAAAAGCACTGGCAAATTGTTGGGAGAATTCGCAAACTGTATCAACGAAAGTTTAAATAAAAGTCACCACGTATTAGTTCTGTTTATGGATTTTAGTAAAGCTTTTGATACGCTCAATCATACAAAGCTACTGGAGGCGCTTGAACGTATTGGAATACGAGGAGTAATGACGGACTGGCTAAAAAACTATCTGCACAATAGGCATTTTTGCGTCAAAATAAAAGATATCTACAGTCAAAGAGAACCCGTTCAATATGGAGTCCCCCAGGGATCAAAACTGGGACCAATTCTGTTTATACTGTACACGAACGAGCTCCTCGGCTTATTTAACGAGAGCATTCCCTTTGCTTATGCCGACGATACAACTATAGTCGTGCGACATAGATCTCTACAGACGGCGACAACAATAATGCAAAAGGAGTTCAACACCGCTGTGAAATGGTGCCATGACAACGGAGTGACGATCAACGCCTCAAAGACAAAGATGATGCACATTAGAAGTCCACATTTCCAAGCTACCCAACAACAAATCTACTTTAGGAATGATGACTGCCTTAACACAACTAGTCACTTGATTGATATAGTTGAAAGCTACAAGTACCTTGGAGTAACCATCGACAGCCATTTTCTTTGGGAAAAACATATAAACGAGCTTCGCATTAGTTTGAAAAAAGCCTTATATGCACTAAAACATCTACAGTACCATGCCACAAAACCAGTGTTAAAACAGGTGTACTTTGCGCTAGTCGAGTCAAAGTTAAGATATGGAATACTTGCCTGGGGAAGTGCATCCAAAACTCACATTCGCAAGCTACAAAAACTACAAAATGCAACACTAAGACAAATAAACGGAAATATCTCTCATGAGGTCTCTGAAAGAAGAACCTTTAATGTCCTCCAAGTAGAAAAAATCTATAAGATGACGATCATTCTGGAGTATTATGATGACAACAGATTTAAAACACCAATCAACCACGGGATGAACACAAGAAGATATGCCCAAGGAATGCTTCAGGTGCCACGCAGCTATAATAACTATGGTAGAAGACAACTCAACTATATTGTTCCAGAATTGTTAAACACACTTCCACAAGCGCTAAAAAACATCAGAAATTTTAAAAAAAGAAAGAAAAACATTAAGAACTTTTTATTAAACTTAAATTGTTAAATTAACGTTGTTAAATAATCCATTATATCTCTTAAATTTGTAAGTGAAATTAATTGAAATTGTAACTATAACTAAGCTTACTTTCTTAAACATACATAAAACTTTTTGTAACGCAACCATCTGCAGAAAAGCCATTTAGGCTTCGCGGAAACATATAAATATTGTGAATTATTATGAAATGAATGAAATAAAAATAAAATAAAATAAAAATAAAAATCATTTTAACTGCGCAACAATGCGTATGTGAATTAAAATCGTAGTTTTCACTGACATGCTCATCTATTGCATTGGAGAAAAAAAAGTGTAAGTATTTCATGTAATGGTGCCTATTTTGATTGATGTGAGTATCAAAGGAGCTACAGTTGTTTGAAGTTTCATTAGGTCTGTTCCCGTACTTTTTGGGCAGAAATTCACAGATTCTCATTTTTCAAAGAGTGGGGATGAAATTCTCTTAAAGAGAAGTGGAAACACCAAAAAGTACGGGAACGCGTTGAACCACAAAAGTTGCACACATTTTAAATGTCAAAAATATATGTTTGAATTCGATACATTCGTGGATTCGTTTGTAGGTGCAATATACTAATTTGCAAAAACATACATATTTTCAGATTGCTATTTATTAGGTAATCAGCATATCCATGCACTAATCATTTAGTAACGCCTTATAGAGACAATGGACATCTTACAAATGCACAAAAGAATTTTAATATAAAACTGAGCTCTTGTCGTATGATAGAATGACAGAAATCAGCTGATTTCACAAAGCTGTGACAAATTACCCACATACATTTCTTGGGCTAAAATTCGCAGCATGGGGAAATTTTTTACTCTCTCGAGAGCGCTCTCTGATGTCCAAAAGTGTGAATTTTTCGAGTACGGGAACAGACTTTCGTAGTTTTTCGTAGTTTTTCGTTAATTTGGACTGTTTATGTCAGGTACGGGAACAGACCTATTATGAAATCCGATAGTGCAAATGTTAAAAGACTGGAGCAGTTCATAAGCGAGTGCTTCAGATAATAAGGAATAACAATGGGACGATTATTACCTTTCAGGGCCTGTGTTAAACTTTGACTTTCTAAGAATATGAAGCTATTTTACATTACATTTTTCAAAACCGACTTTTGAGGTCCGAATTCACGATTTGTCCTTTTCTATGAGAATAATTGTAGGTATGTCCAAAAAGTAAAAGGAATTGTATAATTTCAAGTAAAGTACGTATCTAAAACATGCATGAGGCATGTGAGGCATTAATACCTTCTGCTTGCAAACATGTATCTCTACACTGCTAACTGAATCGTTTGTTTACCCTGGTGTTAGCTGTCCAAGGTTACATGTAACTTGATATGTTAGGGGATTTGTTTTACATATTTTCAAGAGTTGGATTCTCCCATGGTATGCGCACATGAACCTTTTATTCTGAAACCTATCTCCCGAAAAAAAAAAAATTAAAATTGTATCATCTCCGGATGCATAAAGAACTGTTGACGTCTCTAATTTTTAAGGGTACCAAACGGAAATTCGGTAGTTAGAGTAGGTGAGTCACGCTGAAAAATCTGTGTTTTTATTATTGGGTTTCAGCTAATCGGGTCCACTTTACCATGGATAAGCAGTGCAAAACTTCCAAGTAGTAGTTGTATTTTGCAAATGTTCGCTGTTTTTTACTGTTCGAGGATTTTTGTGGTTCTTCGAGTTTCGAGGTGTACGCTAGAATTTGGCGTTTCTTCCAAGTTATCTGCTTAAATTCCGGGTGGAATATGTATATGAGACAAAGAAGTATATATGTATAAGAATTATTCACCTCAGCTGAATATTTGTTCGATCATGCCTGACAATTCAGGTTATTCAATTTGTTCACTCCTTCAGTCTGAACGAACAGCCAGCAAAACACCTCCACCTCTGATGAGACAAGTTTACCAGCACATCGATCCTTTCTGAAGACATCATACGTAGAGGTGAATAATTCTTCGGAGAAAATTTTGTCATTCAACCACGTCTCCGTTAGGGCCATAAGAGCATAGGGAGAATCAGCAGCAGTAGAATGAAAAAAAATTCATCTTTGTTCTTAGCCCCCTTACGTTATGGTAGAGAAGAGAGAGGACGCCAGAAGTGGACGACGGAGCACCGAAAAGATGAAGTCACCCGTATGCAATATTATTATGTTGTGTTGGAGTAGTTGGCGGTAGGAGGGAGATCGGGTACATTTATTTTTTTTAATGAATTTGGAAGGCACGCATTCGAATACCCTTCAGTCATACATCAGAATTTAGGAAAGTTGACATCATATCAGCCGGTACACCAAATTTGTATGAAACGGCAAGGTATTATATTAACAGGTGATTGCTATTTGGATTAGGCAAGATTCATTGCAAGATATAACGACGTATGTAGAACGAAGGCAACTGTTTCTATCACAAAAACATCTTTTACATGGCTATTAATACTGAGGTACTTATATAATTTTATTTGCAACATCCCGTGAGGTTATGTCTCAATTTCACTTAATTCAACAAAGGTCAAACATATTTTCGAAAAACTTAATAGATGTTTTAAGTAGCACCCATGCGACATTACACTCGATTACCTTCAATTAAGACATTGAACACCTCCCGCAGCAATCATTATCTGCCCTTGTCATATCCACCTGACTAGCGATACATTCATCGTTACCATTGTCATGCTGATGCAATCCGATACTTATATTGTGTCATGAAATATTCACAAACCACACGCAACATGTCGCCACACCATACGCGTCTGAACTAAATTATGGGAACTATTCCTATGATACCGGCTGCAGTGATTGTTTAAAGAAAAGAACAGAGTTGGACTGTCCGATTCTCGGTATTGTGTACCTACAGATAGGAGACTAATTATTAATTCATAGCAGCATGCCCAATAACCACGAAAGGATAACATATTTACCCTGACCAACGAGGGTCGGCAGTCCTCGCAAAACAAATAATTTAAAGTTGCCAAGAATAGTTTCGGAACAACTGAGCAAATGGTGTTTTTATTTCTTTATTCATTTGGCACCTTTTTTTTTCGTTGTCCTTTTTGAGTTTTCTCCTATCCTGTTTCGCCACAAACATGAGGGCAAAAGTTTCGTTCGTGAAAATACTGAATAAAAATGAAGTAAAAGTTGTCAGTAAAGTGATCATCATCATCATGGGCATGCTGAGTCCACCTACTACTGCAGAAGCATTAGCGATGGAGTGCACATTGGAGATGGTAAAGGGATACATTGGTCCCGCATATAAGCACGTTTATGTCCTTTGGAAACTTACTTGAATAGATAATGTGCAAGTGTTGTCTGTTCTTTAGCTTCCTCAAGACAAAAGCACTACAAGCTCTACTCGTCTGATTGTAAGAGCATGTGCTTCTGTTTGTACATACCTACTTCATCGGCATTCAGTAGGAAGGACTTCAAACTACATAAGTCATAAGGAAGACACTACTTCGGTGTCTCTACTCTATATGCTTCCTTTGGTTTTAGTTGTTTGTTGCGAAAAGTTGTAGCATTGTCTTATTACTTGTTTTATAGCTTCATGGTATGGTATGCCTTAGTTTACCTCAAATTCTTTTGGATTTTGGGTTTTTCGTTTTCTTTTACATGTCCTCGAGCGCATGGAATTGGAAGTATGGAAGCGTCTCATAAAGTTTGAAGATAGTGCTGCCATTTGACAGGGGGAAAGGGGAAGTAGATGATGAATCTACTATTCCAGAGAATATAGCTTGCGGCTTTGAGGGTTGCTTTTTGGTTTATTGAAGTTTTCATAACAATAAATCTAAGCACGGACAGATAAAGTCTGAAGGAATTTCAAGTGTGGTTCTGAAAATTAGTTCACACAGCAGTAATCGTGTGGTAGGAAAGGCTTAATAGGAGGTGGTATAGGGCTTTCCCTAAGAATGGTAAATTATATTCCATATTATTAACGACACAACGTGAATGTTGGGGTTGAGTATTATTCGGAAGGGCTTTTTAGCATAAACAATACCTGGAGTGAGTTGCCCCTTCGGTTTTCCTAAGCCTTTCAATTCCTGATGGTTTTATTATGAAGACAGTAGGGCGGTTGTTTCGTATTTTCTCATTATTGATAACTGTGTATTACAGTAGATCTAGATGGGCCATGAAGCGTAATGGGTTGATTGAAATTAATTTCTCATGTTCCAGTAGCTCCCCTATTTGACATAAAACAATTTTCAGTTTAGTGGTAAGTCAATCAAAGACCAGCAGATGACTTTATACTTTGACCGCCCTTATTAGATTTGCTACATGTTCACTTAAGTCCCTATAAGCTTAATTTTTTTTTTTACATTTTTATTTTTACCTTTTCTTAGAACTACCTTAAAGTAGACAAAAATGCTTAAATCTATTGACAGAACGATTAAAACTAACTTAGTGGTCCCACACGGACACTCTAAGCTATACTACAATACAATTGAATTGCCTTTCGGCCCCATAATAATTTAAGTTAAACAACCAGTACAACTTACGCTAAGAAAATTTAAAAACAACTTAGCCCAAGAATTCATTTTTATTTATATTTAAAATTTAAAACTACCCTAAACAACTACCTTACATTATATACAAGCTAACTTAAAGCTAACTTAAAGCAACTTAACTTAACTAAAATACATATATTTTTTTTTTAATAATTGAAGGGTTGTAAGTCTAAAGTCAATATTTTTAGGAAAATACAATCTAAGTGCCAAGCCTAATAATATCCAAATGGATTCAAGTGTCTTTTTCTTTTAAAATTTTACCCACACACAAATAAAGTTGTGGTAGGGTCTAGGTGCCAACGAACTTTCGCTCAAAAGGGTCTGTGTCTGTGTGCGTTCAGGGCGAGTTAGCGGGTGGTGGTGGCTGTTAGCATGGGTTTATGTTTGTTAACAGTTAGTTGACTAAATTACACGGTACGAAATGGACGCTACAGCATCGAGTGATCAAAACATTCAGAAAAAACGTAACCCAGAAAATTTATTTTTATTATGTATTTTTTCGTACATCTCTTAATAATAAAATTGGCACTTAGACCCTTTAGACTCACAACCCTTCAATTAGATAAAACTTAAGAGCTACCCTAACCTAACCTAATATCCTAATCTTACTTAGATCGGATGTTGGCCGACCTTACGCCCTGAGGGGGCTTCAGAGCTCGTCAGATGCCGCTTCCTCAAGCCATCAGAAGAAACGGTGTTGACGTGAAACGTCCTCAATGTCTCGGCGCGACACCGCTCTACTGAACCTGAGATGCTCCGGCCCACGGAGCGCGCCATCAGGTTCGTATAGAAGCCGCCGTTCCACAGATTTTCGGGCTATGTGGAAGATCAGCGGAACCGCCGATCTGTCTTGCACTAGCCCGCACTTGTCCAAGAAGAGAAACGCTTCTGGAGGGATGAAACCATTACGGCGCACCCTCTCGTGAAAGAAATCATTAGGGTAGTAAGCCCCAAAGATCAGACTATTAATCGAAGTCATTGCTCTTGCAACATGACCTCGAATCAGCTTGATGATGACATTATCGAATCGAATTACCCGGGCCTTGTTGTATAAGACCTCGCACTCACGTTGAACCAAACGGGACATCCATAGGCAATCATGGGCCTGATTAAGGCAATGTAGCAGATTACCTTCACCCTGCAGTCAAGTTGGCTGCTGTGAAACAACCGACTTGTCAGGGCGAAAGCGCCCCTAGCCCGGGCCAGAGCAGCATCTATATGTTTGTTAAAATATAGATACTGATCCAGCCAGATGCCAACGTATCTGACTACACTTTTTATCACCAGTGGATGCCCATCCGGTCCAACGACTGAGAACTTGCGCCAGTTTTGTCGAGTATCCCTAGAGGCCGTAGACGGCGTTCTAAACAAGATGGATTCTGATTTCTGGAAGTTGATTTTCAACTTCCAGTCATCACATTACCGCTGAATCTTTTCGAAGTCATGTTGCAAGAGAGTTGCGATGATATCAATTGACGGACCTGATCTGTACGCAATCAAGTCATCTGCATCCGCTATAACGTGATGAAGAGATACTAGCAGATCACTTAGGTAAATGCTGAATAGGATCGGTGAATTTACCGTGCCTTGTTGCAATCCGTTTTTAATTTCGAATGTTTGAGTAGAAGTCACGTTGGCAATTTTCACAAAGAACTTTCTACCAGTTAACATATCATGGATTATGTAATATGTATATAGAAATGGTTTACTTATGCCAAGCCGACTGAGCTTGTAGTAAAGGCCGTCCAACCATACGGTGTCGAAGGTTTTTTCCAAGTCAATCAGACAGGCGCGAGTTACCACACCAATCACCCAGCAACAACAACAACATGCACAGGTCATCAACCGAGTTACCCAGCAGCAACAACAACATGCACAGGGCATCAACCGACAGCAACGATCGGATGCACTCACCCACGGGAAAGTGCAAACGTCATGTTTTGTAATTGCACAGGTGACCTAAATAATTGAAGTGTCAGCATCTGTCGAATTTCCGGCGACTGTGAGCATTCAATTTCTTAGGATCACCTTCGCAAAGCTTAGGTTTGATGTGAGAACGAAAAATTGTAGTTGTTCAGTTGTAATTCAGAGTGTGTTAAAATAAAGTTGTTTTTTTTAAGCTCCAGCGAGGAGTATATCCATAATTGGCGCAGTCGGGTAGTCCGGTCGATGATTTTTACTTAACGTTGTGATAATTAATTCGGAGGTTTACCGAAAATTAATAAACGCGATTTCGTTAAAAATCAGTGAGTTTTGCCTCTTAACGACCGGTCGAACATCGTTCATTTCGTTCGAAGGAATATCGAACAAACAAGAAAAAAAATGGTAGTGTTCGAAGGTTACATTGAACAATTCCGAAAAAACAAAAAAAAAAAAAATAAAAATAAAAATAAAAATAAAAATAAAATAAAACAGTGCGAAAGCGTTCGAGAGCACATCGAACGGAGCAAAAAGACAAAAAAAAATAAAAAATAAAATAAAAGCTTGTAAAGCTCGTGTGTTCGCGAAAAAGAAAAGAAACAACACCTCTAACAATCATCGAAAAGCCACCAGGGAAAAAGAATACCATCGAGGGATCATCGAGGGAGCAAGAACATCAAGAGAATATGTTTATTGTAAAATATTTAATTTTTCTGGGGCATATGTAAGTCTTTTAAAAATTGTTTACGAATTATATAAAAGAAAATATATATTGAATAAGTTGTGAATAAATTACAAGAGAAAATTGTAACCAAATTAAATCAAATTAAAATTTTACAAAATATCATTATAAAATAAGAATATACAAATATAGACAAAACAAAATAATAAATGAAAAATTAAAATAAATAATAAATTAGTTACATACAAAAATATATAACATATATACAGGGTGTCCCACGAGCAGTGTGCCAAAAAGCTAGAGCGTGTAGGTCTAGTCAAGACAAGAAAAAAATCGTACTGGAGGGGGGGGGGGTCTATTTCCCCCCGTTTAGCCGAGTGGGGCAATTTTCTAAAAAATTGACTTAATTTGGAAAAAAAATTATTAAAAATCAACAGTTACATCCACAATGCCGTGGTATACCTTTTTCTAAAGCCAGAAACCTCTTCTTTCATCCTGATTTTAAATGAAGCTGTTTTAAGGAGAAGTTTTTGAGAAATTAATTTTCAAACTCAAAATTTTGAAAAAAAATTGAAAAAAAATTTTTTTCAACTACTTTTTTTCAAAATTGTATGTAATTAAGTAGTAATTTTTTTTCAAAAATTCAATGCTCTTATTAGTTTTTAGTTAAAAACAGAAAACCGGATGCAAAAATGTCTTGTAGTTTTTGAGAAATTAAAAAAAAACCCGAACCATTTTTTTCTAAGAAAAACCTTTTTTTTGGTTTTAACGCGGCTGGACTTGTAGGCAAATTAATGTATGAAACATTGACTTCTTTTTTATTATTTTTAAAAAATTCGAAGTTTTATTATAATAAATTTTCAATATGATCCCCATTTTTTAGAAGGCAAAGATTATATCTCCTTCTAATGGCTGCACATAAGTCAAAGCTTGACAAATTTTCCTGCAATTTGACTCCAGCGACTTCAATCCGTTGTTCCAAAGATACTATTTCCACTTCGTAAACATAATTTTTCATGAATCCCCACACATAAAAATCTAGAGGAGTTAAATCTGGTGATCTAGGTGGCCATTTAGTGGGGCCCCTTCTTCCGATCAAACGGTCACTAAAATGATCATTCAGCCAGTTTCTAACCCGTAAGCTCTAGTGTGCTGGTGCTCCATCTTGTCGGTAGATTAAATTATCTGCTATGGCCAAAGGAACGTTGTCCATCAAATCGGGCAAAAGGTCTCGTAGGAATTGCAGGTATGATTCTCCATTAATAACGGCATACAAAAACCGGGGCCCGATTACAGTTTGTCCAACAATACCAAGCCAAACATTACAGCTAAAGCGGTGTTGTGATTTATTTTGTTTCTTGTTGTGTGGATTGGTGCTATTCCAATGATGCAAATTGTGGAAGTTAGTAACCCCATCTCTGGTAAACTGTGCTTCATCCGTCCAGAATATCCTTGCAAAATAGTTTCGTTCAGTTTCATCTCGAAGCAGTAATGATCGACAAAATTCTGCTCTCAAAAACTTATCGTTTGAGGTGAGTCCCTGAACTGGCCTAAAATGGTACGGGTGTAAGTTTTCGGTATGAAGCACTCTCCATACTCTAGATTTGGGCACTCCAAGCATAATAGCCATCCTCCTTGTACTAAGGGAGGGATTGCGTCGGACCAAATCCAAAATTCGGGTAGAACCCATCGGCGGCGGGCGGACCCAGACGAAATTCGCAGATCAGTTTTCAGGCGTTATCAACGAAAAAAAAGAATTAATCCAGGGTTATTCCAATACTGTATCACTTTATTGTATCCTCATAAAACTCAGAATTTTTTAAAAATAATAAAAAAGAAGTCAATGTTTCATACATTAATTTGCCTACAAGTCCAGCCGCGTTAAAACCAAAAAAAAGGTTTTTCTTAGAAAAAAATGGTTCGGGTTTTTTTTTAATTTCTCAAAAACTACAAGACATTTTTGCATCCGGTTTTCTGTTAAACTAAAAACTAATAAGAGCATTGAATTTTTGAAAAAAAAATTACTACTTAATTACATACAATTTTGAAAAAAAGTAGATGAAAAATTTTTTTTTCAAAATCTTGAGTTTGAAAATTAATTTCTCAAAAACTTCTCCTTAAAACAGCTTCATTTAAAATCAGGATGAAAGAAGAGGTTTCTGGCTTTACAAAGCTTTACAAAAAGGTATACCATGGCATTGTGGATGTAACTGTTGATTTTTAATAATTTTTTTTCCAAATTAATTCAATTTTTTAGAAAATTGCCCCTCCCGGCTAAACGGGGGGAAATAGACCCCCCCTCCAGTACGATTTTTTTCTTGGCTTGACCAGACCTACACGCTGTAGCTTTTTGGCACACAGCTCGTGGGACACCCTGTATATGTACATATATGCACATATAGAAGGAAAAAAAGGCAATATATGTTTGTATAAAAATATTTATAATATATTTAATGCCTAGCAATAGAAAACACCCAAAAAAAACAATCCACTTTTCCTTACCCTAAGCTTGGTAGATTCTTCAGAAGTTTGAGTTCTATCCCTGAAGCCATTGAATACAAGGATCGTTCAATTTCTCTCAGCACATTAAATACTAATACTTCTTTTGACGAAATTCCTACTAACACAAACATGAATACCGAACAAGCTCAATCCTATCAACACATTCCTCAATCTGTCCAAATAATTCAACCAAACGCCAAGGAAATCTTTGATTCGCTCCGAATTCCGGATGCAGTCAAAGATTTGCCGAGATTCGACGGCAACCCAAGGCCTCTGCATGAATTCTTGAATAATGTGGAAGAAATCTTGCTTTTCATCAGAGGTCTAGAGGGAACTCCTTATTCACAAATTATTTTACGATCAATTAGGAACAAAATAGAGGGGCAGGCAAATGAAGTACTAAATATGTACGGGACTCCATTAATATGGGAAGAGATCAAACAAAATTTAATACTTCATTACTCAGATAAGCGCAACGAAACTTCACTCATCAGAGATCTTCATTCACTCAAACAAAATAATAAAACTGTAGAGGAATTTTATAGCGACGTAGTAGAAATTCAAGCTACTATAAACAATAACGTTCTCCTGCACGAAATAGATCAGAATGTTATAAAGGCGAAAAAAGATCTCTACGCGCAAATGTGTCTGAATACCTTCCTATCTGGATTAAGAGAGCCTCTCGGATCCAGTATTAGAGCAATGAAACTCGAATCTCTAGCAGTAGCATTAGCAAATTGCATTCAGGAGCAGAATATGTTTTATATAAAAAATGACCCTAACAGAAACCATACGTACAAAAAACCAAATTCATTTTATATTCCAATTAACCCAAAACCCATAATCCCTTATACCAGCCCAATACAGCAAGTCAGGCATAATAGGTCAATCCCTTCCACTTTTATTACACCTAACAATTTTCAACCCAGAAGCTCTTATCCTTCCTACGTAAAGAATTATAGTCCCAACACAAGATACGCGAATAACTTTAACCCATTCACCACTCCTAGTAGAAACAGTAATGCAAATCCTAGATATCAAATTCCCATTACCAATGCCATGAACCAAAGAAATAATCCAGTTAACACCTTCTCACCACAAAACAACTTTAATTATCGTCAACCCCCACCAGAACCAATGGACACAAGTACCATTAGAACAAATCTAGGAAAACCAAACCCTACCCAACCAACAATAAATTCCAGAATCACACAAAGATCTAACCGATCTGTGATGCCACTTCAACAATATTACCAGCCCAAATATTCGGTAGAGGAACTACATAACATTAACACACAGAACCAGAGTGTGTCCTACATGCCATATTTGGACAATTATTACGAATATGGAGCCAATAACATCTATAATAACGAGCCAATTCCTCAGCCCTATGAGAATCCTCAAGTTGAACTAGAGGAACAAGATATTGAGGCACTCAATATCATGCAAGAACTAGACACAGAGGATTTTCGAGCATCAGCCTCTCAGAACCAACGGGGTACATAGATGTTAACAAGCACGGAACAACACTGCCCTACATCAACATTTCGTCACCATTCGGAAGACCCCTTAAATTCCTCATTGACACAGGGGCATCCTCCTCGTTTATCAACCCCGAATTCACTACATTCCTTAAACGCGAAAGTTGCGAACCGATCACAATTTCAACAATTTTAAGTAAATACACCCTTAATGAAAAAGTTACAGTACCTTCCTTTGTAGAATTTAACGAACCCGGTGAATTCAATTTTTTTGTTTTCAAATTTCACGGCTACTTCGACGGTTTACTTGGGCTAGATATTCTGTCAAAGATAGGAGCAAAAGTTGATCTCCAGAATAAAGAACTAGTTACCAAGAACGCGAAAATTTCCCTTGAATTCAAACCCAATTTTAAATGCGATAAGCAAGTCATTCCCCCAAATTCTAAAGTGGTTATTAAAATTCCGGTAGATATTGAACATGGCGATATATTCCTAAGGAAGACAATAATAAAGCCAAACTTATTTGTATCCGAAGGAATTTACAAAGCCATAAATTGGTTAAGCATCGTGGAAGACTGCAATAATACACCCAAGGAAGAAACATTTTTCCTGGACCAACCACTGAAGTGCGTATCTTGGGAAACATCAGAGCTAAATTCCATTGAAATCAACAACTTCAATATAGATTACGACAACAGCGATTCAGACAACAGGGTCATGAACCTACTACGCACATCTCACCTGAATCAAGAAGAGAAAAAACAACTCTCTAAATTATGCCGAGAATTTGACGATATATTTTTTAAAGAAGGACAAAACCTTACCTTCACGAATAACGTCAAGCATAGAATTCTTACCACCGATAATTTGCCCATCTATACGAAAACCTACAGATACCCCTACTTTCATAAAGAGGAAGTAAGGAGGCAAATAAATGAGATGCTTGACCAGGGTATTATCCGACACAGTTACTCTCCCTGGAGTTCACCGGTTTGGGTAGTCCCAAAGAAAAACGACTCCAGTGGCAAACAAAAATGGAGGCTCGTAATTGACTTTCGGAAGTTAAACGAGAAAACTGTTTCTGATCGGTACCCCATACCAAATATAAACGAAATTCTCGACAAGTTGGGAAAATGTATGTATTTCTCAACGCTTGATTTAGCAAGTGGTTTCCATCAGATCGAAATGGACCACCGAGATATCGAGAAAACTGCTTTCACAGTGGAAGGTGGACACTATGAGTATGTCCGGATGCCATTTGGGCTCAAAAACGCTCCGTCAACCTTCCAAAGAGTGATGGACAATGTACTTAAAGATCTTATTGGTACTATATGTCTAGTTTATCTCGATGACATAATTGTCTTCTCGACATCGCTTCAAGAACATGTCGAAAATCTAAAAAAGGTATTTAGCAGACTCCGCGAACACAACCTAAAAGTTCAAATTGAAAAATCCCACTTCCTCCAAAAAGAGATAGCCTTCCTGGGACATATCGTTACGACAGACGGTATTAAACCCAATCCTGAGAAAATCCATGCCATCAAGAACTGTCCTCTCCCTAGATCACAAAAAGAAATACGCGGGTTCTTAGGACTCCTAGGGTATTATCGCAAATTCATTAAGGATTTCGCGAAACTCGTAAAACCCCTAACGGAATGTCTTAAGAAAGACAAGAAAATCGTTCTGGACGAACGCTACATAAAAACGTTCGAAACGTGCAAGAACCTTTTAATAAACGACCCCATCCTCCAATACCCGGATTTCTCTAAGCCATTCATCCTTACCACGGACGCTAGCAATTTTGCTATTGGAGCAGTGCTCTCGCAAGGAACAATTGGCAGCGACAAGCCAATTTGTTTCGCTAGCAGAACATTAACTAATTCGGAAATAAACTATTCCACAATAGAGAAAGAGTTATTGGCAATAGTCTGGGCGACGAAATATTTTCGACCCTACCTCTATGGGCATAAATTTAAAATAGTCACCGACCATAAACCATTAACCTGGGCAATGAATTTGAAAGATCCTAATTCCAAACTTATTCGTTGGAGATTGAAATTAGAGAAATTCGATTATGATATTCTGTACAAAAAGGGGCAGTCCAACACCAATGCCGATGCCCTCAGCAGGGTAAAAATAGGAAATCCGAGTAATGTAGAAGTCCACGTCAATGATTCCATGTCAATCCAAGGGACAAGCGGCACAACCGTCCATTCAGCCGAAGAAAACTTGAACGACGGCATACCCATTTCTGAAAAGGCACTTAACGAATTCAATCTACAAACGATTTTCCAACAGTCAAGCAGAGGTGTACCAATGACTCTAGAAATGATATTCAAGAATAAACCACGTCGGACATTGAGAGAACCATCCTTTACGGAAGACAAAGTAATAAGCATCTTCAAAAAATTTCTTTCTCCCAATAAGCTAAACGCTATCCATGCTGATGATCAAACATTTCAGGTAATACAATCAGTTTATTCAAAATATTTCGCCCATAATAGAAAATTTCGCTTAGTAAGATGTACGGAAATATTAAAGGATGTAAGACAAACCGATCAACAAGTTAAGTTGATAAACGATTATCACACCGAGCACAACCATCGTGGCATTGAAGAAAGTTTTCTTCACCTTAAGAGAGAATTTTACTTTCCACAAATGAAAAGCAAAATAACGCAGACAGTTAACAACTGCGAAAAATGCCAAACATTAAAGTACGATAGGCACCCGCCTAAAGTTGAATACATGAAGTCCGAAACACCAACAAAACCTCTAGATATCATACATATAGATATATACACTATCAGAAATCAACACATACTCACAATAATTGACAAATTCTCGAAATTCGCTGCTGGTTACACACTCCCAACCAGAAACAGCATCTCTGTGCTCAAATCATTAAAACATTTTATAAGCCTTCACGGCATCCCGCTAAAAATTGTTTGCGACCAGGGAACTGAATTCACTGCCAATATATTTAAAGACTTCTGCAAGCAATACCAAATTAAATTGCACATAACATCTTTTCAGCAGTCAAGTAGCAATTCACCTGTAGAGAGGTTGCATTCCACTCTTACAGAAATCTACAGAATAATATTAGCAACATCAAAAGAAAAAAGGATTGAAATGGACCATGAGGTTATATTCTCAGAAACTATTTTCACATACAACAATGCAATTCATTCTGCAACCCACTTAACTCCATTTGAATTATTTTACGGAAGGACATATAAATTTAACAAAAACCTAACATTTAATAATGAACACGAATATCTAGATAAACTAACCAAATTCCAAACAGAACTTTTCCCCTCTATAAAATCCAAGTTAGAACAAGATACAAGTAAACGAATAGACAAACTTAATGAGAAAAGAGAAAAACCTGAAGATAAGGAAGTTGACGAGCTCATTTACAGGAAAGAGTGTAGACGTAACAAAATAACTCCTCGATATACTAAGCAAAGCGTTAAGAAAAACAAAAAGGTAACAATTTTCACCAATGATCATAAGAAAATACACAAATCTAGAATTAAGAAAAGGAAAAAATATGAAATAAGAAACCCCCAAACCTAGTTAACTACTAACCAAATACCTTATAGGCAGACTATAATGTCTCATTTTCACTATTCTCCCCAACAGGAACATCTTTGTTCATAGTCAAAAACTCGAAGTTTACGATCTGGCAAAATCGCAAGGCATAGTCCCCTTAAAATTAGGCACAGCTAAATGCATAGAAAATTATCAAAATCTCATACATATAGTCGACATAAACGCATACGAAGTGACCATTGACGGAATAGACAAGACCCTAACAAACTTCAGTTACTATCCCACCTTGACACCATCGGTCAAAATTACAAAATTCAAACTTAAGGAACTTCGTAACAAAATTGAAACCTTGACACCGACAGCCAGACGCAGAAGAGGACACATAGACGGACTTGGTTCAGCTATTAAGCTTATTACAGGAAACATGGACGCGAACGATGCAATAGACCTAAACAAGAAAATAGAGAGTTTGAGTCAAAGTCAACAAGACCTTAACGGTCAAATTACTTCTGGGATTGCTTTGAACAATCAGATGATTGAACGATTTACGAACATTACTAGACACATCAACTCCGAACAAGACGCAATTAACAAATACTTATCAAACTTTGTACAGCGAACAACAAATTCTATAAAATCTAGTACAGACATCCTTATGCACATGCAATATCTGGCTCAGCTTAATCTTAACATCGATTTCCTCTCTGATCATATGGCAGACGTAGCAGAAGCAATTGTTCTCGCTAAATTAAATATTGTTCCTAAAATGATATTGAACCGTGATGAACTCCAAGAAATCCGAAAGATTTTTTCCAATCAACTTATCGAAATTAAATCCGATGAACATCTATACGAACTCCTAGAACTCCAAGCATACTATAACGGCTCCAATGTAATATTCAACATTCAAATCCCTATCCTATCCCAACAGAACTACTCCCTTTTCCATGTCATCCCACTCCCTGTTAATGAAACTGAGTTAATTATTGTTAAGCCATATGTTGTTATAAATCAAGATGTAGTTTATTACTTCGATGACATTTGCCCCAAAGTAGAGAATATGTATCTTTGCAAAAAACCACCACATCTGCAGCTGAGAAACGAGTCGGATTGCATCGGAAAGATCCTCAATAACCAACCTGCAAACTGCCCCGTAACAGAAGTCGGAGAGATTAAGGAAATAACACAGCCCGAGCCTAACTACATCCTTCTAATCAATGTTCCCGACACCAAAATTGAAACATCGTGTGGTAATCCTCTTCAAGTAATCAGCGGATCTGTGCTACTACACTTCACCAATTGCAAAATAATAATCAATGGAATAACTTACGACAGCAGCCCAAACACATATTGGGATGAAGTCCACCTATTCCCAGCATCAAATTCTCCAATCAACTCAGAGTACACGGTCCAAACCTTAAACCTGAAAAGATTCAACGACTATCAATTCCAAAACAGCAAAACAATATCTCTTCTAAACTTGCAAAGAAGAACGGACAATTTCATATTAACTTCGTTAACAATTTTAATAATTTTAATCGTACTAATCTACATTTGCAGAAATAGATTAAACATAGAAAATATTCCATTCGCTCGAGCCGCAGCAACTATTCAGCCTCTCCAGCCCTCGCTCAATTCTATGGGGAGAGGAGTTACCACACCAATCACCCAGCAACAACAACAACATGCACAGGTCATCAACCGAGTTACCCAGCAGCAACAACAACATGCACAGGGCATCAACCGACAGCAACGATCGGATGCACTCACCCACGGGAAAGTGCAAACGTCATGTTTTAGGGAAACAATATAATTGCACAGGTGACCTAAATAATTGAAGTGTCAGCGTCTGGCGAATTTCCGGCGACTGTGAGCATTCAATTTCTTAGGATCACCTTCGCAAAGCTTAGGTTTGATGTGAGAACGAAAAATTGTAGTTGTTCAGTTGTAATTCAGAGTGTGTTAAAATAAAGTTGTTTTTTTTTAAGCTCCAGCGAGGAGTATATCCATAATTCGCGCGTGCATTGGTTCTTGGATTTATTCCATTCGATATCCGATACGAGTTTCGACGCGGCATGAATGGTATCATGCCCCGCCCTGAAACCGAATTGGTTATCCGGAATTGTATGTTTGTCCTCAACCCATTTGGTCAGAGTTCTTCTCCAACACTTTGCTAATGCTTGGGAGAAGACTTATTGACCGGAGATTCGCCGGGTTAGAAGGGTCTTTTCCCTTCTTGGGGTTTTGCTGTACCACTGCTGTCTTCCACTGCACCGGATAATATGCATTATTCAGTGCATTATTGAACAGGGTGGTATACCTCTCTACAGCCACTGATGGGAGGTGCCTAAGCACAACATTGGGTATGCCGTCGTTACCCGCAGATCTCTTTTTCTTTAATGACTCGAAGATCAGCTGAAGCTCTTCTGTCGAAATGAGCAGGTTGTTAGACCTTTCACTGGCGACGGCACTGTTTGCCATGAGGTCGTCATTGAACCAGATCGAACGTTCTCAGATCGCCAGTGTTCGATTTCGTTTCGCAGATGGAAGTGATGGAGCAGGGCCCTGTTTTCCAGGTCATGATTCGGACGAATGGAATCATTCACTTTATACACTTCCTGGAACACAGCTCCCACTGTCGTCACTTTCTCCTGCGGATCTTGAATCACAAAGAAATGCTAACAGTTCATAGTAATCGTTCATTATCTAACGTCCTCGGCAGTTTCAGAGTTTGAATGTCATTCTGATCGTTTCTCTGAAATATTTTATTTATTTGCGGGAATATGCTTGCTCTATTGGATTTTATAGCACGAATCTTTGATTAATTGTTGGAGATTTTTGATCAATGACTTCAGTGTCCTGATCTCCGGATCATGTCTGTCGGTAAACCTCCTATACAAGAGTGTGAGTCTTGTTAGAAGTATACTTTTCTGTCTATGTAGTGCGTCTATTGTCGCGTTTCGGTAAACGTTTGTGGTATCGTGTTGCCGTTGGCTTGGTATTTTTCTGTCCATTGTCTGTTTAATTAGTTCGTCCATATTTTTCAGGTACCTGTCAATCTCGTGGTTGGCGAGGTTCCTGTTGAACGGTGGGAAGAAGGTGCTCGAAGTGAGCGTCAGAGATCTGGTAAAGCGCGGCCAGCAAACCCTACTGTAATCATAGGGATATGTTTGGACGAACTCCGCCATTTCCACGAATTCCTTCGGAAGTTTAACTGTGGCACTAAGGCCACAATGGTCATTGTGATAAGTGAAAGTCCGTAAACATTTAGTAGACCGTTCGTCTATGTCTGTCAGTCTTAGTCGTGAGTCTAGCAGCATAAGATCCAGATAGGAGCCGCTCCGAGGAAACGACGGACTATCTGTAGCGAGTAATTTGAGTTTGTACTCAATGCTATGTAGAACCCACCAGTGGCTAAGTAGGCCCCCCCTAGTGTTGAGTACTAAATTTCCCCAGTCACTATGTTTGGCATTTAAATCACCAGTCAATATGTAATAGTTTTTTCTGAGCTTAAGCGCAGGGTTCGAAAAAGAATTTCGAGTTCTGCTATAAACATGTTGGGTTGAGGTGCTTCAGGTGCATAGGCCGCCACAACATATATCCGCTTCCCATTACTGAGAGGAATGCACACTATGCAGGCCTCTAGCACCCGGAACCTCCTCACTTCACTACTATATATAACCTTGTATTTTATATTTTTGTTTTATGAAAATTGCAACACCACCGCCCTGAATGGCGTTGGGTCCGTCCCTTCGTACAATATCATATACATACAATATATTGTGCCTGATTTTGTGCCTCTGGTTTAGCTTAGTTTCGCTAGCCAGAAGCACATTCGGGCTTTCGTTTTGCAACAAATTAAAAAGCACAGCTCGTCGTTCAATCCTTATCAGTGGATTTACATTCACCGATATGATCTTTAAGTGTCCATCGGGCGTACCCATCATGGTTGAGTATGCGCTAGGCCCGGCAGAAGCGAGTAGATCCTATCCACTCGGGTCGCCTGCTCGTGGATCTGATGCTGGAGCTGGCCGATCTGCCCTTGAATAGCGAGCAGGATCGAGCGTAGATCCATCTCAGCCTCCGGTGCCTTAGGAACAGGCACTTTTGAGGTGCAGCCACGGGCGTTTGTACCGTCGTAGCCCGTCCTGACACCATTTGGGCGTCCTATACCTGGGCCGTGGCGGTTGGTGTTTGACGAACCGCTAGCAGTATCTTCTCGGGCTTCTGTTGCCGGACCTGAATTGCTGTTTTTATGTCCTTAACTTTAGGACAACCCCGATAGTTTGCAGGATGGCCCTGGGTCATGCACAAAACACAAAGAAGCGTTTCCTTCGCGACCGAGTTGCCAAGGTCGCATTCTACATTTATGTGGTTCTTCCCACACTTGACGCATCGAGGCTGCATATCGCATCGCTTTGGCAACGGAAACACTGTAGAAGATTTCCATGCCTCTTTAATTTTTCCCGCTGTACAGACTGGGAGAATAAGGAGTTTATTTTTCTTAATCCCTCCAGTCTGCTATTGGGGGCGAGCTGGACCAAGAAGAGGGGAAGGTTTCTTTTCGCCCGCTAGGCCTTCACTGTTGTGAACGGCTTGACACCGACGAACCTGAGGTCGTCGCTCTCGAGCTTTTTAAGCTCGCGGAGCAAAACCTCAGGGTTATTAGACCAGTGCATGCCCTTGAGGAGCATCGTCTGGACCTTCTCTTCTTTCGGTGTATAGGAGAAAAACTCCGCCGAAGTCACTCTGAGCATCTCGGTGATCGTTTTGTGATGCTCCATTGTTTTGCAATGGATCGCAATACTTAATAATAAAATTGTGGGCGCCAATAGCCGGTGTAAATTGTTAACAAGATCAATCAGACCTACCTTCAGTAAACACTTGATTGGTGGAACTTTTTTGGCCGAGACCCGTCCTGTTTGCTTTTGCGGCTGATATTGTTGCTACTGGGGCTGCTTATCTTGCTGCTGTTGTTTTTGGTTTTGCTGTTTTTGCGGCTGCTTTTGCTGCTGTTGTTGCTGCCTTTGTGATTTCGGCTTTTCTTGCTGAAGCTGCTTCTGCTGTTGTTTTTGTTGTTGTATTTGCTGCTTTTTTTTGTTGCTGTACTTGCTGCTGTGATTCTTGTTGCCGAGCTGTTTGCTTACTCGTTGTCGTTATTCGATCTGTTTTTGTTTTGTGACTGGCTCCTTCTTGTTGCCATCCATTTTTTTGGGCTGTTGTTGTTGCCCCTGTATTTGCTTTATTTTCTTTTTTCTGCACCTTTTTGTGATTTGCTTTATGGCGTAATCTGCCTTCTCCTGATTGGACAACTCGGCAAACGAATTGTTCCCACTTATGTAGTGCTCTTCGCCGCTCTCAGGGAGGTGGGCGAATTGTTCGGGCATTGTTGTTGTTTTTGGCGCTTTGGCAGCTCGTTCCATTGCACCAGTCTCTATTTTCTCCATTTCTACTGGTATGTTGTTCGGGACTCCGCTCCTCGGTTTTCTTTTTACCAGATTCGTTCTCGTATTTATTCTCCGTCTTCTTTTAGACGAGATCGGGTCGGAGGAATCGGAGAAGTCGGATGACATCACCGCCTCGTCTGATACATAATCAATTCGACGCACGGGAGTTTTCCCGTCGTCTTTCGACATTTTATTCTGTTCTATTGTAGAATCGAAAGCTTATAGCTATACCCATATGTCAATCTATTTAAAAGAAATCATTACAAATAAATCATTACAAATAAACCACATTACGAGGCTTTTTTTTGGACCAAACCGCCCGAATCAAACGAAGGTGATATAAGATCTTCCGTCATTCATTGAAAGCACGAGTCCATTGAATATTGCCGATTCAGAAGAGAATGCGGACAATAGTGAATCATCAAAAAAAGAGTCTCAAAGTAACGAAGCTGGTGAAAGCAATCAATCAAATCGTGATGTGTTTAGAGACTGCAAAGAAACGTTTTCAGCTTTTGACAACAAAACAAGACTTAGTAATGCATTAAGTTAGTTTTTTTTTATTGTATTCTTATTTACTAGACAAAAATGTTTAAGACTAACTTAAAAATTAATTAAATTTTAAAATTTGACTTCCTAGGATTTTTTTTTTAATCCTAAATTCATGCTTTTGTTTCCTTTTTGCCTAATCTACCTTAAGCTGTCTAGCACTCGTTTGATTCGTTCCGAGTGGTCACCGTTCTGATTGCCTCTTTTAGCAACTGTACTTCGCCATCTCGATCACTAACTTCGTCAAGGCTAACAGGTCTTCGTAATGATGACTATAGTAGACAAGCATATGCCTGGTAATACATAATTTTTTTTCAATAAGGGCGGGTAGGTATTAAAATGGAATTTAAATTTACGTTGTGTTCGTTGAGCTCCTGGGATGTCTTCTATAGCGTATTTGTGATGGTCCAATACGGCTTTTACAATATACGGACCCTTATGCCGCGGATCAAGTTTTCTGGAATCCCCCGTCGATATTGCTGGTCGTTCGATGAGTACTAAGTCGCCTTCCTTATAAATATGCGGTGCCTTGTGAAGCTGGTCGTATCTTCGTTTTTGTTGTGATTGCGATTTTGAAATAGGCTCAACTGCGGCTTGCCGCACTTCCTCAATGTTTAAGCGTTCTGGTTCGCTTCCGTCGCCGTGTAACGCCAGTAAGACCTTGTTACCGAAGGGATCGCGAGGTTGAAATCCCAGAAGTAAACTATGTGGTGTCTGTTTTGTAGTTTCATTTCTACACGAATTCATACCCCATTGAATAGCCTTAAGCTGCTCGTCCCAATGAGAAGAATCGCTCGCCATAGTCGAAAGGGCATGAAGTAAGGTCCTATTACAGCGCTCTATTTGACCATTCGCTCGTGGAGTTCTCGCAGCCGTCCTTATGTGCTTAATATCATGTTCATTGCAGTATTTTTGAAATTCTCTGGAGCTGAAAGCCGTTCCTCGATCGGAGATTATACGTACTGGAGTTCCAAAATTTGTCGAGATTTCTTCCAGGACTCGAACCACAGGCGTACAGGAAACGTTTTTGACTGCTTTAAGCATGACATATTTCGTGAATCCATCAATTATTCCCAAAACATGCGTATTTCCTTTTTGTGTTTTTGGGAAAGGACCTAGGTGGTCTATGTGAAGCGTGTGAAATGGCACGGGAACTTTTTCGATGCAGAAGAGCTCTCCTTCTACCCTTCCCGGAGGTCGTTTGAAATAAGCGCACTCAATGCAAGATGCTACGTAGCTCTTGACCTTGTTCCTCATTCGCGGAAACCAGTAGTCGCGCTGTAAAAGTTCTATAGTTCTGTCAATTCCATAATGACCTACCTCGTCATGACAAGATCTCATGATTTTCCAAATAGCCGCCGCAGGGACAACCCAACGTAACGATCCAGCAATCTTCCTGTATAAACGACCATCCTTCATTTCGTACTCCTTCCGAAGGTCCCTATATAAGCCCTTTGTTCGTTGTTGCAAATGCCTGCAGATTTGAGCCAACTTGGGATCCTGAAGTTGAATCGTCAGAAGCCAGTCGTCACTGTTAATCTCTACCGCAAAAATGTCTAACGAGGCTATTTCGGTGTTCGTTGGTTTATCCAGGGGTGACCTACTTAGTGCATCCACGTGTTGGATTGATTTGCCTTGCCGGTATTCCACGTCGAAATCGTACTCCAATAAGCGTAACCACCAACGCGCGATTCTTGGGATAATGTTCTTTTGATATTTTGTTGCTGCGAGAGAGTTACAATCAGTTACCACCTTAAAGTGCTTACCCAGGAGATAACTCCTAAATCTTGTAATCGACTCCACCACCGCTAAGGCCTCCAGCTCGTAGCTGTGGTAATGCTTTTCACAATCGTTGGTTTGTCGACTGAATTATCCGATAGGTCGTAACTCTTGATCCTTATCCCTTTGTAATAAAATACCCGCAATACCTATTGCGCTTGCATCCGTATGTAATTCGTGATCCTGTTCTGGGTCGTATAGTGTCAAAAGAGGCCTAGTCGTCAAAATGTTTTTGAGCATTTCAAATGACTGTTTCTGGGCGACTTGCCATTCGAATGGTACGTCCTTTCTCGTTAGTCGCGTAAGAGGCTCCGCTATTAACGCATGTCCAGGAACGAACTTTCGGAAGTAGCTGGTCAAACCAAGGAATTGCCGAAGTTGATGTAAGTTTTCAGGTTGAGAAAAACCTGAAACCGCCGCTATTTTTCTCTCACTTGGCTTAATTCCATCAGCACACACTTCATATCCCAGAAAGTTAATTGTTCCCTTAAAAAAAAGGACTTCTTTAACTTAAGCGTGAGACCCTCTGCTCTAATCAGCCTCAAAAATTCCGTCAACCTTTCCACTACCTCTAAAAAATTCTTGCAAGGAAGGAGAATATCGTCCATGTATACTATTAATCGGCAGGATTTCATTTTTTTTGCTATATTGTTCATTACGCGTTGAAAACACGAAGGAGCATGAGATAGCCCAAATGGCATTCTATTAAATTCGTACTCCCCGGGCGTAACAAATGCAGTATACTTTCGAGATTCTTCCGCAACTGGTATTTGGTAATATCCTGAAGCCAAGTCAAGTCCGATAAACAAGGAATGTCCTCGTAGCAATAACAACAAATCCTCGATGACAGGAAGTGGATGCCGGTCCTTAATCGTTCTAGCATTAAGGCGCCTATAGTCGATGACCATTCTGTCCTCTCCAGTCGCCTTTTTTACTAGAACCGCTGGTGAAACATAAGATGAATTGGATGGACGAATTATTCCGGCCTCGAGCAACTCGTTCACCAACGATTCCATAGTAGCCCTTTCTGAGTATGCAACTCTATACGGACGAAAAGCAATTGGTTCATTATGGGTTATCGTTATTTCGAACTCGTTCGATGTTGCACACCCTAGTTCGAAAATACTCATTGCGAAACAATTGCGGTACTCATTGAGTAACATTACGAATTTGTCGACCTCGACATCTGTAAGCTGACCATAGTTGACGTCGGCCGCAGTAATAGGTCTTCGAAGATCTTCATTTGTTTCTTATTTGTCTTAAGGACCGCCATGCCGTTATTGTTTGACTCACTCAATTGCTGTTCTTGTTTGGTGCCACTCGTTGCAATCATCTCGTCTGCAATACAATCGTTGTCCGTATTTCTCACATCGAGAAGCGTAAGTTTTCCCATTGTCTTAGTGATCGTAACATGATGCTGATCCAAAAAATCTCTTCCGACTAGAATAGGTTCGCTGAGTATACCATCATCGACCACGAGCAGATTCACTTCCGCAGTAACGTTATCCACTTTGAGAGCAACCGTTAGTCGTCCTTGACTTATGCAAAATCCGTTGCCTATACCATGCAGTGCCATCCTAAATGGTTCAATTACGGTTGTAGTTCGGCTGCCAAGGAACTTCTTATCAGACTTGCTTCGCTACCCGTATCGATGAATGCGGTAGTAATTTTGCTCCCGTTAATCACTGCAGATTTCTGGAAAATATTCAAATTAATTCGTGAGATCCGATGGTGGCGATCACAATTTTGTTCTGAATGTCCGGTCTTATGGCAACAGAGCATCGTTGTTTCCTTTGTGGCTTCGGGCATTCCATAGACAGATGTCCTACTTCATTGCAATTGAAACATTTGCGCAACCCTTTTTGAGGTTGGTTAACCGGTGTTGATCCCGGTTGAGGTGGTTGCGTCGATTTTTCGTCCTTAGATTTTGATTGTTGCCCTGGTGAAGTGAATTCGTGGACTTCCTCATACCATTTGAAATGTTTCAATAAATCATGAGAATTCTCAAAGTAACTAAGCGATAGTGCTCGTTTTAGATCAACACTATCAATGCCATTAATAATGTACTTGATCACGGATTGGTTGCTGAACGTTGCACCATTTGCTATTGCCAGCATATTGCTCAAAACTTTCGGTTGCTCGTTTTCGTCGCTTGAGCAATTGCATGTGAACATCTGATTCGTCCGTGAATGATGGGAATGCCTTGAGCAGTCCGTCCTTAAGCTGGGCCCACGTGGTGATAGCGAATTGCTGGCTATTAAACCAGCCTTTTGCGGCTCCGCAAAGTTTAGAAGATGCGATTAACAGCGTCATTTGATCGGTAACAGCATAAATTTCTTGTAAGTTGTTTACGGTCTGCACCCACTGCTGACATTTAAAACCACCCTTTTGGCCTGGATCGTAATGAGGAACAAGCCTATTCAACTCATGGTAGCTAAAGGAATGATTCAAAGGTACGTGGGATGAACACGATGACTGCTGTTCTGTTGAATTGTTCGTTTGTCGTGTCTGCTGCTGCAAAAGGAGAAACTCTCGTTTGGTTAGTTGTAATTCACGTTCCAATACCTCTTTTTCACGTCGAAGCAATTCTATTTCTCTGTGATCACTTCTAACGAAGACTTCTGGACATTGTGGCCTCGTAGCAGGATCTGTCTCAATAGGAGAGTTTGAGGGGATCTGTCTTGCTTCTACCAACGAAGGGCTCGTGGTCTCGTGCTGATTTCTGGCGTTAGGCGTTTTTGCGTTAAACTCGTTATTACTCGTTCGTTTCGGTGTAGGAACCTTTTCATGCATTCAAGCGTACAATTCGTAGCATCGTGCTGAGTATTACACTGCGAAAACGTTGGTTCTTCCAAGGGGGCGATTGTGTGCAACATCGTTGACTCTGCCAAGGGACGAATGCTGTCCTCGTGTTGGGAATTTGGGAGAATCTTCTTTTCGGTGACGTAATTGTTCATTATCCCACTTCTGAACTGTTGTCGGATGACCCAAATAAAAAAACGGGTTAAAAAGTATAATACTGAACTCAGTTTTATTTGGATAACAAAATGACACGAGGGTCAAATTACACCAGTCAACTACACCACACGAAGGAAAAAGGCAAGTGAAGTAGGGGACTGTTGACATTCTGTCCGTGGCTTGCCAACTTTCTGAAGTTGGCTCTTGTTGTCATGATGGGCACGTTCATTTGGTAACATATATAATAGAACTGTACCTTCTATTGCTGATAAGCTCAGCTTGTAAACAAAATCTATTGGTTTGTTTAGAAGCTTAGCAATTTGGCAAAACAGGTACAGCCATGTAAGTTAGTGCTAGTTGAATAATAAGCACATACCCGGACATACATATAACTCTTGGTGGTCAATTCACGTCACTTCTGCGAGCGATAGCTTTACCCTCAAACCGTTCACGAAGAATGTCAATCGTGGTGTGAATCGAAATCGGTTATCATCGTTCTGTAGTGCTCGCCGAGTTCTTGTGCACGACGAAGAATCGACTGCCCGGGTTCTGCTGCACAGTCTTGCGGATCGCGGCGATGTTCTTTGCCAATCTTTCGTTCATTTGACCTACATACAAATTTTGGCTGATTGATTACCAGAGTGGTCGTCGCAAATTTGGCCAACGTTGAAGAGTCGACAGTGAAGGGCCACCACGTCTACCTTAAAATACCAACCCTTTATGACTCAACCAAAACGATGGTTCCGGCAAACCTCGATGGTCCCATCCATGTACGAGGGTGGTCCGATAAGTACTTAGCCTACAAAAGAAAAACAAAAATTTTGGAGAAATTGCGATTTATTTTTCAATATAGTTTAGTTTACGCTCGATACACTTGACCCAGGGATGCTTCAACTTCTTTAACCCGTCTGAAAAATACGTTTTCTCGAGGTCTGCAAAGTAGGCCTCCATGGGTTCGATGACCTCCTCATTCGACTGCCCGGCGAATGACTTTTCCAAGTTTGGAAACAAAAAGAAGTCGCACGGGGCCAAATCTGGAGAATACGGTGGATGGGGCAGCAGTTCGTAGCCTAATTCGACCAATTTGGCCGTGGCGAGGGCGGAGGTATGAGCCCGTGCTTTATCATGGTGGAAGAGCACTTTTTTCTTCGCCAAGTGGGGCCGTTTTTTCTTCTATTCGGCGTCGAATCGGCCCAATAATTTGGCATAGTACAGCCCTGTGACCGTTTTCCCCTTCTCCAGGTAGTCGATGTGGATCACACTTTAGAATCCCAGAAAACGGTGGCCATCACCTTTCCGGCCGATGGGACAGTCTTCGCCTTCTTCGAAGCACGTTCGCCGGGTGAAGTCCACTGTTTCGACTGTTCCTTGGTCACCGGTGTGTACCAGTGGATCCATGTTTCGTCGACTGTCACGAAACGACGCAGAAACTTCTTCTTAAACAGCGTCAAACACTGCTCTGAAGTGGTCTCACGGTTGCACTTGTTGTCCGGAGTGAGCAAAAATTTCATGAAGGATATAACCCACGCAATCTATTGAAATGCCTACTGTCTCAGCTATCTCGCGCACCTTCAATCGGCGGTCTGCCAATAAGAGATCGTGGCAGTTGAAGCTCGTTAAACCAATTTTTGATGGTCGCCATCGAAGGAGAAGAGCCACCGTACTCAGCATCCAAACGCTCTTTGATTTCGCTGTGCGATTTCCCTTCAAAAACAAGAGTCGAATCATCGACCGATATTGCTCTTTTTCCATTTTTCTAAAATCCGCGGACACTCCCGCTTCGACACGCGGTCAAAACAAAACTACTACGAAATTTCGACAGTAGCCGTCTACTAGAATGTACTAAACAAGTTGCTCTTGCGATACTGTCGCCATCTGGCGGTGAGGCTAGGTACTTATCGGACTACCCCCGTATGTATCCATCCAAAAATGTAATTCATCAGAAAAGCTTACACTTGATGACAAATTACCTTGGCGATTCAACGAATTGGCGGAGTCGTGTAAATGAAGATTAACCTTTAAAATTCGCCGTAAAGTGCCATAACTAAGGCACGAGTTGTTTGTCTGGCTACTGCACGAATTTCGAACTTATTAGGACGACTATGCTGAAGATTCACAAATTTTACGAAATGTAACTTTTACATTTCTTCTACTTTTTGCTAATAAATTTGAATGGCAAAAATATATTATTTCGTGGTTACTGACTCCATGATTAAAAGTGCAAAAGGCTGTATATCTACCAAAAAGATCAACTGTATTGAATTCAATAAATGAATGGTATCTATTGGCAGACAACACCACTTGTTGGCTATATATATGTATATAAGCTAAGTGGTAGATCTAGACTCTGACAAGGACTTAGCAATCCATATTCGCTACAGACTGGATCGAACAGACAAAAAGGTTCCATATCGCGTCGAGCAAGCATATTGAGAAGTGGATGAAAATTCCACATACATGGCTACGCGGATACTATATGTTATGTGCATACTTTATACTAGAACTGCTTGCAATTCTGGAAATATTTTTAGAACTTGTTACTTAGGATGGAATCTAACTTCATCAAAGTCTTCTTTAACTTTGTAAACAAAAAAAAGTTATGTGGAGCTACGTCTATCAAAAATCACTCAAGTCTCTATCATACGTGACCATGTGCATCATGGCAAAAGGCATGCATTCTTTGATTAAACTAAGAGCGTTCTTTTTTTCTAGTTGCTTCTTGCAAGTGGTACAATGCATGGTACAATGTGCCGATAGCCGCGATGGGTAAATAATGACCTCCATATTCAAAATGCCTTCATTGGAATGATTAACGCTTAGTTTCGACGTCATATCGGTCACGTACGTTTGATCGTCTGCTATGACACGTTTTAGTATTATATTATAGTTCTCCGCCGTCATAGACCTAATTAAACGAATGCTCGAAACTGCCAGAATTTTTCAGTATAACATGATGAAGCTTAGAGCGATGCTCTCCTTTGGTACGGTATTGTTTCGCTGTTTTACCGATCTGGAATTCATGCCTGAAGAAGGCAGCATTCTGTGGCTAACTCTGGTTGCCACCTTTAATTTCCCCCAATTCTTAGTACAGATTGTGAGACTACTGTTAAAAGCCTACACAAAAATGTTTCAGAGTTCTGTTATGATGGCAATTGTTCAATTTCTAATGTGTTCTTGATGCTCGTTCATATCTGGGCTGTAATAATCCGAGTCGATGTTTGCACCTCGAAAAGTTAGCAGGAGTAGTGCCTGGCTTCTACCACATGAATGAATCATGAATCAGTGAATGATTGATCGGGATTCAGATTCGAATATAAGTTGAAGAGAAATTAAGTACCAACAAAATCCGTAAAAACTTGTGTGAACGTCAAAAACTTATATGTATCTGTGAATGAGTTTAAATAAGAGCCACTTTTTATCTAGTCTCGCATTGTTATTCACCACAATATTGGCCTCATAGTCTATAAACTGAATTTATGCTTTGTTACCATCCGTGGACAGATGTTTATGTTCTCTAATGAAGCTATAAGTCGCTGTGTTATGATGCGTTATATTACCCTTACCCTCGGTAAGGGGTTGTGATTTAGTGTCAGTAATCAAGCTTTATGAATGGTTTAAAATACCCTCTCTGTATCATAGAACCAGCTCGATTGTTGAGATGAATGTTGGGGACTATATTCGATCTACATAAACCCAAGTAACTCAGGCGCTCTCTTCAGTTCAAATGTAGAATTCCTCTAAAGCCATCTTCCATGCCACAAACCCAAAAGTTCGTGCTAATAAAGACTCAAGTCGTAAATTGAAATTCATGACGAGGCAGCAACTCTCTTGTGAAATCCGTCTCAATAATACTGACGAATACTTCCAAAGTATTTTATTTTCATACTTACTAAAGGAGTGAGTATGGCCACTAGCGGCCCACTGGCACTATCTGGAACTATTTTCCCAACTTACTGATTATTTGAAACCCTTAAAAACAACACTACATTTCTTCCTATCGATATGCTCTTTCCGCAGTTGCCGATAAGTCCACTGGAGTGTGTTCCAGAATTCAAATGCAACAACCACCATGGACTAAGCACGATGACAGTCAGTCGCAGACCTCTCTTGCCTAAATCTCGAGATTTACCGAATTCTCAAATAGCCATGTGGGAAGAATGCCATCTTTTTCCATCATCCCGATCGACGAAATAATAATAAACATTCAACCCAGCAGAAAAAAGGAAAGAACACGACAACAAGAAAAAGTACCATCCGGAATCATCTCTACCGAGAAGTGGGAGTCATCATTGAGTATCATCACTGCCACTTAGGACTGCCGGTGTCTTGTATATTTCGTGCAACACGGTGCTCTTCGTGGGTGTGCTACCCGACACTACATCGGACCCATACACTATCCGGCGGCGAAGTGAAGTATCTTTTTTGTCTTCCGTTGTCGTTATTTTTCTTTTCTTGCTGGATTCCCATGAGTAAACACTTGGAGGTGGTTTCATCGGCTAGAGGCAGTAGCTTCCAGGAGAACAAGGGGCGGTTAATAGGCGGGTTGCTTTCCGTTCTTCATGTACCATGAGTACTCCTTGGAATCCTTTCCTAGTTTTGCTCTCTCTGTCTTTTACCCCTCTTCTTTATTTCTTCGAGCTTTTTCCGCTTCTTTTTTGCTCATTCGCTCGTTGTTTTACTTTGGTGTTTAGCAAACAACTTCTTATGCAATCATTGGAGCGAGAAAAACTCCTCTTTTGCCAGCTTGAAAGCGGGCGAATATATTGAAATATAAATAGCAACCGTGCTACAAGCCTTCACAACAACAAGGAGCAGGGAAAAAATCTTCGTTCATAGGAAGTTCTGTTGAGTGCATACAAATGGCTTCCTTAAAACCGGATACACCGAGGAAATGGAGAAAATGAATAAAATCTTTTCCACTTTCGTCTGCATCATAAACTACCCCTGAACAGCTGCATGGGGGTGGAACCACAGACGTACCAATTTCTTGCTCATAAAGCCGCGCGAAACTCATAAAGGGACCGTGAGAGACATTTTTCGACAAATACAATTCAAATCCGGAGTCTAATCCTAGTCATTCTCCACTCACTCCCATCATGGTCTCTTTATTACAGTTGACTAATCACATGGATAAGGGATAATCTAATCGGGGGATGTGGACAAAAAAAATACAGCGACAACCTAATTTAAGAGTGGAGCATACCCTTGTAGACATGTTTTCATTCTTCGCCTCGTTGAAACATTGTATGTTGTCTGTTGTCATTGCGAATCCTTTGTCCCGGCGCGCAAGTTGCAATCTGACATGGCTGACGCTTGTCGCACAAAGCTTCGAGGCGCACAAATTAATGATTAGCATCTACAGCAAAGAGGACGAGCTTGAAACCGAGCGTAACAATGGAAACAGAAATTCCCAGTCACAATCGTTGGAATTTATTGTTTCCCTTTTTTCTTGTCAGTGTTCCGTTGCATTTCGTTAGGTTTCATAGAGAGCCAGACATATAGTGAGTAAATTTGAATTTAAGTTTTATTGTTTGGTCCTTCGGAAAGTTTTAATTGTTAACAAAACGTCGACATTTACGGGAATCAGGGAGTTTATTGTGGACATGGAAAGAAAAATTGCATTGTGATGCGAAATGAGTAATTGAACGGACTTTTCTGGAGCGGGCGCTTAAGTAGAGAGTGATATTGGAAAACTGATTTCAGACAAAAAATTTACAAAAAAGTTTTCTTCAGAAAAATGATGACCCCCAGGGGGATCAGCTCAGCTCCTACGAGAGACATCCTCAATTAAGAAGGTAGAGGAACTGCTCGTCTAATCGGCTAGCAGGCACAATAGATCTACAGTTGCATTACAGGTCACAGTGCCCAATGCTATATGTATGCTAGGACCAGCCCCCCTGAAAAAAAAACAAAAAACAGAAACAGGCTAAAATCTGTTTGATAAGTACCTGTGTGAGGAAAAACGCATTCCTTCTGCTGTTCATCTATTTATATCAGCGCGATATATGTATTTAGTCCAGCGATATTCTAAGTTTTCCAGGTCATCCAAAAAATATGATTTGTCGAACTTTGCAAAATAGGCCTCTGCTGCGAGGACGTCTTCCTCGTTTGACGTGAATCACTTTCCACCAAACAATTTTCCCATGTTTGGAAACAAACAGTATCAGCATGAGGTCAAATCTGAAGAAGGGGGTGAGATGTAATTCAACCAGTTTGGCTATTACGATTGCGGATGAGTGAACTGGTGAGTTGTCATGGTGAAAGAGGATTTTTTCCTCCGCCAAATGAATTTTTTATTTTGTTTTTGTTGGAGGCTTCTTCTATCTGTTGGAGCACTCAGACGCAAATACTGCTAATTGCACTACGAGACAGACACCTTTCTTTATTGTGTTTTCCCTGTTGTGCGGAGAAAAGTGAGGAGGGGCTTCAGTGATGTAGAGCCAACAGATTCAGCATACACCACTTCGGCCGCAAGGGTGCGCCATCATGCGCGAGTGAAGGCGGGACAGTCGCAGAGAAAGTGTTCTGCTGCATAGGTGGGGGTCTCACTTATGCAGAAATGTTTAGTAAACATTTTATGGCCCGTAATGACGCCCGTGAATCTTTTGCAATCAATTCTTCTTAATGATAAGAAGAATGTTGCGGTTATCTTGCAGACATCAGGGCGTACGTGCTTAGTTATCCTGCATCCTGGATTTTCCCTCCATCTACATATGACTGTGTGTATTAAAGGCCCAATCGTTGATGTCGAGCGAGTTCATCAAAAATCCCATTTCCTGGGATCTCAGAGTGACCTAGGAGCCCTAGTGAATTGGTCTACCGACTTTGTTCAAAAAAGTCTTGAGTTCATGCGCTAATTTGGAGCTGGATAAAGGGTTGGACACAGCTTTGAGTGGAGCATGGCTGTCACTGCATACGCATATGCTTTTTCCGTCCCACTTGTGCTTCACAACATAGTGTATGGTTGCCTAACAAGAAATGCAGTCCGATGTTTTCGTGTTCAAAGAAAAGTCCAGCGCCGGACCCCCATCTGTAAAAATGCAGTCCTTTCCGGGTTCAGTATCTGGCCAGAGTCAGGCCGGTGAAATTATAGCGCAATAGGATGGCAGGTGTCATTGCATCGGAGGTCATATCCATGAGACAGGAGTCGTAGGATACTGCCCGCGCAAGAATATGTCGCTCCAATGCGATTTTCTCTTGAGGAGAAACATGGCTTTTAGTGCGCACCCTCTGATAGCAGTGGAAGATTCATCATAGCCCCTGCACAGCTGTTCGCGTGTTAGCCTGTTCCACCAGACAACGGATGCAGATAAGATTACCGGTCTTATCATTGCCGTGTAGATCCAGAAGACCTTTTTCGGTGATAAGCCCCATGTTTTGCCAAAAGCATCTTTGCATTGCCAAAAAACTGACAGCGCTTTGATGGTTTTTAACTCAACATCCTTTGACCAAAGAAGCTTGCTATCTAAGATGGGTACTTAGTTTCCTTGGATATCGTGATGGGAATGTCTTTTAGCACCAGCTGAATCATGCCAGTATTTTTCCTCCTTCTCGTGAAGAGAATGACATCAGTCTTAAAAGGATTAACCGACAACCCATTACTCGTGCACCAGTCATCGACCACGTTTAGCGCCGCCTGTGCTTTGAGCCAGACAGTGGCTAAATCTGAGCTGACAGAGAGTACGTAAATGAATATTACTATCCTACTGTGATTGTCCTTCCCTTCTTCAAATAGCTTTTCTGGCCTATAGAACCGCTTTCACCTTCTTGGGAGCAGATCCGCCTGGCAGATTTGAATATTTTAGAGAGATGACTGCCATACGTCTTAATACCGGTGAATATGATACGAGGTTGTGATATCTTTGACTAACAGACACCGTGTGGATTCTTTCTTGTGGGTCAGGCCAAGGCAGAACTTCACCTCAGGAAGATAATGGTAACGTGTGAGGCAATTAGGTTTGGTGGAGTGTACATCGAGTGTACATATGTCTAGAAGAGCGGAGTTTGCATCGCGTTATATTCTGGACATTGGCTCATGGTAGACGTAGTTCGTGGGAGTTAATACGGTACGAAGGTTTCGTGGATTGGAGTTAAGGAAAATCCATTCAAGCAGTGTTAAGTAGTGTGGGGAAGCCAATATTGCCGATAAATAGGTCATGGATAAAAGCAATGTCTGTGATCTTGTGTCGTTCTTCTAGGGGTTGTAGGTTGGTTGATTTTAAGCGATCTTTACAAGGCGGTCAATTGTAGATCTCAGCTCAGGAAAAATCACGATGGGCAAAACGAATAAACCTATGTTAAATGGCCTCAATGTGCGCAGTGCACAGTGCAGGGAGATCGGACTTGATTAACGTATTCAAGAAGGGGACCAATGAAGGTATATATGTATAAGATTTGTATAAAATATGTGGGGGCACCAGAGGTCGCTTTAATTGGGTAAGAAATAGAAGATTTGAAAATAACATTCTACTGATTTTGAGGTAGAATCTTATTGATAGGATAAAACTGGTGGAAAAAGTGAATTTAAGAAGCATAATTTGAAGTGGGATTTTTTCGAATGCCTTGGTGAAGTGTGTGAAGTGTGTGGCAACAACGTCTACTTGCTTGCCATCCTCAAGTGAAAACAAGGATTGTGAAACAAAACCACTTAGAATGATGATTGTCGATCGAACTTTTATGAACCCATATTGATTTTAAAAGAAGATGCTCTTGCAGCAAAAAAATATTGTCTTCTTCTTCTTTTCCTTTTATCCGGCGTCGTTATGGTCAGAAGTGTAGGACCATAACCTTCCATAACGGCATTCCTACTGGTCCGCTTGTGGGGTCCGCCGGTTTGACCTCAGAAAGTAGCGGCAGGCTTCCCGGTTTGGGATTACTTCATCGCTGAGGCCAATCAAATGCTGGTATTTTTGCATTTGTTTGCACCAATTGTTTTTCGGCCTGCCTTTTTTGCGTGTTGAAATTGGAACATTGATTGATATCGCCTTTTGGACGGGTTTCAAAGGATCTCTCCTTTGAACATGGCAATACCAACTGAGTCGGTCGCGCTTTATCTTTCTTGTGATGGTTTCTTTTACGTGGAGGCTTCCTCGGATCTTTGAACTTCTAATTTGTCACGCTTTGTTACTCCCGCTGTCATGCGAAGCATCTTCATCTCAGCTGCCGTTAATTTGCTCTCATACTTTTTGTGCATTGTCCAGCATTGTGAACCGTATGTGAGCGCCGGACGTACAACTGAAGTGTAGAGCCTTCCTTTCAGCTTAGGGGGCATTTTTCGATCACCGAAGATGGCGGATTTTTCCCGCCACTTCATCCACCCTACGCTTACGCGATGGTTGATGTCGTCGTTGCTTCTTTATTAATTGCATATTTATTAATCTTAGATCCCAGATATTTAAACTTTTCACACCTGGGAAGCACTCTTCCATTCAAGTAAATGTCTGGAATAGGCTGATGAGGGTCAGAGAACGGGCAGCATAGATACTCTGTCTTCTTTGAACTAATACGATACCCGTGTCCCTCAAAAATGTCCACCCACACATCAAGTGCTCGTTGTAGGGACGCCTGATCATCACTTATAATGGCTCCATCGTCAGCAAAGAATGGCTGGTGCACATTGGGGTCCGTTACTTTTCCTTCAAGCAAGCAATCAAGGACTGCTATAAAGAGCAGTGGGCTGGGGACGCTCCCTTGGTGTACACCGACTTTGATTGCGAACTCTTCGGTGACTCCTGCGGTGCATCTTACTCTTGTCGTTGCTCTATTGTACATGTCCATGATCACTCGCACGTAGGTTTCTGGAACTCCTTTTTGTCTTAGCGCTACCCATAAAAGATCTCTTGGTTGCCGGTCAAAGGCCTTCTCGAAATCAACCAACACCATATGCAAGTCCTTTGACGAATCAAGATGCTTTTCCATCATGACCCTTATACTTTGGATTGCATCAGATAGTGGTATTATTTTCCGCAGTCGGCTATCTAATACCCGTTCAACGATCTACATGGTGTGCGACATCAGCTTGACAGAACGGTCGTTATCACAATTTCGCGTATCACCCTTTCCTTTGTGCAAAGGAAGAAGATAGCCTTCCCTCCATTGATTGGGCATAGTGTCGCCTCTCATAAGTTTGGAGATAAGAACCATGAGCCATCTAGACCCGATGTCTCCCATCTTTTTCCAGAACTCAGAGGGTATCCCGTCCGGCCCAACAGCTTTTCTTTTCTTGGAGTTTTTAACCGCGTACCGAACTTCTTCGACGGTGATGTCGGATATTTCGGCATGATTCGGGGCGGCTGTTGGAAAGTACACTCGGAGAAACTGTTCGTTCAGAAGTTCCTCGCAATACTGTCGCCATCTGTGGAGAATTTTTTCGTCTTCCACAAGGAGTTGGCCTTCAGCATTGTTAATAAACTTTGGGAAACGAATCTCCTGAGCATTTCTTCTTCTCTGGGCGTCTATCTTAAAGATATTTGCTCCTTTGTTCAAATTGCTTTGTCGAAGCACCTAGGTAGCCTGGTTCCTGTCAAACGCGGAAGACGATATTTCTTCCAACTCCTGATAGAGGCATGCTTTTCGCTTTGAATTCGGCGCACTTTTTCTTCGCGATACCTTTGCAATATCTATATACCTTTTCACGACGAGCTTTTTCCTCTCTATTAGTAGAAGAGCACTTTGATCAAGCTTGGAAAGCCATTTTCTTTTCGTGTATCACTGCTTTGGTTTCGTCTGTCTACCACCAAGTTTCTTTTGCGTGTTGGCAGGGGCCTTTAGATGTTCCGAGCAGTGATTTGGCCTTATCCAGGCCAGATCGTTGTAGGGAATCCCACATGTCTTGTGCTCTGCACTCCTCACTACCGACCTCATCGATAATGGAAGAGAGGTAGTTTTTCATGTTGGTAATAAAAGCTTCGTCTTTTCCTTTATCCAGCTTATACCACTTGATTCTCTCAGACACCTTCGTTTCCTGCTTTGACTTCTTACTCGCCTCCATAAAAAATTCAGTCAGGAGGAGACGGTGTTGAGGGGCGATCGCGTCTCCCAGGATCACTTTGCAATCTTTAACTTGTGGCTTCATGAAACTGGATACCAAATGATAGTCTATTTGAGTTTCATTTCCGCCGCTGCTATAAGTGATCAGGTGCCGGCTTTGTTTGACGAACATGGTATTTAGCACTATAAGACCGTACGCCTTGCACATGTTTAGGATATCTTCACCTGAAGAGTTCCTGGTGCCGTATCCCAGCCCTCCGTGGTAGTCTTCATAGTCTTCGCTTGTCTTCCCGACATGTCCGTTTAAATCTCCCCCAACAAACAAAAGTTCTTCCTTTGGGATGATTTTGACAGGGGTGTGGAAATCTAGCCAGAATGCATCTTTTTCTTTTTGTTCGCATCCTACTTGAGGGGCATATGCGCTTGCGATGTTCCACACCTTACCATGCATCACCAGTTTGAGAGCCATCAAACGGTCACTGGATTTTGAAATGGTTAAGACGTTGCCAAGTAGCTCTGCCGCAAGGATGATGGCGATTCCGTTTTTTCCTTCTTCCAATACATAGTAAAACATCTTGAAGGCTTTTGTTTTAACATCCAAGAAACGTGCCCGATTACCGGTGTTTCGCCATTTCGTATCTTGTACGCACAGGATGTCTACTCGCCTTCTAACCATCATTTCTTCAAGCTCATAGCTGCGACCACTCATGCTTCAAACGTTCCAACTCGCGACTCTAAAGTGTGGCTTACGCTGTTGCATTACTTTGCTATCCCCCGGAAATCCTATAGCTCTGACCCGAGCATTGCTACTCGTCCCAGGATCACGACCATTAGTAGTGCCTGGCGGGGTAGTGTTTTTACTTTTAGCGTTCTTTTCCATAATGCTACGGTTTGACCGTTTTCTTTCTTCCCCTCCTTTTTTTTGACACGGGCATGCTCCAGATTTTTATTTTTTTTGTTTGATCTTACTCTTACAACACCGGTGATCTCCAGTCGTGTCTACCCACTGATTTGCATGCACACTTGTGGGGCAGTTTAATGGTGGTATATATGTCCCTAGGCTCACCTTGGTGTTTTCTAAATTGCCTAGATGTGATTTTTGTTTACCTTTGTTTTAGTCGCCTTTTACGACAAGCAGCAGGGATATTCTTAACCTGTCCCTGCACAGGTAAGCAAAAAAAGATTGTACAGTAGATAAAACTCTGAAAGGATTTGGCAAGATAACACAGTTTAGCAATAGGGTATGAGGTATCATTCTATTTCCGTTTTTCTGGATTGGAATGATGTAATGATGATTTTGAGGAAAGGGTTCCTATAAGGAGTTATTGGTTCGTGCATTTTTTTAAAACTATGATGGAAAAGCAAAAAAAAACCGGTCAATCATCGTCCTTTAAGTTATCTATTTTCTCGACTAAGGCAGGAGTTATACACGTTGACACTGGAGGCGTCTGAGGGCAGTCTGTAAGTAATCATGATCGGTCTGGAGGACTTGTTCGGTTAACGACTGGCTGGAGAAATAAGCAGGAAAGTTGGTAACTATGTATTTTCGGATCATTAGAGGATGTATTGAGAAAGTTAAAAGTAGAAAAATGTTATCGACTTTTATTTTTGCATTTATAAAACGGTACAAGCTCTTGGGATTGTTGATAAGAGAGGATTGCATTCGGGGGAAGAGAGGCTCGCATAATTGTGCGAAGTTCGTATTAAACTGCAAGTATCCCGCTGAGCGGGATTTAAGGTACCTGCCAACGTTTGTTTCTTTTTCTGGCAATAAGCATAATTCCATGGTATACTAACAGTGCCGGTTTTATCACTGCCAGCGCCCTGGGCGAGATTTCTACGGCTTCCCCTAACTGCAATTCAAACCTATGGTATATTTTACGAAAAAAGGCAAAGGATATAATGAAATAACCACTTATTAAAAAAATAATAATAAAATTTGACTTTTCTAGCCTTTCTATCAGCGAACTCTTTTGTTAAGTTATCGAACTCGATTTTTTGAGCAATTTCATTTTCGATTGACAAAGTTGCCAAGTTTGTCAATCTAAATTTAGATATTGCCGATCGCAGATAGGTTTTTAACAGCTTAAGCTTGGACCCCCCCCCCCCTCCCCCACTAGCAACCGTTACAGATATATATAGTCAATAATATTCGCAATGCAATGCTATCCATACATTTAGATATACATAGTTCTTGTTAGTTGCGATCTTCGATAAAATTTAAAACAAAAACAGGGGCGACCACATTCTGATCAGGCAAAAATGATTTCTGACTTATGAGTTCATCACACAACATACGAGTACATCCATCTTTATCTGATTAAGAGTCTACAGTTAATTTCAATTGGAGATCACCACTTTCATTGACTGAAATTAATGTGGAGTCCAAAAGACAATTGAAAAATGAAACCCCAAATTTTTTTTCTGGACAACTTATAGGCTGATCGCGGGCATTTTCACCAGCCTCAAGCTTAACACGTCGAATTCTTGTTCTGGCTCTAAACACAGGTTCAATTTCAAGGTCTTCAGCCAATTCCTTCGCAGTTAAAATTGCGTTTATAAAGCCTGTATTTCTATAATCTTCCAAGAACTGTGAATTTATCGAGATCTATAACTATAATACATTAATTTGAAAAAGTATATCATACCAAGCTACCAATGAAACTTTACAACTTTTAATTGATCGGCTAGGGTAGTAGCCTCATGTGAGACATCAGTTTTCTGTGTTTCAATAGCCAAAGTAATTAGAGCGTCATGGATGGCACTAATTTGATAACTGCTTTAACACTGCTTATTCTTGCTTCCCAACGTATATCACTGAGCTTTTTTATAGTAGATAATCCCAAGTGATCGTTAAAAATTTTCCATCGATGAACAGAAGCTAAAAACAACCTCTGAAATACCCCAAAAAATTGACTGATTCTACGGATGACTTAGCGGCATCGCAAAGTACGAGATTGTGACATCCACACAGTACATAAACAGCTAAGTTATTTATGTCCAGAATTCTCCTTTCAGCCTCAATATTTTTTCCTATCATGTTTGCCCCGTTGTCATAGCCATTATTTATCTCTTTTTAACAATTTATGTTAGACCCTCGGCACCCTTTTATGACCGGTGCCCTGGGCGGTCGCCCTACCGCCCTATTTTTTGGTGAATACACAATGGATAAGAATAATACGCAATGGAAAGGATGAAGCATCTTTGGAGTAGAGTAGTGCAAGAGTATATTATAAGTACAGAATATACAGAGAAAATTAAAGTTAATATTGCTGAGCAGGTTATGTAGTTTTGCGAAGTTTGCTTTTCAGTAATTGACGAATTTTGAAGTGATTGTCGAGTGAAATTGTCCCCCATAAAGGTGGATGGAGCGGATTCAAGGTAGAGAGGAGGTCACGGTTATAACGTAGTTTTCGGCATTAGATGAAAAGATGTTGTTGGTGACGTTACTGAGTTCAAGGAGGCACGATCGGAGGAACGATCTGCTTAGAGGATTTTCTTACCAGACGAGGTTTGAATTGGAATAAAGTGAGTTTCATTGTCAGATTTCAGCTACGGAAGGTTGAAATGGTCAAGGATGATGATAATGTCATTGGGGTCAACGACATCAGACATAAAATTTATGAAGTCACTTTATCACTTGGTGTGAATTGCTACGAGGACATCGAGACCGTCTGGATCGTAATATTGTCATAGCCATCAGCAAAAATATAGTAAAACCTCAAATGAATAATGTCTCCAGTCCTGGGGCACAGATTAGTTTCAGTTTCATTATATGAGGAGTACATTCTGATAATAGAAGGAGACATATTAGGGTGAATTGTGCAACTAGTTGCGAGATGAAGTTAGAATGAGTTCTCTGCAGGTATGAGAAGCTTACGTGGACAAGGAATGCGAAGAGATCGTTGGTCACATAATTGGCTGAAATATTTAGGCTCTATTGAAACCAGATGAACGATAGGTAAGATAGGGACATACATTTTCGTAGACTTTTCGTAGACTTTTCTATGTTTTAAGATTTCCCGAAGAGTTACCTTGAGCCCTACGGTCTCAGTTGCTGTGTTCATAGAGTAGGGCGGAGAAGATCCTGTATGGGCCCCACCAACTCGCCTACGCTTCGATATTACTATTATTCACATAGGAACATGTTTTTCAACAGCGAAAAATTTCTCGAATCGGACCGAATCAGTTCGTGAAGCTTAAAATCCCCATTGCTGGTAATTAGTTCAGAATCGTTAAAGACTCATGCGGTGCAGGATTCTCAACGGACATTCAGCCCTTTTCAGATCATTTCTGCCTTCGACGACCTGAACGACAACAACCATAGCAGTTGATCTGAAGTGGACATCAATAAGGTGGGGCGGTAGTCACAACGCCTGTAGAGGATATCTCCTTCAAAGTGATCGACAAGGTGCTGGAGGCAAAAACCCTAGTAGAGACGTCCGAGAATCACACCATATCCTCGCAGGCGCGGACAATCGCGAAGAATTTATATTACGGATTAGAAAGCAAAAGGGCTTTAATTAGGGAAGCTTGCGCATGCAGTCACTACCATATGTCACTTGTGAGAGTCACAGTGAATATAAATCTTCAACCTCAATTTCTCTGTTCTTTCCGCCCATCCTTTGATACGTTTCGTTATCTTCCCGTCTGTATCAGTCCGTGATACAATACCTTACACGTGTCATTCGATGGGTAAGACTTGATAAATAGCCACCTCATATACCATTGCATTTATCTTTCTCTCACAATATCGTCCTCATTCTTCTTCAGCGCGAAAATTCTTCCCCGTGCTCATATGCTACAGGAAACGGTGCATCCACCTCTTTTGCTTCAGGAAAACTTTAACTAAATTCCAATTTCATATCTATGCGTTATCAGTGGTATATTTTCCGTGGCATGTGAATACGTTTATGTGGAGTCGGTGAAAAAGGATATTGCTTGTGGGCGGTCATTGGTCGATGGGTGTTTTGCGGTGATGGTTTTGGGGTAGATGGTAGACTTGATAGAAATTTCGATTTTACACACATTCCTATGGTCTATTACTGTTGCTTTTTGTTTTATTAATGATCCCCCGAGCCGTATGTAAATGTTGATTGGTACACAAATTTTCGTGAGATAGAATGCTACCGTTGTGAAGGTATACAGTCTGTATACCAAGATCGGATCTGTGTATAGAATTACAGTGTTGCCTAAAAACGAAAACTACACATTCTCTTAGTAGAGCCAGTAGGAGTCTTTCGAGAAATAAATGAACGGTAAGACGCTTGTGAACGAGTGATATAGAGATATGCAGGCGGCGATGGCTACGTGTTCTGTAACTCAAACCAGGCGTATAAGTTGTTGGAGTGACCAAGTGCAGCTTGTGGAGTTGAACAAAATTGATATTGTAGGACAAGCTGGGCGACTTCAGCCCTCCACGTTTTTAGCTGTAATTACGTCTGTTTAGAAGATCTTTACTAGATTTCTTAGACATTCCATATTAGGTTGATTGAGGTGATCTACGAGACTCCCAGTTTCAATGCGGCGCCTGACTTGGTCCTTGATCTTCTTATTCCCTCCTATGTAACATAACTATGAATTGTAACTCAGAGAGAAGTACTTCGTACTCTACTTGGTTGCAGGCAGGGCTGTCACTCCAGGTACCTATTGACCGAGTTATTGGGTGTATTCTGCTAAAGTAACTGTGTTTAAAATACTACTAGAATAGATCTTTTCAACCCAACTGTAATCCATTGCCTGCCACATAAATTAACCATTGTCTGGCACAACTCACGACAGCCAACCGTGTCTGACGTCTTGCATACGAATGTTATTCGTTTGCCGCCCAGTACAGTATAGTTTAGTATCGTCCCGTATAGTCAAACTGCGAACGCTATTCGTACTCGACGCTTCTGTTGTTAGTTTTGCTTTTCACGTCGTCGTCGTCCTCGTGGCAGTCGCAATAGTCATAGTCGGAAATTGTTAGTTTAACGCGCGCTTCGCGCTTCAACCATTTTCCGACGCTGTTGTCGTTCATCTCTAGCCCTTCATCGTTTTTCACTTGCGCTTCGTATTTTGTATCTGTGAATTCCGTGTGCCGGTGGTTCGTAGTTTTGGGTAAGTGCTTAAAAAAAAAATAACTCCAAACGAATAACTATCGCGCGTCTGTGGCAAGAAGTATTGCTGGGTGGCAGAAGAAGAATTGTGCGGTAGCGCGTAGTAAGCGGTGAATGGTTGTGGTTTTCACTATACCAAAGTTGAAGCAACGACGAGCAGTGTCGGGAAGGTAGTGGTAGCGATTGAGGTGCTAGCGCGGCGGCTCTCACTCAATTCCATTTGATTTATTTTTGCGGTTTTATGTTTGGAATTTGTTATTTTTCCATAGACTGCTCGTACGTTTCCTTGTCGGATGTCTCCTGCCGCCTGTCTTTTGGATGCTTCTCTGTGTTTTTTGGTGGCCTCTTGAAGCATCCCTATTCAGGGGATGATCCCATTGAACGTGTTTTCTTTCTTTTCTCAATTTCGTTCGAACAAACAATGTTGTTGCCCCGTTTTTATTTATTTGATTTTTATGAGCCAAGGGAGCTACACGATACTCCCCGTTGTCCTTACCATCGTCATTGGCATCATCCTCATCCTCGTTCTCTTTTTAGTCGCAGTGATTTCAAGTGTAAAATTTCAACGTCCGATGCGAGGGAATATTATGTTTTTTCTCGGCTTTGGCAAAACATTTTTGGAATGTGCCTTTATGCTACGTACTATCCCTGGTTCTTTTTTGCACACTGCTCTATTTGTTTTCACTATGAATTCATTTGAATTGTTGAAGCCTTGGGTTTTGTTGTGTTGTTCGTTAGGTCGCTTTGGCGGTTCTTTGTTTTCCAGTTTGATATTTCAATTGTATCGTGGATTTCAATCGGTGGATGATATCCATTGGATTTTTGCTTGATGTCCTTTTTTGCTTTCGTATATTGGCATGCCGGGTGGAATGGATATCTAACATATTTTCAACGCCAAGCGAGAGAGTCGTAGTCAGTGATTGAATTATTCGCTATTGCAAGGGTGAATCCTTGTCATTGTCGTTTCTGCCGACAGGTTGTAAGAATGAATGTCTGTAAGCTATAATTAATCGGCTGAAAATCTGCTTAAACTCCTATTTAACCGTATTTAATATGGAGAGGATGAAATAATAGCGATAAGTACTTATGCATTTATCTACAGACTGCTGGAATGATGCACGGTGTCCGGATCGGAGAGTTTAATCACCGGATAGTTGGAAGTCTAAAAAGTTTGTCGCTTTTGTCGACGAGAGCGGATTAAGCCGGCTTGCGGAAAAGTTGGATACAAAATTGTTATTTTTTGTAATTATGTTTGCTGGTGATTAATAAATCGTTTTTCAATATGTTAATATGAGCACAAAAGGTGGGAATGGGAATGCGTGTGTAGCACAAATCGATTTCGTGGACTCGCCTTTGTGTGGACTGGTAGCTTTTTGAGGTTGGCTTGCCAGAGTAAAATACGCTGCCTACATATGTATGTACATATTTGAAAAACCAATTTGTAAATTTTGATTCAATTAAGCTTCAGTTGTTTGTTAAAATTAAAAAAATCTGTTTGATTAGCGGCCTTATAAATAACAAAATGTATGGGTTTTTTTGAACCATGTTATCTCCTGCTCAAAAGGTTCAAAAGTCATGATATAAGAGTGCTTTTGCTTCACACAGACGCTGTTCAAGTTGCAGATTGTACTCTTTATTGATTGTTTGATATTGTGGCAAGAACTCAACGTACTACGCTGTCAAAAAAAATAAATAAATGAATGAAAATAATCGAGAATGAGGGCTCTTGTTGGATTTTTTGTTAGGAATTGTTGAAACCGGATATCGTTCAAACCCGATTTATTAAATTTTGGATAAAGAAATAGTCGGTCAACATGCTGCTATAATGTTCGTCATTCACTGTTAGGGGCTAATGATTTAGCTATCCCGTAATCCTCACCATGCAATGAATATTTTGGGATACATTGGCTTTTCATGAATCTCGTGTGGACTTTCCGGTCCCCAGATATGACAATTTTGTCTATTTACAAGATTAAATTTGATGTCAAATTGTCTTGTCGATTCAACATCCATTTAAGGAATCAGCGAAATCGTAAATAGTTGATTGTTGTGTAGTTTAGATTTTATAGGCATTTAGATAAATATCAAGCTTTTTAACTCGCTTTGAAGTTCCATAAATGAGGCCTAGTTGTTGACTACAGTGACGAATTGAACACTTTCACTCACAGTGGTGATGTTTTGCCGTGTAGTGTTCTTGTTATTACAGATTTCCTACTGATATCGAGCCAGTTTCCTCAAAACGCTTTACAATTGCACGATTTTCGATTTCACAAGGGCAGTTATGTTGATCGAAAAATTCACAAATTTTACGTAATGTAATAAGATAAATGTATAAGATAAAATTAAATAACAAAAGACCATACTTGACATCTGTGAAAATGATGAAAAATGAATTTCCCCAAATCACAATGATTGACAGTCAACATCCATTCCATCTCTTGGACCACCCGATCAAGATTAATGATTCTTTGACCACTCTATCATTATCCAGCTGGTCAGATATATTTAGTCTTATTATTATTATAAGCTTTATTAATCCATTTTTTTTTCTTAGTGACTAGAAATATAATTTATTATACAGGGTGTCCCACGGGCAGTGTGCCAAAAAGCTAGAGCGTGTAGGTCTAGTCAAGACAAGAACAAAATCGTATGGGAGGGGGGGGTCTATTCCCCCCCGTTTAGCCGGGAGGGGCAATTTTCTAAAAAATTGACTTAATTTGGAAAAAAAATTAATAAAAATCAACAGTTACAGCCACAATGTCGTGATATACTTTTTTGTAAAGCCAGAAACCTCTTCTTTCATCCGGGTTTTAAATGAAGCTGTTTTAGGGAATAGTTTTTGAGAAATTAATTTTCAAACTCAAAATTTTGAAAAAAATTGGAAAAAAAAAGTTTCGAACTACTTTTTTCCAAAATTGTATGTAATTAAGTACTAATTTTTTTTCCAAATTTCAATTCCCTTATTAGTTTTTAGTTAAAAATAGAAAACCGGATGCAAAAATGTCTTGTAGTTTTTGAGAAATTAAAAAAAAACCAGAACCACTTTTTTCTAAGAAAAACCTTTTTTTGGTTTCAACCCGGCGGGACTTGTAGGGAAAATTAATGTACGAGTATTAAACATTGACCTCTTTTTTATTATTTTTAAAAAAATCGAAGTTTTATTATAATAAATTTTCAACATGATCCCCATTTTTTAAGAAGGCAAAGATTATATCTCCTTCTAATGGCTGCACATAAGTCTATGCTTGACAAATTTTCCTGCAATTTGACTCCAGCGACTTCAATCCGTTCTTTCAGTTGTTCCAAAGATACTATTTCCACTTCGTAAACATAATTCTTCATGAATCCCCACACATAAAAATCTAGAGGAGTTAAATCTGGTGATCTAGGTGGCCATTCCGTGGGGCCCCTTCTTCCGATCCAACGGTCACTAAAATGATCATCCAGCCAGTTTCTAACCCGTAAGCTGTAGTGTGCTGGTGCTCCATCTAGATTAAATTATCTGCTAAGGCCAAAGGAACGTTGTCCATCAAATCGGGCAAAAGGTCTCGTAGGAATTGCAGGTATGATTCTCCATTAATAACGGCATTCAAAAACCGGGACCCGATTACAGTTTGTCCAACAATACCAAGCCAAACATTACAGCTAAAGCGGTGTTGTGATTTATTTTGTTTTTTGTTGTGTGGATTGGTGCTACTCCAATGATGCTGCACTCCGTTCTTTCGTAGACGTCGGTGGATTCTTGAAAACATGCTACGACTGGGACACCTCCGATTGGGATATCTTTCTGCGTAGAGTCTTTCGGCTTCACGATCTCGACCATTAGCTAAACCGTAGCAGAAGTGCATGTCCGTTAATTCTTCTCGAGAGTATGAGTTTGACATCGTAATGTGTTGATGAGTTAGCATCCAATTTGGAAATGGTTTTTTTATTAAAAATGCGATATCTTTTATTTACATTTGGGTTGCAAATATTTTATTTTTCAATAAAGAAAAATTGTGGTTTTATTGTATAAAGGACCTACCGGGTAGAACCCATCGGCGGCGGGCGGACGCAGACGAAATTGGCAGGTCAGTTTTCAGGCGTCACTTTATTGTATCCTCATAAAACTCCGAATTTTTTTAAAAATAATAAAAAAGAGTCAATGTTTCATACATCAATTTGCCTACAAACCCAGACGCGTTAAAACCAAAAAAAAAGGTTTTTCTTAGAAAAAAGTGGTTCGGGTTTTTTTTTAATTTCTCAAAAACTACAAGACATTTTTGCATCCGGTTTTCTGTTTTTAACTGGAAACCAATAAGGGAATTGAATTTTGGAAAAAAAAAATAGTACTTAATTACATACAATTTTGGAAAAAAGTAGTTCGAAATTTTTTTTTTCCAATTTTTTTTCAAAATTTTGAGTTTGAAAATTAATTTCTCAAAAACTATTCCTTAAAACAGCTTCGTTTAAAAACAAGATGAAGGGAGAGGTTTCTTTACAAAAAAGTATATTACGGCGTTGTGGATGTAACTGTTGAGTTTTAATAATTTTTTTCCCAAATTAAGTCAATATTTTAGAAAATTGCCCCTCCCGGCTAAACGGGGGGGAATAGACCCCCCCCTCCCATACGATTTTTTTCTTGTCTTGACCAGACCTACACGCTCTAGCTTTTTGGCACACTGCTCGTGGGACACCCTGTATATAAACATTTAATAATATGTGTATATATATTTCATTAAGTTTTAATTGATAATTCAAGGGCGGATATAAGCCTCCCCCAATGTTTTCCAAGCATTTTTATCTTTGGCCATTCTTTCCCACCTATTACAAATTTGGCATATATCATCTCTCCAACGTTTGATCTGTCTTCCAGTTCTTCTTGTACCATTTCTTGGGATCCATATTGTTGCCTTAGAGGTCCAACGGTTATCTTTCATCCTTGCTATATGTCCAGCCCAGTTCTATTTTTGTTGTCTGGCAGTTTCGACCGCATCTGAGAAATTCATCATATTTCTGATGGTTTCATTTCGTATTCGTTGTCTTCTGGATATTTTTAAAATAGATCTTTCCATTGCTCTTTGAGTTGTTCTCAGTTTTTGAGTTGATTTGGCAGATAGATTCCAATTTTGGGAGCCGTAAGTCATAACTGGAAGTATAGTCGCGTCAAATAGATATTTTTCTGGAGCTTGAGCTGAGGTTTGAATCGAAGATATGTTTATGCCTCCAAAACTGCTTCCAGCCATTTGATATCCTTCGGTCTATTTCTTTTTCTTCTCTGTTTTCGAGTGAGATTAGTTGCCCTGGGTAAACATATTCTTCAACATATTCTATTGTTTTATTGTTTACAATGATTTCTTGTTGTTCGCCTTTGCTCATTAGTTTTGTTTTTTCGGCATTCATTGTTAGACCCACAGTGGCGCATCCGTTTTCTAAATCTTGTATCATCTGTTTCATGACTTCTAGTGTTTTTGCCATAAGTACAATATCATCTGCAAATCTTAGATTGTTAAGGTATTCACCGTCTAATTTAAGTCCTAATAAATCCCAGTCCATTGAACGAAAAATATCTTCTAGGACGGCGGAGAAGAATGCAGGTGAAAGTGGGTCTCCTTGTCTAACTCGTCGACCTATATTAAATGTTCTACCTTTGTTTTCCAAAGAAATTCTAGCAGTACCATTCATGTATTGGACTTTGAGTATTCTTATTATTTTGTTGGGTATACCTTGGTTTTTCAGTGCTTTCCAGATTGTAGCATGTTCTACTGTATCGAAAGCTTTTGTAAAGTCAATAAAGGCTAATACTACATTTTGTTGGTATTCGTCACTTTGTTCAATGATTTGGTTGACTGTAAGTGGTCTGTTGTGCTGAAACCTTGTTCTCTTGGTTGTTGTTCATCTAGGATTTTGCGTATGCGTCGGAAGATACATTTTGCAAAGACTCTATATATGTATAACTGATATTAGGCTTATGGGTCGGTAGTTATTCATATTGGTTATGTCACCTTTCTTATGAAGGTCAGATATATAAACATGTTTAAAAAGTCGAGCTTGGAAGAAAGCTCAACAACGCTTATTGCTTTTTCTTAACCTTTCCCAAAAATACATCCTCACTCCCGTGGTTGAAGGAGGAGCACTTGCTCAACAAAAGTCGACTATTATCAGAAATTGAAGTATTATATTTTTCATCTACAATACTTTCAAACAAAGTGATAGGATAATGTGAAAGATAAAGTGAAATATTCAATTTCATAAGAGATTGCAAGCAATTTATATACGAGGCTTGTTCAAAAAAATACTTTTTTAATTTCGCGAAGTACACCCAGTGACAAAAAAATCCTCGTAATAGATTTTTTAATTGATTTTCTTAAAGATATAATAGTTGAATTTTTTCTACCTTTTTTCTTTTCATAATTTATATATGTATGTATATACATATATACTATACAAAAATAATAGATATTACATTTTCAACTTAAACATGTTTCAAGTATTAACAAAAAAAAAAACGATTTCAACTTTATAAAAAAATAGTTTTATTACTAAAAATAATTAAAAATAAATGTTTTGGGAACTAAAAAATCACATTATTTTATAAATATATGTTAAGAACAGTATTATAACTGTTATATTTTGACAAAAAAAGCAGACAAAAAATTAGTACTTGGTGGCTGCGCCCTTGTTTTTAATGATGTCACGAATTCAGTTTGGCATCGAATCAAACAATTTTTTTTAAATAATTTTCGTATACTATTTACTCATACCAAACTCTTTCTATAATCGATTTCATCTCAGAGATCATTTTAGGTCGCCTTTCTTTAATCTTATTACCAATATATTGCCAATAGTTCTAAATTGGATTCAGGTTTGGACTGTTTCCTGGCAATGGCAGAGAGGATATACCCAACAGATCTTTATGATTTTTTATCTGAACGTAGAGAATATATCAACGCAAGTAAAAAAAACCCAAATTAAAATCGGTGACAAGGGGCTGAGTCATCTTCAAAAATTAAATTTTCAGAATGCTGAAAACATTGCTCTAAAGTTTTCAAATCATCTTCGTTAATCATCTCAATTTACTTTGCACAATTAACTGTACCTTCCAATATAAGAATAGCATCAACACCAAATATTGTAATGGCATCCATACCATTATGTTTCACGGTAGATAAAGTGCATTCTTCGGAATACTTCTCTCTCCTTTTTTGCGGCGGACTGCCATCGCATTGCAATCGGGGCCAAAGAAATTGAATTTAGACTCATCGAAAAAAACAACTTGTCCCCAGTCCATTTTTCATAATTTTTCACCCATTGGAAACGTTGCTGATTCATTCTTTTGGTAAGCAGGGGCCTTTTTGCAGGTTTCCGTGCTCTTAGAACCATATTGTTCAGCAGTGTTTGCATGATTCGGTCACTGATTTGTTCTCCACTTTGACATTAAAATTTGTTGAATAAGTCACTATTACCTTTCCTTGTCCTTGTCCTGCTGCTTCCAACTTTCCGTTCAATTGAACCTTTGGACTAATATTTTTTGATGACATTACGCACATTCCACTCGTTAGTAACAACAAGCCATTTCTCGTTTGGAGACATTTCCGTATGCAAAGCTATGATTTGGGCATTTTTCACCAAAGACAGTACCATAGTGAAAAATACAGAATTTCGACTTAAAATACTTTTTCTACTAAAAAATCAATGTAAATGCTTTTTTTTCTACTGCGAGTATGTAGAACAAATGTCTAAATAATAAGAAAAGGGTGTAAAATTGGCAAAAGGATTCAAAATTGTAAAATTTTATAACTTAAAAAAAGTAATGCGAGGGTTTTTTCCTCGCTGGGTGTAGGTACTTTCAATTTTTTTTTTGTCTTATATTGGTACACATGTCCCCTAACATCAGTAGACATTACCAGCCATTTTGGATATTTACTTAGGGTTCAAAGATATACAAATTAGACGTTTTTGGTGTACTTGGCAATTTTTTGGTATTGAACAGAAAGGATCGGGGAATCTGTATTAAAACATGTGTGAAAACTAAAATTAATTGCTCCAACGAACTTGAAATGTTGGTTGTGGCATTTTGGGAGTCTACCCTTTTATTCCACGTTTCGTTGTTCTCTTCCGTCTCTTCTAGGTTCATCCTATACCACACATTATTCGTTCGGCTGTTCGTCTATTCTTCCTACAATATGTGTCCTTTTCATTTTACTTTTCGCTATACAGATTTTTACATTGTGGGAGAATAGCTGTGGGAGCACGCGTTACCTATATGAATCCTTTGGTTTATTTCGACCTGTACGTAGTTTTTGAAAGTCAATATGGTACCCAGATATTTGAATACTTCTATCGTCTGAAAGCGTTGATTGAGAAATCGGTCATTGACCAAATATTTGGTTTGCTCTTCATTTGCTTGTAAGCTTATTTTTAGTCTAGCAAAAAAACGTTTATAAGTGGTAGAAGCTCTTCACAAAAGGCGGAGAAGATGTTAATGGCGATGACCGCCTTGAACAACCTAGCTCGTCATAAACGGATGAAAACGTTGAAGCAGTAAAGAAAATTATTATGGAGAATCGTCAAGTCACTGTCAGAGAAGTTGCGGAGGCTACTGGTTGGCTCATGGCATGACACTTTTTTCCAGGTATTTTGGGCATAAAACATGTGTCAACGATGTTTACTCCGAAATTGCTTAGTTTTAACCAAAAAAACCGTCGAATGAGCATCTCTCAGAGTTTGTTGAATGACGTGAATGACGATTCAAATTTTCAGAAAAGGATCATCACACAAGACGAAATATGCCTACACGGTTATGACGTCGAAACTAAAACCCAAACGACCAGAAGAGCCAGGGCCGAAAAAGGAAGACAAGTTCGTCAGATGTGAAAGTTTTCTTCGATTTTAATGGCGTTGTTCATCATGAGTTCTTGCCGGAAATTGTACGGTCAATAAGGCATATTACTTTGAAGTTATGCCCCGTTTGCGTGAAGTAATACTAAGAAAACGTCCGGATTTGTGGGGCAAAAACACATGGCTGTTGCATCAATATTTGGCCAAACATGCCTCAGCCACTGTGCTTGGACATTGCGACAATGAAAAACGGAGATTTGCCAAGGATGAGGAAATAAAAACCTCATCGGTGTATTATATCTGAAGGGGATTACTTTGAAGAGGGCAGAATAGATATTGATGAGCAAATAAATATTTTTTCGAGTAAAATAAAAAGCCACCTTATTTTTTGGACAAACCCCGTATTTGTCTATTTTTGTATGCTATGGCGAATGAGGCACCAGAGTCGAGGCTTCTTTTAATCTTATGTTGTCTTGTGATTTATAGGATATCCGGAAAATTTGTTGTGGCGTGTGCAGGACCAGAACCGAAGCTTCTTCCAATCTTATGTTGCCTTTAGATTTATAAGGGACCTACTATACACGTACAGAATTTTTCAATAAGGATATAAGATCTTGTATTTCGATAAAACACAGAAAACAATTGCTCTATCGAGCTGAATTTTATACCCGGTATATTGAAGATGTTAAATGCTAGTATGCAATCTGACCTTGTTCAAATAACTATCGCGGGTATGTTTGACGCGATAAATTCTTTGGAACCACTTTTTCATGACTCTTCTACCCATAACGGCCGGAGCGTTGGCAATTTCGTCTTCGATAGTTTGCTTTGATTTGTGAGTTATGTACTCGTATATACATAAATAATGACTTAACGTAGTTCAATAAAAGGGAATTTAATGGTGTTAAGTAGCATGAGCGAAGTGGCCATGTCATGGGACCACTTCTTGCTATTAAATTATTACGGAATTTCTCTTTCAACAGATTAGTCGTTTAACCAGCGTGGTATATGGCACACACGTTCTTATGGGAATTATATGTCACTGATGTCAAATTCGTCCAATTCTCGCCAATAGTTTTACAGCATGGCACGAAAGCGTACTTCATTGACCGTAATTTGGTAGACTTTTTCATCGACGAAAACAAAAAGTAGAATTGGTATGATTCATTTTAACTTCAACATGGTAAAACGTAATGTTTGCCTTCGTTCTGACATGATATATTATGTTGTTGTTATATTGTTTTGAAAAGAGCCTGTTCTTTAATGGATCGGAAGGGCCTCAGCTGGAAAAACATTATGAACTGCGCAATTTCGATATTTTGGTGGCGCTATTCGAACCCCGGAAACCCCGGAAACTGACACATAATCGCTTTTGCTTCTAGCTCAGAATTTTTTCTGTCGGTGGCGATTTCATACGTGACTTTCAACATTCGGGTCCTATTATGGGGCGCAAAAGTATGAAACGTATTCTTGAATGGCTAAAGAATGGATATAGCTCCAACCCAAAAGGTCTTAACTTCTAGCTCTTCTTGCGCTAGAAATACTTGGCCAGAAAGCCTGCCAGCTGGAGAATGCGTAGATTCACCCCCCGAGCTGTAGCACATGCTAGAAAGGAAGGTAGACATTTAGAGAGGATACTGGAATATGAAGTCATATTTTTTCAAATATTTTGGACCGACTTTAAGGTTCAAGATGGACATCTTCCCAAGAAAGTCAAGTTGATTTTTTCTTTTAAAAGCAGCATAGAATAAAGCAGATCTCTCATACCTCTAGATGAATATAAAGAGATTAAGTAGTGCACAAGTTCACTTGTAAACGTTAGAGATTTAAATAAATATTGTGGTTTTTGAAAAAGACTTCTCATCGGAGCCGTTCAAGAACATTGTAAAGGAATTGTGTGTTTCAGCAGTGCTTTCAATAAAGTTTCTTGACGGAAATGGGCGTTAAAAACAAAGGATTAGCAACTGGAAAAACTTGTCTTAAACAGCTCTATTAAAATATAATTGGTTGGAACATATTAAAAATCTGAACATTCAATAGAAATAATAAATTCACAAGTTTTTTTTTTAGATATTATTTTCCCCGACTATGCAAAAGAATGATTGAATGAATGAGTCTAATCAGCTTTTATTGACATGTCTCGGAAGAATATTTCATCGTAGGTCAAGCAGAAATACTGGAATTAATAGCCTTCGGTCCGAAGATAATCTGAAAATATTCGAACAACGTTCATCAAACTGCCATTAGGTTCTCATTAATATCTAAATACCACTCTATGCTAAGTGTCTAAGTTAAAAATTGAAAGGTAATATCAGGTTGCTTGTACAAGATGGCGCAAAATTAATCATCAAATTTTGTTTTTAAATTACTTGTTTACTAAATAAAAACAAAATCATTTTGAGCAATGGAAATCTTTATTTGGACTTCTACATTTTTCCTGTTTAGTGAAAAATATGATATTCGTCAAGTGGCTGCCGCCGGTTCTGATACACATTTGTACCCGTTTTATCGCATTTCCCATGACTTTTCCGGGAGATTTCCGGTGATAACTGTTCACATTCCTTTCGAATATTCTCCTTAAGGGCTGTTGCCTGAGGCACAAGCCCACGCTTACGGGTGGCCGTGAAGGAAGAAGCCTGAAATGGTTTAATCGGGCGATCTTGCTGGCTATGCCAAATCGCCCAAACGGGACATAACGGGACCACGAAACGCTTCCTTCACATTGTCCATTGTTGCTCGTGCTGTGTGTGCGGTTGCACCGTCTTGTTGAAACCACATGTTCACCAAGGCCCGCTCATCCAATTCCGGCAGTAAGAAGTCGTTTATCATGGCACTATAGCGTTCGTCACTAAGAGTGACCGTATTACCGATGGCGTCCCTAAAAAAATACGGCCCATTCACTCCTCCCGCGTAAAACGTTGTAAAGGCTCTTCGAGCATCACAGTGCCCTAGAAACGAAGATGTTACTTATTGACGTAACCGCTTAAGTGATAATGCGTCTCGTCGCTAATGATGATTTTTGACACAAAATTGTTCTCTTCGTTGTTGAGATTAATGATGGCTTCACAGTAATTCACATGTCACTGACGGTCAACCGGCGTCATGCATGATGCACTGTTTGGACTTTGTACGTTTAAGTCTTTCAATAAAATTCGCGTAGGGTCCGTCTGGTTAAGTCCATTTTCGCGATTGTCATCTGGTTGATGTTTGTTCATTCTCAACGACATCGGCAACCGCAATATTCTCTGCCGATCAACCAGTCTGGTGGCGGCCACGCCAGGCATTGTCTCCTGTGGTTCCGGTCTTTCGAGTCGAGCAGCTGAGCGCCGGAATGTTTGCCCAGTCGACGCGACACGATTAGGAAGTCGACGTCGAAATTTACGCTGCGCTAACACCATCGATCGATTATTGGTAAAAAATTCGACACAATTATTCCACGCTCTTGCAGAATATAGTGCTCCATTGCTTGTCTGTTTGTTTGTACATGATTGACGTACGATGTCATTTGCAAAAAATGATAACATCTTCCGATAGGGTGATTAATTTTGCGCCACTTTGTATAAGGATCGGCATACATATAACATACAATACTCGTACAAGCAAATTGTAAAACGCTTTCTTTGTTCACGTGGACATTTTTGTATTCTTTGATACCAGCTTGAATAATACCTTCAGTTCCGATTCATTCTTAGGGCTAAAAATAGAAAATAACCATTCAGAGCTTGATTTCTAACAGGGCTATGATTTTTGTAGTTAGAAATTTATGTAGATAGTAAAGTGGATTATGATAGACCAGATATTAAAAATCTACGCGGATCTTCCCAGATGGATGCCCGTAATAACACGTAAAATAAAAATTTTATGGGGAGGCAGTACAAGCCTGAAAATATTTCGGTATATATGTACAGAATTCGCCGTTTTTGCATTGAAACCACTTATCCCAATTACCAAACAGCTACTTTTTGAATTTTCCTATAAAAACTTATAGCCGTTCCAACAGAACGCTAATTGACTTTTTAGTCCTCTACCATATGCAAGTCATTAAAAGTCTCAACGAAAAAGTTGCTTCCAATTGCTCCTAGTCATCCTCGAATCACACATCTTTTCACACTTGTTCGACCGAAATCCAACTTTAGCTACTCGTTATCCCTTCTGTTTGTAATTTCCACTCAAAAACACATACATTCAGATATTATATCCGATAATCAACTTCCTCTTTTATACTTGCCCGAAAAGCTAGTCATTTCCCACGCTTCCTATTCTCCGGGATTACATCCTCTTCACACTCGTATCTACACCCAAATTTCGACCCGCGCTCGCACCCAATAACCCACTAAGCCATTGTTATGATTAGCATGTGATGAGAATTAACATCGTTAGTATCATCGTCACCATGAGACGCACAAACCGCATGCTTTCAAAAAAGCGAAAAAGTTAACTGGAATTCCGAAAACAAAAAATACAAGTTCAAAGGATATAAAACGAAGAAGAGAGAAAAATGAAAAGAAAGCGTTGAAAATCTATTGAAAATGAAAATTGGAGATCATCCAAGCGGACACGTACCCCCCACGACGTATCCCCATTCAAACGCAAATTATTATTTATGAATATTATATTTTCAATTTTGGAGTGAATACGGAACACATATCCCCATTCAGTAGCAAACCGCTTTTTTTGTCGGTTCTGGATCTGAATCTGGTGCTGAGTACCTCTCGTATGACTGACTGTATGTATCGTCTAACGCGATATGACTTCAATTTAATTTCGAAGCTAAAAAAAACTGACAGTAAAAAAAGGAATCGCGAAAGGATTCACCAAATCAAACCTCACCCATTCACTCGTTCGTACACATCCACAGACACGTGACTGTGCATCGCCCGCGAGCACAAGGATCTGGGGGTTTGTTTGGCATCTGTGGAAAGGATTTTCATTAACATTTTAATCCAGGACCATTCATGGACTTTTAATGTGATACGATGAGGTGGTATAGTGTGCAAGGGATTGAATACTGGGCGGCGGGAGCGTGAGGTGCCCGGTGTATGGATACGGGGAGCGATACTCGGTGCAAAAGGGATATCAAATGAATTAATTGCAAAGTCAATCCATGGAGTTAGCACACCCTGGGGGGTTTAATAAAACGATGCATATTGCGAGTAGAAGTTGATTATAAGGAATGCACCGAGGGAACAGTGGATTGTGGTATTCGCACTGCGGAGTGTACAGATATTTGGGAGTAGCCCGAAAGTTGTGTTTTGCATTTGCAAGATGGTTAAAAGCGATGTTTGTGAAGAAGAGTTCTACTTACATTTTAGATTATCTTAATAGGAATAGGAATGTCTTCGGCACTTATCGCTTATTTACGAACATACTTATCTACAAGTGTTCACTTGAGGATAATCCAACAGGAGGTGTCATTTGAAACCAGAAGAAAAACACAAGTTTTTTTATGAAAAAGGGTAATAATTTCATATAAATCAAAAGTACAAATTCTAAGGTAATGAAATATTGGAATCAATTCGTAGCGGATGTCTTTTATAAAAAAAAAGAAAAAAATGTTATTTAAATTTAAAGTGAAATCAAAAACTTTATTATTCAAAGTATTGTCTATCGCTCGATGCAATACAGAATCGAAACATTTTTTTCAATCCTCATAAGAATTAAGCTTCCGTTCGAATAGGATGTGAGACATCGATCGGAACAAGCGTTTAGAAATATATTTTAACCGGTTTTGCGACATGCGTTGGAACATTATCCTACAAAATAACTTTGTCGTTTCTTTCAGAGTATTCTGGCAGTTTTTTCTTCAATGTAAGGCTCGAGCGCATTGATTCTAGTCGGTGATGATTTCATTCGGTTTGAGCAACTCATAGTAGAGAGACCCCTCTGATCTCAGTAAATCTAGCGTAAGTATGAGCTTGGATCCCTAGTAATTTGGCTTCGCCGTTGATTGAGATGGTTGGCCGGGCTTAATCCATGACCATTGTCGCTTGAGACTTTCGTAATGATTCCACTTTTCATCGCCAGAAATAATACGATGCAGAAAATTCTTCCCATTTTGCCGTTGAAGCAGCATTTTACAGGTGAAATAACGGTTTTCAATGTCTTTTTAATTCAATTCGTATGGGACTCAATTTCCTTCCTTTGTTTCATTCCCATAACTTTGAGGCATTCTTTCTACCGTATAAATCTACTCTAGCGACGCTTTACCGAACACGTTCACCTTTGACAAAAGATTTGAGATACTGATCTTAAGCCGCACAGCTTGGGTAGGTGGCAGTCCCTTGCTGAATGTCAAGGGCCTCAGGTGGTACATAGATGGCTCCAAGATGGATTCCGGTGTTGGCGCTGGCATCTTTGGACCAAATCGGAAGATATCGAAGGCCCTGGGAACTAGTTCTAGTGTCTTCAAGGCGAAATATACGCCACTCCAACGTGCGTCAACCTAAACTTAGAGACTAACATAAGAGGTATAACCATTGGTGTACTCCCAGACATTCAGGCAGCGCTCAAAGCGTTGGGCGCGTATAGTACGAACTCAAAATCTGTCAAGGAATTCCATGATGCTCTGCACAGGCACAAGAAATAAAGTCAAACTCTGGTGGGTGGCAGGTCACAAGGGCATAAAAGGCACCGAAATCGCCGACCAACGCGCTGGGAAAGGTTCCAGCGAAGGGTACATAGGTGCTGATCTTCTGCGGAATCCCCAAGTCAGAGATTAATTTAGACAAGTGTAAAAAATCGCAACATCTGCACTTTTGGAACAGCGTTCAAGGACTCCGACAATCGAAAAGATTCATACGGCTCCTGAACAAACACTCTATTAATATCCTCAAATATAATAAAGTCGATATCGGAAGACTGGTCAGGTACCTTTCGGGACACTGTAGTCTGGGATATCATCTTAACAAAATTAACCTCTCGTCTGAAACTGAGTGTCGTCATGATTCATGAGGGGATCAGCTCATCTCCTACGAGGGGCATCTTCATCTTTATTAAGAAAGTAGAGGAATTCCTCGTCTAATTGGCTAGCGATAAACCAACTCCCTCAGCGCTCAATTAAAAAAAAAAATAAAAAATCAACTCTAGACTTGGGTGCCTCTGTCCAGGTCGTTTCTTGCCCAATACCAATTCATTACTTTTAAAGCAGCTATCCCAGTTGTGACACACTTGGTCAGCAATATCACTATACACTTCCACTGAAATACTATGTATGACTTTCGGCGAAACTTTTCCGCAAAATAAAAGTACTGGTCCATTGTACTACCAGACAGACACCTTGCCTTTATTGTATTTTCCCCGTTGTCCGGAGAAAAGTGAGGAGGGGCTTCAGTGATGTTGAGCTAAGAGATTCGGCACCCACCACGTCGGCCCCAAGGGTGCGCCACCGTGCACGAGCGAAGGCGGGACAGTCGCAGAGAAAGTGTTCCGCTGTGTCATCCTCCTCGCAACATGCAGCACAGGTAGGCGTCTCACTGATGCCAAGCACGTAGAGATGCTTGGCAAAAGTGTAATGGCCCGTTATGACGCCCGTTAGCCTTCTGCAGTCATTTCTCCTTAAGGATAAGAAGAATGTTGCGGACTTTTTGCAGACGTCAGAGCGTACGTGCTTAGTCATCCTGCATCCTGGATATTCCCTCCATCTGCGACTGTGTACGTTAAAGACCCAGTCATTGATGTCAGATTTGACCGTGGAAGCAGGTAGACCTAAGGCGGGTTCAGGTCCTGAGAAACTCTCCTCTGAGCCTCTTCTAGCGAGTTCATCGGAGATCTCGTTTCCTGGGATCCCAGAGTGACCTGGAACCCATACAAGCCGAAGTGAATTTAGTCTTCCGACTTTGTTCAAAAAGGTCTTGAGTTCATGCACTAGTTTGGAGTTGGATAGAGGATTGGACGCAGCTTGGCTGTCACTGCAGACACATATGCTCTTTCCCCTCCATCTGTGTTTCACAACATAGTGCATGGCCATTAGGATTGCGTAAATCTCCGCCTGGAAGACAGACGCATATTTTCCTAACGAGTAGTGCAGTCGAATGTTTTCGCGCTCAAAGAAAACTCCAGCGCCGGATCCCTGCCCAGTCCTGGAGCCATCTGTGAAGATGCGAAGACATTCTATTCCAGGTTCAGTGTCTGGCCAAAGCCAGTCCTGACGCCACGGAAATGTGACTGTGTAGTTACAGCGCAGTAGGATGGCAGGTGTCATTGCGTCAGAAGGCATATCCATGAGACAGGGGTCGTAGGATATTTCTCCCGCAAGTACACTTTCACTCCAATGCGAGTTGTACCAAAGACCATTCCTCTTTAGGCGAGAAATAGTTTTCAGTGAACACCCTCCGATATATATGTCAAGGGGTGGAAAATTCATCATAGAGGTATGAAGTACTGAAACTTCTGTTTAAATTGATAATAAATACTGTACTACCTGCTCCATATCGGGTGAAATATTGCGACAATTTTAATTTCAATACAATAATTGCCGAAAGTGTTTTTCAACTCTGCCCCCAAGTAGTCACCTTTTCGAAACTTAGAACATGGACATACATATGTGAGATAATTTCATTATAGAGACTTTCTCAGCTCTGTAGAAGCTGCCCTAAGTGTCTTTAAGGTCGTTGAGGGATCGGTACTATTTTCGTACTTTTTTCGAATCTGCCATAATATAGACTGACATCATACATTAAGGAAATAATCGGAGACTACCAGTGTGGTTTCAGGAGAAACCAGACCAGATTTTCACTATACGACAGCTTCTAGAAGAAGAATGAGAATGTCACGAAACGGTACATCAATTATTCGTAGATTTTAAAAAGGCTTTATAAGCCGATCGAAAATGTGTCACGTCTTTGTAATCTCGAAAAAGTTCATGAAACAGATACAAGTTTGCCTAAAGGGAAACAAAGTATATGTTAAAGTAGGAGACGTCTTTTCTGAAACATTCCGCACGTAAAGGATTCAAAGAAGGAGATCCTCTTTCACCCGTCTATTTTAATTTGTTGCTGGAATGCGTTATGAAATGTCTTCAACGAAATGGCAGGGGAATACCTCTTATTGGAATCGTATCCGCTCTAGCTTATGCTGACGATCTTGGCCTGCTGAGAGATAGTGAGAAAGCATTTCAAAGAAATACAGAAAGTCTAAAAATATCAGGAAAGCAATTAGGTTTAGAAGTAAACCAAGGCAAGATCAAACAAACTCGTATGTATGTATGGATATTCATTGACTGACTTGGACCGATCCAGATATAAAGTTTTTTCTGAAAGTGAATATCTGGGAACCGTACTGCCGGCCAAAAACGACACAATGATCGAGGGAAATAAAAGACTGCATATGGAGAACGCGGAAGTTACATCACGGTAACCCTCATCGATTATTCAGCAACAAGCACTTCCCATGTATCCACCTTTCCCTATGTTACTTCTATCCCATTTCCTTTTTGTCTATTTGTTGACGCCTTCTGTTATGAGTGGAGTCTTTTCCTAATGTTGCCTCCTCCTATTTGATTTCCAGAAGTGCTTCTTATGAATGTCTCGATGGGGACATGGTAAAAATGCTGAGTGATCATATCATTCGCCAACGGACCAGCGAGTAGTGTGGACATTGAAAATTTAATAAAATATATTTACATTGGAACCTAAATTGGAGTTTCAATTTAATCGGCACTATTCCTACCTCGGACTTCTAAAACTCTTCGACTTACAATTTCAAAATCCATATCTATGAAACTATAATAATGCCAGTAATAAAATAGTGCAGCCTGGAATGGGCACGAAAATTAATGGACAGTGGACGAACAATCAAAAGAATAATGAGTGGAAAGCTCGAAGCAAAAGACTAAAGTAAGATTAGAGGAAAATATAAGGATGGATTTTGAAGGGATGGATCAGCACAACGAAACATGGTAGAAACGCAACGAAACAAGAAACATCATGATGCTTGGCGAAGGATTGTCAACGAGGATCTGAACTTCCAAGCTCAAAATGGCCGGTAAGAATAATTTGATGCTCTTTAAGTTAACCTCTTTAAGCTGTTTTGTTGGTTATGTGATGTAAAATATATGAAATTCCGCAAAATATTTTCGAACGAAAACAAGTCCGAAAAAAGGAATTTCAGCATCGTTTGTCTGGACTACAAGAACAGTGAGCCCTTTAAGAAGACAACACCAAGTTATTTCAAATAGGCTATGAGATATGCTAGCTGATACTCTTAATAAGCTTGCCAACAAAACAATGCAAAAATCACACGAATCGGGTTAATAAAATCCATAAAATATTAAATTTCCGTTCATTTTTGAACACGCTTCGTGAATGCTATTGACAGAATATCGACGAATACAACTTGCTCTTAACTCTGATTCATAATCAGACCTTCAACTATATCAACAAGCCTAAGGTCCATTGGTTAATATTTTGGCTCGAAAGACAATCGGGTAGCCGCGCATTCTTGGTCAGCCAAGCTAATTTAAGAGTCGGCCCTTTATGTAAGAGTATGAACAAGCTTTCAGACAACCACGATTGGCCGATTTTCAGATCCGAAGTCTATAATGGTTAAACCACATTAAGCAACACAACTTGATGAAAATTGCAACATAGGAATGCCCCATCTTAAGCACTACAGGTGGAGAGGGATTTTTATAAATTAAGTCCAGGGTGATTCCGTAATAGCCGGGCATTCTTGGTCAGCCAAGCTGATTTAAGAGTCGGCCCTTTATATAAGAGTATGAACAAGCTTGCAGTCTACGACACCACCATTGGTCGATTTTCAGATCCGACTTCTATAATGGTTAAACCACATTAAGCAACACTTCTGGATAAATATTGCAACGATCTTAAGCACTAGAGGTGGAGAGGGATCTTTATAAATTAGGTCCAGGGTGATCCCGAAATGTGCTGCCAAATAAAATACTACGAAGAGCTCCTACCCCAGTAATCTCGTTATTTTTATTTTATATGGGACCTATGAGTTTGCACAACAAACTTAATTCCACGAATCGTTTGCCTTTTGTACAACTGAGGTGAAGTGTTCTACTTGACCCACACTTCCACTATATTTTTGATTAATAATAGTTTGTTTGACCCATTCCATTGCATTGTGGTCACAGGATAGTCTAGGGACTAGCTGGTAATTTTAGGCCTTACATTCAAATTCAATTCGAAAACCGCAGTCTTTATAATGTTTATGTTACTAATGTTGTTATTGGCCTGATCATAGCCTAGGGGCCAATAGGGGTCGGCCTCAATTGGTTTTAATCGCTGGAATAGGATATTCGTCAAATATTTTTAAAATTTCTTTGCAATCACCTTCATAAAAGGATGTTTCTTATTGATAGAACATCAAAAGAGCCGTTATGAAATCTAAAATGGAAAGATGCGCCTGGGACCTATAGGAGAAAAATTAGTAGCCATGACTTGAGTTACAATTTGATAAACAATTCAAAAAAAGGCAAGACGAGGCTTACTCACTAACATATCAAGGTGTAAGTATCCAAAGTGGGTCCGACTAACCTGGATATTAAGTAATCAGAAAAGAAACTTTACAAAGAAGCACAAAGAAACCGGAACTGAATACATTACATTTCCAATTCTCATACACTAAATACATAAGTCCCATCTGTTAGACCATCAATGTAGTCTGAATCTCGCACTTGATCAGGATCTACTTGAGGGCAAAAAATTGAGATTAACTTTTAAAACGTTTTTATTTTTTGTTTGCTCATTTAACTGCACACAAAATGAATAAAAAAAAGAAAAACAAATTATAGGTGCGACTTAACTTTAATCCTTGAAACTCATTTGCTGACCGTCCTGATTGCATTCCCGATAATATCACTGTCACTCCACAGTCTCACTTACTGCCTTTCGTTTAATGAATCTTTTCAGGACACGCATATCGTGGTCACCACTCCATTCCATTCCATACTACTATAGACACCATCAGTTTCGGTTAAGGGACATCGCGATACGCAGCACAGGGATAATAGTGCGCGCTGAGATATTGGGACGTTTGCTGTGGGAAAAAGGTGCGCTGTTCAATACTCCGCGCACAAACAACATGTCAAGTAATCGTTTTTCGATACGAACGCCATTACCCAACTGGGACAGTCAGGACGTGGAGAACGAAAACGAGGACGAGAACGGAAACGATATCCAAGACCATTGGACTTATTATCAGTGTCAGCGTCAACAGCGCTATTCAAATCAGCGTCAGTTCGGACGCGAGCACCAACAACACCAGCATGACGATGGCGATATGGACGTGGATGGTTGGAGAGTTGGCCGAATGGAGAATAATCACCATCAACAGCGTCCGAAACAAAGTAAATCGGGAATTAGGGATCCAAATAATATTTCGAACCTTAACCGTCACCACCATCATGACCAACGTCACTATCACGATCCGAAACACCAGCAGCAGGAGCACCAGCCGATTCAGGCACTTGTATCGAACCAACGACAGCCACATCGACATCAGTTACGGTCATCATCGTTGGTGGGTGGCAGAATGTCACCGACGATGATGAGAATGATGACGACAGCGAGAGCGTCGACGAGAAGGACGATTACAAAACCATCAATTGAAGGCCGTAAAGGGAATTATCGGACCAAGGCAAAGGCTTTTATTATCGAGTTTCTGCAAGGGGCTTCGTTGCACGGATTTATCTATCTGTCTAAAGCGGGACTTCATTTCATTGAAAGGTATGTATGTATGTATTCTCGCACTCCCACAATTTTCTACTATTTCATACACACAACATTTACTCGTGTCCTGTCCGGTATCAAATCCTGTGAATTGTGAACTGTCGACGTTTTCAAAATATTTGTCACAACTTCTGTCGATGGGTTTTCACAATTTTCAAAGCACTAATTTCGAGTTCGAACCCAAATCTGAATCTGACTGAGTGTTGTGAGTATTGGTGGACAGATCCTTTCAAATCATTTTGCGATTGAATGTTGGAGGCGGATTTAAATGAACTGTTTCCGTATTCCAGCTCACAATTTAGTGGGTTCTTCAAATTGACTGCTTCCATTTGCAGGGATTATGTCTATTTCGAAGATTTATTTATGTACGCTGCAGCTGACTGGTAAACTGATGAGCGTTTGTACTTTTGTAGGTGTATGCGTGTTGCAAAGGCGCGGAGCGTCAATTTACGGAATAGAAAGGATTTACGTAGATTTTTTTTTTCATCATCTTTTTGGCAGCTTTTTTGATTGGTACTTGAGAGGGATGCGGAGGAGGATTAAGGAGATTTTAGGGATATTCAATGGTTCTGCAGTGGTCGCGGGAAATATGGCGCAAGGAATGTTGCAAGAGATTATGGGTATGGTGATGGTGATGTTGATGGTGATGGATAAGCTTATGGTAAGTAAAAGAAATGATTTACCGAAGCGCAGTTCTGTAACTTAAAATGATTGTTTCGATAAACGATTTTTCGAGGCTATGACAGATTTTATGCATTCGATTAGATTATTGTATGATGAGCCTTTTCCTATCTGTTAATCACGCTTCGGTTTCTGGGGAAAAAAAATCATCTAGTGTGGTTCGTACTGCTGCTAAAGATCTAGACCTTAAATTCTAGAGGCAGCGAAGACGAAAGAACCAGCTGTTTCTCAAAAAGAAGAAAACGAAGGTACGGGAACGAACGGTCGAGATCTCATATCGCAAAAGACCACATAGGACCGAAACTTCAGGGAATGAAAGGATTACATAATTATAACTTGTGCTGAGGATGTGGAAGAATCATTTTTATAGACTGTTGAACCCCCCTCAACCACCCTACCCCCTCTAGCAAGCCAAACAATACATTTGAATTGGTGGAACTTGCATGTCAGCATTTCGAGTCCAAACTGCGTCAACATCTGATATTCTATCGGCCCCTTATGTGAAATACTAACGCCTTTTAAAGTGATGAAAATATCACGTTATTGCAAATCTTGTGAAAAAAAACCTAAAATTTTAGATCAATTCCGCCAATAGGAAAACGCGCATAAATCCTCGATTGATGAAGATAACAAAGATTGAAACGTGATGTTGAATACTATCGACTAAAAACCACGGCCCTGAAATTGGCGTAAAAAAATAGAAAGCAGTCGGGACGTGCAGGGGCATAAATGTACCCTTTAAAAATTGTTTGGACATTTACAGACAGATTGTGGTCGTTAGTTAACACTGGAGTCCATTACATTTCCGTTCTGCTCTTTCGAGGATATGATTTAGAAACCTAAGCTAATTTTTCAACGACTTGAATTCAAATGGACTTAGTTCCATAAGTTCCAGTACCTAATTAGATTTTTCTGGAATGGCACTATAGATTAATTTCAGAGTTCTACTTCTACCTACTTATCCAAAGTTTTTATTCCTATCAATCGCTATTTATGTATATATTTGGATTAGGAATTGAGTAATGAATTCTTCTCTTGCAGCATTAAGGCAATGCTATTTAATCTACATCTTCTTCTATTTATCACTTTGTGATACCGACGTAACGATTGAAAGCGGTCTTGGTTTTTTCAAAGAATTGCTCATCGGCTGACCTATTGGGGAAAAAAGATTTTTTTCATTCTTTCTTTTCCCATCTAACAAATAACAACAAATAAAGAAAGGAGAAATTCAAGTGGCGGGGACGATGGACTCCAATCGAAAAATAATGCCGCAAAGTTCGGTACCATTATCTGGTCAAGAAACAGACCAGACGGTAGCAACAATGAATACGGTGTTTACGATACCTGATGACGTAACCCAACGCAAAAGGCGACCGAAACTCACAATGAAACTAAAAGCCCGCAAAACGGCAGATAATGGAACAGCAACTCCCGCGATGGCAACAGATGAGGGAGGAGTCAGTAGTGATGAATATGACTCATCCGATACGATTCGCACGAGCAAAAAGTGCTACGAAATTGTAAAGCGGCAAGAGGAAGAAAACCTTGCTAAAGAAGAAGCCGAGCTTGATCGACTAATCAAGGAGTTGATAGCCAAGCGCAACAAAGTGCGACAACAAAAACTACTTCAACAACAACAACAACAGCAATCACAGCAGCAACAATAACAACAGCAATTACAGCAGCAACAACAACAACAGCCATCATAGCAGCTTAAACAACGAAAAAAAAAAGAACAACAACAGACAACAATGCCGAAGAAAAGTCAGCAAGACCAACAAAAGCAGCAACAACAACAAACGCAGAAGAACTCACAACAACAACAAAAGCAGCAAGAAGAAGAAACGCAGCAGACAAAGAATAAAAAAGAAAAAATTCCCCCAATAAATGTAAGTGGGTTAGAAATTAAGGATAGTATTAAGTTATGTAAGTTATGTAGTTTGTAAAAACTTCCATTTAAAAAGACTGAGTGAAAATAAGCATGTTATTATTTGTGAATCCCTAGAGTATTACAACAAGGTACGAGCCGCCCTTGGAAAATCACAAACGGAGTATTTTACTTACACTCCCAAAGCACAAAAACCAATTACAGTCCTCCTAAAGGGCATAGATCACGATTTCGGGTCGGAAGAGCTGATGAATGAGCTACGCAGACACGAGAACGACGAACTCCAGTTCGTTGGAGTCAAGCTCTTCCCCACCGCCAAGGCTAGAAGCGGTGATCAAAAACTACCATTTTTCTTGGTGCAGTTCAGTCCCAACAGCAAAATTGATGGCTTAAGAAAAATACGTTTTCTAAGCCACCTAACTATCACCTGGGATAAATTAAAAAAAGCAGATCGTGTACTCCAATGTATGCGTTGCCAGAGATTCGGGCATGCCGCTCCTAATTGCAATATGCAGTTCAGGTGTATAAAATGCGAGAAGGACCACAAACCTGGAGAATGTCCTTTGGGAAGGGAAAAAGTTGAGGACAAATATTACTTTTCTGTGTACTTTGTAAGAATACGGGGCACCCTGCTAATTTAGGGGTAACCGAACCTCGGTTATGAAGTCATCTGATGCGCCTATGACCTTGTAGTTATTGTTAAAGGAAAATGGGAAATATCTGCCTGTGAACACATACATATAACTTGGGCTTCAATTTATCTCTGATTGGTGTAGCAATACAACTTTGCCCCGTCTCCATAAATTGTACAAACATAGGATTTTCAGAGGAAGTCAAGAATATAGGTATTGACCTTGCTCGCAAACTTAACTGGAATATCAAAAACAAAGTTGCTAAGGCGACTGAGGCGACTAAGGCACTAAGAACTGTCGACGCACCTACGGTAAAACCTTGATCGGAATTACTCCACAGTACCTTTTTATTAAAAAAGTTGCAATACGTAGTGCAACGAGACGCCCCCGCTCATCCATGTAGACCACTGGGTCACATGTCCATCCTACAAGACCTTCCTAAGCTGGACAGGATTACCGCAGTTTCGGTTGCATTACCACACACGTTCACCTTTGACAAAAGATTTGAGATACTGATTCCAAGCCGCGCAGCTTGGGAAAGCGACAATTCCTTGCTAGATGTCAAAGGCCTCAGGTAGTACACAGACGGCTTCCAGATGGGTTCCGGTGTTGGCGCTGGCAACTTTGGACCAAATCGGAAAGTATCGAAGGCACTGGGAACGAGTCCTAGTGTCTTCCAATCCAAACTGTACGCCATCCTGACATGCCTCAATCCAAATTTAGAGATGAATTCAAAATTCAGCAAGGAATGTCACGATACCCTGCAAGTCCTAGGCAAAAGAAATGGTGGATGCTAGGTCACAAGGGCATTAAAGTAAACGAAATCGCCCACCAACTCGTTAGGAAAGATTCCAGTGAAAGGCTCATAGGTGCCGAACCTTTCTGCGGAATCCCCAACTTAAAGATTAATTTTCCCTTAGACAAGTGGAAAAAATCGCAACACCTGCACTTTTGTAATTGCGTTCAAGGATTCCGACAATCGAAAAGACTCAGACGGCCCATGAATAAACACTCTATTAATATCCTCAAATATAATAACGTCGATATCGGAAGACTGGTCAGTTACCTTTCGGAACACTGTAGTCTGAGATATCATCTTAACAAAATTAACCTCTCGTCTGAAACCGACTGTCGACTCTGTCCTCAGGACGAGGAAGCTGCAGAGCACACACTATAAGTATCATTTCCTGTATCAATAAGTTCTTTAAGAAGGCGTTCCATAAAGCCCTCTCTAAATGGGTTGATGACAATAAAATTATTCCGGGTAACCAATTCGGTTTCAAGGCGGGGCATGATACTATTTATGCCACGTCGAAACTCGTGTCGGATATCCAATGGAACAAATGCATGAACTAATGCCGAGTGCCTGCCTGGTTGACTTCGAAAAAGCTTTTAACACCCTATGATTAGAAAGTCTTTATAACCAGCTCAGTCGGCACTGGTGTAAGCCACTGTTTTATATGATTTTTGACATGTTAAGCAGTTCGTTGTGAAAATAGCCAACGCGACTTCTACTTAAACATTTGATAATGGACAGTAATAGGATATGTTAAACTCGTCGATTCTTTTTAACGTTTACCTCCACAATCTGATAACTTCTCCTCACAATTCAATAGCGTATGCGGACGAGATCGCTTACAGATCAGGCTCAACGATCGACGTTAGGGTCATTCTCTTGCATCTTGGCTTCGAACAAGTTCATCAGCATTGTGATGACTTTGTTCGATTTAATAACATAGTCTTTGTTCTGTTTGCTTTAAAATTTTTTTGTCTAGGGTTTTTCTAAAAAAAAACATGAAATAAAAATAAATTTAAAATTATAGACTAAAATTAAACAACGACTGCAACTGCGAGATAAATTTTTCTTTTCTAAGTCGAAAGAATGTGGCTTAAAACGAAACCCTTGTGTGGCTAGCCAAAAATCCAGTTTTACCTACGACCTACAATAAGTAAATAAGTAAAGGTCGGTGTTGGTTGTTGCTTTAGGAGGTTGGCTAACCATCATATAAAACGAGTACATCGGCTTTAATTGTGAAAGCTGCGAGGCAGTTGATTCGTAAATCCCAAGCGATATTGTCTAGTCCTATGAAAGAAGTCTAGCCTTCAAAATATACACACATTTACAGGTCATAGTACCTAGGCTCGACATCAATATAGTCTCTTTATTTAGTACCAAAGTCCCGCTGCGAGTATTCGACATAAACTACATTCCCAGCTTCCAATTTTCATTTAACGCTGCAGACTCTTTTACCACATTTTTTTGTTCATCCGTCGTCACCAGTCCCCGGATAGTAATGAAATCTTCGCTCAATTTCCATTGCCACACGGTCTTCAGGGAGGTGTTGCTGGATATAATATTGTGGCACTCTCACTTTGTCTCGGAGCCATGTGCCGTTGATGCTACAACAATTCTCTAGGTACAACGTGTGAGCATTAAATGATGAGCTCCAGTGCTCCAATGCAGCCAAGCCCTCGATTTGTGCATCATACTTTAGATAATAATCGCACACAAAGTGTGAGTTGGTAAACAGAGTATAACAGACGAAAAGTCGGAGTGAAGCATTGCGGGGTGCATTCCGGTGGGATGCAAGTACTATATGAAGTCGAGCTAGTGGTAGACTTGTTGTGCCGCTCGTTAAAGCTTCCTGATGGAAGCAAAGGATAAGTTTTATACTCTCCTCCAACTGCTGAGGGTAATGGTGTACCAAAGTTGATGTTGTTGTTGGATTTTTTATAGTTTTTTTCGAAACTGGGTGGTGTTTGTTTTTATATGCTTTAATGGTGTTTGCAGCACTATAAGGTGTTTGTAAACAGAGATCTTTATAAGCAGATAGTGTTTTTGGGTGTGCACACATTCCATTTGGCTTATGGTGCGGCACATTAAGTGGAGGATATATGGAATGGACTAAAGTTATGTAACAAATAGAAAATTGAATCATATGGTCATGGTCACTAGGTTGTTGTTCGATGACGGAACTTGTATCAGTCATAACTGAAATATACCTCCCTATCTCTAGAGAACCATACTGGAGGTCTTTGAACCGTTTGTCAGTCCTAACATTTACCCCAATGAGGCAAATAGGACACAGTTGTACCTCATCACTGTTCATACCATTCTAGTGTCATAGAAAATCAGAGCAAATTTCACGATCCAACACGAGCTTATTGCATTTTGAAGAGGAGCTAAGAGGAGCAATCTAGGTCGCATATATCTCTCGATTAGCCACTTTCATCACACTAGAGTATCCACCTCGAATGCCATCTCGAATCCCAATCGGCACACACTCGTTGATACGTTTCCGTTGTAAATGTCACCATAAACGTGCCAGTGACTGGCGATGGTTTTTGACTTTTATTGCTAACCAATATTTACGGATTTCTATGCATTTTCAGAACTTTTCCCTCTTATTCATATATCCTTTCGCGTCATGTTTGCTTTTATGTCGATTTTTTGATGGCCTATTAAACGCGAAATATCGATGTCGACTTTCGTTTTATGGTAACTGGTTCATGTGGAACGGGACAAGTGAGGATGAATATGAGCGTGGAAGTTTGTGATATCGTTAATAAAGTGCAAATGGTTGAGTAGCTGGTTTTATGGATGCATAGTCATTCGAATGAGGAAAAATGAATCAGATATCAGATATGCTTTGAATGGAGTGAACCGGATATAACTAATCAGGCATGTTTATATGTGTCATCACTTTTAATCTGAATAAAAGAAAATGTTCTTTGTTTGAAGGTCCATTCTGGGTTTGAATGGCCTTTTTATGTTCAGTCGTGGTACGAATACTTTTTTTTTTATTTCACCTATATTTGGCCCTATAATTTGGAAGCTTCTTCAACGTTCAATGAATTTAAATAAGCACAATTTCAGAATTGCACTAGCACTTTTGCAATGAAATGGTGGCAAAACGATACATGGCAAGACTCACCGTTTAGTAAAGCTTTTAATATTGAAAACACTTCTCTGGATATATTTATCTGGCATGGATACTGTTGAAGGCGATAAACAATATTACAATATTAAGTAAAAACAAATTTTATTGATAGCTAAACATAAGTAAAAACAAAAATTATATTGTGAATTTCAATTCAATTTCCTTCCTTGGATTTTTTTTTGCTTCTTTCTTTTCACCTCACTATTGTGAACTCCCCCCAATCTATTATATACATATGTCAAATGAAATAAAAAGATGATTCTGATTTGTAACGTGGAAGCGAGCGGGTGTTTAATTTTTCTTTTTTTTTTTTTGAGTGGCAGTATATAGTTTCTCTCGCAGTTATACCATATCCGTTTCTTCCTGATCACGCGACCGGAATATATCGGATCGGCAATCACGCCATAACAATCTTTTCTTTTTGTGAGACTCCTACGAAACAGCAACATCTCGCGAAGGTCACGCCACCCTACACCACACGACACATTCGGTTAAAACAGTTGGTCCTTCGAGCCAAATTAATTTAATACAATTTAAAAAAAAAAAAACATTTCTTTGCAATTTATTTCATTCAATTAACTACAGTGAAGTGCTAATACATTTTGCCCGCGCCGTGCAATTTAAATTTACTCCACACAACCAGATGCAGGGAAAATTTATCGTTCATACTAATCGAGTTCACGCGCCGTGCAATTTTTATTAAGAACAATTAATTCTAATCGACTCCAGTGTTCCAGCAACGTTCCTGAATCCTCAGGTGAGTGAGTGAAGCCTTTTAGCCCATATATATATATATATATATTTGCCAAATCATTGTATATATTTGCCACCCCGTTATTTATATTTGCCGTATCATTTATATATATTTGCCACCCCATTATATATATTGGCCGCACCGTTATATATATATTTGCCACTTCTCTTTTTGCCTCACCTTTTATATATTTACGACCTTTCGGAATATATTCATTTGAAATGAGTGCCGCCAAGGAGCTAAGACTCTTAAAAAATGCATTGTCAATTCTGACAATGGATTATAAGAGTTTTAGTCTTACAGAAGACAGCAAAAGGACCAAGAACATCGTCAGTGGTCGCTTGTCCATAGTAGAGGACTCCTTCAAGCAAGCTAAGGGCATCAGCGACAAATTAATCGCACTGTTGGAGGACGAGGAGCAGATTTTAAAATGTGAGGCAACATTTGAGGAGATTCGAGGGATATACCTTCAATATAAGGCGGAGCTTCTGGATTGTTTGGATAAATTTGCAGAATCTACGTCCGGTAAGAAACAACCCTCAAACAGTCTGAACCTGCATGGCATTCGCCTTCCGGAAATGGCTCTCCCGGTGTTTTCTGGTCAGTACACAGAATGGAGGTCATTTAAATCCAAATTCGAGACAATGATCCACAATAATCCGAGTCTTACTGACATTCAAAAGATGCATTACCTTAAGTCAGGTTTGTCGGGGGAGGCCGATCGTTTATTGCAACATTTAGACATTGATGAGGGTAATTATTATAAAGCATGGTCCATACTGTGTTCCAGATACGAAAACAAGCGGTTTTTAGTGAATACCCATCTGAAATTGTTCTTCGGACAGTCGGTATTGCAAAATGAAACCGCTGTAGGTTTGAAACGCCTCCTAGATACTTCGACAGAGTGTCTACATTCTCTCGAAAACCTCGGTCTTCCTGTTAAGCAGTGGGATTTAATAATTATATATATCCTATTCCAAAAGCTACCATCTTGCACACAACAATTATGGGAAGAGCGGCTAGGGGGGTCAAAAGAGTTGCCAAGGTTCGATGAGTTCTCGGTATTTCTTGAAGCCAGGTTTCGAACGTTGGAAGTCATGGAGCAGCAAAGGCCAAAGTGCAGTCAGTCTCTCTCTAGGGGCACACATCAAAAGGCGGCAACAACAAAGACTACAATGCATGTCAGGCAATCTAAGCAGAAGGAAAGGGAGCAGTACAACTGCAAGGTATGTGGTAAAGGACAGCATCCCATTCGTACCTGCAACCGTTTCATCAAGATGAACATCGCTGAACGCTCTAGCACGATCAATAAAATAGGTGCGTGCAATAATTGCTTAGCATATAGCCACACGTCGCAGCATTGTCCCAGTCAGGCGCGTTGCTACTTTTGCCAGCAGAAACATCATTCCTTGTTACACGGTAAGATCGACATCCCTCACACTAATGCGCACGCTAGCCAGATGGTTCAACAAGGACAGCCAAGTACTGGTGCAGTAGTTCAGAATCATTTAGCGCAACACCATTCGAAGTCTGAAATTCTATTAGCCACCGCTATGGTTAGGGTGAAGGCGTCAGATGGTAGATACTTTACCTTACGGGCCTTGATTGATTCCGGGTCCCAGGCTACCTTCATCACTGAAGCGGCAGTACAACTCCTAAAACTGGATATCCGTCGAACGTCGATTAATGTGTCAGGGCTGGGGCAGGTCAACAGTGGAGCATGCCATCGGTATGCTGATATTTCGTTCGGGTCTCTCAACTCCACTTTTGAGACCAGCGCACGAGCCTATGTGTTTAGATCCCTGACTGGCCTGCTTCCGGCCTACAGACTGACACTTCACAAATGGGATCACATCAGCGGGTTAACGTTAGCCGATCCCATGTATTTCCAACCTGCTACTGTAGATCTTTTGCTCGGCTGCGACATGTATGTGGAACTGATACTACCGGAAATCGTCAGAGGAGATCCAACTTCACCAATTGCCCAGAATACACATCTGGGCTGGATTTTACAAGGCCATGTTTCGACGAAACCACATACGCGCATTCAAAGCTTTCTTCAGCAGTACGACACCGATACCCAGCTACGAAAATTTTGGGAGATTGAAGAGGTTCCATTCCAAGTACCAGATAGCGAGGAAGACCTGAGGTGTGAGAAACACTTCAACGACACGACCAGACGTTTGCCTGATGGGCGATATGAAGTATCGCTTCCTTTCAAGGACGGATGTAAACCTGCGCTTGGGGCCTCGAAGTTAGGTGCCTTGCGTAGGTTTCATCAACTGGAGAAGCGTCTGGAAAATAACCCCACACTACAAAAGGAATACTCCAAGTGTATTGAAGAATACCTAAAGTTGGGTCAAATGACGGAAATCGATGTCAACAATGATGAAGTTCTTCAAACACCACATCATTATTTTGTCCCTCATCATGCTGTGATAAAGGAGACCAGCTCAACAACCAAACTCCGTGTCGTTTTCGATGCAGCGGCAAAAACTTCAGACGGCACATCTCTGAACGAGCGATTGATGGTAGGCCCGAAGAAACAGACCAACATTATAGATATCATCCTGAGGTGGAGAACGCATCAGTTTACTTTTACTGCTGACATCGAAAAGATGTATAGGCAAATTCGGATGAAGGAGCAGGATGCATATTACCAGGTTATATTTTGGCGCAGCGATCCTAATCAACCTATTAAAACGTATCGTTTAGACACAGTGACATTTGGAACAGCTAGTGCACCATACCTTGCCATTCGCACTCTTAACCAAGTGGCAGCTGATGAACAAACACGTTTTCAAGTCGGTGCTACGGCAGTTCTAGAGGAGATGTACGTCGATGATCTAATGTCTGGTTCCGATTCAATAAGCGAGGCAATCAAGAAACGTGATGAGGTGAGACAATTGCTAGCGACGGCCGGATTCAACCTAAGAAAATGGACCAGTAACTCTCAGGAAATACTTCAGGGCATCCCACCAGAAGAACGGGCGCTAGGGTTCTCGTTACCATTCGACGCTTCAGAGCACATCAAGGCTTTAGGAATCAGGTGGTATCCTATTGACGATTCATTTACCTTTCAGAATGTATCCTCTAATTCTGCTGAAGTCCCAACAAAAAGAACTATGTTGTCCACAATCGCACGTCTTTTCGATCCGCTTGGCTGGATCTCACCTTGCATTGTGAAGGCAAAGATCATGATGCAACAACTGTGGTGGCGTGGTTTGGCTTGGGATGAACCAGTTCCATCGGAACTCAATGATGAATGGGAACTCTTCTGTCAAGAACTTCCAATAATCGAGAAGATTCGTATCCCAAGATGGATTCATTTACAAAAGCGACGGCGAGTTGAGCTTCATGGGTTTTGTGACGCATCGGAGAAGGCTTATGGCGCAGTCATTTATCTGCGTATATTGGATGAGGATGACAACATCCAGATGCACTTATTAATGTCCAAGACCAGAGTCGCGCCATTGAAGACCGTGACACTTCCTAGGTTGGAACTTTGCGGAGCGGTGATCTTGGCTACGCTGTTGAATTACACAGCCAAGGTGTTAAATATGGAAAATGTGAGGACGTATGCGTGGTCGGACTCGACAATCACCTTATCATGGATCTTAGCACCTCCATCGAAGTGGAAGACATTCGTAGGAAATCGTGTTGCAGAGATTCAGCGCCTTACGAACTGCAGTATTTGGAGGCACGTTCCAACTCAGGAAAATCCCGCTGATTTCGCATCCCGTGGATTGCTACCTACTGGCCTAATTAACAACATACGCTGGTGGAACGGCCCAGCGTTTCTCAGGTCAGATTGGGAGTTCACTACTCCACCACAGCCTTCAACCATAGCGACTGAAGAGGAGAGTCGCAAGACAAGCGTACATTGCACCGTAGCTCAAGATAACATCATCGATCTACTGATTCATCGCCATTCAAATCTCCAGAAATTGTTAAGGACTATAGCATATTGTTCCAGGTTCGTTACTAACGTTCGAAAACCAGCAACACAGCGAGAAGTGGCTACGCTTACGCCGTTGGAGATTGAATCTGCGTTACGACTTTCCATTCGTATAGTCCAATGTAATATGTTCTTTGATGGCTCATCGAACCAAAATGAAATTCACGCAAAGGTAAGAGGTATCAAATCATTAAGCCCATTTTTGGATGATTTTCTTATACTAAGGGTAGGAGGTAGATTGCAAAAGGCGGACCTAAGTTTCGATCAACGTCACCCAATTATTTTGAAACCCAGTCACCATTTCACCAGCCTCATCATAAGGGATGCACACGACAGAACGTTTCACGGCGGCATGCAGCAAATGATCGCGTACCTACGACAAAGGTTCTGGATACTGAACATGAAAAATACTGTCAAGAAGCATATCCACAGCTGCGCCATCTGTTTTAGGCATCGGATCAAACCAGGTCACCAAATGATGGGTACTTTGCCAGAACCACGAGTCCGAATCTCTCGGCCATTTAGTTACACGGGTGTAGATTATGCGGGACCCATTGAGGTCAAGGCTTGGAAGGGTCGAGGAGCAAAAACCTTTAAGGCATATTTTGCCATTTTTGTTTGTTTAGCCACCAAGGCCTTGCACATTGAGCTTGTCAGTGACATGACGACGCAAGCATTCATTGCAGCTTTCAGACGGTTTACCGCGAGGAGAGGGTCGTGCAAGGAGATTTTCAGTGATTGTGGGAAAAATTTCGTCGGCGCCAATCGAGAACTGGATAATTTACGCAAGGCCGCGAATTATGATACCTCAAGAATTGCTGATACTTTTCTCTGCGAGGGAACGAAGTGGAATTTTATTCCTCCAGCTGCTCCTCATTTTGGAGGGTTATGGGAAGCTGGAGTTAAATCAGTGAAATACCATCTCAAAAGAATAGCTGGAAATGCTACCCTAACCTTTGAGGAACTGGCCACTCTACTGACACAAATTGAGGGCTGTTTAAATTCAAGGCCATTATGTCCACTCACCAGTAATCCTGATGATTTCACGGCTTTAACTCCAGCACATTTTCTCATTGGCGAACCTTTTCAAAGTGTACCCGAACCCGACCATACAGTTGAGAAGATCCCATATAATGACCGCTGGAAGCTGATACAGAGAATGTACCAGACCTTTTGGAAGCAATGGAGCTCTGAATATCTGGCACGGCTTCAACAACGTCCAAAGTGGCTTACGGTAGAACAACAACCGCAGCTAGGAGATCTGGTACTAGTGAAGGACGAGAGACTTCCACCGTCAAAATGGATAATGGCCCGCGTGTTAAGAGTTCATCCTGGAGCAGACCAGCTAATTCGCGTCGTTACTCTGAAGACTCAATCCGGTGAATTTCAAAGACCCATCACAAAGATCTGTTCTCTTCCTTCCAATAAAATGACCGTCGATGAAACTTTAATTTAACCCTACACAATTTTGCCCTTTTTATGTTTCCTTACTCTAATTTGAAAAATAAGTATTATATAACATACAGTTTTCATGTTACAAATATATTATACATAACACAACACACATGCAGTCTTCATGCTACAAATATATTACACATAAGTCACACAACACAACACACATACAGTCCATATGCTACAAAATACAATACAAATATATTACATAACACACCACACAACACATATCGTCCATACAACTCATCTAAAACAAAAAAAAAAAAATTAAATAAATGAATACACATAACATATTATGTAACATAATCTACCGCATAGGCGACATGATACAAGGCCGTGGAACCGATGCTATTCATCTTTACCCGTCAATACGTAGGCATTGCGGTGATATCGGTACGTTGGAAAGGAGGGTGGCATGCAAGGGCAAACGGCAAAGGGCTTTGGCGAGGCTGCTCACTCACTCTATGGGGTGTTTGTTTATGTTTCGTTTCGTTTTGTTATTATATCCTTCTCTGTTACACTAATTGTTTCTTCGATAGAACAACGCACAGAGGATAATGATGGCGAATCCGACGATCAGCACCAGCGTGGCCAGCCAGCACTTACCAAGGTGGGACACTTGTTGCGAACCAGTTCACGGCGGGGGTGAATGTTGAAGGCGATAAACAATATTACAATATTAAGTAAAAACAAATTTTATTGATAGCTAAACATAAGTAAAAACAAAAATTATATTGTGAATTTCAATTCAATTTCCTTCCTTGGATTTTTTTTGCTTCTTTCTTTTCACCTCACTATTGTGAACTCCCCCCAATCTATTATATACATATGTCAAATGAAATAAAAAGATGATTCTGATTTGTAACGTGGAAGCGAGCGGGTGTTTAATTTTTCTTTTTTTTTTTTGAGTGGCAGTATATAGTTTCTCTCGCAGTTATACCATATCCGTTTCTTCCTGATCACGCGACCGGAATATATCGGATCGGCAATCACGCCATAACAATCTTTTCTTTTTGTGAGACTCCTACGAAACAGCAACATCTCGCGAAGGTCACGCCACCCTACACCACACGACACATTCGGTTAAAACAGATACCTACGATCTTGGAACAGGAACGTATTTGGATGGGCAAAATCCAGTGTTCCTGCTATAATTGTGTACTTGTACAATGTTCTATGGAAGATGAAGATGAAGAGTTAAAGGAAACAATGTTTTACGATAAAATGTAAAGGATTTTTCAATAAAGGCGGGTAGATGTTGAAATAGAATAAAACAAGCAGTGTGTGAGGTATTCGCAAAATCCTTTTTTCATTTAAAAGGCCTATATATGCCATTATATATGGAATATGGCGTAGTTCAAATGCCTTCCTCGGCTTCCTAGGGTGGCACCGATCCAAGTGGTCCAATTTTCAAAGACTCTTCCGCATAGATCCGGCTGAATTTGAATGATGGCCTGTGTTATGTTCACCACAAGGGAATCGATCATTGTGGTTTATTCGCTTCGCATAGACCTGCGACAAGGAAAAGTCTAGCGAGGTCAAATCTCATGACCTTAATGGTCAATTCACGTCACCTCTGCGAAAGATAACTTTGCCCTCAAATCGTTCATGCAGAATGTCAATCGTGGCGTCCGGTGTGTGGCTCGTAGCGCCGCCCGTTCTGCTTGAATCATATGTCGTCTAGGTTCATATTGTTCAATTTGAGCCATAAGAAAATCTACTGCCTCGGATTCTGGTATACACTTTTACGGATCGCGGTGTTGTTCTCTATCAATCTTAAATTTTCCAATCTTTATTTGACGTACGAATGTTGGCTGATTGATTACCGGAGTGGTCGTCGCGAATGTGGCCAACGTTGAAGAGTCGAATGTGAAGGGCCACCACATCTACCTTAAAATAGGCGCAACGCGAGCGACGTTTGCTGTAACGAACATTCATTTTGATAATAAAGTATTATCATTTGGACGCGCTGTTCAATCGTGTAACTTGCCATGATGACTTGGCATCAGTAACTGAATAACAAATAAGGGATTTGACAGATGTCACCAAAACAATATGGCCGTCAAAATCTAGCCGTGCCAATTGAAATATTTGATAACTTCCTATCCGACCCTTAGATTTCAACGCGAAAATAGGAAGGGAAGCGATATATAGGCTAACGATAGGAAAAGAAAGTCTCTATGCCTCATCAAACGATATTGGTCTTAGGAAAAAATATGATCATGGAAACCACGACATTCAAACACAAGTGAATACATAAGGCTACCTGGATATCACCAAATTGATTTTCTGATAAACAGAAGACACCATGCCAACGTACTAGATTCTATGACATATGGAGAAGCTGATTGCGATTCTGACCACATTCTAAAATTCAACATTGTCCCATCAACTGCTATTGAACGAAATACGAACAATGGCTACCAGGACAGAAGGCTACGCGAAGCGAACTCCGTTCTCTTCGGCCTACATCTCACCAAACATGTCTTAGAAAAGTCCTCTATCGCCGCTATTAATATTGTCCTTCCTTACCTATTAGGAAGCTCGTTTTAGGCTTAGATTGCTTAAGTTTTGTTTCGTCAAGACTTGCATTCAGCCAATAGAATGACTTTGGGGGGCGTACAATTTTGGATTTTAATAAAGAAATTAAATTTAAAAGACTGTCGTATCCAGAGACAATACGAATAAACGGTTTGCCTTACTAGATTGTGTAAAAATTAACAACGAAGAACTAGAGGAGGCAGCGGAAAACAAACTAGGCTATTGCAAAACCTCCGAAGGAAAGGCTTGATTCGACAAAGAATGCGAGAAAAAAAAGAAAAATCCGTAATGTTCTAAGACCTAAAGCACTGGAAAATAGCGAAGAGGTCAGGCGTACAAGATATCAAACCCTACAAAAGAAAGTAAGCCATCTCCTTCGGGCTAAAAAGCGACAAAAGCGAAGAAAAAAGTCTGCTAATATTCAGGAAGAATTTGTGGCATAAAGGAGAATATATTTCGTGATGAGTAAGCAACATTGCAAAACGATGAATTGCCATCGAGGGAGTAAAGTAAGCAATCCAAGACCATAGGCCGGAGGGATCGACCTTATACCAGCGAAGTTAATAAAGGAGAGGAATTAACAGAGAAATTACATGAGCTCACCACCACCATATGAAACAAGCAATGAAAAAGTACGATTATCATTCCCGTACTTACAAAGGTGACCGAACATAGTGGAACAATTCATGTAGAATATCGATGCCATCAAGTTTATTACAATGTGTTGTCAAATATTATTTTATAGAGAACAACGTACGCTTTCAATGTAGCTTCAGATTTTTAAAAGCCGTATAACTCTCTGTTATACTGGGAATCCCGAAAAAGTTGGTGAATCTGATGCAAATATGCCTGGCGAGCTAAAGCAGGAAACATCTGAAACATAAGAGAAACGCGAAGGATTCAAACAACGAGAGGCCTCTTTAATTTGGTGCTGGAGCACGTAATGAAACCCTTCAGGAAAATAAGAGAGGAATAATTCTGAATCAAATTACATCTAGCTTCATCTCATCTACATAGTGAAGAAACAGTTAAGAGGACACAGGCAGAGAAGAAAATACGCCCAGAAGTAAAGAGGAGAAAACCAAATATATGACCACTGACCGACTTGGATGGATTAAAACCTCGCAACTGACTGTACTCGATAAACGCTTTGAGAAAGTGGGTAAGTTCAAATATCCATATTGACTATTCAAACAACTCATTAGGCCACAATTTAGGGATATAAAACTTGGTCTCTGACTAAAAAAGAGGAAAAAAGGTTTCAGGTCTTTGAAAACAAGATCTTAAGGAAAATCTATGGTAGAAAACAGGACGAAGACCAGGCGAATGGAGAAAACTGCGCAATCAAGAACTCGAGACACTCTTTTGAACCCCAAGCGTTGTCTGAGTAATAAAATTAGAAAGACTAACAATAAGATCGACAGGACATGTAGAACGAATGGTACTTTTAAAATTTCCTCTTTGCATAATTTTTAACCTGTTAACTGTTTATGACGAATATATTCGTCATGAAAAAATTGTAAAATGTTGTGTTATTTTTATTTTTATTTTGTGTTTTCGTCATGCGTCTTCAATAGTGACCATTTATTTTTGATGTTTCTGGTTCCAACTTATGTTAATATAAATAAATAAATGTATACGTGAGATAAATAACAAAATAAAAATATTAAAGTCACATATTAGGTCACATTTTCCCACAAAGTCGAAACAGTTGACTGGTTAATATGACGCTGGATAGTGATGAAATCTTAAGCTGCTTGAAACCTTCTTTTATTGCATCCATCCATAAAGCTACCTCTAAAAAATTTGTTGATAATTATGGGCCCGTTGCCAAACATCAGCTTTTACCCAAGATTTTTGAAGCTATCATTAACAAAAAGCTTTACTTGGTTTTACAGAATCACTCGACTGAACTCCAGCATGGTTTTGTTACTGGCAGATCTACGCCAACTAACCTGGTAATTTTCACCAATTATATAATCAAAAGTATGGAAAGTCATTGTCATGTTGACGCTATCTACACCGACTTTTCGAAAGGGTTCGACCGCGTTCATCACAATGTGCTACTCTCGAAAATTCGTCTACTTGGGTTTCGCTCCAATTTATTGCTCTGGATTCAAAGCTATCTCATTGTTCGTACACAATATGTACGTATTGGAACTACGCTTTCGGAAGTAATTGTTAATTACTCAGGAGTCCCTCAAGGCAGTCACTTAGGTCCACCTAATGACCTACCTTTGTATGACGTTGGTCAATATCGACATATTCTAAAATCAGTAGTCTAACCGAATGGTGCCACAGTAACGGACTACACTTTAACATTAGTAAGTGCTCGGTAGTGACCTTTTCTAGGTTACCATCCGACATTGTTTTTGAATACTCTCTTAACAACTTCGTCCTAATAGACTAAATGCGCAAAAAGATTTGGGTGTAATTTTTGACAATCGGTGCATATTGATTACATTGTATCTAAAGTGAACTCTATATTGGGCTTCTTGTCCCGTAACACAAAGAACTTTCCAGATCCTTATGCACTGGCAACCCTGCATATTTCCCTAGTCAGGTCAGTATTGGAATACTGTTGTGTTGTATATAACCCCTTCTACTTGAATAAGTCTAACCGAATTGAGAAGATCCAAAAGAGATTCTCTAAGTTTGCATTGCGCAAGATATCTTGGAACTCTGTTATCCCCCCTTATCATGCCAGATGTGCATTGATTAGTCTAAAGGAGCTAAGCAAGCGGAGAGTATACTACTCGACAATGTTCGCTAGGGACGTAATCGTTGGACATACTCGTACTAGTTGTCCGGCTCTATTTTCAACTTTTAAAATGTATGCACCGTTGCGCGGCCCGTGACCCAAACAACATGATTTCTTATATATCTCTAAACATACCTCTAATTATGCTCGCTCGAAATTTTTGCAAAACTGCTTTATTGAATGCTATTACGTAATTTTGTATAATTTTATCTTTATTTTTTCCTTTACGGGTATTTACACTGTTAATTTACTATAATTTAATAAATCCTTATCTGGATCTGCTACTATCTACGAATGTTTTGTACACTTGACAGATAAATAAATGAAATGAAATGAAATGAAATGGGTCTGAACAGCGAAACAAGAGAAGAACACACTCATGACAGGAAGGTTTAGCGAAGGGTCAACGAAGTTCGGAACTTGCAAGGTCCACATGGTAGTTTTAATAAAGGGTGTCCAGCGGGAAATTTTAAATTTTAAATTTCGAATGTTCGAAAACCAGCGGGACGAGATAAGTGGAGAAGGCATCGTTCGATGCACATTTTTTGCGGATTTATTAATCACGATGAGTCATTGGTCGAGAGAACACCGCGCATTCGCAGTTGAGCAAAATATTTGAAAAAAAAGTGATTCGTTGGTTCGTGCGCGTCCCTTTTTTGTACTCACTTCAATTTACGCAGACTGAGTGATAGTCCGAGCATGAGTTAACACCGCTCACCCCGAATTCCCCAACAAACCACTCACCTACATTTTCCCACCTTAGCAACGTCCATTGAACCGGCAGCGAATTCGACAGGTAGCTGCAGTAGCAACATACATTTTCCCACCTTATCAGCAGCAACGACAATGGGAAGACGACGAATATCCGATAACATCCAGCTATTCATCAAGGGCAACACACCGGCGATCGTCGCACTCCTAAAAGTGAGACGACATCGGGTTACAAACTCATCGCAGACTGCAACGATGCAGTTTTCACGGTTTTGCGGCGTTCATAGGTTTTAAGTTAAATTAAGGCAGCTCGTAAGTTTAGTGTTAGTTTGGAGTTCAAGCAATAAAGATTTTTTTTAAAAAACCCCGCAATACGCGAAATTAACTCACGCAATTTATCGGGTAGTGGGTGTAAAGGTTTAGACAAGAAGGGACAATGGTGAACATAACTGCTCCGTGACCATTAACATCAGCAGCGACGCCGGAGCATGTCGCTCAAATACTCCACGAAACTATGAGAAATTCGTGTAAATCAATAAGAAAGATCTATGGGAATGATAAAAATCAACTGTGCAGATTATTTTGAAAAAAAAAAGGATGTTCCACCCATACAAAATCCAAATCATGGAAGGTCTAAAGAAAAGTGACTATCCTTTGCGAGAAACTTTCGCAAGAACAATGCTCGAACGATTTCGAATAGCACGAATGCTTGGTAACATATTGTTTAGTGATGAAGCACATTTTCATACCGACGGCGATGTAAATAAACAGAACTTGCATTACTGGTGCCCAAACAACCCTAGAGGACGCCATCAAAAACGTTTACATTGCCCCAAAACGACGGTATGGTGTGCCATTTCTGCCCGAAGGATAATTGGAATATGCCATGACTTGTCTGTGCGGAATCTGCATTTGCCAGTCCACAATGAGAGTTGCCGCTATTCGCAAAAGCAATTGCATCTTTCAATAAGATGGAACATTGTATTATACTTTTATGTGAAAGGTTCTTCCACTTAACGAAACATTTTAGAAAATATGCCGCCAAGACAGCTTTTGATATATCCCCACGATGCGCTCTCTCTAATAATACCTGAATAATATTTCGTGACGTTATTGAACCGATGAGCGAAGAAATTAAATAAAATCATTTCCTCTTCTATCACGACAATGAACGGATGCCCGCTTGCACAGTTTCAGTGGCTAAAACTATGAATTGTAAGTTCGAACTATTACGACCTCAGCTGTATTCACTGGATTTGGCTCCGGTTGACTCGGTCGAAGAAGTCGTTGTCTAAATGGACGCCTAATTTGAGGACCTTTTAAAAAACAATTTTTGTATGCCTTAGAAAGCAAGACAAATACTTCGAAAAGTTAACCAGCTATATTGAAAAATTAAAAATTTTTCCTAAAATAATTTGTGTGTCTTTCTTGCTGACTTGGTGAACGGATAGTTCATTGCAAACAAATTTTTCACATATATTATGTATGTAACTCTTTCGATGTGGCACAGTGAATGCTATACTAGCAATAAATGGTCTATGGCTAACGAAAGTCGTTTTGTCCATAGCGGTTTTTGTATGTCTTTGTATATTTTCTAAGAAGTCTCAATAACAGTCCTTTGGCTATGAACTTGTTTAAGACATCCGAGTTTATTCTGGTATGCTGCTAACCAACTCTGTGTTTTGATTCCACAGTTATCTTGCATTACACACTCCTCGTTCTACTCGGAGTAATTATCCCAATCTCCCGCCACAAATGAACTCATATTCCAGCTTTGACTTGATGCTCCAGCTTCAAAACACGAACAATTAAAATCCTTATTAAAAAAGTCCGGTATGCTCTCAGTCCTTTTTTCTCGGTTATATGCACCAACAAAAAAAAACTTTTTGGGGCAATGCTCGGGTGTTCTAACGCCTTAGTATCTTCCGGTCCAACGATGCAATCTAAAATGATTGCTCATAAAAAAGAAAACCGCTAAGCATCATCCATATAGACAGGATAGTGGAATATCTTCCATGCGCATGGAGTGTGCAATTATTTTATCCTTAAAAAAACAAAAAGGAGGAGTTGAACAAATTTGCATTTTCCAGCGGGACGACGATTGGACGTGGGGTAAAACAAGGCAGCGTTTCCAAATCTCAACGAAAACGACATAACCGACGAAGGGAAACCGGGAGACACAGGACGAGAAGAAAAGATGAATTTATGTGCACCCTGCCAACATGCCTCCAGATGAATAAGGATCCAAGTGAAATGAATAAACTTTTGTCCTTAGACAAGGCGTCGCTTTATCGAGGAAGAAGGATTAACCAGTGCCAGGATTTTTTTTTTCTCCTTCACTGGTATGAAAATATACTTACATATGCACATGGCTGTATCGGACAAAGAGTATAAGGCAACAGAAAGTGTACAGGACAGGTCCACGGGCCATTTAACTGGTACTCGAGAGTTGGAAATTCCTTGAAACATTTTGACACTTTAAGAAGGCTAGAACCCGTAATATGGCGGCTTGTACGAAATCGTTAATGGGAGTGGCGGCATTACGGTACACTGTAAAATAGTAGCCCCGGGCGGACTTATAACACTCCCCAACTGGCCTTTGTCGGGCTTTTGTTAGTGTTTCTGTTGAAGTTAACGGGAATTATGTGATGCTCGCTGGGTTTCAAAAAGGCAAAAAGCCAAAAAAAAGTTGCAAATAAACAACTGACACCAGTCTCGCCCACTGACGACACACTAAAGCACCAAAAACCATCAGCCAACAAACAGGACGAATGATGTCAAGTGGGCCGTTGATTCGTAACAACACTTCTGCTTCCTAGTGCCATTGTAACACCAACCAACCATTCCATACATGCCTAATTGCGGAACGGGACAGATAGTCACATACCCGCTTATGAGAGTCGATATGTGTATAATTTCCTTAATACCCTATACGAACATTCATGTATAGTCGGTGGAGTTCTCTCAAATAAGTCCGTCCATCGTCGCCGCCATCCTCAGTCCATGTGTGGAAAATAACAAAGCAGACCACAAAGTTGGGTGTAAAAATAATAAAGGGGCATAAAGGACATAAAAGGACTCCTCCTGAATGTATGCGTGTGTAGCATGGTGACTTTATTATGCCATTCGAGATAAAAAGGAAAAAAAACGCTGAGGTTACGGCTTGAATTCAGTGAATGGCGGTTGGGAGAGTTTTGATGATGACAATGTAAGACTGACTTACGGCGGGATCCTGGGGTTCCACTTTATTGCGGAATGTTAAGTATTTTGTTTTTCTTTCTCATTTTTTGGAAAGGGTTTATTAATTTTTTACAACCCATCTTGTTGCAAGTCGTTAACCTATTCTGTGGCTGGGCTTAAGGTGAATAGTTGCCTTTTAGTGTGGGGATTTTCAAAGATGTTCAGAATTGGGTTGGGTGGACCTTAAATGTATCAAGTACTTACTCGTTTGCAACATTTATGCGATTAAAGCCTTCAATTGAAGCTTTTAAGAATTCCTTTTAAGTCTAGGGGGGATAAGGAACTCAGAAAATACAAACGAAAAAGAGGCTTGAGAAAAAGCCATGGAACAAAACAGGTCAATTTATTTCTGAGCAAAAGTAGATGTAAGACGCGGATCGAACTTATAAAATCTTATTTCCAACCGGACACTGCAATGTTAAGAAAGATTTGAAGTTTATGGTGTCATATGAAATGAGCAAGACCGAAATTCAAATTTCGTTGGGTGTAGACTACTGACCAACAAAATTTTAAAAATATTTTGTACCAACGGAGGTTCAGGTTTTAGGATCTTGGAGCATACCACCATACCAAATTACAATAGAAAGGAGTTAACAGTCGTGTCCATTCACTTTACCTGACGCAGCCAACTCAGACGGTTTAGCGCTGTTATCGTTGCCACTTGTCAACCGCCTAAAGTGACTTTCTGACTAAGTGAATGATTGGTTTTGCCCACAGAAGTATATGCTCAGATACACCTTAGCCGGTTCTATTTCAATGCGTCTTAACATCCAAAGTCTCAGTTAGCTCAATACACATGAAACAAGTCGGAGAAGGATGCTTTTTTTTTGTTTAAATTCATTTTTGTTTTTATATTTTTAGGACTCACTTATACTAGACAAAAATGCTTAAAACTAGCTTAAATATCAACTCACATAAAATACCTTACTGGCCCTATACGGACACTCTAAAGCAAATAGAACAACTTAAGACTATATATATGTATGTATATACTTAAGACTATATTAAAAACAAAACAGAATCAGATAATTTTTTTTTAACAAAGAAACTTATAACTAAGAATAACTTAACCCTACCTTAACTAAAATATATACATTTTTTTTTTGTTTTCGTAATTGTTTTGTATTTTTTTTTGTTTTTTTCTTTTTTTTAAATTAAAGCTAAAACTAAACTAAACCTACCTGCCACCCTAGCCTGCCTTAGCCTGCCCTTACCTACTCTAACCTAACCTACCTTAGTCTATGTAAGCCTGCCATTGGCATGTGGCAAGCTTTGCCTTAAAGAGACTGACCTATCAAAGTATAAGCGTCACAACTAAATAAAACACAAGCTTTCGACGTCTGTCGTACTCCGTGGTTCAAGATCGTCTCTTTATTTTCCATGTGTGTTTAAATTGGCAATATATACGTTAAGAAGTACACATGTGCGGAAGGTAACAAATACATACTCATGCTACAACAATGTTTTTTTTTCGTTTTGAATATGGTTGCCACAACTCGACCATCCTGACCCGTAATCGTCCCGATTACCTCTGTAAACTAGCCGCACACTACCCATACCACGGTTTTATGTTCGCCACTTCCCACACACCCTCATAGGGTATCTGACTCACTTGGAATCCCTCCACGTCTTTTATCAAATATCTATCATTCCCTAGCACCTTCTCCACCCGATAGGGCCCCTTAAACTTCGGTACCATCTTCCTCGATACAGATTGTGCGTTAATAAAGTTTCTAATCACGACATAGTCTCCAACCTTGTACTTCCTCGCAGTTTTTCTGTTCTCATCTACCATTTTCTTATTATAATTCTGCAATTTAGCCTGCTTCACGACCGCCCTCGACCTTAAATTATATAAATCCCTCTCAACTTCGCGATTGACGTTATCATCCAAGCATTCGCCAACAAAATCGACAACGGTACCTCTTTGCCTCACCCCGAATAACAGTTGACTAGGTGTGGTCCCTATGCTTCGATGTAGCGTATTGTTCATCGAGAACTCGATTCTCGGTAGCACACCGTCTAAGCTTGCTCTGGGATTCCCGTCCGATAACTTAGCTATCATTGGACCCAGGCTTCTGTTTATCCTCTCCACTTGCCCGTTAGCTTGTGGGGAGCCCGTTGCGATTTTGACATGCTGTATGTGTTGGCTTCCAAAAATTCTTCGAAATCTCTTGACGTGAAACTACTTCCCCTATCCGATATTAAGAGTCTCGGCCGACTATACATCTCAAAGTATGCTTTCAAGTGCCATATAACTTCTTTGGTGCACGTAGAGCGCGTGGAAAACAGTTTGACAAACTTCGTAAAGGCATCGACTACTAGAAATACGTACTTCTTCTTAGAATTAGCTAACAAAATTGGACCGAAATGGTCTACGTGAATAGTGTCGAATGGTAGGTTACCTTTCGGTATATTCTTTAACAACCCCTCCGGCTTACCGAATTTTGGGGAGAACGCTATGCACTTTAAGCAATTGTCTATATATACCCCCACTTTCTCCTTCATTTTTGGGAACCAATACGTCTTGTTCATAGCCTTAAGCACCTTGTCGCGGCCGATGTGGCCAAGTTCATCATGATATTTACGCAACACATGATTTTCCATATCCGCTGGGACATAAAAGAGGATATTATCTTTTGTCTTCCTATACACTAACCCATTATGCATTTCGTAGAATTTACTTTCCGAATCTTCCAGCTGTTTCCGAATGTCACGGATAGCGCCGTCTCTGTATTGACAAATGGAGAGATTTTGCTCGAGTGTATTTCCCTCAAGGACTAAGATATTTGTCGCCCGACTCAGCGCGTCCACGTGTTGCATTCTGGACCCGTTTCGATGCTCCAGCGTGTAGTCGTAGTTCTGTAATTGCAAAACCCAGCGGGCTATTCGACGGCTTATCTCCCTTTTGTTTAGCGTCAGCGTTAAAGAGTTACAATCCGTAACAATCTTAAATCGAATCCCTTGCAAATATATTCTAAATCGCTCAAGGGCGTATATTATTGCTAGCGTTTCCAGTTCAAAACTGTGATACTTGGCTTCGCAATCAGTTGGAACTTTCCATCTGTTTTCTTTTGCATCAATATGGCACCGAACCCTACCGTGCTGGCATCACAATGCAACTCCACCAACTTTAGTTTTAGGAGCCGAAAGCAATCTAACTCCCTTTCACCAAATTCAAATTTAACATCTTTCTTTATAAGATTGTACAGAGGCTTTGCGATTATCGAGAAATCTTTCACAAATCTCCTAAAATAGGAACACAGCCCTAGGAAGCTGTGGACCGCCCTCACATTGTGAGGTACCGGAAAATTAACTACCGATGCGATACCCCCTTCATTCGGGCGTATCCCCTCTTTGGAAACCGTATACCCCAAATACTTTACTTCGGCTTGCAAGAATTTGCATTTGTCCATCCTCAACTCGAGATTATTCCTAACTAACCTTCCTAACACTTTCTCTAAAATACATAGGTGTTCCTCCAAGGTACGGGTCGCGATCATTATGTCATCCAAGTAGATTCCTATATTTCCTTCTGTAATGAGGTCGGCAAATATTTTGTAAATAAATCGTTGAAATGCTGATGGTGCATTTTTTAAGCCAAAAGGCATCCTAAGAAACTCATACTGGCCTGTCGGCGTTACGAAAGAAGTATATTTAATTCAACTCTCTTTCATGTAAACGTGGTGAAACGCACTTTTAAGGTCCAGTAGCGTAAAAATACTTTTATTTGCCAGCCCATCCAGAAGGTCGTCGATCAATGGTATAGGGTAATTATCCCGCATTGTCACTTTGTTCAACACGCGATAATCGATACAAAATCGTAACTCCCCGTTCTTCTTTTTCACAAACACAATCGGCGAGGCGTACTCCGAATCGCTAGGCCTAATAATCTTCCTATCTAACAAATCATTTATGGTTTCCTGTAGCTTGTTTTTTTCCAAATAAGATAATCTCCTCGGGGTGCAGTGGAAGGGCTTTTCATCGGTTAAGGATATCGTCATTTCGTATTTCACTTCTGGCAAATCGGGACGCTTACAGTTTACATAGCATCGTTTGAACATATCTTTTATCTTTTCTTTCGTTTGGGAACCCCAGTTCCCGCCTATCTCTATCTCTAATTGATCGTGCTCAATTTCCATTACTTCAACTTTAAACATTTCATTTTCCCATAAACTAACGCTCTGACAAATATTTTCATTATCTACATTCGATTCTACATCGTTTTCCGTTTCACTATTATCGGCTTTTAATTCATCTCTCTTTTGTAAACTTAACCTAGCTTTGGATATGAAATCCCTGCCCAATACCACGGGATACGCCATCGTTTCATCCGATACAACAAATACATCCAAAGCGACGTAATTGTTCTCTAGTAATACACTAATGCTTATTTTTCCAAAAATAACTAATTTAGTTCTATTTATTCCGCAGTAACTCATTACATTTTTATTCAAAACTTCAAAAGAGTCAGGAGCATACTTCATACGGATGAAACTAATGGGGCTCCCGGTGTCAATTAGGCAATCTAGCAAAACATTATTGTCATTACTTAATTTAAAATGTATAAACAATTGTCTTACGAATTCATTTTCTTCCCCTTCCTGCACGTGGTGAATCGCCCCCCTCTTCTTGTTTTTTGGGCACTCCGCAGCATAGTGCCCGTGCAATCCGCATACATGGCAAGCTCCGATCTCCCTTCTAGATTTTTGGCACTCCGCTGCAACATGTCCCAATGCATTACAATTGTAGCATCGTCTGGCGGCTCGCACATCCCGGTTTTCAGTGACGGTGGGCGAAATAACTTGCCTGGGAAGCGAGACATCACGAAACGCTTCCATCAGTTGATTTTTATCGGTGAAACGGTGCATTTTAGCTTGCGCCCGAAGTTGGGGATTGGGTATTCCCTCGATGATGTACTCGACGAGTTCATCGTTCCCGAACTCGATTTTGTTGGCGAGCGTAACTTTGTCGTGGAATTAGTTTTGGAAATCTTCACCCGCACGCCACTTTCGCGCCTCGAACTCGCGACGGATAGCCAACTTGCTAGTGCAGCCCTCGAACAGGTGCTTCATGTCGCTTAAGAGGTTCTCGATCGGGACAGTTGCGATGTCTGCCCTGGATAGTAGCCATTTCAGCGCTCGTCCCTTCAATTTGGATGCAATCAAAGCGCGTGTGTTGTTGTCGTCCAAATTGAAACAGCTTCGCACACTCTTAACTTGCGATTCCCATAGATGGAAATTGTCTCCTTCGCCGAGATATTCGGAGACGAGTTCCTTCGCCATTGACACACGGTTAGGGTAACACTCATTTGATTTTTCTCCCTCTATATTTTGATTCCCCTCACACCTTTTCCGCTCACACTCTTTTTCCCTCTTCAACAATGCTATTTCACGTCGTTGTAGTTCCATCTCCTTCTTCATAAGTTCCATTTCCTTCTTCATCAACTTGAAACTTATTGCTATTTTTCCTCTCTTTTGAACTCCTACCACATCTTCTTCATCCTCTCTTTGGTCATCATCTCGTTCGTTTTCCTCTCTTTCGCCTTCATCTCTTTCGCCTTCATCTCGTTCGTCTTCGTCTCCTTCTTCTTCTTCTCTTTCGTCTTCGTTGTTACACACATCATTGTCGTTGTTCTCGTCGTCGTTGTGAAATTGAGATATGTCCCGTATTTCACCCCGTACAACGGGACACTCTCCTCTTTCCTCCGGTGGGATTTTACACAGGCGCAGGATGAGCGCCGATTTGTTGCCGTTGGACTTCTTCCCCAGTTTGTCCAACCAAACTTTTAACTGGGCAACGGTGAATTTGCTGAAGTCTTCTTGCTGTAGCATGGTTTTGGCGAATTATCGTTACGCGCACTGACAGCACAATTTATTTATTTATTATGCGCTTTCTATTTCTTCTTCTTTTGTTTTTTTTTTCTTTGGATCAGTCGATCCCACTTCTGATATTATAAGCGTCACAACTAAATAAAAGACAAGCTTTCGACGTCTGTCGTACTATGTGGTTCAAGATCGACTCTTTATTTTCCATGTGTGTTTAAATTGGCAATATATACGTTAAGAAGTACACATGTGCGGAAGGTAACAAATACATACTCATGCTACAACAATGTTTTTTTTTCGTTTTGAATATGGTTGCCACAAAAGTTAACCACTACGCAGTCCGCTCCAGCCACCAAAAGCGTTGATGCTGTCGGACGACGTCTCCCCGATCTTGGTGCGACACTGATCTACTAAAGCTGAGGCGCTCGGGCTCGCGGAGCGCAACATCACGTTCGTAGAGGAGCCGCCGCTCCACAGACTTACGGGCCACGTGGAAGATTAGCGGAACCGCCAATTCATCCTGGATCAGCCCACATTGATCTAAATAGAGGAATGCCTCTGGGGGGGACAAAGACGCTAAGGCGAACTTTCTCGTGGTACATGTAATTAGGGAAGTAAGCCCCGGAGATCAAGTTATTGACCGAAGTCATTGTCCTCGCAACATGACCCCTCTAATCAGTTTTATTAGAAAATTATCCACCCGTAAAATCCTGGCCCTATTGTATAGGACCTCATTCGGGTAAAATTTCGTGTACCCAGATTCAGGTGTTCTATGTAATCCGAGACAAGTTATGAAACATTGTCTCTCAAATACCCGAATCCTTTCCATTAAGCTAGCTCTCACATTGAATCACACGGGACATCCATATGCAATCATGGGCCTGATTAAGGCCACGTAGCAAATTACCTTCACTCTCGAATCAAGTTGGTTGCTATGAAACAGTCATCTTGTAAGAGCAAAAGCGCCCCGGGCTTTCGCTAGAGCAGCATCTATATGTTTGTCAAAATGTTGCCCTTGGATGGCGAGCAGGATCGAACGGAAGTCCACCTCGGCCTCCGATGCCTTAGAAACAGGCACCCGCGCTTTGGGCACAGCCATGTGTTTTTGTACCGTCGGCCCTCAGACTTCTGCTCACGAGCCAGATTTGTTTTTCTAATATCTTGGAACTTAGGACATCCCCGATAGTTTGCAGTGTGTCCACGGTTCCTACAGAGCATGCATTTGAGCTGTTCCCTGTCAGCGACCTTGTCCTGGGTCAGATCGCATTCGATGTTCGTGTGGTTCTTTGCACACTTAACACATCGAGGCTGCATTTCGCAGATACATTGCAAAATGTCTCCTTGCCTTTTTAATGTTTCCCATGTTACACGCTGGGAAGCTAAAGAAGTAATACCCTTTAGCCTCTCCAGCTTGCTGTTGGGTGCGAGCTGGACCAGGAAGAAGGGCAATACCCGGTTCTCCCGTTTTGCTTGCGCCGTAGTAAACGTCTTGACCCCCACGAATTTGAGGTCGTCGCTCTCGAACTCTCTGAGCTCTGAGAGTATTTCCTCGGGGTCAGTGCTCGAGTGTACTGAGAAGGATGTCCATATGCGGCATATGGACATAGTCAGAAGTCAGCAAAAGGTGTACCGACCTTGGACTTATACGTTTTTTCTAACAGGGATTGGTGTGTTGAGTTTTGACGCCGATGACCAGGGTTTCGAATCCCATCATAGGGATTCGACAACTTTATTTTGTTTGATGAGCCGACCCTGACTGTCAACGTAGCATAACCATTTCCCTGCAGGGGCCTGTTTAGTCGTCAAACCTTTCTTATGGACGGCGGCGAGAAACTTGGACAACGATTGCAACGGGTCCTGGGAGGGTTTGAGGGAGACGTGATGGTAGATTTTTGCGACTGCAGCTTTTCTTCGTCAAATCTTGGTGTTGTGACTTGGCTACTTCATGAAAAGAAATGAACAGTCTTCTTATAAAATCTTATATCTTGCAGCCAAGGATCAAATATCAGTCTCCCCAGTTTCAACTTATTTCCAATGCAATAATTCCTCGACAACTCATAGCCAGCAACAGCATCAAACAGCAACCTTCGAAATGAACTACTTCATCCAATTTGCTTATATAATCCTCCACCTCACCACAACCGTAGTGGTCACTTCTTAACGTTGTAATCATATATCGACAGCTTAATGAATTGACTCCACCCTTATTAACGGCACGTGACGTGCATATCCTAGTAAGTTGTTGCTAGAAGAGCAAAAATCATGATATGACATCATTTGCAGAAATTGCATCCGATTAGTCAACCTCTAAATCCACCCGCCCCTGCGGATATGGATACTTCTTTGGTTATGGATATCCGGGTCACTTCAATCGACTTATTCATAATCTGTCTCCCACTGGTCATAAATGGCCGTTATTGAACTGCAACGTATCATGGAAATGTTGGGTGTTTCTCGGTCATTTTTCACAGCTCATCCTTGTGTCCTTCTGATATATGGATGTCGCCACAAATATCGTAGTCACTGTGGACGTGTGCTGTCAATGGACATTAGAAACAATTCCAATGTCCGACAAAGGATTCTGCTGTCTCTGTTCATTTTTGGCTATTAGGGGATCGTTTTGCCTTTACGACAATCGACAATGGATGATATGGACAGGAATAGGAATGTGGCACTATGATTATTGGCTGAATGTCCTCTGATCTCAATTTACTTATTCCATTTCATCCGACTAGAAATTGAGAAGAGCGAGAGCAGTAGTCACTCTGGGTAGCATCCACCGAGTCTTTTGCCTCATTTATGGTTTTTTTGATTGCGACTAAATGGAAACAAACTAGTCGTCGTCAAACGAAGTTAATTTCGTTTGTGGCAATCGGATGGCAGGTTATGAGGAGTGAAATGTTTACTTACATAGAACATATATGGATGGAATTAGATATTCGTTGGTTTGTAACTGGTGTGGGATGTGATTGTATACAGAATTTGGAGCGTAGTAGGATAAATACGGTTTTTGTGATTATGGTTCGATGCTGAATGGTCCGATTTTAACTCAGTTTTCGAGTTGAAAAGTAAATTTGAAAAGTTACCAGAAAATTTATTTATTTTTATTAGGATTCATTAATTAGAGTTGTTCGTTCATCTATGCATACAAATTCGGACTCGCAGCGGAAAACATCAATGACACATTTGGATGTAGCGGCAGATGAATGCAGCACTCGACAATTCCAATGGGGAGATTGACACAAGAGCCTCGAAAGACTTTAAAGCGTCAAAAAAACGAAAATAATAATTTATCAGAAAGGAATAAAAGATCTTGAATCACGGTTAAAGAAAGTTATACATATGTAGGCTAATGCACCCTGGATACTTGAAATTTGCCTAGTTGTCTGAAGCCACCTGACCTAACCTGGAGTCAATGGCTAGTGGACCTCTACGTCATCGAAAATCAAATTGTGACATATATAACTGAGAAACCGCCTCATTTATTTTTAATGGAAACATGGAAAATAAAATTTTCTTTCCCGATGAGTTATCCTCTTTAATTTTAAATTAGAACACACTGAGCCACATAGATTTAGTGGACTCAGCTAGTTTAAAGCTGTTCAGTGGCATATGAAACTAACTCAGGCAGTCAGGCAACTATTTGTAGCCAGATGGCTTGAGCCAGGGAGGCAACTGTATGTAGCCAGTTGGTTTCAGGCTGCCAGGCAACTATATGTAGCCAGTTGGCTTCAGCCAGCCAAGCAACTATATGTAGCCAGTTGCCTTCAGACAGCCAGGCAACTACATATATGTATGTAGCCATTTGACTGAAGTCAGTCAGACAACTATATGTAGCCAGTTGGATTCAGGCAGCCAGGCAACTGTATGCAGCTAGTTGGCTTCAGGTAGCCAGGCAATTATATGTAGCCAGTTGGCTTCAGGCAGCCAGGCAACTATATGTAGCCAGTTGGCTTCAGACAGCCAAGCAACTATATGTAGCCAGTTGGGTTCAGTCAGCCAGACAACTATATGTAGCCAGTTGGCTTCAGGCAGCCAGGCAACTATATGTAGCCATTTGACTGAAGTCAGTCAGACAACTACAATATATGTAGCCAGTTGGATTCAGGCAGCCAGGCAACTATTTGCAGCCAGATGGCTTCAGCCAGGCAGGCAACTGTATGCAGCCAGTTGGCTTCAGGTAGCCAGGCAATTATATGTAGACAGTTGGCTTTAGACAGTCAAGCAGCTATATGTAGCCAGTTGGCTTCACTCAGCAAGGCAACTATGTGTAAGTTGTCAGTTGTCTTCTGTCAGCCAGGCAAGCTGTGTACTTCATCCTCCTGTTTCTTCAAAATACCAAAAAAAAAAAAAACATTTCGAATTGTAAACAAGGTCATCATCCTCTTTGTCCTCGTCCTTTAACCATTTTACGATTAAACCAAAATTATGTGTCGTAATATAAAATTCCAGGCCCAGAAGATCGCCCAAGGTATGGTTAACCACACAGCCCACACAGTGTGCTGCCCCCGACTTCATCTATGCGGCATAAAATATATCTTTCTTGCGGCTACCATGTATCCAGATTCCCTCCTTGTACGTTTAATCAACAAGAAAACAACAAAAACAGACAAGAGGAAGGAAAAGAAAACAATCAGCTGTAGGCTGAAATGGGGTGAAGTGGAATAAAATCGAGGAAACGAGGAAAACTCCTTGCGGTACAGTTAAGATTATAGGTCAGATATTTTTGCGATAAAGCGATCCCGGTTATAGGCCGCCGCACAGCGCAAGAAGACCATTATATTTTATTGCTTTGCCTGAGAGCGAATATCATCCGTTTCGAAGTGAATAACTTTATCTGGGCCATGGCGCCTATTGGGAATGGATGTGAAGTAAATTAACTGCCAACCAATTGGAGAAGATAAACTTCAGTGATATCGATTGTTTCTTTATCTACACCTCTCGGTCCTTTTGATTCGATTTGGTGTTAGTTTGCACTGTGGATTTCAGGATATTGGGGCACCACTGGTGCTAATTGGAATCTGTATGGTTTACTTAGAAAAATACCGAATGCATCCGATGGGGTGTTGAAACATCACGGATATTAGGGTGCTGTCCTGCGGGTACCCGGATATGATGAGCCAATGCGCAGTGTCAGAACAGGATATGGTATTATTCGCTCGTTTCATTTTTTACCTATGCTTTTCGAGTCACGGATCCAGAGCGATGCATCTACTTAACTGGGTTTTTGGAAACGGTCCAAGTTATTCATTGCTAATAAAAGCATCAGTGCTCCACAGACTCCGGCTGACGCTCCCTTGTCGCCTCTGAAATTAAAACTATTCACTCGAATGTTCGACAACAATTTGAATTTAAGGGTAGCATTTGAGCAGGACACATTTCCACCAGGACACACACATTAAAGTGAAATTTTCAAGATATATTTTTGTGGCCCATTTTTTTTTCTTCTTTCGTTTTGATTTTGAATGGCGAAAAAAAAATTAGGTTAGCTGCAGTTCGATTTTCCGTTTTGGTATCCACTACTATGCAGCCCTCGTGAGCAGGACTACGACGTCGACGGTGGTGGAGGAGCTAGAACATCACACGAGTATATGAATGAAAGCAGGAGATAAAGCGGAATGGTTCGGCGTGTATCCTGGTTGCGGATGGTGTCTGAGTGCCAATAGCGCGTTGCGATGATTGCCAGGATGCTGTTGGTTTTATATTGGAAGTGTTGTTCGTGGTGTTTTCTGTTCATCCGTTTCTTTTGTATTTGTCGTTGTTTTGCTTCATTTTTTGCTCCTTTTAATTAAATTAACATTCGAATGTGATTTGCGGATGGGAATTGCTCCTCAATTCAATAAACAGGAAGAACGGTGTGTGTGATTTGAAAAGGCTTGTTGGCGATGATGCACACCATGGATGGTGCGACTACTAGTATGTGGGGGCAATGGTGATGGTAGTTGCTACTGGTTGTACTGTTGATGGCGGTGTAGTTTTAAGATTGATTTATCATAGGCACAAAAGTAAAGCAGAAAAAGGAAAAGAATACGCTCGGCAGAGTGTAGTGCATTCGGAATGTGATTTCAAAAGGACCTATTCTGTATGGATGCCAAGCCGCATATTTCAATTCATACAGTTTGTGTTTTTTTGTTATCTTTCTGACTTTGCTTTCTCCTTTTTTGCTGTTTTGCGTTTTTATTCTGACGGGACGCGGAGTAATTGAATTGAATAGAATCCAGGCTCTGATTAAAGGATTTAATTTGACAACAAAGAAAGTTATTTCACACGAAAGCAAATGAAATATTAAATTCACCTTCCGCTCTTGCTAAAGGACTCGTAGCAGATCGACTGTCATAGTGTACATGGGGAATGATATTCATTCATTATTGGAGGGATATAAGTTGATTTATATCACCGTTCAAAGAGGTTTGCATAAAGGCGTTTGCGAAATATTATAGGTACACATAGCTGATATGCCATGTCTATACGAATAAATGCTCTTCTGTGCCAGAAAAGTTGATTGACATGCTGATTGATTGCCTCAAGAAGAAACTATTTCAAGTGATCTTTGTCAGGTCTTGTCTTGGCCAAAATATTCAACTTCATTGAGTGGCTAGACGCCATTATTCAACTCCAAAGGATCATGAAGGCAAAACAGAATGCATAAGGTATATAAAACAACAATTAACTTAGAACAACTTGCTAACGATTTCTATGATCGCTTAGATGGGGATGTTGGTAAAGCCCCAGATTTAACAGGTTCACTTCTTTACGGCTCTCAATTAATAACTTCTCATTTGGATGTCATTGTAAAAGCCCTTTTTTGGCTAACAAGGAATTTCACGTTAAAGACCTCTAGGGTTCGAATCCACCATTTTCAGATATACGACATATTTGAGTATGCGTGTGTACGTACATACGTTGGTATGTTTGTGAATCTTTCATTAATTTCACATATCTTCAAGATACACTAAAGGAAGAGCATGCGAGTACAAGTTTTTTTTAAAAAAGTGACTTTCATTAGCGCGAGCTATGTATATTAGGTTTGTGACTTCATTTCAATTGTTAATATTGCCAGCCATCTTGAATATTTAGTGTGTTTTTCATACATATGTATGTACATGTATAGGCTAGACGCATTTTTTGTGTTTGGCGATTGTTGTTGAACAAAAAAGAACAAGGAGGCTGTATTATACAAGGTGTCCCACGAGCAGTGCGCCAAAAAGCTAGAGCGTGTAGGTCTGGTCAAGAACAAGAAAAAAATAGTATGGGAGGGGGGCCTATTCCCCCCCGTTTAGCCGGGAGGGTCAATTTTCTAAAAAATTGACTTAATTTGGAAAAATTATTAAAAATCAACAGTTACATCCACAATGCCGTGATATACTTTTTTGTAAAGCCAGAAACCTCTTCTTTCATCTTGTTTCTAAACGAAGCTGTTTTAAGGAATAGTTTTTGAGAAATTAATTTTCAAACTCAAAATTTTGAAAAAAAAATGAAAAAAAAAATTTCGAACTATTTTTTTTCAAAATTGTATGTAATTAAGTACTAATTTTTTGTCCAAAATTCAATTCTCTTATTAGTTTTTAGTTAAAAACAGAAAACCGGATGCAAAAATGTTTTGTAGTTTTTGAGAAATTAAAAAAATACCCGAACCATTTTTTTCTAAGAAAAACTTTTTTTTTGGTTTTAACGCGGCTGGACTTGTAGGCAAATTAATGTATGAAACATTGACATCTTTTTTATTATTTTTAAAAAATTTGGAGTTTTATTATAATCAATTTTCAATATGATCCCCATTTTTTTACAAGGCAAAGATTATATTTCCTTCTAATGGCTGCACATAAGTCAAACAATTTGACTCCAGCGACTTCAATCTGTGCTTTCAGTCGTTCCAAAGATACTATTTCCACTTCGTAAACATAATTCTTCATGAATCCCCACACATAAAAATCTAGAGGAGTTAAATCTGGTGATCTAGGTGGCCATTCCGTGGGGCCCTTTCTTCCGATCCAACGGTCACTAAAATGATCATCCAGCCAGTTTCTAACCCGTAAGCTGTAGTGTGCTGGTGCTCCATCTTGCTGGTAGATTAAATTATCTGCTATGGCCAAAGGAACGTTGTCCATCAAATCGGGCAAAAGGTCTCGTAGGAACTGCAAGTATGATTCTCCATTAATAACGGCATTCAAAAACCGGGTCCCGATTACAGTTTGTCCAACAATACCAAGCCAAACATTACAGCTAAAGCGGTGTTGTGATTTATTTTGTTTTTTGTTGTGTAGATTGGTGCTACTCCAATGATGCAAATTGTGGAAGTTAGTAACCCTATCTCTGGTAAACTGTGCTTCATCCGTCCAGAATATCCTTGCAAAATAGTTTCGTTCAGTTTCATCTCGAAGCAGTAATGATCGATAAAATTCTGCTCTCAAAAACTTGTCGTTTGAGGTGAGTTCCTGAACTGGCCTAAAATGGTACGGGTGAAAGTTTTCGGTATGAAGCACTCTCACATACGCTAGATTTGGGCACTCCAAGCATAATAGCTATCCTCCTTGTACTAAGGGAGGGATTACGTCGGACCAAATCCAAAATTCTTTCATCTAAGATTCCTGATCCATCTGTAACTGATCTTTCGCTTCTTCGATGCTCTAGCACTCCGTGCTCTCGCAGACGTCGGTGGATTCTTGAAAACATGCTTCGACTGGGACACCTCCGATTGGGATATCTTTCAGCGTAGAGTCTTTCGGCTTCACGACCTCGACCATTAGCTAAACCGTAGCAGAAGTGCATGTCCGTTAATTCTTCTCGAGAGTATGAGTTTGACATCGTAATGTGTTGATGAGTTAACGTCCAATTTGGAAATGGTTTCTTATTAAAAATGCGATGCCTTTTATTTACATTTGGGTTGCGAATATTTTGTTTTTCAATAAAGAAAAATTGCGGTTTTATTGTCTTAAGGTCCTAGCGGGTAGAACCCATCGGCGGCGGGCGGACCCAGACGAAATTGACAGGTCAGTTTTCAGGCGTTATCAATGAAAAAAAAGGATTAATCCAGAGTTATTCCAATACTGTGTCAGTTTATTGTATCCTCATAAAACTCCGATTTTTTTAAAAATAATAAAAAAGAGGTCAATTTGCCTACAAGTCCAGCCGCGTTAAAACCAAAAAAAAAAGGTTTTTCTTAGAAAAAAGTGGTTCGGGATTTTTTTTTATTTCTCAAAAACTACAAGTTTTTAACTAAAAACTAAAACGAGAATTGAATTTTTGAAAAAAATTAGTACTTAATTACATAGAATTTTGAAAAAAAATAGTTCGAAATTTTTTTTCAAAATTTTGAGTTTGAAAATTAATTTCTCAAAAACTATTCCTTAAAACAGCTTCGTTTAAAAACAAGATGAAAGAAGAGGTTTCTGGCTTTACAAAAAAGTATATCACGGCATTCAGGATTTAACTGTTGATTTTTAATAATTTTTTTTCCAAATTAAATCAATTTTTTAGAAAATTGCCCCTCCCGGCTAAAGGGGGTAGACCCCCCTCCCATACGATTTTTTTCTTGTCTTGACCAGACCTACACGCTCTAGCTTTTTGGCACACTGCTCGTGGGACACCCTGTATAATGCGTGAAAAATTAAATTAATTGCTCCAACGACCTTGAAATGTTAACATTGGTACTTGGTGAATCTACTCTGAGTAAAAAAAATGTCTACAAATAATATAAGCTCTCCACAGAATGCCGAAAAGATGTTAAAGTCTGCGATAAATGGAAACTTTGAAGTAGTGAAGAAAATTGTTATGCATATTGACATATTGGTTGGCTCACACCATGAATTTATTTCAGATATTTTTGGCTTATAACGTGTGTCCCAAAAACATGGCTCAGCAGCTGTTGAATGACGTGAATTATGATCCCGATAATGGAGTGTTTCATCATGAGTTCCCTCAAGTTTTACCGTCAACAAGGAATATTATCTTAAAATTATGGGCTGTTTACGTCAAGTAATATGAAGAAAATATCCGTTTTTTATCCGTACATGTTTTCGTGGTTGTTGCATCAGGGTTATGCACTTGCTCACTTATCGTTGCTCTTGAATAATTTTTTTTGCCTAAAAACAAAACCGTAATTGTACCTCAGTCTTCGCATTCATCGGACTTGGCCCACTGCGATTTTTTTATTTTTTCCCAAAATTGAAAAGACCGCAGCCCCGAAAGACTATACCAAACAGCGCATATCAGAAGTGATTCGAGGGTTGGAGCAAGATACTTTGAAAGGGACAAAATAAATATTGATGAATAAACAAATACTTTTCGAGAAAAATTAAAGGTCACCCTATTTTTTGAGCAATGCTATTATTTACTTGGCACATGACACTGGTACACTTTCAAGCCCCATCTGCTGCTTCCTATTCAGACTGTATGAAGCCTGAAATTTTGTGAATTTAGCGGTTATTTGAAGTCTTACTCAGCAATTGCCAAAATAAAAGTTTAGAACGTAGAAGTTTGGTGGTAAAAGAGTACTTTGATGTCGAGCGTCAGAGGTAAGAAGCATTTAATTTTTTTCTTTCACAGCATGTATAGGGTCTTACAATAAGGGCGGGTAGATGTTGAAATGGAAAAAATTGGCTATCTTAAGGGTAGGGTAGAATTTCAGTTTATTCGCATAAACTTCCGACTTCAGCAAACCACACAAGAAAAGATCAAGGTCAAATTGCATGACCTACGTCACCCCTGCAACCTTACCAACAAATTATTCATGCAGAATGTCAACCATAGCGGCCGTTGCACTTAACACCTTCCTGCTGGAATCACACGTTGTGTAGGTCCATATGATTCAATTCGGGCCATAAGAAATTGGTTATCATTGTTCTGATGCGCTTGCCATTGAAGATGACCGCCTCACCACCGTCGTTTTCGAAAAAGTACGAATGAATGAAGCCGCCGCGCCGGCCCAAACTCCACACCCAAGGGTAACTTTTGGGGATTCATTATCAACCTTGTTTAGGTTGGTGTCGTCCCACGCTTGTTAACACAATCATTCATCCAAAAATACGCCTCGTCGCTTTTTTTCGGCCAAAATAGGGGTCCTCTTCCAAACGCTCCGAAGCCCAGTCAACGAACAAACGGCGCTGTCTATAGTCATGAACTTTGAGCTCCTCGGTCGGTTGAATCCTATTCGGGTGTAGGTCCAAGTCCCGACGCAAAGTTCGGCAAATTAAAGCCTTTGCTTCGCGTTTAACTCCCTCTGGAGAGTTCGAATCTGCCATTTTTATTATATAAGTAGAATTATGTTTTCGTAAACCTTAGCGTGAACTTTTTTCGTGAAGAATATTTTGTTAACAAAGTAAGATATTGATTCCGGGCCAGTTTTATTCGACGCTTAGTTACATACTCAAAAAAGGATTAAGTCTTTGTAACAAACTTAACTGTTTTAGGCCGTTAATGGTACCGAATGGGCGGCTGGTAATTTGAATAGATCAGCCGCATCCAAAACCCACTTTTTCTAGGTATTTTGTCTTCCATGATACATACCCCATACCCTTGAACATTTTTATCTTTTACTTTTTGTGAATTGAATATTTTTTTTTGTTGCAACTAAGAAAGTATGTTATTGGAAAAAGAAATTGTTATTAATACATATATTTTCCGTACACGATGACAGGACATGTTGGGGTATCAAGAGTTTTGCCGTACACTGTATACAGTATTTTAACATCCCCTAGAAGACAATCATCATAGAATTTACGTCTAGTTTATAGTTAATGTCTAATACGAAATCGTAAATTATTTTTTAGAAGGTGACCTGCATTTACAAATACTTACACGTACATGAGGTTTAAAACCGAAGGAGATTGACGACTCTTCTCATTACAGGTGGGGCATACATACATTCTTTTCATTGCGGAACGGTATGTTCATAGTGATTAACATGAAAGTCCTGAACCTATTGACTCCCCACCAATACGTCTTAATTTGTCACTAAACTCCCCAAACAAAGTTAACGTACATACGTCTTATTCACCACTGGCAGTGTCTTTATCACCCATTCCCTTCTCCCTCACTCTCACAGAACATCATTAATTACTCTTATTAGTTGCGAGCCAAGTAAAAGTAAGCAACCCAAGGAGCTTTTCAGTTCCTTAACTCATCGTCCTGAACCGAAAGACTTGATTAATGCCACCCACCCGGAACTAAAGACCGACCCGGCACATGGTCACAACTAAGAATCAGGCACGCGAACGAAGGACAATTCAATTAACACAGCCTTCATCACGTGGGCACTTCTTTAATTCCCTCGGATCACCCAAATCGTTCGTTCGAGTAGCTCCTTGCTAGCTGCCACGCTTCAGGACTGGACAACGTTCGTGTACAGTACATATGGGAAAGGGAATGTAATTTATGGCATACCTCTTACGAATTGAAATTTCTTTCCGATTGTCCTCGTTTTCCCTTCCTATATAAGAGTGGTTGTTCGCTGACTTTGTAGTGCGTGTAGTACACATCCATGGCATATGGTTAGGGACAAGAGAATACATGCAAACATCCATCAGGACAAGTAAATTAAATTGTCCAACGGGAGAGCGTAATCACGCAAAATGTCCGGCATACCATCCGGATGATGTCTGTTGCACGCTTGTAAGTATACTATATCCTAAGGACCCACATATACCTATGTATATGTATGTATATCAATAAGGATGCCATGTGCGTTTAAGGGAGGCTACAGGAAAACCGGGTCAATAATTACTACGTGCCGGCGAAATTCGGTCGACGCATATAATTGAAGGAGCGAAGGATACGTGATACAGCCTTGTGTACATGCTGGATGTGAGGTACGAGCAAAGGGACGCAATTCAATTTCGCTTATCTGAAAAGCTCGAAGAGGGAATACATTACGCACATACAGACATGGCGATGTAAGTTTTCGGTAGCCGGCCGACTGTGCAGATTGACCCGGCGGGCACCATCGGGAACCAATTAATCCTGCATCTTCGCCTTGACTTTTTCTCGTGATTTATTGGCAATTTCCGGTGGATCTCGGCAGAGGAGAGAGTTTTTTCTCACTTTTTCTTTGGCTCGGTTGTTTTGTTTTGTAAATTTTAATTAAAGTTGCCTTGAGATTAATCAAAGGGGAAAACATGAATAGGCGCTTTGGCTTCTGTGTCGGAGAAAACGCAAATCATTGCTTTCTACAAGACGGGTTGGAAAAATTACGTTCTTTAATTAATGTTCTTTGGGACCCATTCGAGTTATGCTGAATGGGAGCTATCAAATGGCATCCTCGGTTTTTCTATTCATTCGTTTCTATGTCTGTAGGTGATCCGTGCTATAAGGCTAAATACTCATTTTACGAATGAGTGAATAAAGTGTTATCTGAAGTGGTACAAAGTGGCTCAGCCTTGACTTCTACGAAGAATCGTGCCAAAGGCTCTGATGAATTTGTTTGCGTCAGGGCCAGGACATATTCTAGGACTAATGTTAAAGTGTTAGGTGGTTATGCTTTTTTAACTTTTCCGTGGATATTAGGGCCAGTATTTTATTTTTTATTTTTTGTGCGCTTTATTATCTTATTCTTTACAAAAATGCTTATGTCTAATCTAGTTACCTAAATGGCCTTATGCGAGCACTCGGTAGAGTGTACAGTCTAAGCATAAACTAAATAGTCAACTACAAGACGGTTGCAGCCTTATAACAAAAATAAGGTTGAATATGAGCGCATGCTTTCGTGAAGCCACAGATTTGAAAAAGTTCGTGTAAATTTTAATGTTTGTCAAATGAAACTCAACCCGGTTTCAGGCAAACATGCAAATGTGCCTAATAACAAACTACTTGTAATATTGCAAAAAAACTTAAATTAGCGGTTTGTTTCCTACATTCTGGAGGGTTTCTAACCTCTACCCTTCCGATTTCTAAATTGCCGTTCATATTTAAGTTTTTCGAATTGCTTCTGATGCACTTCAAATGAACTCGTTCTTAATGCAACATAAGCTCCTTTTACCATTCCAGTCTGTTTTCATTCCTGTCCTAAACGAAATCCTTCTCAAAAAATTCGATCATTATTTCAATTTTGATTCTGAAGCGCTAAGACTTATTAACAGTTACCTAGGAGATCGCAGCCAAGCTGTATATGCTGTTGGTAACTTCTCAACCTTTCTTGAAAACTAAACGGGAAACCTTCAAAATTATATCCTTACTGTCTTTGCCTGTTCTGTTCTACTACTTTAATAACGACATCCAGGCCATTCTCAAACAGTGTAAGGTACATACGACGCCCAATTATATATCGACTACCGATTTCACACAAAGGTAAACGCTACTGTATTTACTGATGCAATTAAATTCGAACCTCCAGCAAAAGCCAAGCCATTGTCACTTGTCGTACTATCCTAGACTTCAGTATTTTCTCACTAATCCAAGCCAACGGAAGCGACATCGAATATGTAATGTTATTAAAAACCTTGGAGTAATTTTTAATCAACACCTTACGTAGAGAGATCATATCAACAACTTAACAAGTAGAGTTTACTGTGCTGCTTTGGAGATTGTTTTTCATTAAATCAATACTCGCCAACACGTTACTGATCCCTATTTTAACGTACGCATTCCCAGGCTTTTGCGATCTCGATAGCTACAGCTCATGCGAGTTAACAGTTGCGTTTAACAGCATAGTGCGTTTCATTTACAGACTACGGTTAAGGGGTAACACCACTCTAGAGGCCGAAAAAAAGGTGTAATTTTGCGGATTTTTCATGGGATTATGGGAAAAGGGATTGTATTGAAATTTACAGGGTTTATTCAACATATATTGAAGTATAAAAAAAAAATTGGCGGCGCCACAGCGGATCTCCGATACAAGGTTTTTTTGAAGACGCTCCGCGGGCGTAGCCATTCCTCGGCAACCGTGAGAGCTGGAACAAAAATCCAAAATTTTTTTGAAACTACATAAAGGGTCCGCCAAATAATTTTTTTTTTTTTTGAAAATGCTATAAAAAAAACTGCTGAATATTTTCTCAAATTTCTTTTTTTATTTGAAAGTACAATCCTTCCGGTTAATAATGGAAAATAATTTCATTCAAATGGCTGCCTCGACTGGCCATGCAGTAGCCTACACGATCGGTCCAATTTTTAAGCACATTATCGATTGTGTGCAGCTGTATTTCACCAATGGCTTCACGAATATTGTCCTTTAAAGCGTCAATTGTCTCTGGCTTGTCGGCGTAACACTTATCTTTGACGGCACCCCACAAAGAATAGTCCAACGGTGTCAAATCGCAGCTCCGAGGTGGCCAAACGACATCAGCTCTGCGGCTGATAATGCGATCTTCAAAAACAGGGCGCAAAACATCGAGTGTAGCTTCGGCTGTGTGGCACGTAGCGCCGTCCTGTTGAAACCAAATGTTGCCAATATCCTCCTCTTCAATTTTTGTGAACAAAAATTCGTTCAACATGGCCCGATAACGATCGCCATTGACTGTAACGGCCACTCCTTGCTCATTTTCGAAGAAAAATGGCCCAATTATGCCTCTGGACCAAAATCCGCACCAAACAGTGGCTCGTTTTGAGTGCACCGGCTTTTCAATGTATGCGTGCGGGTTTTCTGTGCCCCAAATGCGACAATTTTGCTTGTTTACATACCCGCCAAGATCAAAATGAGCTTCATCTGAAAAGATGATTTTTTTGGCAAAATCGGCATCTTCTGTTTCAAAGTAATGTCGCAATATTTCCCAGCGTTGTTCAAGCGTATACACAACCATATTCGTTCAGCGGAAGGATAAAACTAATTAGCTGTCAAATCAGACATGAGCTAAGTGTTACCATTCACGAAATAAGCACTACTTGAAAAAAAAAACGTTAGATGGCGGACCCTGTACTAATAGCTATCGAAGTACGTAGGATTTTTCCTTTTTTTCAATTTTTGTAGAAACTGTGCATATCTGAACAAAAAGTATGAATTTTCGACTAAAAAAAGAGCAGTAAATTGTTAATAAAACAAGTAATTTTCAAAATATCAAAAAACGGCTCCGTACTTCGGAGGAATATATATATGAAGCTACTGTAAAAATTTGAAGTCGATCCATGCAATAGTTTTGAAGCTACGAGTACGCCCGATTTGAAAAAAACAGTTTCGAAAAAAACGAGAAAAACATTGAAACCGTTGAAAAAAAACTTGTGCAAAAACTTGTACAAAAACTTGTGCAAAAAAATGAAATACTTCAATGAAATATTCAAAAATGTACACTACGAAATCAAAGCGTCTGCGCGGCGTCGCTTGGCAGCTGTACTGGCTCTCAGACGCGCACGCACACACAGACGCACTTCTATAGGATGTTAGTACACCCTGGTGGACTTCTCATAAACCACTATGCCCATAAGCAATAGAATTCGGCGCGCGCTCCGAGGCGTTGCGGCAGATTTAAGAATTAGACCCCTTCCATATTGAATTTCAATATAAAACCAATTGGATATGTTTTTTAAAGTCCTTAAGTATACTTTAAGCAAAAAAAAAAAAATCGAATTTTTGAAAATCCTAGAGTGGTGTTACCCTTTAACTACCAGTTAACTAGCACCATCAGCAACTTGAAGGGGCAACTTAAATAACATTTTAGCACAGCTCCGTAGAATATTTATAGGGGCATCTAAGGTTGGCTTGTCTGGATCTTTTTTTTCTATGAATTTTCCGATTAAGTGATCGTTCCTAAGGTTGGAGGATGAAGTTGTGATGAAAAATTAGATATAATTTTTTTAAGAGTGCCATTTAAACTTTCGTGTGGGCAAGATTTGATCATTTAATCATTTATTAATGGCATAATGGACAGATAAGACAGACATAGTCTTTTAAAGATGTACATATTTTATGTATGTGTGTTTAGACTGACACAATTATTTAGTATAAAATTAACATTAAACAAGAAATAGAACAATTACCATTGAATTACACATATTGCGAACGGTTACAGAGATATGAGATGATTAGTTTTCAGGAGCACATTGGGAACTGAAATTCTGTTGTTAGTTTTGACAGGAGTATGCCATGATCAACACAGTCAAAAGCCTTTGAGAAGTCCGGGAATACCATTATTCCCACCATATCACGGTCAAAAGCGGTCCGAATGTCATCAGATGCTTTAAGTAAAGCGGTTGTGCAATTGTGCTTAGGGCGAAAACCCGACTAAAACTCAGTGACTAGGTTCGAGCGAGCCAGATGTTTTTTTTATTTGTTGACTCACAATACATTCAAATACTTTACTTAGAAATGGAAGTAAGGCTATAGGACGATATTCGATTTTCCTGGAGGTAGATGCTTTGGGTATTGGTATAATTTTTGCTATTTTCCAGCTATCAGGAAAAATTGAAGAAGTGAGAATGGTATTGAATATACATATGTATATGTAATGGGATGGAGCACGAACGGGAGTAATATTTTTACAAAGTCCGGATGAATATTATCCGGTCCTTTTGCCTTCGATTTTACACTAAAAATACAATTACCAACAGCAAATTCGTCGACACAAGAGAAGGAGAAAACATTGAATCGATTGCAAGACGGAGTTAAAGGGGCTATTGCAGGTGACACATTTGATACAGTTGGTACATTAAATGGGCGATGGACGAAGTTGGAGTTTAACGCGTTTACATCTATTTCGTCCGTTATTGACGTTTATTGGACTGAATGCCAATCTGGCGAATGTTTTTCCAGAAACTAGAGCTTGAATTACAGTCCCTAAACTTAGTTTTATAATATTGCATATAAGCATCTGTATCTTTTCTATCTTGAATATAATAAGTCCCGAGACTTCATAAGAGATATAACCTATTGTGTTAGCCAAGGAATGCGTGATTTCTTTCTTTTAGTTACTACAGGTACATGTTTTTCAAACAAACTGACATTACATTTAGTGAAAAAGGTCACTTGAAGGTTAACATCATTTGACATACAAAATGGTGACCAGTTAATACATAGATAGTCCTCGAATAGAGCAGGTACATTGGTGGCTGAAAAGTTATGATATTGCACGTTTTTGCCTTTTGCAGGATGCGAGTACACATTTAGTGTAATAAATATGTATTAGATCATGGAATGAAATCGCGGGTACAGGGAGTTGGTCATAGAGAAGTATAAGATTAAGAAAATATATTTGCGCTGATAATGCTTAAGCCATTCTTTTTTTACATAGAGGATGTTGGCACCGATACATGTAAGGGCAGTTTAGATTTTTAAATTCAGTAAAACATGAAAACAGCCGCATCAATTCGCAAAAAAAGGGAACTATAGAATAGCAAGTAACTGATAAAACTAAGTCAATGAAGTAGACCAGATAGCAATGGCTGTTAAAGAAAATCTAGTTACGACTATTCTAAGCCTTGCCGCGAAATTACAAATCTCGATCTTCGCATTTTCCCATTAATCCCCCTAAGCCCCGGATTTCAAATTTTTGGGAGCCCATATCTTCGTAATTTAGGCACTTTTGCAGATAAAAGCTCGTTTTCGTGATCATTGTTGAATGGAGACCTGAAATATGCACTCAGATTTGAAAAACCTCGACCCTCGAATTTTCCCGTATAAATCCACTGAGCCCCGTATTCTAAGCTTCGGAAGCTCATATCTTCGTAATTTAGGCACTTTTTGCACATAAAAGCTTTTTATCGCGATCAGCGTCGAATAGAGTTGCTGCACTCACTGGAAATCCCTTAAAAAGGCAATAATTACATATTATTATTTTTTTTTGTTTTTCATAAAGGCAGTTAGGTTGCTCGTTCTCCTCATTCATATTATGAAAAATTCCTTCTTTTCGATTCTCAAATAGTAAGGTTAAGCAACCTTTAATAGTCACTGCGCCTTTAAGCTATTTCTGTGAGAGTGGACACACACATACATACAAGTTAGTGATAAAATTAGTAATGGAACAATATAATCTTGTTAATTCCCCATTGCATCACTTAAGATAATGCAGAACCTCTTGAGGGTAGCCGAAAACACTGTTCTTTAAGGCGATAGCTTATTTCATCCCTCTAAATTTGTATCCACCCAAACAGGCGTTGTGACAAACGACACTCGAAATAGGTGGCGGAAATGCATTACCCAAGTTCGAGTGAATAGCCGGGTATACGTTATTGCCATCTCTGGGTTCTAGTGCGAGGTATGTTCAACAAATAACGTGACTTTTTGTTCATCAATATCAATATTTATTTTGTTACCTTCAATGTAATCCCCTTCCCCGTAGCTCAATGATTAGCCTCTGATGCCGAATATACGAGGTTCGATTGACGAAATAGGGTAGTTAGATTACAATTTCCTCCATTATTGGCAGTAAAGGACGCAGGGCTTTTGACCAGATTCAGGTCTCAGCGCCATTAAGAACAGATGAAACCTTGCTCAAATACCAGGTTGCTGGAATAGCGTCATACCAAAAAGTAAACCCATCAAGGAAATGGATTACAAGTCTTATTCGCAGCACATTGCGATATATTCTACTAGGTCCATGGGTTTCATCACAGGGGAACAAGAGTAAGAATAAAGAATCCAAATCAATACGATCTATGATCGAACCAATTGACACTCGCCCAACTCGAACAATCCATTGAAGAAGCACTCAGCCTCAAACAATAAGATCTTGACAACGACCAGCAATTAAATAAGCCAAATTGGTTACAACTGCTCCCACAGTGCCAGCATATCAATTACAACTGATTGTCGTAATATAACAATCTCGTCCTGTGAACAGAACATTCGTTCATTAACCAAAAAAAAAAACAAAAGTAATCGAAGTAATTCAACGCCGACAAGCGTCCAATAAAAACCAATTCGTTGACTTGACTTGAATTACAGTAAAAGCGAATTCCACATCATAATGAATACCCGATGGATGTTGTTCCATCCAGTCAAATCGTCCTGCGGCGCTGATAGGCTTTTATTCAAGCAGACATCGTCAATGACAGCAATGATGACAGCTATAATGATGATAACTATGGCCATCAAGATGTGGCCAATGATCCGAAAAAAAGTAACAAAGAAGATAGAATCTATCCAAGAGGAATGAATAGGACTAAGGATAGTTGACAGATACAATGGCATATAGGAGGAATGTAGTGAAATGATGGTAAACATGCAATTCGGCACTTTTCACGTTTTAGTCCTTGTTCCAGGCTGTAATCGATTCAGTACGAATAGCGAATTCACCAGGACGGCGACAAGGAGTGCCGATAAAAGCCTGCCTAAGCCCGTTGTCACGCTTTTGTTGCTGTTTTCTTTATTGTTGAGAGAAAACAAAGAAGAATCAACACGGGACTACCACACGAAATGGTGTTATACGCTGCACGGTGTAGAAACAGATTGTACTGAAGCCGCTCATGCTGTGTGTGACAGTAAAATTGGTCCGGGGGTATCTATATCTGAAAGTAAATTTAGGTTGCCGCCATAATGGCTCATAAAGTTTTCAACCATTTTCGGGGAATTATTCTGGAGCCGTTTAAGTGGAACTATAGACATATACTGGTGTGGATGTGAATATACATATGCACGCGTGTGGAATTGTGTTATGCAATGGTAGAAACGGAGTTCGTTTGGAGCTCGGGGAGATTGTGCATCTCTCTAAGCCGAAAAGAAAAATTGCTCGTGCTGTCCTGGTTGTCCCCATTTTGCTTTATTTTTTTTTTGGTTTTTTTGCTTGCCGCCTTTTTTCCTCACTGTAATTGTGTGGAAGGTTTTTCTTATGCCATTCATTTCTGTTTCGTTCTTTTTTTCGTACTGTTCTTTCCAACAGAGTTTTATGGCTGGTATTCATCTGCATTGCGTTATTCGGAATCGTATCGCTTAGCCACAGGACATGGGAACGCTTTCAAACATCACCGATGGTTATCTCAATGGACCGTAATAAACTCGTGTGGAATACGAGCTTCCCCAGCCTTACTGTGTGTCCACATAAACGCATCGATGAGAATAAGGTCGAGGAGTTTCTATTGTAAGTATGCACCAATATGTACCATATATCCGTTGAACGTTGGCAAGATATCTGAACTTTTTTTTTTCAACTCCATCGAGAGGGTTTAGTGAACTCAGAGGCAGGATTTTTGCCAATTTTCGCGTTTAACGATCCTTGAAAGATGAAAGGCCAACCTACTCGTTAATTAAGTTTTAAACGACCGATTGCGTTCCTCCCTTTACATAACTCAAGATCCACTGGAGGGTAGTCTGGAGCAGACAGTCTGGTCATAATAGTTATTTTCCTAGACAGGTTTCCTATTTCCAAATTTGCTCAAGTCTTTCCGGGCATTTAGCGTCATACAAACTTCTGTTTAAGTATGACCACTACCACCAATCCCCCGGACAACTCTCCAACTACACCTTAAACGGCTTGAACACAATCTCCGTCTCCTATCGACTTGAAACTTCAAAGTTTTCCCTCAAACTTAATTTAAATACTCTTATCGTATAAATTGCTTCACATCTTTCACCGCCCCCCTGTACCTATTCGTATGCACCCATAGTTGTATCGTATCTATCAGTTGAGTACAATTCTCACTTTTTGTATCGAGCACAGGATTCATAAGCAAAACTTTCCGACTAGCGACGACAAAGAGGATTTCCGTGTTTTTATCGAGAAGCTCGCTAGCCTTTCGTACGATAATATTGAAAGTTTGCCGATGAATAAAACTTTCAGTATACCGAGTGCTAAGTATCTCGATATTCTATTAGAATTGAAGAAGAACTTCGGGCCGTTGTTGAGCAGTGGCACCGCTGTCAAAATGAACATGTACGAGACGATTACCGAAATGGGCATCTGTTACTCGGTGAATACACTCATTGCCCAATACAACTCTTACGAGTAAGTAGTATGTCTTTTAATACTGTATCTATTATCTGTAGCAATGTGTATGCGAGTTTTGAAATGAATTTTGTGTTGTACCAACAGCTATTGGCGGAGTAATGATTGGAGTCTACTGGACCATGGCGAACGGGTGACAGTGCATCCATTGGATGGGGAGATCTATGCACAGATTATCAACTTATCAACGGGTTACGATGTGTACTTTCATAGTGCGGGTGATATCCCGAATATATCCAGACAGAGATATACATTTCCCGAGAGTGATTATACGACGGTTGAATTGCTTGCCTTGGAAACTTTTACAACACCTCGGGCAAAGGAGTAAGTTTTGTTTGAAATTTTTACTTTAAGGTCTTTTCGTTTAACAGTTGACTGTTAATAGATTTAAGATAAACCAGAGGAAATGTCGCTTCCCACATGAGACCGAGGAGATGATGACGGCACCGATTTATAGCTATGGATTGTGCCTGACAGAGTGCAGGATGAAGCTGGCACTTCGAGTGTGCAAATGTGTGCCGCATTTTTATCGCAATCGAGGTGAGGTGGATTAATAGCAAACTGGATATGGTGTCATTTATAAGTGGAAATGAAATGTGGATGTTATGGTTTCCGTTTAGTGGTTATGTTATGGTGCTAAAAACTGAAAGACTATTTACGAAGTCAGATATATGTATGTACATAGGGATAATAAAATATTGAAGCACCCAGACTTCTGGGCATCACCCGATTAAGAGGAGTAGATTCAGAGCTATGTATTGGTTAATGAAAAGTTATCAACGAACGTTTTAATAATAAATAGTTAGCGAGATACCTCAGATAGATGACTTATAAGGCAATCAATTTAAAATCTTGAGAGACAGATTAAACTCGTGACGATGCGTGGCTATTAGCATGGCGTGGTTATTACCATTTTAAGTTAGATGCAAGTATGATTCCTACGGATTTGCAATTTTGTTAGACAAACATAGTGGAGCTTGTCTTGTTCCTACAACGTGATCAAAGAAAAATGTGGTTTTTATACTCCAATAACTTCAAGTCCACGTCATGGCTTAAGACTTATTAGCCTTCTTGAGAAACTGGAGAGTTCCAGCATGTGTTGCGATATTGCTTCAAACAGATTGTGCGTCTCCCAATCAATATACAATGAACGAGGTTTGTTAAAAAAATAAGGTGACTTTTGATTTTTCTCAAAAATCGGTAAGGTGTTTTTAAATTTTCGAAGTATTTCTTGTATGTATCGGGATAGCCTAGAGCTCTTTCAGCTATACCATCTCTATGTCCTCAATCGTGGTAAATATCCGTGGTAATTTGTATGGTATTAGCCCACCGATTTTCCAATATCCTCGACAACTTCTTTTATTCGACAATCCTCTATACTAATTTTCTTTACAGCCTCAACCTATCATTTGTTGTTGAAATTCAAAAAGTCACCTTAGTTTTTGAACAAACCTCGATGGTAATTTGACAAAACCACAGATGCGCCAAGGTGGTGTGGAAGCTTTGTAGATGTCAGTATGCACGGTTTGCATACTAATGCGCATGCGTACTAAGCCATACACTGTAGTCTACAGCCACCCTCCTCGCCTCCTTAATTATTACTTCACGGGGCTGGCAAACAATCCATGCTACTTCGGTGTTTCTGCGGCTTCTACTGTTTTCCTTGCAGTCTCGGCTGGTTCAGCTTGCAGTTTTCCCACAAGTTTAAAGATATTCGTCGAGTATTCTTCCGATTTCATTATTCACCTATTAAGTGAAGCTAAAATCGGTAGAGTACTTCGCCATTCCATGAAAAGTCCACAATCGAAGAGTATGTGCTCCAGATTCTTCTTGACGAAATCGGTATATCCGTTTCCCTCCTTTCGGTTTATCTACACATCAATTGATGGAATCAGAGTGTAAGTCAACCTGCCCTCAGTTCTTCACTGGAACAGTGCAATAAGTTCCCCCCATCTCTTCCGTAAGTATGTCAATGAGATCATGCCAGCAATAACCAATGCGGTTTAGTCCGATACCGTTCATCCTTGGCCCACAAAGCTGGCAGAGGGCCAGCCAAAGAGGGGCTCTGGCCAGACTAGTATAGACAAGTTTTATGTTTAATTTTTTCTTTTACAAATGAATTTCAATATATATTTTTGTTTTATAAAAAGATTAGACACCAAAATTCGCCGAACCAAGCGCTTCAATCTCCTTCAGTCATCTGTGCTTTCTGCTTGTCAGTTCCTCTTCTTCGATTGACAGACGTCAATCGTTTACCGGGTGTTCCTATAAATTCGGCCATCCTGCAACCTTCCTCGACCGCGGGGAATGGTCTACCCGCTTAACGTCTTATTTATTCTATTCATCACTTAATTCGTATTCATTTTCTTAGTTTTCATCGCCGTCGTCGTTACTTTCTTCACTGGATTCATCTTCGTCTTCATTATTGTCGTCGCCACTTTTACCATCTTTACGTAGCCATCTTCTTCGTCTTGTCTGCGTCCTCATCTTGGTTTTACTGGAACATCAGAGTATCTCGTCACATTTGTCAGGTGTTTCTTTCATTGTCGCATTTGGTTTTATGTATGTCCATCAGGTATTTTTGTATTACAGGTTGCCCAAGTCATTAACAGATGTTTCTTCTTCAGAGGTGTCATCATCCTCACCACTCCAGAGCTTCATATGGTCCACTGACGTCGTTGTCGTTCTCGGCCCCTCTTGGTTCCCAATCTTACGAACTTTGTAGCATTCATTTGACGAAACATGTGTAATACGATAAGGTCCCATATATTTCGGATAAAGCTTTAAACCAGGGCCAAGTTGAGTGCGTTTCACATTGGCGAGCAGCTTTCCGTTTCTTGTTATAGTCACGAGCGTTTTCCTCTTGAACCAAACGTAAATCCTCGCGGGCTTCTTCTCTTACCCGGTTATGGTCCTCATCGAAAGCTTTCAGGATTTTCTCGTCTATATACCTTTTAATATCAGCATCGGTCCATGTCTTCATCTTGATCCTTGTTAGCACCCCGAACGGACTTCTTTTAACAGATCGTTGATAGCTTAAGTTCAACAGCATTTGAAGCTTAGAGGTGTGACGATGAATTTCTTCCGTCTCACAATACTCTGCGAAGTTACTAGAGGTGAAGGCTGTGCCGCGATCTGAAATGATTCTGGATGGGTTCCCAAAGATGGCTTTTTGTTGGTCTAACTTACTGATCACTTCCGCTGTTGATGTCAACTTGCAGGGGTAGATCCAAACAAATTTGGAGCATGCATCTACCACGCAGAAAATGTAACTATAGTTTTTGTTGGTAGAACTTAAGGGCCCAAGGTGATCTACGTGGTATGTGTCAAGAGGATGCTCAAACTTGGGTATCGAATGTAAGTAACCGTCTGTTTATCAGCTTTTTTGTCACTCATCGGGCACAATTTATCCTTACAGCGTCGATTCGATTATGCAGGTTTTGAGTGAAATACTCCTTGCACAAAATTTCTTCTGTTTTTTTGGCGCCAAAATGACCTTTTTTGATGACTGATTTGATAACATCTTTGGCCATTCCTTTAGGAATGCAGAGTAGCTTGTTCCCTTAAACAATCCTTAATAGGTATGTTATGTTCAACAAATAAACCATCGTAGGATCCACTCTCGAGACTTCTCTTAATTGCTTTGAAACACTCGTCTCCTTCTTGTGCCAATTGAATGCGGAAAGGAATTCACTTGCAATTATCATACTGGTGAAATTCCTGCTGAGGGCATCCACATATTTCATCCTACAGCCAGAGCGATGTTCCAATGTGTAATTATAATCTTGGAGCAGTAGAGCCCAACCCGCGACTCTTGGATGAACGTTTTCCTTTTCCATTTTACACAATTTCAAAGTTGATACCAAGTAAATAAGTACGGAGTTTCTTTAGAGTGTTGACAATAGATAACACCTCCAATTCGTAGCTGCAATATCGTTCTTGAGCAGGATTTGTCTTCTTGCTGAAGAAATAGACTGGACGAAACTTCCCATCGTGGCATTTCTGCATCAAAATTGCTCCAAAGCCCCATTTAGATGCGTCCGTATGTAGTTCAGTTTCGGCGTGTTGAGAATATAACTTAAGGACGGGTTTAGAAACCAAAACATGTTTAAGCTGCTCGAAGGCCGTCTTCTCAAGAAGTCCAAACTTGAAATTTTCATCCTTCTTTAAAAGCTGCGTCAGAGGTCTGGTATAGATGGAATAGTCCTTGACGAATTTTCGAAAATAGCCTGTGAGACCCAGGAAACTCTAAACCTTTTTGATGGACAGTGACTCAGGAAAATGTTTAATTGCTGCTATTTTTTGAACCTTTGAACCTTTTGAAATTTTGTATCCCAGGTACTCTATGGTTCGGCAAAGAAATTGACATTTCTGCCATTTTATTTTCAGACCATATTTCTCAGCATGACCCAAAGTTTCTCTAAGTCCTTCCATACACTCCTCGTCACTTCTCCCCATAATAATCAGGTCGTCTATGTATATAAGCAGGTACCCTTTCTTGACCAGAGGCTGGAAAACCGTTATAATGAATTTCTGGAACACTGTCGGTGACGTGCAAAGGCCGAATGGCATTCGTAAAAAATTCCCATTGTCCGGATGGCGTCACAAACGATGTGAATCGGATGCTCTCCTCAGACACACGGTTATGAAAAAAATTGTTTTCAAGATCTATTGTGCGAAAAACGTTCGCCCCGCTTAATGAATCAATCTGATCCTCAATCAATGGTAGAGGATAATGATTTCGGACGACTTGTTTGTTGAGACGCCTGCAATCGATGCACAGACGTTTTGAGCCATCTTTCTTATTAGCCAGTACTACAGGACTGGAGTAATCTGATACGCTGGGCCGAATGATGCCTTCATCCTCGTCTCGAAAAATGAATCTCAATATATTTTTTGATATTTTTTAACTTCTTCTTTTCCTTTTTCCGGCGTTGTTATGGTCAGAAGTGTAGGACCATAACCTTCCCACTTAACTGCATTCCTATTGGTCCGCTTGTGGGGTCCGCCGGTTTGACCTCAGAAAGTAGCGGCAGGCTTCCCGGTTTGGGATTACTTCATCGCTGAGGCCAATCAAATGCTGGTGTTTTTGCATTTTTTTGCACCAATTGTTTTTCGGCCCGCCTTTTTTTTTTTTTTTTTTTTTTTTGTGACACGGGCATGCTCCAGATTTTTTTTGTTTGATCTTACTCTTACAACACCGGTGATCTCCAGTCGTGTCAACCCACTGATTTGCATGTACAGTTGTGGGGCAGTTTAATGGTGGTATACATACATATGTGTCCCTAGGCTCACCTTGGTGTTTTCTAAATTGCCTAGATGTGATTTTTGTTTACCTTTGTTTTAGTCGCCTTTTACGACAAGCGAGAGGTATCGCTGCAGGGATATTCTTAACCCGTCCCTGCACGGAACTTTTTGATATTTTTTAACAATGACGCAAATTAAGTATTTTTGTTTTTTAAAAAGATTAGACACCAAAATTCGCCGAACCACGCACTTCAATCTCCTTCTGTCATCTGTGCTTTCTGCTTGTCAGTTCCTCTTCTTCTCTATGTCGATTGTCAATCGTACACCGGGTGTACCTATGTATACTAGTATAGCAGCAGATGTGAGAAAAAAGCCGACCACTCTGGAAGTTAGGAAAGCAGAATAGGCTGACGCAGCGCTTGTTGAATTTGCAATTGACCATCCCCGTAGAGGCACTTTATTAGCCTAGAGTAAGTCTTGACAAACAAAAAAAAAAACTTAAACAATCCTTGCCTAAAAAAGCTTCATACCTATGAAGAAGGAAAAGATTAACGAGAGGGTTAATGGCGGCGGTACAGGGCATTTCTGAGACAGGGTTTAGTGAGGCATAAGTCAAAAAGAATGCAGTTCGATGGGAGTTGATGCGGAATCATTTGAAGCAGTGGGTCATAGATAAAAGGTAGGTTTTGATCTTGTGTGGTTTTTCTAGGGGTCGTAGGTTGATCAGTTTTAAGCGAACCTCATAAGGAGGTAAAAAGTATGTATCAACCCTGGGCAAAATGAATAAACCTGCGTTAGACGGTGAGTTGTGTGAATACCGCAGAAGGGGCCTTACGAAAGTAATGTATAAGGATTTATTAAGGTAAGGATTGGAGAACTCTTTGGACCAAAGTTTAACAAAACATGCTGTTGATGTGAAAGCGAAAGTTAAGTTCTCGGTCGCTCCGGCGATAAGTCAGCCAAAAAATTGTTAAGGGCAATAATTTGTGACAGATAACGTAACGTCTGGGAGATGAAGACAAGCATTTAGGGGAGAAAATAATAGCTTGGCATGTGCTCAATGTTGGGACACAAAGCGACTTTTAACAACAAATAGAGAAACTTTTTGGGCCAGATTGGGGGGAGGGGAACATATACGATTGGAGTTTTTCGTATCATCAGCATCACACGGAACAGACTCCCGAGGGGTAAGGTAGCATTCATTCGATTAGAAATAGAAGATTTAAAAATAACATTGCACTGACGGTCTTCAAGTTCGATCTGATCCATTGAATTTGATTTGATCTTACTGAACTATGTAACATGCACTAACATAAACAATCTTTTATGCACCCTCCTTAGGCCTGAAACTATTCGTGAGCAGTATATCTGGGAGGAAACCCACGAATTTCAGGTTGGCCGACTTTAAAGCTGCATCTAAGAGTGTATATAGAGAAAAGCTTCTTCTTTTCCTTTTCCTTTTTTCGGCGTTGTTATGGTCAGAAGTGTAGGACCATAACCTTCCCACTTAACTGCATTCCTACTGGTCCGCTTGTGGGGTCCGCCGGTTTGACCTCAGAAAGTAGCGGCAGGCTTCCCGGTTTGAGATTACTTCATCGCTGAGGCCAATCAAATGCTGGTGTTTTTGCATTTGTTTGCACCAATTGTTTTTCGGCCTGCCTTTTTTTTTTTTTTTGTGACACGGGCATGCTCCAGATTTTTTTGTTTGATCTTACTCTTACAACACCGGTGATCTCCAGTCGTGTCAACCCACTGATTTGCATGTACACTTGTGGGGCAGTTTAATGGTGGTATATGTGTCCCTAGGTTCACCTTGGTGTTTTCTAAATTGCCTAGATGTGATTTTTGTTTACCTTTGTTTTAGTCGCCTTTTACGACAAGCGAGAGGTATCGCTGCAGGGATATTCTTAACCCGTTCCTGCACGGAATATATAGAGAAAAGCTATGTGTGGTTTTAACATTTTTGCTATACTCGGCAGGCTGCTTGAGATAACAACGGAGAATTGGATTGGTAACGAATTAACCGGCACTTTGGTCTATCTTCAACTCGAAACTTAGGATAATCCACTTGCAGGGCAAAGTGGCGGGATTAACACAGGGATTTTGAGTTTCCACAACATGGCGTCAAAAATTAAGGTTTCTCTACCTATATCTGGACCTTTTTTAATAGTTTTACTCGCTGTTCAGGATAGTCATTAAGCAGATTTCTCATAATTACTTAAATGCATTTTACATGAAACTCCAATCGCACGCCGAACGCAAACCAATTACTTTGTGTCGATTTAATTAAAATTCCTTCACACGACTAATTAATTATACAAATAACCATTCCACCCTCGTACCCTCATTTAGATTTTCCTGTTTACGTTTAACTCTATTGTTTTTTTTTCGAAAAATAATGACATTGAAGCAATCAACTATTAGTGGCAACAGTTTGACCATGGAAAGGTGTTTTAACTCGTTTACAATTAATTTATTCAACCGTGGAATTTCAATCGAATTTCTCATCACTTGCCATCAGTCAAACTATTGCAGAAATGCAGTAAAAAGTCTCACAAAAAAATTTACTTAAAAATATTTTAAATTCTCCCCTTGACATGCAAAATTATTTCGATTACATAATTTCGAAAGGCGAACCTTACGTACAGTTTGTTCTCCTCATTTGCATTCGCTTTCATCCCATCAACAATATTAAGCTCTTTATTAAATGCCATAACACAACAAGGACCATATCCACTTATGCTATATTGTAACCATAGTGCATAAGAGCACCCAACAACAACAACAGAGCAACCCTGAACAGGCGGAACAAAGCCCGTGCAGTGAACTAAAAATTAATATTCGAAAGTACATTCTCACGCGGCTCTCAGCCGGGTTGTTGGCGAACTTTTCAATTATTTCCCACTGAACTCTGTCGAACAATAAATTAACCCTCAAGTGCGTGTGTATAAAATGAAAAGATATACAACAACAACAATGATGAGCGAGGAGAAGGACGAAATTTCTTTATATATTCTGGTAGTTTAACCGAAAGCGGATTTTGCAAATTACAAATCGTCAAGAGAGCACGCACTTTAAATGACTGTGTTTTACCGTTATAATATGGTATATGCTGATCGGACGAGCTATTAAGAAACAGACCAAACTTCGCCTTTTTCATTCCGCGGCCAATTCATTACAATGGACGCGTTCCGGGCGCATCTGTTGTAATTGATATTCGTGGTTGAGACTCGACTGGTCCCTTCCATTTCGAGATCGTCAGGGTCTGGTGGGTAGCAGATTCGTATTCATACGGATGTCGAATGGAAATTCTGTCTTTTTATTCAGCTTAAACGGGTTAATTAATACTTTCCACCATATGCAAAAGGGCACGTGTCAGAGATGTTTTATTGGAATGGGGTAAAGATTCGCATGAATGGATGAAAATTGAATTTCCGCTGTCGGTTTTTCGAAGTCAAAATCAATTGGCTAGAAGCTTACAGCGAAAGTTTTCAAGGATGAACAGATATCCACTACGGATGTAAGATACTTGTGCGAACTGGAAAGGATTTTGAAATTACAAGAAATAACCATTAACAATGGTGTCTATAGGAGTTACTAAAGTCCATCCCTATGTGCTACATACTATACGAAAAATATAGGAAATAGGAAACGTACTGAGTTTAGGCACACATATGAGTTTGAGCACACATATACACATCATGTACATATATAGGACTGAAAATGGTCATTCAATTTTGATAACCAAAATTGCTATTTAATATCGCCAGATTTCCTGCAAAAGGTGATTGAAAGCGCATCAGCCAGACTGCAGTTTCCTCTGATGTTCGTGTATAGTAGGGTGGGTTTAATATGTTGACAATAATTAATGTGCAGGTGAACTATTGAATTGAACTAGAACTATGCAAAAAGAAAAATCTTTTTTTTGAATGTGACATTGAGCTTTAGGTTTCTTACTGATGAACGCCTTTATTTATGTGACGTAGGCTATGTAATGACTCAAGAAAACGAAGGTATCAGGTACCCCAAAAATCGCTCCATCCATAAAGTGGCATAACAAGTTCTCTAGGGTCACGAATAATAATAATAATCACGTAAATAATATGATGACTGCTAATTGTGTTTCTATTCGCCGCGGTTTGTATTTGAACAGTTTGGGAATAAATGTTTCTTCAACAAATTTCATACCTGTGATTGTGATTTGGTGATTGTTCTGTTAATACAATAAATATTATAGAATGAGGCGATATGTAGGCTGCTCGGTAACTCGTATCCCTTCATTTCGTGAACACACACAAAAATTTCCTTGATGAATGGCAGCAAACTAAACAACCTGTTTTGCTAGTAGAGTATACATTTTTTTGGATAACAATATTTAAAGATTGTTCAAATCCTTGAAATTATACAATTTCCCTTACTTTTTAAACATAACTTGTATGAATCCGTGTTCTGAATTTTAGAACCAGTCGTCCCGTTTAGAACTCGCTCCGGAAAGTCAGGGTTTCACTTTTGGATAAAAAAGTCAGTTGTGGCCGGGTCAGAGATAAGGGGGTCAGTATGTCGTTTTACGCCAAGTTGATAACTCTGGAGCCAGCGTGGCTGGATGCAGATTTTCCACTTGCAGATTTTCCACAGTGAATTCAGCACTTCACGCAAACGTGGCATGTTGTAGTCGGCTCTTGACGTTGAGAGGCCATCCCTCCATCTTTGAACGGCTTGCGCCGGCTAAAAAACAACAGTTGGTGACATACTTTCATTCTTGAACACTTGGCAAATTCTACTCAACATCGCCGTACTTAATTTCTGTTCAATACAAAATTTGATGGCGACCAGTGTTTAATCGCGCACTGCATTTTGAGCTTGCGCCAAGTCATTCAGCTGAACTCTACTAAAAACTTGATCTACCCTGAACAGTTACCAGTGAGTGCAGCTGATATTCGCCAAGCCAGACCTCCAACCACCGAGCCAGCTACGAAGTAAAGTCACGTCAGGAAAACGATGATTCCAATATTTTTTTATAAGAACGCCACTTGGAACTTGGAGTTTTAATTCAAGCTAACTTAATCTGATTTAATCTTATTTAGTCTAACTTATTAACTAAGTAGAACGGGAGAGGAGGGCGAGATTAAAAAGGCGGATTTTTAGGTATGGAGTGCTGAGATTGAAATCGAAGTAAGGATTCGAATTAACACTTCCCAGCATACGAGAAATGGGTTCATTGGAGCCATAGGCGGTACGTGGGGTTGATAGATGTAAGAGATGGATATTGCGAGGGTTAGTGTTGATAGAGACATAGTTGTAGAGGTTCCCGCAGTCAATGGTACCTGAGAGGAGTCGATGAAATATGTCGAAAATAATGTCAGATACAGTTCTTCTTTCCGCCAACGTATTCATGAGGAATAGTTTAAGACGGTCTTGATAGGGTGGTAAAAGCAAAGGTTTTTCCAGGGGAGACCACGAAGAACAAAATATATGAACCGGCGTTGGATGCTCTCGATTCTAGGCATGTGGATTTGTTGGGAAGGAGACTACACTTGAGAGGCCTAGTCAAGAAGGGGCCAGGCAAAGGGTAGGCTTGTAGTGAGATCTGGTAACGTAAGGGTTGGAGAATTTTTAGAACATCGCATCACGAAACCGAGTATAGAATTAGCTTTAAGGATTAGCTCATCGATGTGTGCGCGAAAATTTAGCTACTGGTCACATAATATGCCAAGATCGCAAATGGCCTGAAGTGGAGATGAGTTGATTACACTGTTCAACAAAAATCAATTTTTTTTCTGTGGCATGCATAAAACATAGTGTTTCTTAAGCAAAATTACATTAGAAATCAGAAAATGACCTCAGATTTTCTCTATCACCCATAGTTTTTTTGCAATAATGAATTGTGTTTTATACTAAATTTAAATCTATATTAATATGTTTGTCATGTTACACTTACTTTAAAATGTTTTTGCGGATGTTTTACGACGATATTTTATTCCTGTGGCATTTCGAAGTAACGTCCAGCAGTAATCAGCAAGCATGGTAGGACTCCATTTACCTTGGTATCGCTTTTCCATTGCTGCGATGTCCTGGTGAAACCTTTCTCCATGTTCATCGCTTACTGCACCCAAGTTCTCCGGAAAGAAATCGAGATGAGAATCCAGAAAGTGAACTTTAAGTGACATGTTACATCCCATTTCCTTGTAAGCACTAAGCAATTCAGTTACAAGATCTCTGTAGTTTTCAGCTTTCACATTTCCAAGAAAACCTGTCACAACAGTCTTAAAAGCTCTCCATGCTCTTAGTTCAACTTCGGTTAGCATGTTGTCAAATTCACTATTTTTCAGAAGTTTCCGTATTTGTGGTCCAACAAATATGCCCTCTTTAATTTTTGCCTCACTTACTCTCGGAAATTTCTCTTTCAAATATAAGAACCCTCTACCGGTTCGATCTAGAGCTTTAACGAAATTTTTCATTAAGCCCAATTTGATATGGAGCGGTGGTAGAAATACGTTTTTAGGATCAACCAGGGGTTCATTAGTAATATTTTTTATACCCGGAGTTAGTGTTCGACGTGTTGGCCATTCTTTCTGTATATAATGACGACTTCGTGCACGGCTGTCCCATTCGCACAGAAAACAGCAGTGTTTTGTATACCCCAGCTGCAGTCCAACAAGAAGCGCTATAACTTTTAAGTCTCCACAGATTGACCACTTATAGTCTTTATACTGTACGCGCTGTAGGAGATATCGCATATTCTCGTATGATTCCTTCATATGAACAGCGTGAGCTATAGGTACAGATGGGTATTTATTGCCGTTGTGAAGTAAAACTGCTTTTAAGCTTAGTTTACTGGAATCAATAAATAGGCGCCAATTGCTTGGTTCATGTTTCTGTCCTAACGCATCGAATAAGTTGTTAACATTCATGCAGTATACTAATGTCCCTTCTTGTGCGAAAAAAGGTGCAAGCCCTTTTTCACGTTTTCGGAAGCCACTTATATGTACATCACCTTCAAGGAGATTCCATTCTTTTAATCTGGATGCTAACAGTTCTGACTGTGATTTCGATAGTTTTAAATCCCTAACCAAATCATTCAGTTTAGCGTTTGAAATTAAATGTGACTTTGTTGAACATTCTGGTGTTTGAAAGTCTGGATCATTGTCGATTTCCTGTTCAATTTGCATACCATCGTTAGATGCATCACTGACACATTCAAGTCCTTCTTCCAAACCCCACGATTCTGGTGGTTTTGGAATAGGATATATTTTGCTATGTTCGACAGGCCGTAAAGCTGATGGTAAATTGGGATACTGCACAGTATGCTTGGACTTTGGGCCGATGCCATGTACGTTAGTGAGACAAAAATAACAATCTGAGGCATGATCTTTCGGTTCTCTCCACACCATTGGTACAGCAAAGCGCATATGACGTTTTGCACCTTTCAACCAACTTGTTAACAATGTTGCACAAGTTTTACAACATAAGTATGTGAGGAGCCCATGACTTATCTTGATCTCCTACTTTAATTCCAAAATAAAGTTCGTAAGCTAATCGGACAAGTTGGGTGAAATTACGTTTTTGGGATTTAAAAGTTAATTCCCCACACATATAACAAAAATTGTTGACATTATTCACACACTTCCTAGGCATTGTATTTAGTTTTTAATACACGGTAATAAACAAACATGAAGATGTAGAACACAAACACGATAGTTGCGACTTTCCGCGATACGAGATAGAGAATAACTCCGTACGCTATAGAATATCACACGCTATTGAGTTAGATGCGTATTTATTACAACAAACAGACAGGAATGAACTTGTCTGAACACGATATGTTTGTCAAATCATGCATAACGGTGCAATATTTATTCCTTTACATAAACAACTCTATTTAGCATGCGTTGCATACATATAAATATAAAAATGTTTTTTACTAAAAAATTATGGGTGATAAGCAATTTCTGTTTTCATATTAGTTTTTTGGATGCCGAAATCAATCTGAAACACCCAAAAATGTTCATGTCACAAAATATGTGTTGAACAGTGTTATTAAAGAAGTATGGACGAGGAGGAGGTTTAATTCGTTTACGTGAAAAGGTAATTGATTGCATTTCGAAATGTTAAGCTCCAAGCCTTTTTTGGAACACCAGATGTAAAAACTATTGAGATCAGATTGAATAAGGGAAGAGTCATGACTGGAGGAAATGGTTTTGAAGAATATGTTGTCATCGGCATATAGTGAATTCATCATTAAGTAGATTTAATTTGTTTTTGATGACGTGGGAATCGACTGTACGAGGAAGAAAAGGTCCAAGGGAGAAATTCTGTAAATAATCGAAGTAAGCGAAGTCCGGAACAAAGGAGTCGTCGGCGAAATATTGTTTAAAAAAGGTGGCGATAATATTGGGGTCACTCGAGGTTTGATCATGGTAGGAGAGTGAGGTAGGGTAGCCATCAGAAATTCTTTTGTAGTTAACAAACTTAAAGAAGGACTTAAGATCACTTATAAGATTGGCTTGTGTTTCAGTTAAATAGCGTTGATAGACGGAGTTGTGAAGGGCGGTAAAATGGAGATAGCTGCCCAGGTTGTTAGAGAATTCATTAGGGGATTTAATGCGAAGGAAGATTGCCCACTGCTTGTTTCTTTTGTTTCTTAGAGAGCGGAAATTGCGGTTATACTAGAGTGGGGAGGTGGACAAAGTTTTGCGATATGAACCGTAAAGAGGGATAGAATTAAACATTTTCCTGTAAAATATGGATATTTTATCATTTACGGTTAGGTTATCAAAATGGAGAGGAGCTTTCTTAAAGTATTCATTGATTAGGTGAAGTATAGTTTTGTGGAAATCGTGAGAGGCCAGAACTGTAGGAGGATTGTTCTGTAATGAAGAATCGTGAAAAAAGGAAAGAAGAGGCTTATATAAATGATGTATGAAAAATAACAGAGTTTAAATGTCCACCACAAGCACGTCTACATGCTCAAATTACTCAGTACCGCATTAAGTTCATCAAATTTGGTCACAATATTCCGTTCTGCACTTTTTTGTTGGTTTATCCAAATACACTTTACATAAAAAAAAAAAAAAAAAAAAAAACCTAAAAAAAAGTTACATGAAGCTAAGTCGGGTACGGCCACTAAATTGAAGGCACTCCGTGATATTTCGAGTTTGTGTGTTGTCTTGGCTGCAATTTAGTGGTAAAACATTACTATCGAATTTTACAAACTCCGATTCGGGAGTTCGATACAAATTCAGATATGCTCTGAGGCAAGACCTCTCGAATATGCAAATCTTCTCTATCTGGCTTGCTCCCACGTTGAAAGCCTTCCGACTTCTAAAACTTTATTTTTAATTCGTTGCAATACCGTTCAATCGTGTCGAAGTCAGGTTGCTTGTACCTATTTCAATTTATAGACACGATCTATATACGTCGTATACATACGCAATAACATGAAAAAAAGATCGGCAAATTTACCGCCCCCTATTGCAAAACAATTTTAATATCAAATACCTGGGAAGAAGTTGCATTGCAGTTTTTGATAATGAACCGTCTAAAGCATACATAATAGTGGTAGCTTATGCTTAACCTATTCAACTTAACTTAATAATATCAGATAAGCAGCAGCCATACATAATTTTTTTGCTCTTGTTCCATTGGATATCCGAAGCGAACTTAGACGCAGCATGTATTGTATTTTCCCCCAATCTCAAATCGAACTGGTTATCCGAGATTATATTTTTGTTCTCAACCCTCATCAGGGTTCTATTAATAATTTTCTCGAATACCTTGTTGATATTCGGAAGGAGGCTTATCAATCAGAGATTTGCCAATTCAGTCGATAGATGAATTCCCTATGCATGAAAACGTCGAAAACTTTGCTACCAACTCGCCGTTGATTTCGTCTACTCCATATTTGATATCGCCGAACCCTTTGACATCATCATCATCTGTGGCGATTACAATCTCCCACACCTGAAATGGGTTCAATCCGATGATGAGATCGATTATATCCCCGCTAGCCCCTCCTCAGGCAAAGAAAGCCTTTTCACAGATCATCTCTCTGACTCCGGCCTTCTGTAACTCAGTAACATCACCAATAACATGGGCAGACAACTCGTCTTGTTTTTCTTGAAACTCACTCACTTGAAACTCAATTTACTATTCCTCCCTCCGAAAATACGTACTGTTTCAATTCCCAGAAAGTTGACTTCGCGGAACTAAATAATCTGCTCAACAATGTTATTAGACTTATATTATTCCAGCCCACAAAAAAGGACTGAAAAATGATGTGTCCCATTGCCAAGTTTTCATGCCTTTCTAAACTTTTCGAATGCATCGTTAATGATGCACCATTCTTTCACTGCAAACGAATATTTTCTCTTAACCAAAATGGGTTCCTAAAAAGTCGATCGACAACCACTTAGCTAGTCGAGTTTGTTTCACAATCTTTGTGTGCACTCGAAGCCAGCAAAGAAGTAGACGGTGTTGCCACTGAAGTCAGCAAGGCCTTTGACAAAATGTCTCAGCAAATAATTCTCCTCAAACACACTGCCCTCGGTTTCTCTCCAGGTTTAATTAGAAGATCGTCAAAATAACGTTATTTTCAGATCGTTAGGCCACTTCTCAATATGCTAGTCAAGTCTGGTCCCCCTTTTACAAATCCCATACTACGCGTATTGAGACCATTGAATGTAGGTTTATCCGTTTTGCCTTTCGTGGCCTTGTCTGGGCTGACCCCCTTAATCTACCACCTTATAGGGATCGCCTAAAATTAATCAACCTCCGACCCCTTAAATAGCGACACGATATTGCAGATACTCTTTTTATTCACGACCTTCTAAGCGGTAATATTGACAGCCCCACACTATTGCACCTGATTCTCCTTAACACCCACGTAACCTTCGGTATTAGAATTGCCCTATACCACAACCCTTCGCCCTCTCCTTAATCATTTCCATCCTCTCACCTAGTTAATAATCGAATTAAGTTCTTTTTTTTGTTAAGGCTTGCATTGTTAATTAAGTGCCCAAAATTCAAAATCAAATAGAGCGTCAAAATCAGAATCAAAATCAAATAGAGTGTAACTATCAGTGGTTAAAATTGTAGAGGTTTCGCTGATATTTAGATGCGATTTTTGGGAGTGGGTTATGGACCATCAACCATCAACAAAATACGTTGTAGTGTGGTTTGGGGTTCGACTAAATCTTGAACTTTTAAGAGCTGGTACTCGGCCATACCATTTGATTTGACTTTCAGAGTCAGCTCGGCCAGAAAATCAGTTGAAATTAAGAAAAAGTTTCTTTCCAAGGAATCTAGAATAGCTATTTTTAGTTACATTCTAAATCACTTTATAGATATTTGTTTTAGTTTTATATTATAGATCTAGGAAATTGATATCAGGATATTTTATAGTAAATTTTTACGTATTCATCACCTACTTTCGAATCTGTGCTTAGCAATATATGTACTTCACTAATTCCCTTAAAGGTTGATAGCTAAAAACCCTCTTTATTCCAGCACATATAGGTTCCACTTAATATCACAAACATCCCCCCAAAGACACAACGAACCAATTAAAATCCCATCCCTGATCCATTTTTTGACAAAAAATCACTTTAAAACTACTACCAGTCGAACTTGAACCCACTGCCGTCAGCAGATTAAAAAATGCCACAACCCTTATCTGAAACTTTGGATGATACAGTCCATGGGTCAAAAAAACTATGTACTAGTATGTATGCTGCGAACGATGCCATACCATAAAAATGCATACAATTGCATGCAATCTTCCTCCTAACGACAATGTTGTTACTTTTTGTTAGCCATCATTACACGCGTTCGTTTCAGTTCCTCGTAGCTGCTGCTCCTTCTTCGACTTCTTTGTGTTAAAGTTTCTTTTCTTATTGCTTAGATGAGTTCAGCATCGAAGCTCATTCCTAGTACCGACCCGTAGAACAATCCAATTTTCACAAGCTAAGTAATAATGCCATTCTTTTCATTTTCTCTTTTATTCCACATTCCATGCTTCATGCAACGTTCCCTCGATGTTGGTGATTCCTCCACGCTAAACCGGAACTTAACAAACACGAAAAAACATTAAAAAATCGACCCAACTGTGTAATAAAATTAAAATAAAACAAATCCTGTAATGGGCAATAGTGAAAGGCGGAAGGATTTTGCCTGTTTGTGATTTCAATGGTCTTTCATGTTTGGCGCAAATAAAAAGTAAGTACCCTCCATGGTCTTGCTTTGGCTCGTTTTATTTCACAACGTCCTTGCATCCTAATGCCCGTGTTAGTCCGTTCTTGTTTGTTTGTACTTTTTAATGTGATTTTGTTTTTTTTTGTTTGTGTAATTTATTTCAACGTTACACAAACGCACAGCACAAAGTATATAATCATCGGGAAAATAATCTGTCCTTTATTGACAGAGGAATGGAGCAGCGATGGACTCAAGATCGGCAGCGTTTGTGGGTAAAAATCGTGGAATTTTTATTTGCGGACAGTGGTCAGAGAGTGAAATTAATTTCTTTATGATGTTCGTGAAAGATTTTTAAGACGGAGCGAATAGACGGGCAAGAAAATTTGCTAAAAAGATATTTTTTAATCTAACATATTCGAAAATTGGTTTATGAACGAAAATCCGAAAATGAGAGGTACGGGTGGCTCTGATTATAAGTCAAAAAATTAATTGCGGTCTTTCTCTGAATGGGACTTTGTTGTCTAGTGAGAAACAAAAACATTGTCTACACTCGGGGGAGCTTATCTTGTAATCACGTTGCCTGATAGTAAGAAAGAGCGGAATAACAACTCAAGCTTTAGGTATGACTGAACATAACAACTGCCGCTTTTGCCAACCTACCCATTACGTGGCCGACGGAGCCATCTTAGTTGTGGAGCATATATTATGGAGATTATGCATAATGACAGAGAAGAAATAGGTACACACGAGGCAGCTTCATTTAGAGTTTAATCCAACATTTCCCATTATCAGGCGATGGTCAGTCTAATTTAGGTTAATAAGAGACGTTGTCTCAAATCGGCACTTCAGTGCTAACACATTACCCTATTAGTTCGTAGGAGGAAGTCGCCTTTATTCATTAACATAGTGCCTTTTACGCGTAATAAATACATTCCTCGGTGACATGGTATATTGTCTAATTGGAGTTTTTTTTTACAAACGCATCATTAGCGCCAAATAATATTCGCGTTTGTTAGTTCTGTTACTCTTTGGGTTATCGATGAATAAAATACCGTGGGCATCCCAAAACACGGACATTTGCGTTTTTGGTTGCTTTGGTTTGATTTTCATTCTTCGCTGTCTTCTTAGCGTTTTGACTCCGCGTGGTAGTAATGGATACATGTTTCAACCATTGTCACGTACCTCATAAAATATTATTTTTATTGTGCTAAAATAGCTCAAAAGAATATTCTGAATCGTCGACGAGTTGCTGTTTCTAGTCGACTTTAGGCAAAATGGTATCCATTTCGTACAGCAATAATTGGCCAAAACCATGTTGTGGATTTTTTTTTGTTTTCTGGAACGACCACCGATTTTTGCCGAGCAGAGCTGGTGATTGTATGATTTAATATCTGCGAACATTTCTCGTAAAATCTACAAACCACTTCTCTGTCTTTATTTCAAATTCGATGGAACAGGGTCCGTATAACACTTGTAAAACCATTGCTTTACTTGATCTATATTTTTTTCCATTGAAAACCTGCTTTATTAACACACGAAATACAGATTTTATCATTGATCTGAAAATTACAAAAGTTCACCAGTAAAACATCTGTTTATTAGGTAGTTCAAAAGTTTTGTCAAACAATAAGAGATAGTGCTACTTGGTCCATTGTAAACATTTTTCATCAGAACACCCTCTCACACTGCTTAAAAACCATCATGAATATCAGTGCATTATATTATTAATTGTTACACCATCTGCCATATTTGCCAGACTTGGCTGTTCTCACATCTCACATCTCAAGAAATACATGCGTAGAAAACAGTTTTCGTCAAACGAAGAGGTAATAGCCGCCTTGAAAGAGATTGGTGACAGTCTTTCTGAGTCTCCCGTCAGGGATGGAAACCATAAATTAGAAAAGTACACTAAAAAGAGCGTGCTGAAGTTCAGGGAGATTATATTGAATAATAAAATTAATTTCTAACCATAAAATTGTGTTTTTCTTACCGAACGACAAAACTTATTGAATAATCTGGTATTTCTTAAAAATTATATGGATTTGTCAATAGTAGCGCCATATGCATGTCATTCTAGGACCTTATTAGCGGGTTGTTTTGTTAATTGTCCCTGGTTTGATTTACAACCGATTGTCCTATTGTATTAGCTGTCGCTTAAGGTCCCACCTAAGTAAATGAGTATAATTCGGCTAGAATGGATTCCAATCAAATTTGGAAGTCAAGCGCTCTTTTTGACGAATTTTCATCGATAACCAAATGGGCCAGCTGACTAAGGACGTGCTAACGACGTTTAAATATAATTATATGAACATTTGTCGAGGAGCTTGGTTGCTTGAAAAATAATTTGAAAACACAGGTCTTTTTTTCTGGTTCGCTTAATATCCCAATTTACAATAAGTAGACTGAGATTAAAATAAATTATGTTTGTTGCGAAAATCGTGCCTAATTTAACCAAATTCACTGCATCATTCTTTTTATCTAAGACAAAATCACTCATCACATCTAGTATTTCTAAGTCAGAGGGATCGTTAGTTTAACTTTTATTGATAACAGATTTCGCAGAAATATTTTAGATGAATGGGAAGTCAAAATTCGAACAATAAAAGTCAATGCACCATTTTTATTAATAAATTGGTCAAACTAGTTTCTTATTGCTCTTTATTCGAACTAACTCAATACATTCTTATTTAAGTGTTAGTAGTGACATGAAACTGCCTTTCCAGTAAGTTGTATATCATTATTAATATTATTATTACCGGCCATTATGAGCTCGGAAGTTCAGAGCCTCGTTGACCACCGTTCGATAAGCCTCTTCTAGGCTAATCCTTATGTTGTCGTACCAACTATACCACGACCTTCCTAGCGGTCGTTTTCTTAGGGATTTTCCACTTATTATTCGTTTGACTGTTCTTCTATTGTCCATTCGTTCTACGGGTCCTGCCCATCTTAAAGCTAATTCACAATGCCACGTGCGTGCATGCGTGCTTTTTAAATGCGTTAGACCGAGTTTACGATATTACGCTATATCGCGCAACCACCATATTTTCAAAACGTTTTTATATATATTTTTAGCATCTTTAGCATATACATATATAAGAAATTAAAATTGCAAAAATTATTAAGAAATACATATTAAAATTTTTATCAATTTACGATTGCCATTTTCTTGAATACTGGATCAGGGGGAAGTGTAACCGAAAATATTATAATGCTGAAATCAAAAAAAAAAAAAAACCAGAAACGTTTTTTTTCTACAAAAACCAATCAATTGTCTAATTTCAACGATTCAAAACACGAGAGCAAATTCACAATAAAACAGAACTGAGAAGAAAATACACACACAAATTGCTTATTACATCTGTCAAACGCATTATGATATTAGCGATTATTTCGAATTGCCCCATAGGAACACATTGCTTCTACTTAATCTGTCAAAGCCCACACACACGCATGCGGCATTATGGTTTAGCTTTTATGGCCTTAGCTTTTATCAAAATTCGAGCGGTCGGGCTTTTGACAGGCGTTGTACCGACTTACGATAAATATACGTCAAACGCGCCACCTAGGAATTACTATAACGAAATGTGGCTTCAGGTGCTCGGCGGTTCAAAGATCAGCGTCAATACGCACGACCGAGTAGAGAGTAGCTTATACAGCTCTGTGAAAAAAAATAGCACCAACCACTTATTGTAGTTTTAAATGAAAGATTTTTTAAACAAATGTCAATTTTTATTTTATTTTATGTTTTAATAACAAAAGTGAAGATAAATTAACCTAGAAACGTAAACACTCATCCATTATAACTAAAATTAAATAATATATGCTCATTAAAACAAGAAAATATCATTTTTGGGGTGTGAAAAATAATAGCACCAACAGTGGAAATTCGTAAAAAAAATAAAATTATGGGTAAAATTAATAAGATATTGTCTTGGAATGTTATCAATTTATTAATATTTAGTCTTATAACCCTTACTTTTAAGTACAGCGGCGCAACGTCGTGGCATGGAGTCGACTAATGCTTGACATCGCTGAAGTGGAATATCCCTCCATGCAGCCTGCACAGCTTCCCATAATTGCAATGTGTTTTTCGGCTTGGCTTGAAATACGGATTTTTTAACATCTGCCCAAAGATTTTCGATAGGGTTCAGGTCTGGCGACTGAGCCGGCCATTCCATAACCTGAACCCTATTTCTGGCGAAAAACTCTTTTGCTAATTTACTGGTATGTTTAGGGTCATTGTCCTGCTGCAGGACCCACTTAAGAGGCATATTCCATTCAGCGTAAGGCAGCATGACTTCCCTCATAATGTCAACATAAATTTTAGCATTCATTATGGGTTTGATCCAAAATATGGGACCAGTACCATTATACGAGAAGCATCCCCATATGTTTATTTTTGCGCCACCGTGCTTAATTGTCTTAATGGTGTACTCTGGCTTGAACTCCTTGTTTTTTGGCCTGCGGACAAAAGTTCTGGTACCAGGAGTCCCAAATAAAACAATTTTGGACTCATCGGTCCATAGTATATTACGCCACTTAGTTGGCTCCCAATCCAAGTGATCTGTTGCAAATTTTTTCCGTTTTTGTAAGTGGGCCTTTGTCAATAAGGGTACCTTCCTGGGACTTCTCGCATGTAAATTTTTTTTTATAAGCTTTTTCCTTATTGCCGAAGTGGTCACACATAGATTTAATTCCTCTTTTATTTTATTAGAGGTAATAAATGGATTTTTTTTAACCAATCTCGTTATGCGTCGTTCATCGACAGGAGTCAATTTCGGTTTTCTGCCTCTTTTTTCATTTTGGTGAACATACTTTTTTGCATTTGAGATTATTTTATTAGAACACCCAACTAGTTCTCTAATATATTTGTATGTTTTCCCCTCAGAAATTAATTTTTTTTATTAAGGAACGTTGTTCTGGAGTACAATGTCTACCGCGACCCATTTTAGCTGGTAAACACATAGTATTTATGAGATATTAGTTTTAAGTTATTTAAATATCTTACCTTGAAATGGTTAAATGTAAAAAAATTTAAAACACGAATATACACTCCCAAAACTCTCAACAGAATGACATGGTGCTATTTTTTTTCACACATTTGCGTTTCCACAAATTTACCCTCTCAACGGTTAACGGGAATTTTTATCTCAAATCAACGGAAACATTGAGAGTTTTAGATAAATTTCTCTGTTCATAATACTACTGAATGCAATAGGGACTCTTTTCAGTAGATGCGTTGTGTTATCATCAATAGAGGAGAACGCAATTTGCAAGACAAGTACAGAATTCAACATGGTGCTATTTTTTTTCACAGAGCTGTATATATTCTAATCGACTCTTTCAATTCATTTGTCTTTTGTTCCCGGACTCGAAAAGCACTTACCGGCCTTACGGTATGTTTCACCAGTTACTGAAGCCTTTAATCCAATTTTCCCTCCCTTTCCCACAATAATATTAGCTTCCAACGTAATAGCACGGACTAGACACTAAAAGGCGTATCTCTAACTGCACCCGATATCCTGAACTCACATTCAATTGAAATTCCATGAGACCAGACAAAACAAAAACAGAGAAAAAAAAAGAGAAAACCAAAGCAAACAGAAGAAAGAAGGACGCTTCAAAAGCCATATATCATCCAGCTCCATGGCATTCTCTTTGAATGCCTCCTTATTCGCCCCTAGAGACTGCCTTACTTTATCGTTCCCCGACGTGTCGAGATGATCCTTTTCGCCATGTGTTGTTGTAGAATACGAAAATTATGAAACGGTAAACCGGCATAACAGTAAAAAGGTGAAATGAAAAATATTATTCTTCATATGCGGATATCTCTTTCAGAAGCACACCTGCTGCACGTGGCACCTATCCAAAACTGCATTGCAACTTTCATGTATTTGCTGCTTCACTACCCGTGTCAGAAGCGATGATTCCATCGTCACACTAACATCTAGCTTTCGTGTCTTCATACCCTAGCATCCTCGAAAGCATTGCTATAGTATCCTTCCTTCCTTTCCGGATAATGCCATTTTTTTCGAATCACTTCATCCAGTTTCCCGGACACCCGCAACCCTAGCGCCATCAATTGTATCCATAAATATCAGATTCATAATAATCACAAAAATTTCAGCTTGTTCACCTGTTCCATCACTTGCACCGGCCATCGCTGGCTATTGAAGCTGGATGCGCACCTGTTCACCACTCCTACAACTAATTTCATCATCTCGAGTGTGTAATGTACAATTTATAAAAATCTAGTGTTTTTTTTTCTCGTTTGTTTTTCTATGGCTGCACTGGATGCTTTTCATCATCCGGATGATGGTGTGTTTCCGGGAATGGCTTCACCCAATGGAATAACATTTCTCTTCATAACGGCACGACACGTTGACAACTGCGACTGTTGCTACTGATGCTTCAAATGATGTCTCTCCCTCTCCCTACCACTGTTTCTTCTTCCGGATTCTTGTTGGTGAAACTCCCGATGGTAATGGTATTGGGAATGCTGCTGCTTCGGTACTCTATGGATTGGCGACAACCGGTTGTGGTGCTATTCATCTATTTGGCACTGTCTGCCTCTGCTGCTACTGCTACTCCGGGTGTCGTAGGTGAGATAATCTCTCTGAAATCCGACACCTTGAATATCGACTGCAAGTGCTTGGCGAATTGTGATGATTCCAACTTTTTCGTTCAGTCCTATGTAAGTTTTTCTATATTTTTCTCTTTGTTTTTGCTTTGAATTCAATTTGTTAGTGTCGCCATAGTTTTAGGGGACACAGATGTTGAAGGAATGTTGTTAGGAAACCAGGTCAGAGTCGTTTTGTTGAGGAAATTAAAGGTTTTCGCAAGAGTTACGACCCGTACCACTCGACCCGAGTGGGTTCATGATATGACAAACTGATGCTACAAAAAAAGGAACTTCGTTGCATTGGGGATTTGCTCGTTAAAGATGAATCTTGTAGCAAAAATGACTTGTTGTGGAAAAAAGTTTGGTCATATATGCCAATTATACGCCTGAGAGATTTCTTGGTCTAAAGGGGCATTAAATTCATTCAACATTCATCCAGAAAATATTTCCCTTTATGGCGATCCGTAAATTTAGACGGCATGATAAACTATCGTTTACAAGGCGTACGTAAAAAAATAAGGAAAATTGTCAGGGTCTAAAAATTTTGCCATTTATTCATCCATATCATCGATTCCTCAAAACACTTCTACAACTTGATCTTTCTTGTATTTTTTACGCTGGGGCATCCAGGGCGCTGGCTATTTTCAAAGTCCTCAAGGCCTTCTTGGAAACGCTTTACCGAGTTTTATCTTCGGTAACCTTTGTTTCACTATACGCAGATTGGTTCACAAAATAAGGTGACTTTTTGAATTTCACAGCCTAGATATGTACATTCGATTTCCGATTTTTTTTTGTTGTCTTGGTACACCTGTCCCCTAAAATATGTCGACACAGAACTCTTCACAGAAATCCGAGAAGATGCTCTAGTCGACACAGCATGTCAACATCAAATGACAGTGAAAAACATTGTTATGGAGAATCGAAAAAATTTGCAGATATTTTGGGCATGAAATGTGTGTTAATGAAATTTGTTCCGAAATTGCTAAATGTTGACCAAAGGAACCAAACGAGCTGTTGAATGACGTGAATGACCATCCCGATTAGCCAAAAAGGGTCATCACTCGTGACGTGGTTATAACGCCGAAACCAAAGCCCAATCATCCCAATGGAAGTGACCAGAAGAGCCGCGACCGAAAAAATCACCCCAAGTTCGTTCAAACATGAAAGTTTCAGTCAGCGTTTTTTTGATTATAATAGCGTGGTACATCATACTCGTAAGTTCCTGTAGGAAGATAGTACAGTCAATAAGAAACATAGCTTTGAAGTTATATGCCGTTTGTGTGAAGCAGCCGTTCAATTTATGGTTCCGTTTTTATAAACGGAGAGTAGAGGAGAAGATACAGTGACGAACTATATAGGCTGTACAGCGACATCGGCTTAAAATGACGTCTCCGGATCCAACGTCTAAGAAGGCTAGGCCATGTAGAGCTAATGGACAACGCAGCTCCGGCCCGAAGAGTTTTTTTTGCACTTTGATACATTTTGCTAAAATTGTAGCCCTCTAATAACCTATCAGGGATGAAAAAAAACGGCTGGCAATCAACTCAACGTCTCAGATAAATTTGCCAAACTGTCCATCTAGATAAGGAGATTATTATCGGGATCAGTTGATCACAGACCAGTGAAACAGAAGGTAGTGTTTCGGCTAAAGTGGAAAAGAAAACAAAAGAAAAATAATATAAGTGCGCGTTTAGGCGAAGTACTCGCGGGACCCAAATTAGCGTAGAGGTATAGTGTATACTGACCCGCAATCGGAAGGTCGCCGGTTCGTGATCCCCAGGCGGGAGAGGAAGTTTTTTGTTTGCGTTCTTTTTTTTTTTTATTTTTTTCCTGTTTCCTTACTGCGGCTTCTGAAGAAAGCTAGAAGTAGCGGGAGGAGATGGCGGGGGAAGTCCCGTACCTCGTACAGGGTCGGAATCGGATGATTTATCATCCGATTTCGCAACACCGGCCGCCGTCATGAAAAGGCGCAAAAGGGTTAGCGCAAAGCCCAACCCAATCAAGCGCCCCTCCCTCACCACTTCGACTGAAAAGCTGCAGGTCGAAGCGAGGAAAGGGGCGCCATCATCACCACCATCGACGTCCGAAGCAGCCGGACAACAACAACAACCTGTCATCCCCGTGGAACCAGAGGTCGAATACCTCTCCGATGGTAGAGAAGGCCGCTACATGGGGGACAACAACCCCTTCGCGGCCCTCTTATGTTCGGCTACGGAGGATGAATGTATTGTACTGGAGGATCAAGAACGCTTCCTACGCGCCCAGCTTCAGGCCGTAGTAGACAAAATTAAGGCGTTGCAGAAGTCGAGAAAGGAGGCAATAGCCGCCGAAGAAATGAAGCAGCAACAACAACAGCAGCCGCAGAAGAAACAGCAGCAACTACAACAACGAAAGCAGCAGAAACAGCAGCAGCAACAGCAACCACAGCAACAACAACCGCAGCAACAACAACCGCAGCAACAACAACCGCAGCAACAACAACCGCAGCAGCAGAAGCAGCATCAGCAACAACAACCGCAGCAGCAAAAGCAGCAGCAGCAACAACAACCGCAGCAGCAGAAGCAGCATCAGCAACAACAACCGCAGCAGCAAAAGCAGCAGCAGCAACAACAACCGCAGCAGCTGAAGCAGCAACAACAACCGCAGCAGCAACAACAACAACCGCAGCAGCAGAAACAGCAGCAACAACAACAGCGGCAGCAGAAGCAGCAGCAACAACATCAGCCGCAGCAACAGCGCACGAAAAAGGAAAAAGTGCCACCGATCCTCACCTATACCACGGCCTTACGAGAAACCATCGATCTGTGTAATGGCATACTTACACAGATAGGTAATTTTGAATTTAAATGTTTGGGCCAGAAACGCTATGCTATTCAGTGCAAGACACTTGAGCAGCATAAGCGTATTAAAAGCCTATTGAAGGAGTCAACGACGGAGTTTTTCTCCTTCACCCCAAAAGCCGAGAGGTTGCGGACGATGCTCCTCAAAGGCGTAGAATCTATCACAGATCCCGAGGAAATGCTCTCAGAGCTCAAAGAGTTCGAGAGTGACGACCTCAAATTCGTGGCGGTTAAGCCATTTTCCACGGTGAGCTCCCGACGGGAGAAGCGAGTGATTCCCTTCTTCTTGGTACAGCTCACACCCAACAGCAAGCTGGAGAGGTTAAGGTCCATTACTTCCTTGGCTTCCCAGCGTGTAACATGGGAAATATTAAAAAGGCAAGGAAACATTTTGCAATGTATCCGCTGCCAAAGATTCGGGCACGCCGCGTCGAACTGCGAAATGCAGCCTCGATGCGTTAAGTGTGCAAAGAATCACAAGAACGAGGAATGCGACCTTGGGAAAGACAAGGTGGCGGACAGAGAGCAGCTCGAGTGTGTCTTGTGTCGGAACCGAGGGCACCCTGCAAACTATCGGGGATGTCCTAAGTTCCAGGACATCAAGAAAGAAAACCTGGCCCGTAAGCAGAAGGTCGAGGAGAAGCGTCCCTCGGGTCGCTTCCAAACACCAGCCGTCACATCCCAGTTGACCTACGCCCAAATGGCGGCAGGTTCGGGAAAGACGGTACAAAAACCCGTGGCTGTTCCTAAAGCCCCATTGCCTGTCTCTAAGGCACCGGGGGCCGAGGTGGATGTCTGTTCGATCTTGCTCGCAATCCAAGGGCAGATTGGGCAGCTCCAAAAACAGATCCAGGAAACGGCGACCCGAGTAGATAATATCTGCTCGCTTCTGCCGGGCCTAGCGCACCTAAGGTCATGATGGGTACGCTGGCAGAGAGACACTTGAAGATCCTATCGGTGAATGTAAATTCACTGATAAGGATCGAGCGACGAGCTGTACTTTTTAACCTGTTGCAGGACGAAAGCCCCGATGTACTCTTGGTTAGCGAAACAAAGCTAAACCAGAAGCACAAAATCCGGCACAGTTCGTATAAAATAATTAGAAGAGACCGACCCAACGCTACTCAAGGCGGGGGAGTTGCGATTTTCATTAAAAATAATCTTAAACATAAGGTCATATATAGCAGTGAAGTGCGGAGGTTCCAGGTGCTGGAGGCCTGTATTGTGTGCATTCCTCTCCGAAATGGAAAGAGAATGTACATTGTATCAGCCTATGCACCTGAAGCACCTCAACCCAATATTTTTATCGCAGAACTCGAGACACTCTTTCGATCTCTGCGCTTGAACTCGGTAGAAAACTTCTACATTCTGGCCGGCGATTTAAATGCCAAACATAGTGATTGGGGAAATAACATTCCCAACACTAGGGGGAGCCTACTAAGCCATTGGTGGGTTCTTCACAACATTGAATATAGAGTCAAGTTGCTCGCAACGGATAGTCCGTCGTATCCTAGGAGCGGCTCCTATCTGGATCTAATGCTGATAGACTCTCGACTGAGACTGGCAGACACGAACGAATGGTCTATTAACTGTCTACGGACCATTGTATACGACAGTGACCATTGCGGACTATGTGCCGTGATCACAGTACCTGACGAGTTCGCGGAAATGGCAGAGTACGTCCACACGCACCCCTACGATTACAGTAGGGTGTGCTGGCCACGCTTCGCCAATTCCCTGACGAGAGCGCTCACTTCGAGCGCCTCCTTCCCACCAACTAATAGGAACCTGTCAAACCACGAGATTGACAGGTATCTCAAAGAAATGGACGATATCATTAAACAGACTATGAACAGTACGATACCACGTCAAAGACAGCACGATACCACAAACATATACCGAAACGCGACAATCGACGCACTGCATAGACAAAAAAGTAGACTCCTAACAAGACTCAAACTCTTGTACAGGCGGTTTACCGACAGACAAAACTCGGAGGTCAGGACACTGAAGTCACTGATTAAAAATCTCCAACAATTGATCAGAGAAAATTACAGAATATCTGTAAGTTTGCATTGGAACAACAGAATTCGTGCTGTAAAATCTAACAGCGCGAGTATGTTTCCGCAAATAAATAAAATATTTCGGAGAAACAATCAGAATGACATTCAGGATCTGAAACTTCCGAGAACGTCAGACAATGAACGTTTGCTACGGACAGTTAGCATCGATCCAGATAGCGCCATCCTGGATGACGACTTTTTCGTGATTGAGGATCCTCAGGAGAAGGTGGCGACAGTGGGAGCTGTTTTCCGGGAAGTGTACAAGGTAAATGATAGTATTCGCCCGAACCATGATCTGGAGGACAGAGCCCTGCTTCATCACTTCTACCTTAGAAATGATTTCGATCATTGGCGATCTGAGAATCTTGGTTTTACCAGGTTCAATGAAGATTTCATGGCAAGCAATGCCATCGCCAGTGAGGGGGCTAACACCCTGTTCATTTCGACGGAAGATCTCCAGATGATCTTTCAGTCATTGAAAAGGAAAAAATCCGCGGGCATCGACGGCATATCCAATGTTGTGCTTAGGCACCTTCCACCAATGGCTGTAGAGAGGTACACCATCCTGTTCAACAATGCACTGAATAATGCATATTATCAGGTGCATTGGAAGACAGCGGTGGTGCAACCAATCCCCAAGAAGGGTAAAGACACCTTTAACCCGGCAAATCTCCGGTCGATAAGTCTCCTTCCGAGTATCAGCAAGGTCTTCGAGAAGGTGATCCATAGGGCCCTGTCTAAATGGGTTGAGGACAATAAAATCATCCCGGATAACCAATTCGGTTTCAGAGCGGGGCATGATACTATTCACGCCGCGTCGAAGCTTGTGTCGGATATCCAATGGAATAAATGCCAGAACCAATGCACGGGTGCCTGTCTGATTGACTTGGAAAAAGCCTTCGACACCGTATGGTTAGAAGGTCTTTATTACAAGCTCAGTCGGCTGGGCATAAGTAAACCACTGCTATATATGATTTTTGACATGTTAACCGGTAGAAAGTTCGTTGTGAAAATTGCCAATGTAACTTCTACCCAAATATTTGAAATCAAAAACGGACTGCAACAGGGTACGGTAAATTCGCCGATCCTTTTCAGCATTTACCTGAGTGATCTACTTGTTTCTCTACACCACTCAATAGCGTACGCAGATGACCTAATCGCGTACAGATCAGGTCCAACGATCGACGTCATTGTTACTCTTCTGCAGCGTGACTTCGAAAAAATTCAGCAGTATTGTGATGACTGGAAGTTGATTTTCAACAGAAATCAGAATCTATATTGTTCAGAACGCCTTTGTCTAGGGCCTCTCGGAACACTAGAAAAAATTGGCGCAGGTTCTCTATCTTTGGGCCGGACGGGCGTCCACTGGCGAGACAAAGTGTAGTCAGATACCTTGGGATCGTGCTGGACCAGTATCTATATTTTGACAAACATGTAGATGCTGCTCTGGCGAGGGCCCGGGGCGCTTTCTGACAAGATGGCTGTTTCATAGCAGCCAACTTGATTCCAGGGTGAAGGTAATCTGCTACATAGCCTTAATCAGGCCCATGGTTGCCTATGGATGTCCCGTCTGGTTCAATGTGAGAGCCAGCTTAATGGAAAGGATTCGGGTGTTTGAGAGACAATGTCTTAGGACTTGTCTTGGGCTACATAGGACTCCCGAATCTGAGTACACGAAATTTTACCCGAACTAGGTCCTATACAATAGGTCCGTGGAGCGGCGATTCCTCTACGGACTCGATGTCGCGCTCCGTGAGCCTGAGCGCCTCAGGTTCTGTAGATCGGTCTCACGCCGGGATCGAGGAGACGTAGTCCGCCAGCATCAACGCTTTTGGTGGCTGGAGAGAGCTCCGTCAACGGACACCTTGATAGGAGCAGCCTCTTCAAGGCAAGGCCTGCCCAACACCAATGGCAGGCTTACATAGGCTAGGGTAGGGTATGGTAGGGTAGGGTAGGCTAGGGCAAAAACGACAAAAAAAAAATTTAAAATAAAAACAAAAAAAAGATATACAGGGTGTCCCACGAGCAGTGTGCCAAAAAGCTGCAGCGTGTAGGTCTAGTCAAGACAAGAAAAAAATCGTATGGGAGGGGGTGGTCTATTTCCCCCCGTTTAGCCGGGAGGGGCAATTTTCTAAAAAACTGACTTAATTTGGGAAAAAAATTATTAAAAATCAACAGTTATATCCACAATGCCACGATATACCTTTTTGTAAAGCCAGAAACCTCTTCTTTCATATTGATTTTAAATGAAGCTGTTTTAAGGAGTAGTTTTTGAGAAATTAATTTTCAAACTCAAAATTTTGCAAAAAAAAATTAAAAAAAAAAAATTTCGAACTACTTTTTTTCGAAATTGTATGTAATTAAGTAGTAATTTTTTTCCAAAAATTCAATTCTCTTATTAGTTTTTAGTTAAAAACAGAAACCCGGATGCAAAAATGTCTTGTAGTTTTTGAGAAATTAAAAAAAAAACCGAACCATTTTTTTCTAAGAAGAACCTTTTCTTTGGTTTTGACGCGGCTGGACTTGTAGACAAATTAATGTATGAAACATTGACCTCCTTTTTATTATTTTTAAAAAATTCGGAGTTTTATGAGGATACAATAAAGTGATACAGTATTGGAATAACCCTGGATTAATTCCTTTTTTTCATTGATAGCGCCTGAAAACTGACCTGCGAATTTCGTCTGGGTCCGCCCGCCGCCGATGGGTTCTACCCGAATTTTGGATTTGGTCCGACGCAATCCCTCCCTTAGTACAAGGAGGATGGCTATTATGCTTGGAGTGCCCAAATCTAGAGTATGGAGAGTGCTTCATACCGAAAACTTACACCCGTACCATTTTAGGCCAGTTCAGGGACTCACCTCAAACGACAAGTTTTTGAGAGCAGAATTTTGTCGATCATTACTGCTTCGAGATGAAACTGAACGAAACTATTTTGCAAGGATATTCTGGACGGATGAAGCACAGTTTACCAGAGATGGGGTTACTAACTTCCACAATTTGCATCATTGGAATAGCACCAATCCACACAACAAGAAACAAAATAAATCACAACACCGCTTTAGCTGTAATGTTTGGCTTGGTATTGTTGGACAAACTGTAATCGGGCCCCGGTTTTTGAATGCCGTTATTAATGGAGAATCATACCTGCAATTCCTACGAGACCTTTTGCCCGATTTGATGGACAACGTTCCTTTGGCCATAGCAGATAATTTAATCTACCAGCAAGATGGAGCACCAGCATACTAGAGCTTACGGGTTAGAAACTGGCTGAATGATCATTTTAGTGACCGTTGGATCGGAAGAAGGGGCCCCACGGAATGGCCACTTAGATCACCAGATTTAACTCCTCTAGATTTTTATGTGTGGGGATTCATGAAGAATTATGTTTACGAAGTGGAAATAGTATCTTTGGAACAACTGAAAGAACGGATTGAAGTCGCTGGAGTCAAATTGCAGGAAAATTTGTCAAGCATAGATATGTGCCATTAGGAGAAGAAGGAGATATAATCTTTGCCTTCTAAAAAATGGGGATCATATTGAAAATTTATTATAATAAAACTCCGAATTTTTTAAAAATAATAAAAAAGAGGTCAATCTTTCATACATTAATTTGCCTACAAGTCCAGCCGCGTTAAAACCAAAAAAAAGGTTTTTCTTAGAAAAAAATGGTTCGGGTTTTTTTTTAATTTCTCAAAAACTACAAGACATTTTTGCATCCGGTTTTCTGTTTTTAACTAAAAACTAATAAGGGAATTGAATTTTGGAAAAAAAATAGTACTTAATTACATACAATTTTGGAAAAAAGTAGTTCGAAATTTTTTTTTTCCAATATTTTTTCAAAATTTTGAGTTTGAAAATTAATTTCTCAAAAACTATTCCTTACAACAGCTTCGTTTAAAAACAAGATCAAAGAAGAGGTTTCTGGCTTTACAAAAAAGTATATCGCGGCATTGTGGCTGTTACTGTTGATTTTTAATAATTTTTTTTCCAAATTAAGTCAATTTTTTAGAAAATTGCCCCTCCCGGCTAAACGGGGGGGAATAGACCCCCCCCCCCTCCCGTACGATTTTTTTCTTGTCTTGGCCAGGGCTACACGCTCTAGCTTTTTGGCACACTGCTCGTGGGGCACCCTGTATAATGTATATATTTGTGTATATATATTTTAGTTAAGTTAGAATAAGATAGATTTAGTTAGGTTTAATTAGTTTAAGGTAGGTTTAAGTTTTATATAAAATATTAAAAAAAAAATGATCATATGCTAAGTTTTTTAATAAAAAAAAACATTTTTCTTAGCTTAAGTTAGTTATAATAATGTTAATAGTAAATTCATGTAGACGTCGAAAGACATAAGTATGTTTCAATTGTTCTGTTTGTTTTAGAGTGTCCGCCTAGGGCCAGTAAGAGAGTTACATTTGTTAAGATAGTTAAGCTAGTTTTAAGCATTTTTGACTAGGGTAAGATAGATATAAGTTAATATGAAATAAAAATGAATTGAAATGAATGAAATGAATTATTATCGGGATGTGTGAAAGAAGATAAGGTGATTGCCATGTAGATGGCAAAACGCATTGCTAGCAAATGCATTATCCTTACCCTTTGTTTATAGTTGATTGAATAGACGCTGCGTGATTGCCCCTCACATTACCTTGAGTAAGTGTGAGCTTTTGGGTCTATTGAGATTTATTTGACTTTATATTTTCGTCTTTACATATCGCGGATGCGGCATTTTCAAATATATGGCTCTGGTACATGCTTAGATCAGAAATGTCAATGTCAATTGGCAAGCTTGGGCATCTGTCAACAGCTCGTCATATATTTTTTTATGAGTGAAAATATCGACACTAAATAAGCATCATTGGGAAGTTTTGCCTTTTTTCTTCAATTCCAAAAAAATGCAGCTGAGGCGTGACGAATTATAACTCAAACGGCGTTTTTCACGAGCAAACTGTTGCGCCAGTGAAAGGCAGAAAAGGTAAGATTTTCTGCGCCGTATTACGACTGTTGATGAAAAATGGGTTCAAATAAATAACCCACAGCAAAAAAAAAAAATTGTGTAAGCGCTGCGGAACCAGCTCAATGGGGTACTCGTATGTTATGAGTTTTTACAACCGAGTGAAATCTAAACAGGAGCTTCCTACCGAAAACAACTTATACGCAAGGACAATGATTTTACTCGGGTAGTTGAAACTTACAATCTACCTAATTACCCAGAATTTGTCTTTGCTGCCAGCTTGCTACCTGTTCCGTTCAATGATGCATGGCCTGGCTAAGAAGTACTTGGATCGGATCGCTTCAAGATGTGCAGTTTTTACACGAAATTGTCTTATTATTTTACTTATTACTTAACTACTTATTATTTAACTTATGGCTTGTTATGAACCCGAATTGAGAGAAAAACTGTCATTTTAGAAACTACAGAAAATGATGGAAATAATACTTGAAAGTGTTTTCAATTGAGAGTACCTCTTGTTGTAAAAACTTATACGCCTATAGGTACCCGAACCTTGACACAGCTGTAGCTCCATGTCTTGCGTGCAGTTGGTAGGTCGGCCAACATTAAATTTCTGTATGCTATATGTATGCCCTAAAACTTTCTGTTCGCTTCCAGATTCGTTAAATTTTTTTTAACTACATTTTTCGCTATTTTGAAAAATGCCATTGCTATTTTCATTGCTAAATATTCTCATATATGGAAGGTGATTAATTGCCCCATATATTGCATGTGGACTTGCTGAGTAAATCATCTTTCATACCGACCCTACCACAAAAAAAAAGGAGAAAAAATTCTTTATCTTAAAGCAGTTTCACATCGCTTTACTCAATTCTTAACAGATAAACCCCATGTATCCCACAAATTCGCTTGAACCTCTCCGAAAATCACTGAAACATATCAGACGTCTGAATCACACACGACATCCGACTAACTGCGGAAACATATCACTGTTCATCTCCTTGACAAGTGCAGAGCGGAACCCCCATACCAAACTGTTCGCATCAATAAATCTATGGATTTCTTAAAACAATTTGCCAACGATTGACAAGAGAAAAATCATTTTATTACTCAAAGGACAATGTTTCGAATCATTTCACGACGCGAATGCTAGTAGTAATAGATACTCATACTTGTACGAGTAGTATACTATATATTGAAAAGTTACATCGCAAAACTGACTGCAGATTTAAACATCCTTCGTATCCTTTCGACTGGCAATGAATACAAGTGTGTGTTCAACGGTATTGTCATGAAAACTTGCTGAAAACTTTGAAGGGGATCTCTGTAATGATTCGTAAGGAAAACTGTCAATGGAAGCAGTTCGCCTCCACGCTCAATGTTCGTTCTCCTCATATTCTGGCACGTCGTATGTCGTTGGTCCTTATCTCCTGCAACAATTGCAATAGTTTTTTTATGAGTGCTCGTATAAAATTCAATATTATGTCGAAGATACTTTTTCGATATGAGATGATTTTTGGGTAATTTCGAGTCTGTGTTCAGTTTAAGGACGAAGGATGAGAGAGATAAATGTAATGGTGAATAGCATTTATATGCTTTTTGTCCTTCTTACAGAGATCCAGAGTATGGTTTCTAGGCGCCAACTTTCAGTGGGGGATTATTGATTACCCAAAGATGCAATTGCGGCGGGACGTGCTCTTCTCCTTTGCTGATGTCCTGGGTATGTTTTTTTTTTTCATTTAAATTCCATTTCATTTATAACTTTATTGCAGTTTATATTGGGGGGTTGGCAGGATTCTTCCTGGGATGCAGCATTTTAACACTTACGGAAATTGTGTATTATTTTACGGCGCGGTTTATGAGGAGATTGTTTTGCAATTAATCGACACAAGCCTGTGGGCCGACGCGACGTGGGGTTGGTTCAAGCTTGTTATGTGGAAAATTAATATTATATACACACGCTTATTTATGAATGTGACGGCACAAAGGATCATTATGCAGAAAAATATTTATTAATTTGCACTTTATTGGTTGTTGTTAATTCACAATTAAATGGAAAAAGCAACAGAGGGCTTAAACCGAAAAGATCTTTTATTTTAAATAAGTTCAGAGTTTAATTAAGCGACTGATAGAATTGGTCTTCTCTTTTGAGAATATTTATCTTTGATGGTGTTATTTTCAGAGCCCTGAGATTAATGAAAATGAAACACTGAATTTGTAATTGCCTCTGAATATACGAACTCAGAACAGATCATAGGCATGTGATGTGATTCTAAGTCGTCGTTTGGCCTAGGAGTTCTGTAATGACCTAAACCTGAGATGGATGTGCAAAAGTTACTTAGATCTAAAACAAAATCTGCCTTGAATATAAGTCAGGTCCTTTGGATAGTTATTGATGAAATTCTAAGAGAACTGTAGGAGAAGCACTAGGAAAAAAAAGGATTATTTTTGAGAAAGTTATTGCTATGGATCAAATTGTCCGAATTGAAAATGCCGACATAGCTCTCTGTTTCAAGATTCTCAGAACTTGAATCCATCGTTTTAAGAGAGGTGTCTGTGTTATGGTGTGTTCATACACTATACCAAGGATATCATGAACTCTGTACGATATACAAAAATTCTCGAAATAACGCATCGATGCTTCTATTTACGGAAGAAGAAATTTCGCTTGGGTGGACAATAGCAGAATAAGAACCCTAAACAAACCTCAAGATTAGGATATGGTTTGACCGCAATAAAATAGATGTTATGAAATGGCCAACGCAATCACAAGGTCGAATATCTTTGGGGTGAAGTGACTACGCTCACTAGTTATCGAAGTAAAAAAGAATTATGGCAGTCAGTACGAGTAGCGTGGCAGTACATCTGGTGAAAGACGTCAACATCTGGTTGATTCTATGCCAAGAAGATGCCAGGCTGTTCAGAAAAATAATGAATTTAGAACAAAATATTGATATTGTAAGGTTATTTTTAAGTATTTAGGCAGATGCTGACATATTTTCCTCTTTTAACAGGATTGTAGAAAAGGCATTTATTTTTTGGATACCTGCAAAATTTTAATTGTTTTTGAGTAAAAATTTTCCTCGGCTAAGTTATGTACGTACATATTGAATAAGAAAAGCAACACATGCGCTTTTGTTTTATTTGAATTATAAAATAAAACTTTTACAAACAAAATTTACATTTTCGCATTCTTCGTTTGCCCCTATTATTTCGTAATATAAAAATACACCCCATTTTATACACATACATACAAATTCAATGTGAAATGAAATACTTGAAGCTAATGACAATTTCCATAATATTAGCTTTATTTAATAGTCAATTTTACGCCATTAGTGCTTGAGTATGGTTTTTGGGCATATGCGCGCCATGGCTGCCTTGAAGAAGCGCAATCGTGAAGTCGACAAATTTATCGAGCAACTGGGCCTTATATCAGCCATAACACGGTGAATGTGACTTACAAATCGTCCAACGCCTCTGGTTTATCGACATAGACACATACCCCAAAAGAAAATAATCTCATGTTGCGCCATCTTCTTGAAACCAAAGCTCTGTCACGTCAATCCCACTCATCTGAGGAATGAAGAAGTCAGAAATCATGTTTCTAAAGCGCTCTCCATTGACGGTAACATTCTGGCCAGTATCGTCCTTAAAGAAATATGGGCCGATGATTCCACCAGTCCATAAACCACACCAAACATTGAGCTTTAATGCTTGTAAGGGCATCTCGAGAAATGTTTATGAGTTTTCTCCAATCTGAATCAGGTTTTCGGCCCATTCACCGAACCTACGACGCGTATAATGTTCAGGCGGTTTCAACTCTTGCACAAGCTGGATCTCGTAAGCTTTTAAGCCAAGATCTTTCCGTCTAATCTTCCACAAAGTGGCTGGGCATGGCTCCAATTTCTGTGCACGAGGGCGAATCGAAACATTCGGATTGTTCTCGACAATGCGATTTGATTTTCAAAATAAGTTTACACAATGTACTCGTACTCGTATATGCGTTGTTCTCGCGTAACTCTATTCATCGTAAAATGGCAAAATGTACTAACTCTAAATCGAATTTCAACTGTCAAGTTAATAATCTGCACAGTACAGTGTTGTTAGTCTAAAAACAAAACCTCTAAGAAAACACCCTTTACATGCTTTTTTGCTTTTGTTTTTAATTAATTAACTCTATTATTTACTTGATAAACATGTTTATATCTAACTTAAAAATAATTTATCATTTATTGTGTTTTACCAGTTATTTATTTTTGGGGTAACGGGAAGCGTTTTCATCCGACAATCACCAATAATAATCGGAGTGCTATTTAGTTATGTATATCGGCGAAGTCGCTGTCCGCTATTTCCATACTAAAACGAATGAGTTCATGAACTCCTTCAACGTACCCGTCGCGGACGAGCTGTTTGTCGGATTATCACCGGGACACTATCACTATTTTCCACTAACAGGAATCAATGGGGAGAAATGCTTCTGGGCCCGATCTGAGTGTGCTTTCGTGGTATGTATCTACAATTAGGGTAGTAAGCCCCAGAGATCAAGTAATTTTCGTTAGTCATTGCCCTTGCGATGTGCTTTCGGGTAATTTTAACAAGAGAACTGAATTGCTCCGTCATGAAGGACTTTGTTAGGATAATACTGGGATTTTGCCATTCTGCACGTTTTAAGACATACATTAACACATTACCACCCGAATACACCAATCTTTTGCTGAGATGCTGGTCAAGACAGATACCAATATATCTAACTACTTTTCTCTCTGCTAATTGTTGTTTTGGTTCTTATATTTTATTATTGTTTTTATATTTTTTATTGTTTGTTATATTTTTTATTGTTTGTTATATTTTTTATTGTTTTATTATTGTTCTTATTGTATATTTTTAGAATACGTTTGCCTTAGATAGAAATGTTTAAAACTGGCTTAAATAACAACTAACATAAAATACTTACTAGCCCTAGACGGACACTCTGTAGGAAATAGAACAAGCATAGTCTTATGCCTTTCGGTCTATCGAGTAATTTGCAATAATTAAAATAAATATACAACTTAGGACAAGAAATGTGATATTTTTAAAAAAAAACTCATTATTTTTTTTACAAAGAAACTTATAATTGAAAATTTTGTATATATGTACCTACATATGTATGTCTCCTTTTGTTTTCGTCATAGTTTTGTATTTTTCTTATTATTATTTTTAATTAAAGCTAAAACTAGGCTAGACTGAACCTATGTACCACCCTAGCCTGTCTTAACCTGCCCTTACCTAACCTTACCTTAATCAATGTTAGATTACCATTGGCTGCCCAATGATCGCGAATTTCCTCAAATTCTTTCTGGTATTCCTATTTAACAGATTCCTAAACTGTATCGTTTCCTACTTTTAAAAGTTAGTTTTTATTTTTATTTACATTGTATTGATGACTTAAATTTTTGGACCTGATCTGTACCCTACTAAGTCATCTGCATACGCTATTGAAAGACTAGGAAAACCTATAAGATCGCTTGTGTAAGTGCTAAACAGTATCGGAAAGTTAACCGCCCCCTGTTGTAAACTTTTAATATCAATGATCCTGCTTGAACGCTGTCACATTTAACAACAAATTTCTTTCTTGTACATACTCGTGCGATCGCACTTACGAGGGTGGTCCGATAAGTACTTAGCCTCACCGCCAGATAGCGCCAAAATCGCAAAAGCAACTTACTATCGTGTAGTACATTCTAGTAGACGGCTACTGTCGAATTTCAGCCGGATCGGACTCGTAGTTTTGTTTTGACGGCGTGTGGAAGCGGGAGTGTCCGCGGATTTTAGAAAAATGGAAAAAGAGCAATATCGGTTGGTGATTCGATTCTTGTTTTTGGAAGGGAAATCGCGCTGCGAAATCAAAGAACGTTTGGATTCTGTGTACGGTAACCCTTTTCATTCGATGGCGATCATCAAAAATTGGTTTAACGAGTTTCAACGTGGTCGCACGTCGGTTTTTTATGAGCCACGTCCTGGTGCCCTAACAACGACTACCACGGAGGATAACGTGACAAAAATAAAGGTTATCGTATTGGCAGTTGGCCGATTGAAGGTGCGCGAGATAGCTGAGACAGTAGGCATTTCAAAAGATCGCGTGGGTCATATCCTGCATGAAATTTTGGGCATGAGAAAGCTGTCGGCGCGATGGGTGCCGCGTTTGCTCACTCCGGACAACAAGCACAACCGTGACAGTCGACGAAACATGGATCCACTGGTACACACCAGAGACCAAGGAACAGTCAAAACAGTGGACTTCATCCGGCGAACGTGCTGCTACCTGGAGAAGGGCAAAACGGTCACAGGGCTGTACTATGCTAAATTATTGGGCTGATTCGACGCCGAATTGAAGAAAAAACGGCTCCACTTGGCGAAGAAAAATATTCTCTTCCACCATGATAACGCAGCGGCTCACACCTCCGCCCTCGCCACGGCCAAATTGGTCGAATTGGGCTACGAACTGCTGCCCCATCCACCGTATTCTCCAGATTTGGCCCCATGCGACTTCTTTTTGTTTCCAAACTTGGAAAAGTCATTCGCCGGGCAGTCGAATGAGGAGGTCATCGCCGCCACGGAGGCCTACTTTGCAGACCTTGAGAAAACGTATTTTTCAGACGGGTTAAAGAAGTTGGAGCATCGCTGGGTCAAGTGTATCGAGCTAAAAGGAGACTATATTGGAAAATAAATCGCCATTAATAAATCGCCATTTCTCCAAAATTTTTGTTTTTCTTTTGTAGGCTAAGTACCTACTTATCGGACCACCCTCGTATGTATGTTGACATTTTTCAAATTCAAATATTTTGAAAACCGAAAATGATATCGATAGCGTCTCCTATCCATTTAATTCAGTGAGTGTTTGGATAGTGGACCCCTGCTTAGTTTTGCTAAGAGGTTGAATTGGATTTTTATGACGATGAAATTATAAACTTAGTAAGGTGGTAATTTGGTGAGATTGTTTGCATCCACAAACCTTTTTTTTCAATTCTAAATTCATTAATGTAGGTCAATTCGATTATTACCACCCATTTGTACACAATTAAACGATTTTACGAGTGAAAGTGGGATGCTAGATATCAGATTGTGCTATGTGCAGTGACTCACATTAACAATGGCACACCCCTGACCAAATTTGTTTGTCAAACGAATTCAAGAAAATTCGAAAAAATTAAAAATTGTAATATAAACTTAAACGTGTTTGCGCTCCCGCATTGCCATCCAGGAAGTAACTGAAACCACCCACAGCTACGGACCACCCCCAACCAGAAACCTGTGGTACGATGGCGAACGTGCGGAAAGGAAGCGAGCAACGAATGTAGGTGCTTCAACGGAGAACAAAAGCAGTACGGGAAGAATATAGAGCCAGAAGAATGGAGAAAAAGAAGCTACTGCGAAAAAAAAGAGCCTACGCAGCCTCCCAGCTCAAGGATATCGTCGAGTCTCGGGATAGACAGGAGGTTAAAGCCTTTTATAAAAAACGCCAAAGCATCCGGTTTTATAACGGGCGCCCAGACGAAGGTAATCTTACCACCGACTCGAAGGAAATAATGAGTGCTTCCAACTACTGCTTAGCGGGCTTGACCAATAAGGAGTGATACGGTCAGAAGAAAACTCAGGGTCAGTTGAAGAGCTGATTCCCGCACCCAGTTAAAAAGAAGTCAGCTCAGCTATACATAAGCTCAAATTCAACAAAGCTTCTGGCCTAAATGGTCTTCAGGCCGAGCTCTTTAAATCTGACAATGACGTTCTAGTAGTGATCACGCCCTAGGTCATCTGTCAAATTTGGAAGTATGAAAGCATGCCCGACGACTATTTTTATACTCTGCCCCATATTCAAAAAACGCGACAACTACCGAGGCATAACCCAATGTGTGCTAGAAGATCCTATCCGGTGTACTATGTGAACGTTTTAGGCCATTAAGCACCGGACTAATAGGCACGTACCAGTGTTGTTTCCGGCCTGGCAAATCGACTTTAGACCAGATCTTCACATTACGCTAGAAAAATCCAACGAATTCCAAGCCGACCCTCACCATCTTTTTATCGACTTTTAAAGCCGCATACGACAGCATTCATCGTCAGAGCTCTACAGGGAGATGGCCAATTTTGAAATCACGGGAAAATTGATTTGGATGTGTTATACCACACTGGAAAACTCACGATGCACTGTTCAGTTTGGACCCCATACCTCGGAACCTTTCCAAACATGCACCGGAGTTCGACAAGAACGCGCACTGTCGCGTGATTTCTTCAATTTAGCTCTTGAGAGGATAGTGAGGGGGCAGGTATCAACACGGAAGGCATAACTGTTGGGATGCGCGGACGACATTGCCATCAGTGCAAGCTCCTAGCGCCGTCGTAGATGCATTCAGAGCAATTGAAGAAAAGGCAGGCCTCGTTGGTTTAAAAGTAAATGAGGATAAGGCAAACTATATGCAGTCGACTAAGAACCGAATAACGCCTTGGGCAGAACGTAACCATCGACAGATATAATTTTGAGATAGTTAGGGAGTTTGTCTACCTCGGGGCAAATGTTAACTCCACAAATGGCAACTTAGTAGCGATTCAGTGCTACTGCGGTTTGTTGGGGTCAAAACTCCTAACAATCAAGTCCAAAATTACTCTCTTGATTCTGCTAGTCCTGCTTTACGGACCCAAATGGTGCACGATAGGCAGGAAAACAGCGATAATTGTGGGCTCCTTTGAAAGAAAAATTGTCCGTCGGATATATGATCCTGTGTACGAGGAAGTCGAATGGAGAAGAAGACACAGCCTCGAACTCTACGAGCTGTACGTGATGTGAGCGCAGTCCGGATGGGAAAAATCGAAGAGGGTCTTCGAATGATTTTTCCGTTGCTCTTCCTTATGTCCTTCTACTTTTAATTTCACCTGTATTATTCGCTGTTTAACATAGTTTTGCGAAATGGAGCGTCATACTTCAATTCAGATTTGACAATTAATAATGGGGCATTAAAAAAGTGGGAAACGTAAAAAAAGTTAAAAAAAAAAAAAAAGGTTAATAAAGTAAGAATTAGCCCCAAAAATGTGAGTTCCGACGAAGACGACTTGAGATTGAGAGCAAATAGAACAATAATCCAAGACTGCTTCGAAATATGGTCGAGCAATATCTGAAAATTGCTTGCAATTCGAGGAGTTCTACGCAGAGCTTTATTAAATGGAAGAATCGCAAGAAAAAAGTCATTTTCTTCCAGAAGAATAACGAGATTCGATTGAAATTCGCTCACAATAACGCGATGAAAAATTTCTCGATCTGGGAAAACGTTATTTTCACCGGTGCGGTGAAAGCAAATACAATCATTTCTGATGAAAATGTAGAGATGAATCGACGACATTTGCGGCGAAAAGCTAAGCTCAGTGGGAGTCATGTGATGGTCTGGAGTGTTGGTGTAAGAGACATTATGCCATGTGGTATAGAAGACCATTGTGCCAGATGGTACCAAATGCTTTTTCTATATCTGTATTCTATATTTCTAGCAAAGACAAATACATAAGCATAATCGTTTTCCGTTTCAGACATTTCATTGAATTGTAAGTGATTTGGTAAGGGGTCCCCCATTTTGACTGTGAGCCATTGTAGAAGTGTGGCACTGCGTATAACTATTCTACTGCGCTAGATGTAACTTTTGCTTGGAGCCAATTTCTTTTATGTAATGACAAAGAATTTTCTAAGGCTCGCTGCAATGGATGCGCGCATATTACAGGCCGTAAAATGTTGAAGAATCGGCAAAGGAATGTTTCGTTTTATCCCCAGGCTTTGTGTTAAGGTATAATCATGTAAGAATAGGAAAGCTACTTAAGTTATATTTATTGAAAATGATTTTTGAGCGCTCAACTCATGCCTTGCCCTATTTTCTAAGATTTTTTCTGTATGAAAAATGGTAGTAAACAGGCTTAAAACAAACTGGTATTTAAACATTGCTGATCAAGCCGGTTGTTTGATCTGCTATTAGCTGTCAAAGGGGATCGGGTAAGTTTTGAAGTTTCAAAGATCAACTCTGAAAATTCGAGTTGACTAGAATAAGTCAACTTAAATAGTTAATTGGACAAGTTCTTTGAATTGATTTTCATTGCCTCATCCATAATTGTTTTCGAATTTTAATTTTACAATGCTTTCATGTGCGACACGTTTCACACTTGCCTCGAGCTTTAGAAAATACTCAAATCAACAACAATAAGTAAATAAGAAGAACACCCACATTCTTAATTCTTATGTTAACACTCGTAAAAGCCCGTAAAGTAAAAGTCTCTTCGCATGAGGATGAAAATAAATGTGTTGCCTCCCACAGTGTTTGAGTATTGAAGTGGTAACACTTAAATGGAATTATTAAAAAAGAGCCCATGGTACGAAGTCAAATGAAGGCTCTTTCCAAGATGATATTATCAGTAAAGAATGAAGAGACCTGAGGCTGATATGAAAAATTATTTGAACTCTAAAGCGACATCGGACTATTTAGGCGTCTTCGACGGTGAGGCCTTCACTAATTTGGAATGCCTGACGAATATGATTTTGAATATAAAATCTTTAAGACTTATACCATTACCTGATAAAGTCTTAAAATCACGCAAGAACTAGGGGCAAGCAATTCCCAGAAAAGCAATTCCTCAGTACCTGGGAGAAGGTTTTTTACGCTAGAGAATCAATAAGAAATATGTACATACATATATCATGAACAACACAATTGTTACACCCGCAATACATAGGACGAGGGTTGAGCTCAGTCGTCGTGCTCATTTATGTAGGTAGGATAAAGTACGTTTTCGGACGTACGTACATATTTTCAGATCGTACATACATATGTATATAATGACACCGAATATCGGGTGTTTGAGCGACAATGTCTTAGGACTTGTCTCGGGTTACATAGGACACCCGAATCTGATTACACGAAATTTTACCCGAACGAGGTCCTATACAATAGGGCCAGGATTGTACGGGTGGATAACTTCCTGATCAAACTGATGAGGCCACGTTGCGAGAGCAATGACTTCGGTCAATAGCCTAATCTTACTACCCCAATGATTTATATCACGAGAGTGTGCGTCTTAACGGCTTTGTCCCGCCAGAAGCATTCCTCTATTTAAATAGATGTGGGCTGATCCAGGATAGATTGGCGGTGCCGCTAATCTTCCACGTGGGTCGCAATTCCGTGGAACGGCCATTCCTCTACGGATCCGATTTCGCGCTCAGTGAGCCCGAGCGCCTCAGGTTCTGTAGATCGGTCTCACGCCGGGATCGAGGAGACGTAGTCCGCCAGCATCAACGCTTTTGTAGCTTTCAATAGCTGGTGGTCATTTGGTGGTCACAGTGGACATTTCAATAGCTTCAGCCTCTTCAAGGCAGGGCTTGCCTAACACCAATGGCAGGCTTACATAGGGTAGGGTAGAGTAGGTTAGGGTAGGATAGAACAAAAAAAAATATTAAAAACCAAAAAAATTATAAATATATTAAAACCAAAAAGAAAGATATATAAAGGGTCCGCCATCTAACGTTTTTTTTTTTTCAAGTAGTGCTTATTTCGTGAATGGTAACACTTAGCTCATGTCTGATTTGACAGATAATTAGTTTTCTCCTTCCGCTGAACGAATATGGTTGTGTATACGCTTGAACAACGCTTCGCTAAGTGGGCCTGCGATCGAGTTACAGAAGATGCCGATTTTCAAAAAAAAAATCATCTTTTCAGATGAAGCTCATTTTGATCTTGGCGGGTATGTAAACAAGCAAAATTGTCGCATTTGGGGCACAGAAAACCCGCACGCATACATTGAAAAGCCGGTGCACCCAAAACGAGCCACTGTTTGGTGCGGATTTTGGTCCAGAGGCATAATTGGGCCATTTTTCTTCGAAATGAGCAAGAAGTGGCCGTTACAGTCAATGGCGATCGTTATCGGGCCATGTTGAACGAATTTTTGTTCACAAAAATTGAAGAGGAGGATATTGGCATCATTTGGTTTCAACAGGAAGGCGCTACGTGCCACACAGCCGAAGCTACACTCGATGTTTTGCGCCCTGTTTTTGAAGATCGCATTATCAGCCGCAGAGCTGATGTCGTTTGGCCACCTCGGAGCTACGATTTGACACCGTTGGACTATTATTTGTGGGGTGCCGTCAAAGATAAGTGTTACGCCGACAAGCCAGAGACAATTGACGCTTTAAAGGACAATATTCGTGACGCCATTGGTGAAATACAGCTGCACACAATCGATAATGTGCTTAAAAATTGGACCGATCGTGTAGGCTACTGCATGGCCAGCCGAGGCAGCCATTTGAATGAAATTATTTTCCATTATTAACCGGAAGGATTGTACTTTCAAATAATAAAAGAAATTTGAGAAAATATTCAGTAGTTTTTTTTATAGCATTTTCAAAAAAAAAAAATTATTTGGCGGACCCTATATATATATAAAATATATATTTATATATATATATATATTAGCTAAGTTAGAATAAGATAAGTTTAGTTAGGTTTAGGTAGGTTTAAGGACTATATAAAAATATATAAAAGAATGATCATATGCTAAGTTTTTTGAAAAAAAGAATATTTTTTCTTAGCTTAGGTTAATTACAATAATGTTAATTGTAAGTTATTTAAATAGTAGTCGAAAGGCATACGTAAAAATTATACAGTTTATTTTAGAGTGTCCGCCTAGGGCCAGTACGATTCCTAAATTTGCAAGGATAGCTAAGCTAGTTTTAAGCATTTTTGTCTAGGATAAGATAGATCTAAGAAACTATAAATAAAAATGAATTACAAAAAAAAAAAAAAAAATGACACCGAATATCGAAACTGTAGTTGCTTGATATTAGGTTTCCTTCGAAAACAGGGATCGTTCATGTTGTTTGTTATTGGAACTAAGCTAAGGACAGTAGAGTTCATTATCAGTTTGTGTGTGGAAGCTCGCACCGATTATTAGCTTAACGTTAGAGAATTTTATTGGAGGAATTATTGTAGGAAGGCAAAAATTCGAAATAGTTAAATAGGATATAAGGACTGAGAACAGCTATTATGACATTGGGCAAACGCCGGAAGGACATTGATATTCAAAGCTTTTGTTTTCTGTTTTTTATAGGTTCCTGCAGGTTCAGATTTACGCTCCTATGGTGTTTCCCATACAGCCTGGACGGGGTGCAAGATTCGAGAGATTCGACTCAATTTGTCGCGTTGGTTGTAGTTCATAGTAACTTATTTTGTTTCCATGTGATTAAGATGTTTTATTTATTGCACACAGAGTATGAATTTTGAAGTTATGTTACACTACTAGTGTTATGCCTTCGCCGGCATTTCTTTGATCATCTCTCATTCACAACTGATGTTGTTGCACAGTTTTTCCGTATAAGAATTGTTCTTGGCTACGAACAGACTTCAACTACAGGCCTTCGGCTTAACAGTCGGTGATGATTACCATTGCACCAAAACCACCCCCAGCTTCAAAGAACTCGAAGTTAAAAGCAAATTGTCTCTTTAAAATGTGAATGGTCCGTCCTTGGACATAGTATCCCAGGTCCAAAAGTGTAGAAATGTAAAAGTAGCGAAATAATAAACATAGAAGATGAGGGTGAAAAATGCATAACGCTGCTTCTCATTACCAAAGATGATTGGTTAAAGTAAACGCTTTGCTTGACCTGCGTGATTATTTGACCTGGGAGGCTTTAAAAGAAGTTATTGGTTTGAAGGAGAAGGCTTGGTTTCATATTGAAGATCCCTTTTGTATTTGTAGTCTATAATAAGAGCATTAACAAGACTCGAATAAGCTAGGCACTGGTACTTTTTTAAAGAAGGAGATGGCAAGCCATGAAATGTGAAATCACAAATGGATTTGCTAATCAACCCACAGCCAGCTATTTAAATCAATTACATCTTTATTTCCGGCACAAACAACACAGAAACGTTTGATGTCGAAACTCTCACCCTATACTTGTCCCCATTTGGCTTATCGGCATTCGAATCTACCTAAATGAATAACTCGTTGATAACAAGTCAAAATTTAAATTGAATCCCCGAGTCATACATCCACCCGCACTTCCGCTGAAACGTAACATTCCATAAAACACCAACTGTACGCACAACCCTCACAACGCGCACACCTCCAATCCCAATCATCCACTTCACCCGACAGGCTTACATGCATGCTAAGATACATTCGAGCACAACCCCCAAACTCACCGACAACACCAGCATTTCCATAAAACTCTCGTTTGCATAAATGTACACAATTTATATTTTTACACAAGCCCAAATACCCTCACAACCCCTTCGAGACGGGAGGCTTCCATAAATGTTTTGTGACATATTTGAGAGCGTGCACGCACTCACCGTATCGGTTTGTCTGCCTGGAACCGAGACTTATCTCATTGAGGCAGGGGTGGCCACGTCCTCGTCCCATCGACATCCATCTGGTAGCATCCGATTGAAGTGTAATCTGTAACCACCATCGGGAGAAGCGTCTAACGTTTATAAAAAAAAATGCATGGTATTTCTCACATCCTTACGACTGTATTTCTTTCGAATTCGATATGTTTTCTTTTTTTTCCTTCGTCCTCTTTTATATGTAGGTCTGGAGTAGGCCTACTGTGCCACGGAACACCGATACAATATTCAGCCGAATATAAATAACTCATTCGAATATGTAATGCGGTTCACAGTGGGTTAGAGGAGGGGTAACAACTGTTGGTTGCCAGCAAAGACCTGGAGAAACCTGGAGAACTTGGAAAACCTTTCGGCTTTGAATGTTGTCATGAGTGTATCGGTGGAATACGTGAGGATTTGGGTTTGTTTCTTTATTCGTAGGCCTCCCGAGGGCGCATACAGTGTTTACGACACATTGGCAAACGAAGCGAATTGGGACGTCAGAGAAGCAAAAAATAAAATGGCGAAAAAGGGTGTTAGTGTTGTTCACAGGAAATATGATGATTACATCCGGAATTGCAATCTGTAGGCCATGATGGAAAGCTATTTCAAATTGGTCGAGTGGGCCTTGGGGGGATACGCGCTTTGGTTTTTCGGTTGGTGTAGGGGCTACATATCAAAAGGGAATGAAGTATAAGGGAACTTGTTGCCTGGGGGAAGGCTACAAAGGAAAGGCATTAAGGGTTTTGTAACTTTTGAGCGTGGAAAAACTTTACCAATAGTCCTGAATTTTGTCGACATTTGAAAGCAAAGGCCTGGCCGGTTAGAAAAGGATGATTCGTGTTCGAAATATATTTTCGACATATTTTTAACCTGACATTAGTCTTTGGAACTATGTGACAGTTGGCATTGTTGCTTAAATTTTATTTTCATGTTTGTCCTTCCAATATAAGCTGTCATACAAAGCTTGGAATGGGTCAATAAAATGGAACTCAGTGTTAAGCTCTTTTTTATCGGGAAATCTGCTGGACAAATCGTAAATTGAGAATACGTTTTGGTGAAAAAATAATTATCTTTTTAACTCCATCATTAGAGATAGAAACAAAGCGGCATTGTCCTTGTTGGTCAATTACCCTTGGTCAACAGAAGGTCTGAGAAAATAGTTATTAATGCTAGTTAGTGTTAGATGGTTACCGTGAGAACCAGTTTCTATTTCTGTACTTCGGAAAAACTCGTTTTATCTCTAGTTACGGGAGAATATGATTTGGCTTCTAACCTTCCCAGCACGTCACTATGATTAACTTGGTGTAGTGTTTCTCACGGCCGCTATTATATTGGCTTGCGGAAAAAGTGTTTAGAGATATTTGTCACCAGATTGTGCTTGGTATCATTTATCGGGAAACACCGATCTGATTGTTATAATGATGATGTTTGAAAGGTGATATTTCATGTAGACGATTTGGTATATCCCTGATCGTGTCAAAAATTAAATCAGTGTGAAAATTCGTGAATTTCTGGAAAAGGTCTATATATTTTTATATATTACTATGAAAAAGACAAAAACGCTGCCCAAGTCCGGGAATAAAATCTGTGCTATAGCATGTAGGTTGCCGTTCTGTTCTGGAAATTTTCATGATAAAAATGCACTTCATCTCGGTCGATCTACTGTGGAAAATGTTGAGGAAATATTACAAAAACTAAACGTCCAACGCAATCTTGGAATGTTGACTGTTGACTGTGGCATTCGGCGAGTCTACTCTGAACAAAAAAGAGTGGTACAAGTATTTCACAGAAGGCCATGAAGATGTTAATGGCAATACCCGCCCTGGACGCCCAAGACCAACCAACAAGATGAAAACATTAAAGCAGTGAAGAAAATTATTACGGAGAAGCGTCGAATCACTTTCAGAGAAGTTGATCTTCAGCAAATTGACAAATCGGTTGGATCCAAATTGCTAAATTTTGATCAAAATAATGAGTATCGCTAAGGAGCTGTTGATTGACGTGAATGACGATCCACATTTGCTGAAAAGGGTCATCACTTCTTCTTCTTCTTTTCCTTTTTCCGGCGTTGTTATGGTCAGAAGTGTAGGACCATAACCTTCCCACTTAACTGCATTCCTACTGGTCCGCTTGTGGGGTCCGCCGGGAAAAAGGGTCATCACTAGTGACAAAAGATGGATATATACTATGTATATATTATATAGTTATGACGTCCAAACCAAAGCATAATTAACTCTATGGAGGCGAACAGAAGGCTCAAGTCCGAAAAAAGCACGCCATATTCGGTCAAATGTGAAGGTTTTGCTGACTCTTTTCTCCAATTACAATTGTTTATCATGAGTTCTTGTTGGAAAGTTGTATGGTCAATAAGGTCAATAAGGAATATTATCTTGAAATTATGCGCCGTTTGCTTGAAGTAATACAAAAAAAAATGGTGGTTGTTGGATAAGAACACTGCACTTACTCACTTGCTTGTTGGTGATTTTCTGGCCTTAATCATGCCTTAGCCACCGTATTCTCCGAACTTGGCCCCCTGCCAAAATGAAATGACGTAGATTTACCACCATTCTGGAAGAGCTCAAGTCTATACTAAAAAGCGCATATAGGCAGTGCTTCGAGGACTTAAAAAAGCCCATTGGAAAGTGTATAAGACTAAGATAAGTGAATAAGACTGCAGCAAGCAATTAGAAAAAAACCGTCTCAAAATTGATCACTAGAAGGGTCATTGTTTTCCATTAACATCATGACAACGCCATACCACAGACACTTTCCCAACAATATGTAGATGCTGTTCTGCCAGACCTTAGCCAGAGCCCTTTCGTTCTGATAAAATAGAGCACCCGAACCTGAGTACACGAAATTGCATTTAGATCCTATCGGTCTAGGATTTTATGGGTGGACAATTTTCTGATAAACTTGATGCAAGAGCAATGGCGAGTCAATAACCTGATATCCGGGGCAAAGCCGGCCCAATACCAATAGCCGGCTCACATACGTTAGGCTAGATTTAGATTAGGGTAGGGATTTGGTGTAAATTTTAGGCTTAAGTTTTATTAATTTACATAGAAAAACAAAAACCAAAAAAAAAAACATTTTCAGTGACGCATCAAAAATGTTGAGAACTTTGCTGGGAGGTTTTGATACATCCACCGAATAGTTCAGACCTTGCATCTACAGGTTGTCATTCTGCAAAGCTTTCTTATTGAAATAAAATTCACATCAAAAAGAGATTTTGTAGCAGCCCTGACGGACTGACTGACATTATACGCGTCGTAGGTTCGGTGAATGGGCCGATAATTCACCTTGATCCTCGTTTTCAACGCAAAGTTTTATTGTCCTATGAGGCCCATTTTTAGTTGAATGGATATGTAGACAGGCAAAATTGCCTAACTTGGAGTGGAGTTCGCCTTTCTCCAGACGTCTTTACAAGCATTAAAACGATGCCGGCATCATTTTTGATTTCTTCATTCCATGGTTGAATGACATTGACGTGACAGAGTTCCGGTGCGCGACGCCATCAATTTATTGCGGGAAACTTTGCTGAGCGCATAATTACGCGTAATGGATCTGTGCACTATTGGGGGTATGTGAAGTCAATAGTCTATGTCAATAAACCAGAGACGTTGGATGATTTGGAAGTCAATATTCGCCGTGATATTACTGATACACGGTTCTAGTTGCCCGATAAGGTTACACATCTCATATATTAATAGGATATTAAACAAACTGTGAGACTCGATTCCTGAATTACTCGTGGGTGGGCGAGTCCGACTCGCACTTATCCGGTTTTTTTTCTAATACCAGATACATGTCGGTTGTCACATTTGGTCTATCAATCAAATTCAACCAGTTTTATTTTCGCGGGCTTATATTTCTGCGAATTTTTCATTCGTTTTTTGGGAAAAATGTTTGAAAGTACATTACTGGCCAAACTAGTTTTTTGGTTTGTGATAAACTATCAAAGATGTGTGTGTTTTTTGAATGGAAAGGCTTTCCCCTTCAATGTCTATAAAGCTCGAAACCATAATTTTTAGACTGATGCAAGGTTGTTGTAAAATGTTTCTCATCCTCGAAGACCAAAATGAAAAGTTGGTAGTGGTAAGTCAGTCCCAATCATGAACCTAAATTTTCTATTTGGAATAGAGAACCGTTTACGCAAATATTGCTACAATAATTAAATTAAATGTACACAACGTAATTAATTTACGTTAAAAGTGGAAGCGCGAGTTATATGTAATACGACACCGATGACCCAACCGAAGAACCTTCGGTCATTGTCATCGAAAATATTTTAACTGTATTTTAATTAATAATGACGAAGCATTTCCGTCAATAATTTTGTAATGCAATTCGTTACAGCGTCAGCGAAAGGTCGACGATGGCAACGAACTTGCAATCGTAAGTTAAGTTAGATTTTAATTCATTCAGTGTGTAGTCATGAATCAATAAAGTGTTTTTTCGCGAGAAGCGTTGTGTTCTTTGAAATAACATAAGTGGCGCAGTCGGTGAAAGATAAAAAAAAAAAAAAAAAGTATCAAGACATAAGTTGGAAACAAAGTAAAGCAAAATAAAATTTAGTGCTTTACGCAGAAACAAAAACAGTCTTGGAGAAAAGCAGCAGTGCAGTGAAAAAAAAAAAAGAAAAAAAAAAAAAAAAAAAAAAAAAATTATTAACAACAATAAAGACAGAAGTGGAAAACAAATTAGGTCCTTTACGTAGAAACAAAAGTTTTTAAAGTGGATCGACGCAACATTAGAGCAAACATTTTCGACAGCTCTAGAAACATGGCTCAACCGAATCAGATCGAACAATGTTTGGTGGCATTGACCCAATTGCTAGTACAGGGTCAACCCCAGAGACAAAGCTTACGATCAAGAATCGAGAAGGAAACTCGGTTCCTACCAATTTTCGATGGACAACTTGGGACACTACCATCATTCATTGATGCAGTAACAAGAGTTTTAGATGAATACCGAGAAGAAGCCTTGGAAGCATTCCAGATAATTTACGACCTCAAGATACAAGGAGCAGCCAAAAACCTGTTAAATGTCAACCCCCCCTCAACCTGGGAAGAGTGTAAAGCAGCGTTAAGACGACACTACCGGCCCAAAAAGGATCAGATGACTCTCACCAAACAAATTGGATCGCTTAGAGTGAGTAGCATAATAGAATTAGATAATAAGTTAACAAATTGTGTTGAAGACATAACAGAGTACGTAGCTTTTGTTGAGAACCGAAATATACAATTAGATATTTTTAGTGGAATGCTGGTGCAAAAAATTAAGGAACTAGTTTCCGGACCATTAGCTTATGCCATAATTGATAAATATAACTTATCGGAAATTAGAGATATTATACACAAATTTATAGGCCTCGATCAGGGTAATTTAAATTGTAGCCAGATGAATAGTAATGATAGAATGAAAAATAGTAATCATTATGATCGGAGTATCAATCCTAGGCAAAATAATCAACCAGTCAATCAATACAAACAAAAACATAGTTCAGTTCAATTTAGTAGGCATACCTCTAATAATAATCAATTTTATAGAAATGGTAACCACTCACAACATGTAGGGACAAGACAAACCAATAGACAATCACAACCAAGTAGTTCAAACAACACTAGACAACATTCATATACGAATAACAGACCACAAGGTAGTCAACAAAGTACACGACAAATGGACGTAGATACGATTGACAGATTAGATACAGATGTTACAAATTCGTTTTTTACGAACTAGCCTCGGAAAATAAAATTTTTACAACTCTCACGATTGAAAAGAAAAAATATATAGCCTTATTCGATACTGGTTCTACAATAAGTATACTTAACCTATCGAGATTTCCCAACTACAATTACCAAGTTTTAGACGACTTACATCAAACGAAAATAAATACAATACAAGGTCATGTCAGTAAACCTAATAAAACAGTAGCAACAGTTTGCCCTGAAGAATTCAAATACCCGAATAATGCAAAAATTAAATAGATAGCGTTAGAAATAGAAAAACCTTATGATCTTTTGATTGGCATGGACTGGATTCAAAAAAATGTTAAGGAAATAAGCTTAGAAGATAAAGAAATCAGAATGAAAAATGGTGTAAATTTATCCTTTCTTTCCAAAATTGTTGAAGAAGAAGTTAATGTTCTAGAAGTAAGCACTCTGAAAAGTATTCAGTTGGATCATTTAAACGAACAAGAAAGGAATATTATAACAAAATTACTGGTTAAATTTAATAAACTTCTATATAAAGAAGGAGATATTCTAACTAAAACAAAAACGGTGGTACATAATATAAAAACTACAACAGAGGAACAGATAAATTCGAAAATATACCGATACCCACCGAAACATGAAGCTGAGGTTAGAAAACATATAGACGAAATGGAGAAGAAAGGCATAATTCGAAAGAGCAATAGTAGGTATAGTTCACCAATTATTGTCGTTCCGAAGAAGATGGACAATTCAGGCATCCAAAAGTTCAGAATAGTTGTCGATTATAGAAGACTGAATCAAGTAACAGTCGATGATAAATACCCTTTGCCTAATATTGAGGGAATACTTGATAAATTAGGCAAGGCGCAGTATTTTAGTACAATTGATCTTGCTAAAGGCTATCACCAGATAATGGTTGCGGAAAAGGATATAGAAAAAACCGCCTTTGTTAGCCCAGCAGGTCTGTACGAGTATGTTCGAATGCCGTTTGGATTGAAGAATGCTCCGGCAACTTTCCAACGGCTGATGAATGAAATCCTTAGAGAATTTATTAATAAAATTTGTATAGTATATTTGGATGATATACTAATTTTTTCAACTTCGCTAGAAGAACATGAAAATTCATTAACAAAGATCTTTGCTAGACTACAGAAACATAACTTAAAAATACAAATAGACAAATGCAGTTTTCTTAAAAAGAACACGGAATTTTTAGGTCATATTTTAACAAAGGATGGTATAAAACCGAATCCGAATAAAATAAAAGATATTCAGAATATAGAAATTCCAAAAACAGAAAGGCAATTAAAGGGATTTTTGGGAGCTACAGGATTTTATCGAAAGTTTATTCAGAATTATTCGAAAATAGCTTATCCGATGATAAAATATTTGAAAAAGGGATTTAGGATTAATATTAAAGACCCCCAGTACATAGCAGCTTTTGAAAACTTAAAACGTCTGATTTCTACACATCCCATACTAAAGTACCCCCAATTCGATAAACCTTTTACTGTGACAACAGATGCCAGCGATTATGCTATTGGCGCTGTTCTGTCTCAGGAGGGCCACCCAGTATGTTTTGTTTCTAGAACGTTAAATAACCATGAAATAAATTACAGCACTACTGACAAAGAATTTCTTGCTATTGTTTATGCTGTAAATTATTTTCGTCCATATCTATATGGCAATAGGTTTAAAATCATTACCGATCATGTTCCAATAAAATACCTAAATACTAAGTTCAAAGGAAAAGAATTCTCGCAAAGACATCAGAGATGGATCTTAAAATTGCAAGAATATAATTACGAAATAGAGTACTTGAAAGGACGAGAAAATAAGGTCGCCGACTACCTAAGTAGATTAGAAAATTCACAAAAGATTAATGATTGTAATAAAGAAGGTTCAAACTTTGCACTCTCTGATCGGGATACCCAACATTCAGTTCAGGAACAACTACTTGATCACATAGGAATCAAGGACGATATCGTTAATAAATACAAAATTCAAATTATTTTAACTTATAGTCCAGGTGAAGAAGTTGAAACTGTACATAAAAGAAAAATTATTCAAATTAACCCACTGGAAGATAAAAATCAAATAGAAATGATACTTAAACGTTATATAATTAAGGGATATATAGGGATCTATTCCGAAGTATCAGAATCAGACTACAATAAAATTCAGTTAATTTTAATTTCGCTTTATTCATCTGACCAGAAAACAAAATTTATAAAGTGCACCAAAAGAGCAATGGAAATAAAGACAGAAACAGAATTACATAAACAGCTATCCTTATACCATACCAAAGAATCTATGCACAGCGGCATAAATGAGTGTTACAATAGCCTAAAAAATAAAATTTACTACCCAAAATTAAGAGAGCATATCCATCTTATAATAAACAACTGTCAAAAATGCCGTGAAACTAAATACGATAGGAAACCTATTAAACCAAAATTTTGTATTTCCGAAACTCCAAAAGGGAAAAACGACACCATTCATATAGATATATTTCATTTTAAAAAACATGCATTTGTTACAACAATAGACAAATTAACAAAATTTGCAGCAGCTTATAATATCACTGATAGAAACTGGAGAGCTAAAATTACTATTATAATGGAACAATTTACAAAGTTTGGTAAACCCAGATAAGTTATCATGGACAATGAATTTAAGTCAGAGCAAGTAATACAATTTTTGCAAAAAGAAAATGTAGAATTTCATTTTACAAAGCCCAATAGCCATACAGGTAACGCCGATATTGAAAGATTGCACTCAACCTTGTTAGAAAAAATAACAGGAATTGAGGACAATGAACTTTCAGTCGAAATGAAGATACAAATCGTTATAAGAAACTATAATGATCGGTATCACTCCACCATAAAATGTTCACCTAGACAAGCTAAGGAAATAGTAAGCGTTAGTGACCTTCAGACAAGAATTGACAAAGTAAAAAATCACGTAATTGCAAAAAGAAATCTTGGTAGGGAGGTATATGAAGAAACCAGATCGAGAGGTCATATTAGAAATTACAAAAGACTAAGACATAAGGACGAACGATATTACAAATTAGCCCCTCTTCAAAATGTACATTTTTCAAATATAAAACGCCCTCTCAAAATTACAGGTATTAACACTAGCAGCTCTAATGTTGCTGACCCCAGTGACACAGGGACTACTACAAGTAGATCAAATAAATGAAGAATTAGGATATACGATGATAAAAATTCAGGAAGTAGAAATTATTAATACAACAAATATGGTCTTACATATAATCAACCCTCAAGAAATGGCGATCATGTTAAATGAAATAAAAACAAATATTGATAGTCTTGAACTACATGGTAAAGAAGTACTAAACAATGTTATCATAAATATACAAGCTAAAATTAAATCAATCATGCCAAATGTTAAAAGAGAAAAAAGAGGATTATTTAATTTTGTAGGTCAAGCTCAGAAATGGTTGTTTGGAACCATGGATGAGGAGGAAAGAATAGAAATTTTAAAACACCTAGATATAAACAAAGAAAACAATAAACATGCAATAGAAAACTTAAATCAACAAATTTTAATTAATACCCACTTTAATGACACATTAAGTACTTTAAAAAATGCTATAATAAATGATAGAAGTAAGATTACAAGTGCATTAAATACTATTAAAGAAGAATATCATGAAATAAAAAAACAAACTATGTTTTTCGATCAAATGTTAAAACTTAGATATTTGGAAAATAAGATCGACCAAATTCAAGATAATATTGCTTCAGCAAAAAATAACATGATTCATCCAGGAATATTAACAACTGAAGAAATAGAAATGTTTAAAATTGATTTTTATAAGCTAAAACTGATTAAGATGGGAGTTTTAAAATACAAAGAACAATCTATTGTTATAGCTTTAAAAATTCCAAATTCATATGTAAAAACAGACTTAAAATTAATAACACCGTTGTCAAATAAAGATAATGTCGAAATTGATGAAACCAATGAATACATTGTAAAAATAAATAACGATATTTTAACTTTTAAGCAAGATACTATTTTGAAGGATCTAAAACCAAGTAAGAATTGCATTTTCAAAAATAATTGTAACTATAAAGTCAATAATAAAACAAAAATAGAAATAATTGATGACGAAACCATTTTGGTAAAAAATGCTTTAAACGAAAAACTTATTCAAAATTGTGATGACAGAAACATAACGCTAACAAGAAATTACCTGATTAATTTTTATAATTGCCAAATTAGTTTATACCAAGAAACGTTTACAAACAATAAAATTAATATAGAAGTCAAATATTTTTATCCAAGTAATAGTTTTGATTCAAACACTACAATTAAATTAGTATCATTTGATGAAATAAAAAGCAACAATGATTTTAAAAATCTTAAACTAATTAAGGAACTTAGATTTCATAAGAACTTATCTTATGGTATGGATATGACTCTCCTCGTTATTATCTTAATAGTAATAATCTTTATTATTGTCAAACTCAAAAGTTCAAAAACAAAAATTAATATTGTAGCAAAGGAAAATAATTGTAATAGAACTCAGGAGAGTTCTTTTTCTGACCGGGGAGGAGTTATATGTAATACGACACCGATGACCCAACCGAAGAACCTTCGGTCATTGTCATCGAAAATATTTTAACTGCATTTTAATTAATAATGACGAAGCATTTCCGTCAATAATTTTGTAATGCAATTCGTTACAGCGTCAGCGAAAGGTCGACGATGGCAACGAACTTGCAATCGTAAGTTAAGTTAGATTTTAATTCATTCAGTGTGTAGTCATGAATCAATAAAGTGTTTTTTCGCGAGAAGCGTTGTGTTCTTTGAAATAACATAAGTCGCGGACACCCTGCTGTATACTAGGTCCTTGGCTCTGGCACATGGGAGTGATGTGCTAAATGAATATTGCCGAGGAGCCACTTTCTTATGAATGACAATTATAACAATCAATACATTCATAATGCACTACTATGATAAGCACTTAAGTGGTTATGGTTTTATACAGTGAGCAGTAAAGTCAAATACCACTTCGTGTTTTTCTCAAGGCTTAATATATTCGAACCATGTTGGTCCACATGTATTTGCACGTTGTTAGTCAAGTAGGTGTGTGCTATAAGCTGTCCGATGTTTTATTGGTGTGCCAATGCGGTCGCAGATTTTTCGTATTAAAAAGTGTACATATCTTAAAGTTTTTAGTTTTATGTATGAAATAATTTGTGGAAGAGTTTAAACAGTTCAAACAATGACCTTGTTGAGTAAAACTAACGTAATGGGTGGTGTAAAGGTTGCAAGAAAATATTCAGGAGAAAAGATCATAACGATATCCCTTATGTCCGAATCCCCCGGGCGACAGACAATCAGGCGGCATAAGTCCAGAGACTGTCGACTCTGGCGATGGTTTTTTTTTTATCGAGGATCCACAGGAGAAAGTCAATTCGATCGGCCCTTTTTTCGAATCTGTGTACACGGTGAACAGCTCTGCTCACTGTAATTAGGTATGAGTTTGAAAATGCGATATCTTTAAACCACTCACAGCTTCGTGCAGGAATAGAGAAATGGCGATTTGATAATAACTTTGCGAATGGCATTGTCGGCAATTACCGAACTTCTGCCGGTTTGTTTCTGAAAAGAGATGAACTCCTGTGCATCATAGACTCACTTAAAACAGCGGTGGTCCACCCTATTTCTAAACGGAATAGATATAGAAAAAAACTTTGCTAATCTCCGATCAATTAGTTTGCTTCCGAATGTTAGTAAGGCTTTGAAAAAAGTAAACAGAGCTCTGATTAAATGGGTCGAAGGAAACTCTAATTTCTACTGATTTCCGAACTTTCAATTAGACGTTAATAAGCTCTAGCAAAAAAACATTAAAATTATTTGAGGTGCCACGTATATATGTACTTAAATAATAAAATAATCCAAGTGCCATCTCGATTCAAGGGGATCCATTAGGTTGAGTAATTAAGCCGCAAGCAAACGCCTCAAGTGTGATTACATTATTCACAGGGTATCCCTTCTCAAGCAATTCCCCTGAACTAACACTACGAAGAACTTCATTTAACCAAACTCTTAAGTTCCATCCTCCAATTCGTGTTCAAGTATCTCTAACTAAAATACTAACTCGAAACACATACTCCCCTTAATCCACACCAACGACGTCTTTAAAATTATCACCACGATGCAATCGCATTAGTTCCCTCGATCCACTCCCCTATCGCACCCCTAATTCCATGGTTTCCCAATCAATTGCGCTGACTTAACACGATAAAAGTTAATAAAAAAAACAAACCAAACTCAACCCAGGACGAGGAGAAGAACTCAAGACCACAAAAGAAGAGCGAATTGGAGCTAAAAATCTCCTCTAATTCAAGGAAATGGCTATCCTTTTCCGGGTGAACGATTCTCAATGAAATTTCCCCGGCAAACGGAAAAACACTAAACATTTTAATGACCCTAATGAAAATGTGTTTATAACTGAGTACCACCGACGTCCGTATATCTGTCTACTTACGCGGCATCGGCAATCCAACATTTAAGATTATGACGGAGTGATCGGAAAAAGGATATTTCTGCAATGTGAGCGAGCAAACATTTTAGGTGATTGCTTCGTCGACGTCTTATTCTCGTTTTCGACGGTTCTTTCGTTTTGTTTTTTATGCCGATTGCTCGTTAGTCAAGGAATTATGGAGTTCCAAGGACTCCGTCTTTCGAAGAACTTTAAGGATTTAGCTATGCAATGGACGATGAAGTGACGGAAATTTATTTAAATAGAAGCAGCAATAACTGAAAGTAACCACCGAAATCACATTTGGTTTCTGGAGAACACCTATAACGATCCAGGGATGCGGTGTAAGATGATCTCCACCCCGAGCTCTTGCAATTTAATTACAAATATTCCGGGAAGCTGAAATGAATGGCTCACATCCCAGCATTCTCGAAAATCCAAATGACCGACAATATTCCTCTTTTTTCGTTTTTCATTTTGTATTGTAGCATCCCTGAAACCCCGAATCCCTGGGGAAATAAGAGAAATCTGTGCAATATATCAGAGCAGCGTTTTATCTGAGAGATGAGATGGCAATGGGAAATGAGAGCGTAGTGTGTTCGTTACACAGAACCACTGGCGCTCGAGGGAAAGACGGAAGCGTTACGTTTAAATGAAAAGCGACGAAGAGTGTTAAGAATGGGGCTTCGCATCATACTGACTTTTTGGCAAACGTTCTGCCACTTCAACCACTTGAAACGAGGATGTTTTCATTTTGATGAACTATTACCCTTTTTTCCCGCACTCTCTGATCGTCCTCCGTTTCGGAGATGGAGGATACAGTGCTCAGATGAATTAAATAGAACGACTTTATTTCTCACTATGCTTGTGACTTTTGTAATATGTCCGGTGTCAAGTAATGTATTTCAATAAATTATGGATATAAGATGGCGCGGGGAGCCGAGGCGAACTGGGGCGACAAATGCAGCTATTTGAAATTAATTTTTTTTTTATGGAACGTAGCGTAGGGAGTGGGGTCGTAATGCTAATGGTAGATGTTATGGAAATGTTGGACTTTGTGGATTTGTAGATAAAAGGGGTTACTTAGTTCGAGTGTTTTTTTTTTTTATTTTGTTATTTGGTTTTTGAGTGAAGAGAGTTTTTGAACTGCAAATGAATTCCGAAACTGTGAAGCGAAATGTGAAAAACGTGCACGGGTAACCGAGTGGTTATGGTACTTTGAGTCGGCTTATGGTGTAGTACCAGGTTAATCTTTGAAGCTTTTAGTTTTTAAGTGGAATTGAATTTTGATACATTAGGGAAAAGGTTTCGTAACGTAATGAAAATAAAAAAGTTGGTGTCTCTGATGGTATTAGATGAGTTTATATTTGGATATTATCATCGCTGCAATAGTTATGTAAAAGTTGGAACTCACACAACTCTAGGGTGTGAATGTTTTGAAAAAATATAGAAGAGAAACAGTTTAATAAGTGGTAAGATTATTTAAAATTCAGAAACCTAATTTTTAAAAAAATACTTCTATGCTGCATCGGTCTGTGGTATCATTCGCATTTCCGCACTATTTCTTTTGCTAAATGGGGAATGGGGGATTATTTTAGCGCAGTGGTTAATGTATAGGCATCTGCCATCGATGACACGGGGTTCGAATTCCGGAAAAACAAGGTGCGCATGGTATGTAAGGATTTCTCAAGGTACCTATTTTTTTTTGTTTTTGTTTTTGTTTTTGTTTCTTATTAGATCATCAATGGAGGATATGCTGTTATCGTCGCTATATATGCGAAACACACTGACTTAGAAATAAGAATTTTCTGATTGTGGCCGATCTTACATAAGTTTCATTGTGATTTGGAAGCTATCCAATTTATTCAACTAGCACAAGCGATGGTGGACGAAAACCCTTCGTAGTCATTCAGAGCATATGAGAGGGACCTTAAAGTTTCGGAGGGCCTTGTTCGACGATAGTTTATGTATGTCGGCACAAACTGGGGAACAGAGAAATATACAGCTATGGGCAAAAAAATAAATACAGCCCACTCTACCACACAATTCTGTTATTTCCTCCTTTTTTCTCTTTACTGAGGACAACGCTATCTTGTGATAAGTAGGTAGACATCGAGAATAAAATACACCCGAAGAATGAAAGCAGGATCATTTACCGTTATCAAACATTTCTTTGAAATGTCAGTTTGTGTCCTCTTTTGTCTGGACAAAAAAATAAATACACACATTGGCAGCGAAGTGTATCTGGTGAAAACAAAGTGTTACGAAATTATTTTACTATCGGAAAGCGGAAAAGGTTGATAATATTGAATACCAGTGAAGTAACGAATAATATTTAATTGTTTTATTAGCGAAATATGGGACGTAACGTGCATTGTTCCGAGGACAAAAGAGAGATCATAAAAAAGATGAAAAGCGAAGGATATTCGTACCGTTCAATCGCAAAAATTTAGGTATGGTACAAAATGCACTTAGAGATAAACCAGCGCGAGAAAACAGAAGACGGCCACGAAAAAACAACGCAAAAGCAGGATCGTTTAATTGTGCTGGAATCAAAAAAATACCCTTTTTTATCGTCGCGGAAAATTTTGCAGGAGAATAGTTTGCCAATTAGCTCAAGGACTGTCCGAAGACGATTAGTGGAGTATAATCTTCCATCACGATCACCAAGAAAAGTGCCACTAATCAGTAAAAAAATAAAAGACGAAGGATGTTAGTTGCTGATCAGCACAAATCATGGTCCGGCGAAGAGGGAACTAAAAAGTGGCGAAATATCCTTTGGAGTGATGAATCCAAGTTTAATTTGTTCGGATCGGATAGTAGACACAATGTGAGACGTCCACCCAATTCTAAACTGCATCCAAAATACAATAAGAAGACGGTCAAACATGGTGGTGGTAGCATTATGGTATGGGCATGTTTCTCGTGGTATGGTGTTGGTCCCATACACCTCATTAATACTATTATGACAAAGGAAACATATACTCAAATACTTGAAACTGTAATGCTACCATATGCCGAGCAAGAAATGCCTTTGGTGTGGACGTTTCAACAAGATAACGATCCGAAACACACGGCTAAACTAACAAAGGAATGGTTTGCTGCGAAAAGGTTGCTCTTTTGGAGTGGCCTGCTCAATCGCCGGACCTAAATACAATAGAAAATCTGTGGAAGCAGGTCAAGGATGCAGTTCCTATAAAAAATCCAAAAAACAAAAGCGAACTTTGGCAGGCAGTGCAGTCGGCATGGAATTCTATACCTGTTGAGGTATGTCGGAAGTTGGTTGTTTCCATGCCGAGGAGACTAGAACAAATAACTAAAAATAAAGGTCAAGCGACGAACTCTTTGTCGTCATTTGGGGTTCTTGGTTCTTCACGAACCATCATCCTACAGGCCCATCTCTCTTTTACCTATTTATCTAAGGTATTAGAAAAGGTTTTTCTAAAGAGGCTAACTCCTTTTATTACTGGTCAAGATATGATTCCAATGCATCAATTTGGTTTCAGAAATAGACATTCTACCATAGAACAGGTACATCGAATTACCGACATCATCGAAAAAGCTCTGGAGGAAAAAAAGGTATGCTCAGCTATATTTTTGGATGTGGCAAAGGCATTCGATAAAGTCTGGCATGAAGGTCTCCTACAAAAACTGAAATCACTCTTTCCCAAGGAATACACAGACTTCCTAAAATCGTACCTTTCAAATAGATATTTCAGAATTAAACAAAGTAACTCTTATTCTCAACTGAAAGAAATTAATGCTGGGATTCCACAGGGAAGTATCCTAGGCCCAGTGTTATACCTTCTATTCACTAATGACATGCCAACACCTTCAAATTGCACAATAGCTACATTTGCTGATGATACAGCTATACTTACAGTTGCAAAAAACGAAAGCAAATCAACAGAAAGCCTACAAGGTGCTGTAAATGAAGTTCTCAACTGGACCAAAAAAAAATCGTATTCACCTAAACAGTTCAAAATCCGTTCACGTTGATTTCACCAACAAAAAAATTACACACAAGCCAATATTTATTTCAGATGCTCAAGTTCCTTACTCAAACACAGCTAAGTATCTAGGAATGAACTTAGATGCTAAACTAAGATGGAAGGAGCACGTGAAGAAGAAAAAAGACGAGCTTAACATCAAACTAAGAAAACTCAGATGGCTCATTGGTAGAAAATCGCGCCTATCACTCCATAATAAACTTTTAATATATAAACAGATATTAAAACCAGTATGGACATACGGTATCCAGCTATGGGGATGTACTTCCCAATCAAATATTGCCATCATACAAAGATAAACACAAAATAAAGTCGTCAGGGACATTGTCAGAGCTCCATGGTATGTAAGGAATACGGACTTACAACGCGATCTTAAACTAGATACTGTAGAGACGACAATCTCTAAATACGCGAGAACGCACTTCACAAAGCTGAGACACCACATCAACCAGGAAGCAGCAAGGTTAAGTGACAGCAATGGATTGACCCAAAGACTCAAACGTACTAAACCACACGAGTTATGGTATCAGTCACCTTAGATATTACACCCTTCTGGATAAATCATATCTAACTAAAATTTACTAAAAAAATTTAACTTTATACTTACACTCAAAGATACTAAGATACTACATTTATTGATTAGATGAAAATTGCTCGTTAGTTCATACTAGTTGCAGTGTAATGAAATGTTCACTATCTATAACGTTTCAATAAAAAAAAAAAAAAAAAAAAAAAAAAAAAATTTGGGGGTGAGTATTATCCACTAAACTGTACGTAGTGCGAAAACGATTCTTCATATTCCGAATAACTTGCTCAGATGGACGATTATATCAACCGTAAAGTGGACGTAGCGCACAATAACCTTGGTGAACCGAACCATGATTTTCAAAACAAGCATGCACAATTTACATGCGTTGTTCTGGCAGTAGTCTATCCGCCGTAAAATGGCAAAAAGGACTTACTAAAAGTCAACTTTCAACTGTCAAATTGAGGATTTGCGGAAACAGTGTTGCCAGTTTAAAAATCAAAGCTCTAAGAAAAACAATCATCTTTACGCGTTGCTTCACGCAAACAGCGCACAACTTCAAGGCATATTCCTTATTGACCTTACGACCTTCCGGAAACAACTCATGATGAAGCATGCCATAATTTGGCTTTTCTTTCGTGTTTGCTGTTCTGATCGCTTCCATTTTATAACCATGTTTCGTTACCAATGATGACTCTTTTCAGCAAAATTGGGTCGTTATTCACGTCATTCAACAGCTCCTAAGCGATGCTCAAGCGACAAACTTCATTAACACAGGTTTCATGTCCAAAATACCTGAAAAAGTTCATTGCATGGGCCAACCGAAATGTCAATATCCTCAACAAATTTTCTGACAGTAATTCAACCATTCTCCATAGCAATTTTCTTCACTGTCTCAACGTTTTCATCCGTTTTTTGACGTACTTTGGCGTCCAGGACGGGCATCATAATTAACATCTTTTCGGCCTTCTGTGACGAGCTTGTATTCATAAATTTATTTTTTGTATTGTATTCAGAGCAGACGTAAATTCCACAGTAAACATTTCAGGTACGATGGAGTATTTAATTGTATATTTCACACTGAATTTAGTACAGATTTTTTGATCCATTTTTTCAATAAAATGTACTTAGCTGGCGAAATTCAAAAGGTCACCTTATTTTTTGAACAACTTGGTATATTTATTTCGACAACGGTACTAAGCTCGGACTCTAGTATTTAATACGACAAAAGCTTGACGTATCAGATGTACAAATGGAAATCCGCCTTTTTTTCTAAATTTGGAGCCTTCTTTCGGAAAATTGGTGTCACCGTCGCAACATACGAATACGATATCCGCGTTGAAATAATTTCACGTCTGTTGAGGCATTTCGCGAATCGTTCCACTTACTGGCTCCAATGAAAAATTGCATGAGTTGCTCCGCCAGGTCATGCGATATCGGTCGAAACAGGAGATAGACGGAAGGGGCCACTTGTGAAGAAAACCTGGGCAATATATCACCGATCGATGTCGAGCTGCAAAATAACTTTGTTGTGTCTTTGCTTTATTGCGACCATTTTGCCTATAACGCATAAGTTGTGCTGGATAGCGATATCCTATGATGGCTTCACCCAGTTGTAACAATTCATAATATACCAACTGTTGTCTTAATAAATATACAGGATGTGCTTCGTTCCATTAATGTTTGGCGTGACTTGCGATGTTAATTCACTCCCACGGCTTCCACCTCGACTTACTGCAATAAGGAAAGGTTTTCTGTATAGTACTGTGATTATCGATGCAGTAGTTTGTGATTGAAAATATACTGTTCGTAGACAGTTCCACTTTTCACTGTTCCATGTCTCAACATTTGAACTCATGTGACACCCGACTTTTTTGACCATTTCCAAGGCTTTCAATCAATAAGAAATATTTTGATGAGTTGCGGCCAATGATTTCACAAGTCTTTGTTGCCTTTGACATAGATTTTGACTCAGTAATGCCTCCAATTCTGCATCTTTTTTGCCCTCACTTTGTTACGAGTGGAGTAATGTTCACTTTCACAACCACCAAAGTCGCAAACTCTCTTTGCCATGGCGTTTTGCCAACTTTTCGTTGTCGGCTGTATAGCCTGGGTGATCCATACCTTGCCCTAGGGGCCCCGAGGTCGTGGGATCGGGTCCCACGGCGTGTGTTCACCTTTTTCCTTTTTGGCCTATTTGTCGGAGTGCTCGGTTCCGAAGGAGCTTTCAGCGGTTCGAAGTCAAAAAGGACATTGGAAAGTAACCGCCGTGGCATGGAGGCGAAGTGGTCGTACGATCAGTTGGGAAGGCATTTGGCGAGAAGATTCCACCGAGAGCGGGTGTGTGTTTGAATAAAAATATTTAATGAAAAAGGGGGAAAAAAGTGTGTGTTCGAGAAAAAAAAAAAAAGTTGTTTAATAGTGACGACTTATTCCTGCAGATTATTCATTTATAGTTCGGAAGTCCTTGTGAATGAAGAACGGAATAGGCGTGAAAAAAAAAAAAATATATCACAGTGATCCGCAAGTCATTGCGAATCTACTGACTGACTTTAGGGTAAAAAGTTATCCTCCTTTTTATGTAGGGGACGGAACGAAAATCTGAGGTTTTCCTATGGGTTTTTCTCTGGTGCAGAAGGAGGAACCACCGAACCGGACGAGAACACGATCGTTCTGGACACCATTTTGGCAAAGTGTATAGAGACTGAACGGTATCCCGGGGCGTGGACCATCAGCTCGACGTGTGGGAGACTCAAGTTCGAGTCCAAGGCTGAGTCTTTATGTGTTTTCATCTTGTTTTGTTTTTTTATTGATTTATTTAGATATATTTTTTTTCTTTTGGTTACCGATATTACTTGATTATTTTGTTTTTTTTTTTTTTTTTTTGATTGATTTTGGTTGTTTATTGATTATCATTATTTTATTAGTACGTAAGTCCCCCACCATTTGTATAAGTTACACATTGGCCCTGCGGGCCTAAGCGTAAGCAAAAGGGTGGCAACGTTGCGGCGCTTTTGGGGTGGGTTTGAAACCCGAGGGGCGGGCTTAAATTCCTTGTACCTTATTATTATTCCTTTTTTCTTTGCTCTTTCCGTTTTTTTTTTCTCTTCTCAATAAACTTCAGATTGAATTTCTTCCTCTTTTTTTTTATATACATACATACGATACGCGGAACTTTTCCTGACAGTCGCGATTCTCTCAGAGGGGCACCTCGAGACACCAAGGTCAATCTCGTGGCGCCCATTAATATCTTTTCTTTTTTTTCCATCAGTTTGCCCACAACCTTTTTTTTCCATTGGATCATTTGGCCGTTGTTGTCTCGAGCCGCGGAGCGGGTACGTAACAACTTTTGTAACATTGAAATCCGGTCATTCACTATAATAGGCCTCATCATACATTTTTTTATAATTATACGATGCACCGCAATAGCTGAAAATGAACAGATACCCAAGCTTGCTATGTGATGCTTCGGGCGAGCATGGATCGCCAGCGCTATCTAACGGAAATGGCCGATTACTATCATTACCCCCGATTTGAGGAGGGAAAAGTGTATTACTGTGTTATTGTATCCTATAAAATTCCAAAAAAAATCGATTCATCTCCTTGAAATGCTTTCCGCGTAAGCCATCAACTCGAGATCAATTTTTGTTCCAGTGCCTGATTACCTCGGCTTACACCACCATTCACCTCACTCTACATCAATCCACCAACTCTTTCCCAATTTTTGTAAAACTTTCCACTCAACTCCATTCCACTAAGTAAAACCGTTTTCCATTCAATTCGTAAATCCCTTACCATACGTCTTCTCAAAGACGAATTCCTTGATAATGCCCTTCTACTTGTATCTCCTCCACTTTATCCACTTGACATTTAGATTTTTCAATTACTTATCAATGCTCTTAACCAAATATTCGCTCTACCCATATCCACATGTCTACTTCCGTCTTCCGTCAGGAGCAATTTGCCTTCGGCCCCGTATGTCTTTTTAGTCGGGAACTAAGCAATAGATACACATATGCTAAATCTCAACTTAACCAGAAGACAAAGTCGTTTATCTTACCAACAGCTAGCGTCTTTTGTTTAACTAAGAAAAATAAATCCTTATCGGTATCGCATACACATACACCCATACTTACATCCATTCAACACGGGGAGGCAAGGATTTATGTAAATTTTTCATTTTCATTCGTTACTTTCGTTCGAATATCGAATTAAATTAACATCAATAAAATATCCTTTTCGTTATTGTTGGCTATAAATTTCTCAGAAAAGAAATGTATGTAATGCAACATGGTCTAGAAAGTCGGCATAGGACGTGGTACATGTAGACGAGTCAAGGATCCTTTCGAAATGTTGTTGTACGATGTCGTCAGGGCGGAACGAATGTGTTCGATGCTGTTATTACCGATTTCTTAAACAGTTTTTATGTGTGATTTTGTTCTCATTCTTTCGACGTTTTTGTCCTTGCTTTGTCCTTTTGTCCCTTTTTTTGATGTCTTTTATGTTATTGGAATCCTTTTAAAAAGCAATATAACAGTCCAGCCGAACGCCATTTGTTTGCATAATAATCCAAATGGACTACTATCAGTCAGTGTACAGAGGGGTCTTCAGTTACAGTAAGTGGCGAGTTTTAACTGATTTTTGTATTTCTTTTACCTCATGATTTTGATTCAAATAAAAAATGTTCATATTGTGGATGTGTGGAAGAGGGTCAATTACCAATATATTCCAAATCATTCAATTACGCTAAGAGGTTGCAGAATACCTGTTATCTCGGTGTTTTTCTTAATTGATTTGCCAACTAAGGGGTTTTTCAATTGGCGCCGGTAGAATTTGGTGGGTTGTGGCGGCGATTGTTTTGGTGATATCTGCCTAGTCTGTTGATTATTATTCAGGCCGAGAACATCACCACTGTCCGCGCTTAAAGTGGACAGCAGAACCCGAGGCAGTCGAGTCCCCAACGACTTCAACTTGGCAAATTTTGCGTCGGGACTTGGGCCTACACCCGGACAAGATCCAAACAACGCTGTTTGTTCTCTGACTGGGCTGAGGGGCGTTTAGAAGAGGACCCCAATTTTGGCCGAAAAATCATTCTTAGCGACGAGGTGCATTTTAGTTTTCTACCTTACAAAGCTAGGGTAGGGAAGACTTATCCAAAGGCTTTTCTGTCTGTCCGTCCGGCTTTCCGTACGCATATATCAAACCCAACTTGCGGAGTAGCTATGAGTCTGAAACTTGTGTGAGTTATAGAGTTAATGATTCTGAGCCCATAGCGGCCGTTGTAGCCTTTTAGAACCCTACGTACTGTGGTTCTAGAGGTAAATCCAGGTAAAAAAAATTACAATTCAAGGTAGAAGACCTGGAGTTGTAGCTTGACTTCTGGCAAGTTCATCCCATCTTGTTTTGGTAAATGGTTGTGTTAACAAGCAAAATGGAACGTATATGGAACGACAGCAACCCCCATGAGGTTCACCAGGTGACAATGCGTCCTCAGAACTCACCGTTTGGTGTGAATTTTAGGCTTGCGTCATTGGCCCGTACTTTTTCGAAAACGACGCTGGTGAGGAGGTTACCGTAAGTGGCGAGTGACACAGAGCGCTGATAAGCAATTTCTGATGGCCCAAATTAAACCATATGGGCCTAGACGTCATGTGGTTCCGGCAGGATAGCACTACATGCCACACAGCGGACGCCACCATTGACATTCTGCATGAACGATTTTGGGGAAAAGATATATCTCGCAGAGGAGACGTGAATTGGCCAATTGCGATTTGATCCCGCTAGACGTTTTCTCGAGGAGCTTGCTGAAGTCGCGGATCTATGCCAATAAACCAGAATTGACCTTAAGGAGAATATAACAGAGGCCATCGCTCCAATTCAACTGGATCTATGCAAAAGAGCCATTGAATCACTCGGATTTATGCCATCGTAAGAAGCCGAAGCGGTATTTGAACGATGTCATATTTCATACATACATAATGACATGCCTTTCAAATAAAGAACGATTTGTATTAATACCTCACCCATAGCTTTTTTTATACCATTTCAACATCTACCCCGCCTTTTTGAAACACCCTTTACATCCTGAAGCATTCCCCGTCCTGTCGAGCAATGTTATCGTTGTCCGATTGCTGCTAATCTTTTTAACTACTCCAGTCATATGCATATCATAAATCAGTGTATGCGTAGTTCTTTTATTAAATTCTTTTACGAAGTTAATCTATGTATATTACAGCCGATTACACAAAAGTGGTATTTTCAGTATTTATCGGCTTGCCTATGTTGTTAAAACTGAGTGATAGTTATACTAAGTTCTTTTTCCATTCTTCTCTCTCTTACCCCCATTCGCTGGTTCAAAAGCCACTTCTTAATTGAACATGTTGAACCTACGAATCATCTATGGCAAATAAGACACAAGATTCTGCGAGAGTACCACCGTCGATGATAAAACATTTATACACCCTTCCTCGTTTCGGCACCACTGTTAACTAGTTGACTTCATACATCAATCATCGGCCACTTTCCAACGGGACCAATGAGGAAAATGTAACCAATGTGCAAAGGATACCCAAAAGCTGTATCCTGTGATTTCCAAAAAAAAAAAAAAAACCCTAACAACCCCTCCGGACGCACATGGTCGCTCTGAATCCCAAGTAGCCCTTAAGCCGATCCTTTACGACCGAAGGACAAGCCAAATAAGGCCCAAACCAAAAAAAAAACAACCACGTTCCTTCTTTCTGTTCCACATTTTTCACGGGGATGCCCTCATCATCGTCCATGCCCATCTTCGTTTACCTCCCTTCACCCCTTCCTTCGTGTTGGTCTTACATACTCATAGCTTTTGTTCACCCCCTTCCGTAACGCAAAAGTCAATGGATGGATAGCGAACCGAATGACTAAGATGTTTACATTGGTGTTCGTTTTGTTACACACACATCTCACTATCTAACCGCCCATCAGTCCGTCCAACAATCTACCCCATTGGGCATATCTCATTTTGTTCAAGGATGGATTGGTGATAATAAATTTCTTTTGTTACTAGCAGTATATGTAGGTGCCTTTGCTTTCTTCCTTGCTCCTTTTTCGTGTTTTTTTTTCTGTTTCTCCCGACTCGTCGGCGATGATGATCCTTTTTACTCTTGTCAATTGATGGGTTGAGGAGTACGTCGGCCTGATGAGGTGGCGGCATCTAAAGAAAACAGAGCAGCATCAATCTTTCATCGTTTTCAATATTTCTAAACAAATATTTAATATTGTGTATCTGTACTTTTTTCGCTCTCATCATCTTACCCCGCCTCTAGTATAGACAGATACTCGTATTCATATCTGATAAAGTGCGCCAGTTTCAGGTGGTGGTGCAGAGGCACCGGAGTATGCTGGTGTGGGAGACGGCATTGCGGACGATTTCACTTCACTTTTGAAAATTTAAGTGGAAGTAAGTGTTCGAATGGATACGAAGCGAAGCGGCGAAGAGTTTGGAAAGACTGGCTGGGCTATTTGTGTAAGCAAAATTATGAATAACATGGATCATTGGGTTTGTTGTATGGTACCGGTTCAGTTCTATCGTTTTTCTCTGCTTTGCAGATGAGAACAAAAAAAAAACTAATGGATTGCATGGAGATGGGTGGAACGATGGTGGTGGTGGATTGTTGAGAGATGAAATGTTGAGCAATATACCGGATGGAGGAGAAGAATAAACACAAATGGTAGATGGAAACATGTTAATCAACAACAAAGGAAGTGCTTATTGCAAGAATAATTGATGAATGCTTGCAGTTCCTGCTGGTAGGGAGGGGTGATGGGCTTGTTCCTGGAACATAGACATTGCTTTGGGTCACCTATGATTTATTTAACCAAGAATAAAGTAAGCAGGCTGGCAAAATTTGACATAATATCGAGTAATAAGTTTAAATAAAGTCTTTATTGTTCTTCCCCTGAGTCATAGTTCCACATAGAAGTTACACAACAGAAATCAGATTCAGAGAATTTAATGGTAAACTAAATGATCACACAATGTGATCATCGATGATACCTCGATTAGGTCGTCGATGATACCTCAGAACGTGTAGACGTGTTCTCTGATCGGTCCTGACTCAGCTAAAAACAGTCTCATAATAAATAAGTTTGACCGGAAATTTAACGTTCTATAATATAAGAATCTCTAAAGCGTTTCAAAAGTTTCGGTGCATAACTTGTATTACTAATTTGATTAATCATTTGTGCGAAAAAAGTGTCTTCTGCTAAACAATGTCTTCGGTATCAGGAATGTCAACTCGAAACAAAGCACAGAGAGACGCTCTGTCGACACAATTTGGCTCTTCTTCACCTGCTATTAAACCACCCACCTACGACAAAGAGATGATTACAATCAAGATACTTGAGGAACAACTTGTTAAAAATGCCGCATCCATGCAACGTACCTTTGCCGAGGAAATTGAAAAGATACGATCGGATCTTACCCTTAAAATTGACGAATTAAAAGTAAGTTGGTCTCAACGTTTTGAAAGTATAAACAATGCAATTTCTAGCGTAATTGCTCGCGTTGAGAGACTTGAGGAGAGTAGCTCCACTGAAACATGCTTTCATAATGCTGAGTTACTTGCTCTTCGAAAGCAAATTAATACTCTTGAGAGAAAGAAATGCTGATGCTGTGCTTTTTGGTGTTCCTGTTCAAGCTGAAGAAAATTTACAGCTAATTTTCCCCGAACTATGTGAGACGATAAATTGCAGTTCTTCTGGTCCAGTGAGTGTTTTTCGTGTGAGAGGGAGAAACACAGACGGCAATATTTCCTCCTCGTCACCCCCGCCACCGATTATTTTAAAATTTCACTCCTCCCACGAACGTAATGCTGTTCTTAGAGCTGCTGAGAATTTTCGAAAGGGAAAGAAAAAAGAGCTTCAACTGAGCGACATTGGCATCCCATCCGCTGGTAGTTGCTACTTGAACGAGAGCTTAACCAAACATTCACGCTTTCTCTTACAAAGCGCACTTCGGCTCAAGAGAAAGAAGCTACTCTCTTCTGTCTACACTAAAAATGGGAAAGTTTTTGTTAAGAAGACGAACGATGGAAGCTTTTCTATCGAAAGCCCAGATGATCTACACTCCTTTGTGCGTGTTCACATTGGTAGAAGCGCACCAAATTGCTTGAAAGAGAGGGAACGATTTTTAGTAAGTGGAAACGAGAAGGGTTGCTTGCACCGAAAATCCATCTTCAATTTGGATTTTCGGGTGAAGCAAACCGTTCCATTCTTAATTCATTCCATTTTTGACAGTTTTTCTTCATTTATTCGTGACTGTTGGACAGACAAGTTCATTTGGCTTGCAAAAATGACTACTCGGACGAAGGCGACTGAATGAAAATGACTACTTGGACGAAGGAGAGTGAATGAAAATGACCCGATTCATGCGTTCCACTTGTCAAAAATTCAAGTGTGCTTCCACCAATGTGAACACTATTTGCCTTCTTGCGCTTGTCCTTCCTGCGCCAATGTGAACAGGCACTTTGGTGCTGTTGATGGCTCTGTTGTGACACATCATTAAGTATTATCACAGAATAAATAGTATACAGAAGTTGCATCTCATACAAAGCAAATTTTGTTCTAGGGTTCCAATATTGGCACCCTATTGAACAGAGAGTACAAGTATGAGAACATGCAAGAGAGTATACAAAAAATTGAGAAGCTGGTGCGAGCGAAAGAGAGTAGCATGTGCGTTTTCGGTGGTTTGTTTTTACGAGAGCAAAGCAGCTTACGATGTGTATGCAAGTGTGTGTGCGTGTGTATGCATTGATAGCTTCTTCTATCGTAAGCTTGCATGGTGTTGTATTGCTTCTCTTGTTTTCGATTGTGTGGATTGGATTCGAAATCACTTGGGAATTGTACTTTCATGTGAATGGTTGTGTTTTCCTGCGCTTATATATCGACTCCATTTTTACTTTGTATTTTGATATTTAACTCTATTTTTGATTTTGAATTGTTGCTTTTATAATTGTTGACAACTTTGCATACGATTTGGATTATTCTTTGGACTTATTATTATATATTGATTGTTGAGGGGTTGTCATACGATTTTGAATAGGAAAAATGGATTCTGTACCGGCTGTTGGTAAAATTTTCCAAAAGTCCGGCATTCGATGCTACATAAAAACATGCGGTAAATCTAGGCGATATGGTGAAAAGATAAGAATGTTTAAGTTTCCTCCCTATGACTCAGCTATGGGTCAAATTTGGCGAGAAAAATGTAATATTCCAACAAAAGATTACACAAAAAAAATTGTTGATTTGCGCCAATCACTTCTCAAGTTCTGACATTGGGAAAAAACAGTTGAAATTCGGAGCTGTTCCGGTATTTAACTTAGAAGTTATTGAGGAAGATTACAAGTCGTTGGAGCTTGATTGTCCAGCTAAAAAGAGCCGAACAAGTGACTCCGTAGATGGATGTTGTAATGACTGTGAAAAATATCTGAAATCAGCTAATTTTTACAGAAAAAAATATTACGACATGGTAGCAAAATATAAAAATCTCCAAAGCCGCAAACAAATAGCAACAAAATCAAGCGTATTTCAAACCATCGACTCTTTTCAAATAAGCAAGGAGTCAAAAACATTTTGCAAACTTCTTCTTAGTCCACGACCTAAAGAATATAAGCAAGATGTAAAAGATTTGGTTCAAAACATTTATTATGTCTCACAGTCAACGTACCAATTTTTGAAGAATAAATTGCATCTAAATTTGCCACATATCTCTACTGTTTATCGATGGGCCCCTGTAAATTCCCTACAACCAGGTTTTAAAAATAACGGTTCAGAGTTAATAAAAAAGAAGTGCTTAGATTTGAACCAGTACGAAAAGAATAATATGATTCTGCTGATGGATGAAATGGCGATTAGAAGGGAATTGCGATACAATTCCAAATTAGATTTAATGGATGGATTTGAGGAAAATGGGGTTGAAAGAACGAACCAGATTGGGAAACAATTGTGCGTTTTTATGATTAAATCAATATTACGAAATTTAGCAATTTTGAACAGTTTTGGCATCATAGTTAAAGTTGTAATTTGTGACCAAGGGTCCTCTAACAGGAAGTGTTTCTTGGAATTGGGAGCTACTTTAGAAAAACCCTAGTATAGTATAATGGTAGTAAAACTTTCTGTGTATATGATTTTCCACATCTAATCAAATCATTAAGAAATGGTTGGCTTCAATGTGACCTTACAACATCAAATGGAGTTGCTAGTTTTAAAGTAGTTAAGGAACTATGGGAAATGGAGTGCAAATCTAATACAAAAATGTGTCTTAAACTTACAAGCCAGCACATATTTCCGAACTCTTTCGAAAAAATGAAAGTAAAACTAGCCACCCAAATTTTTAGTAGGACTGTTCAAGCAGCAATTAAGCAATTAAACTGTTATTGAGACAGTAGGCTTTAAAAGTTGCTCAAAAGAAGTTTGTTTATCTACGGCATGCTTCTTGGAAATATGTATTGACAAAATATTTGACTGCCTAAATAGTGGTTCGCTATCTTCAAAGAATTGTTATAAGTCTGCAGTTCAACTTAACAGTCCATCACACGAATATATAAAATTCATCCTTGAATACCTTAATGAAATCTCATTTGTTGACAAAAAGAAAAAAGTATTTTTTTTAGATGGAATGAAATTTACCTTAAACGCTGTATTACAATTAGTAGACGAGCTATTTAAAAAAAAATCCCAAATATTTTTTTTAATGACAAGAGCATTAAACCAAGATAAGCTCGAAAATATGTTCTCGGTTCTAAGACAAAAGGGTGGAAATAATATTAACCCCTCAGTTGCTGATATAAACACTTTATTAGCACGCTTAATGTCTGCAAATATAGTGCAGTTGAGTTCTTATAGTAACTGTGAAGAGCTGAGTGATACCACATTTGAAACGCTTTCAAATATTTTGTCAAATATGTACTTAGCTGATACAAATAATGAAGAACTCAGTCGAAACGAAAACTCTGAAATAGATATTAACATAGAAATCATTGATGATTTCGTATTAAATGATGACTTTCAGAATTGTTCGAAATTTAGTATCGATTTGGCGTCTTTAAGATACTTCATAGGTTATATCGTCTACAAAATGATACCGAAAATTAACTGCGATATTTGTGTTTCTATATTGAGAAAAGAAGAAGAAAAGAAGTAGTAACAGTTCCTAGTGAACTTTTCATATTTCATAAAAATTACAATTCTCTTAAAGATGTTGGTAACCTCGTTGCTCCTTCACAAATTTTCTTGGAAATTAGCAAGAAACATATTACAGTGTTTAGCAATATTTTTGACACACAACCACAAACTGTTGGTATAAAAAACTTGATAAAATCCAAATGCAAAAATGCCACACCGCAATGGTTTTCCACATGTTCTGATCATAAGGAAATAATATTGGACTTCATGATCTTAGTACTCTTGAGGAAGCATTGCTCGTGGGCTTCAGAGAAAAAAAAATTTACTAAAGCCCGCAAACTTAAAATCCTGTCGCACTAAAGTTTTTGGGTTATTCTTCCCTACATATATCAGATTGAAATTTGCACAAAAATCCCAAATAATGGAATAACGTTAATTGGTGTTATTAGGCCCTTTTAGTTTACATCGAAAAAGTACGCGTACGAATACCAAGCGCAACTTTCAACTGAAGAAAACTAAATATAGAAATCTAAAACTTGAAACAACATTTTGTCAACACCACGTGCATTCACGACGTTGGATAGCAACACAATACACACACACACATAAACATTTTAAGATTGCTCTCTCGTTGATTCTCTCTGATCGTGGCTGCTCTCTGGTTGTGACTCTCTGACCATGCTTGCTCTCTTGTTGCTTGATCTTCCCTTCAGTTGTTCCGCCCGCACCATAAAGTGAAAAATCATCGCAGGCCGAGATGCGACTTCTGTATACTATTTATTCTGTGATACTATTTATTCTGTGGTATTATACATTGTTTACATTTTCATTTGTTTGTTTGTTTGTTTGTTTGTTTGACTGATTCCTATAGTTCTTGTGTGATTTTAAGCATGTTGTAATATTTTTAGTTCTACTGTAATATGAGTGGTATAGTTGGTAAGAGTGGCGTAAGCAAATCGGCACATTTAATGATCAATGTTCTTTCCAAATATCGTAATGGTTTTAAAGTTTGTTATTTAAATGCAGGTAGTCTTAATTCTTGGAAACTAGATTACTTGAAGTACATTTTCACGAACTCTGATGTTGATGTCATTTGTGTTTGTGAGACTTGGTTTAGACAAGATACCTCTGATGAGCAATATAATATACCTACCAAATTATATAATGTTTAGACATGACAGGATTACTGATACATGGGGAGGTGGAATAGTGATTTACTGCAAGCAGTCTCTTAAGTGCAATATTATTGGAAAATCACCCAACCTAGCCAGTGAGTTCTTATTTGCTGAAATCCATGATGGTTGTAAAAAATGTCTGGTTGCCTGCGCCTACATTCCTGATCGTACTTGTTCTCCTGAACCATTTTTCTCTGCGCTCTCTGAATTCTCAGCCAGATAAGAAAACATCATAGCATGTGGAGACTTCAATACCAATTTACTGCTTAATGGTTCCTGTGCAACTCGAATAAAGGACTATATCTCTTCGGTTGGGCTTGAGATTTTCAATCAAAAGTATCCTACGAGATATACGAAAGGATGCACTCCGAGTCTGCTTGATCTTGCTATTGTTTCTGATCCTCTGTTAGTTATTCTGTTTGATTGTGTTTCTGACCATGATGTATTGTTTTGTACTCTTAATATCAATTTTAGACATTCTGTTGTCCCATTAACTTTTTCTTTTAGAGACGTCTCCTCTGTCAATACTGAAAACTTACAATATGCTGCCGCTACAGCACCGTGGTATGTTTGTCGTTCTTACTCAGACCCTGATATTAAGCTTAAATGTTTTCAAGAAGTGGTAACAGACTTATTTAATCAATATGTGCCAGTTAAAACAGTCAGGGTTCGTAATAATATCTGTCGGTTTACTACCGAAGTCATGAATGCTATAAAAGCCCGTAATAAACTGTATAGTAAATGGAAACATAGACCTTCTGTTTCTAACTGTCCGGCATATAAAGCGATGCGTAATCATTCTACTCTTATTATAAGAAACTCCAAGTGAAAATATTTTGCATCCAAATTAAGCACGTCTCTTCCCTCTAAGAAGCTGTGGAGTAACCTAAGGCATATTGGGGTATCCAAAGCCAAGAGTGATTCCAAGTGTGAGATTGATCCTGACACTCTTAATAACAGCTTTCTCGAAAATACAGTGGTCACAAGCTTCGATTTCTCGAGAAATACTCCCTTGTCTTCTATACAAGGGATTGGTTTTGAGATTCAATCTGTAACAGAGGTGGATGTCATAAACTGTGTCGCAAATATTAAATCCAACGCTGTTGGTGAAGATGGAATACCTCTGCGTTTCTTAAAAATGATTCTGTCTCACTGCATATCGCATTTGACCCACATAATTAACCACTATATAACCATTTCTTATTTCCCCAAACAATGGAAAATAGCCAGAATTATACCGGTTGCTAAAAACCTATTCCTGTCTCGCCGGAGGATTTTAGACCTATAAGCATTTTGCCGTGTTTGTCGAAAGTCTTTGAGAAACTAATTGCTAAACAGGTTCTTCAATATCTCACTGATAACTGTTTATTGTATAGAGAACAATCTGGTTTCAGAACCCACCACAGCTGTTCTACAGCTATGATTAAGATATTGGAAGATATCAGAGAAATGTATGACAATGGCCATATCGCGCTTCTCTGCTTGCTTGATTTCTCGAAGGCTTTCGACAAAGTGGACCACAAAATTCTTTGCAGGAAGCTTAGGCAGACATTTGGTTTCTCTGAATAAGTTGTTAAGCTTCTTCAAAGCTTTCTTTCAGATAGATTTCAGAAAGTGGTTACTCAAGATGCTTCCTCCGCTCTCTTACAGGTGAAACAGGGTGTTCCTCAGGGATCAATTCTTGGTCCCATTTTATTTTCAATGTTTATTAACGACTTGCCCTCTGTCTGTAAACACACGAAAGTTCATCTCTATGCTGATGACGCCCAAGTCTACTTAGGGAAGCCACTGTCAAAAATTGATGAACTTGTAGCCAATCTAAACGAAGACCTCTCTAGTATTTCCGCATGGTCTATTTCAAACGGGTTGATGCTAAACCCAAAAAAATCACAGGTTGTACCCATTCTAAGAAAACAGATAACCCTTAATACCATTCCCGATATCCTACTCTCAGGAAAAAAACTTAATGTGGTACATAATGTGACTAGTTTAGGTTTTGTTATCAATTCTAACCTGTCAGGATACGACCATACAAACTATATTGTTCGGAAAATTTATTCATGTCTCCGTAAATTATGGATCTCTGCAAGTTTCACTCCTGTCAGCACAAGAGTTAGTAAAGACTCTTATATTACCCCTAATTACGTACTCGGAAGCCGTTTACTGTAATATTGATAGTTTATCATTTCACAAGTTTCAAGTTGCATTTAATGACTCCGTTAGATATATTCATGGATTACGACGTTATGACCATGTATCTCAATTCGCCCATGGTATATTGAACACAAATTTAAAGCAATACCTTGATGCAAGGGTATCTGTGTATAATTCCGCTGCGCCACCACTATCTGAACTCCTCTCGTTTATTTTTTATCTATGCTATTAAACTATAGAATTCTTTACCAGTCACTATTAGAATTATTTGTACTGCCACACGCTTTAAAAATGCAATTTTTAATCATTTTTCAAACTTAGCTTAATTTTAATCTATATTGTATCTGAATTAATGATAATCTTTTTTTTTTTTTTTTTATTTATTAGTTTTGTTTTTGAGCTCCTAATTAATCCTAATGTATTAATACTAGGTACTACAAAAGATACTTTATCTTATTGTACTTTATATATATTGTTAATAAATTGAAATTGAAAATGTATCACAAATGCTTTGATTACAGCTTGGTTTTCACTACAAACGCAGACGGTACCTTGATCAATTATTTCCCCTGTCATTAAAATTTGATACACTTATTCACGTCCAAACCAGCTTCTATTTGGCGAAAGAGCTAGTAAAGGAATTAGATAGCTGTACAGTGGACTCTCGATAACTTGAACATACGATAACTTGAACAATCCAATAACTTGTACTTGAACATACATACTATGTTTTCCCTGTAGCTATCTTACAACTTGAACAGACAGTTCTTTATATTCACTAACTTGAATTTTTTCATTATGTATTCTATAACTTGAACAATGAAAAAATTGAAACCTCTTTTACTTGAACAAATTTTATGTGACAACCAAATCGTTTTAAATTTGAATCTTCAACGGTTTTCATAAAAGGGGATTCCCACAAAATTTCTTTTGAATCTGCGTTGGAAGTTTTTATCATAAAAGGAGATTCCCATAATTTTTTTTGTTATTTTTACTGTGACAAGTTTAGTTTGTGAAAAGGGCTAATACATACTCGTAAGTGCAAAATGGGTTTAAAAAAAGGACAAAAAATTAAAGTGATGACACTGAATTAAAAAGCGGCAATTATAAAAAAATTAAAAACGGAAAAACAATTACGGCTTGTTCAAAAGAATTTGGTGTTACAAAGAGCACAATCTGCAACATTAACCGCAATGCCAAAGAATTAATTGGCATATACAGAAAGAATTGCAGAAACTTTTGCCGGGCCAGGTAAAATGTGCACAATGAAAAAAGCTGAAAACCCAAAAACAGAAAAAGCCCTTTACATGTGGTTTCTGAATCAGCGTAAAAAAAATGTGCCATTAAACGGAAACCTTATAACAGAAAAGGCTAAGCAATTGTATGCTAAATATGAGGGCCAACAAGGGAGCTCTTTTAACGCTAGCTCTGGGTGGTTTTAAAAAATGGAAAAAGAGATTTGGTTTACGTTTATTGACTATAAGCGGAGCCAGGGCCTATCGAGCCATTCAAGAAAAAAATGACTGGCTTCAACTTACAACGCAACAAATTTATAATGCCGATGAAACTGCATTGTTTTGGAAGATGTTTCCGAAGAAAACTTACGTATCTTTCAATGAGAAAAGTGCTCCTGGTGGTAAAATTCCAAAGCAAAAGGTGATCTTACTGCTAGGATCTAATGCTGCAGGTACACACAAACTCGTTCCCCTAATCATTGGAAAGTCAAAAAATCCGCGTTGCCTAAAAAATTTCGAAATACCCCTGGAATACAAAAGCTCTGCCAATGCCTGGATGACAAAATATATCTTCAAGGAGTGGTTTTTTAACAGTTTTGTCCCTTAAGTAAAAAAACATTGCGAAGTAGAAAATCTCCCACCAAAAGCACTTCTGCTAATCGACAATGCTCCAAGTCATCCCGCAGAAGAAGATTTGAAGGCTCTAGACGGAGAAATATGTACAATGTTCTTACCACCAAATGTTATTGCTTTGATACAACCCATGGACCAAAATGCAATAAGAATTACGAAGCTGCATTATAAATCAAGCTTGGTTTCATCTATCATTGCCAGGAAAAATGAGGACATAATTTCTGCCCTCGAAGATTTAAATTTGCGCAATGCTATATCATTTTGATTTCAAAGTCTTGGGATAAAGTTACTGCTCAGGTTCTCGAAAAAAGCTGGAACTCAATTTTGAGTGATATTGACAATGGGTTTTTAAATGAGGACGATTCTGTCCCATTGTCCATTCTCAGGGAACGATGGAGGGAAAACCTCAACAGTGGCGAAGAAGAATGATTAAAATGTCTGCTTGCGAGGGTGATGTTGTTATTGCGCAAAATATTGTGACTGATAAGGAAGCAGTTGAACTGTTTGGTAAAGCTATCGAAGGGCCAGCCAAAACGAAAGAACATTATCGGAATTGACAGTTCTCCAAAGCAATGCAATGCCAAGCAATGCAAAATAACAATTTTTTTTTTCAAATTTGTCTTAAAAATGTTGTACTTTCTTATTTTAAATATAAAAAAAACCATTGAACTGAATATATTTAAAAAAAGACTACTTTTTTCTTTTGGTCCAGTAACTTGAACAATCCATTAACTTGAACGGCCCTGGTTTTGTACGTGTTCAAGTTAGCGAGAGTTCACTGTATTAAAAAGATTCTCACGGATAATCATTTGTGAAAAAAGCTTCTAAAGCAGATCGATCTCTTATAGTTCATAAGAAAAGGGACCAATGTACCTTCAGACCTGGGGAACCCGCGATTGATCAGATCTTCACATTATGACAGGTCCCGGAGGAGACGCTTAATCATAAATCAATATCAACCACCCCGGTTTCGATTTTAAAACGGCGTATGTAAGATTCATATAAATGTAAAGTGATGTATTTTTTCGGCTTTTCAGCTGAACTCATTTGGATATACGTACCTATGAATACCGATGAGAAACACTCATTATTCCACCAAAGCCAAAGTAATCTCAAAAAACCTTTAATGTCTGTAAAGGGCTTAGGCTAGCGACAGAACAGCGAAAACTGGAGGGAACATACTCATGACAGGGAAGCTTGCTGCAGGGGGTCAATGAGTTAGCTTCCGAGTTTTAAATGTCCATAATAGTAATAATAATAATAAAGGGCTTAGGCAAGAAAGCACCTTTCCATGCAACTTTAACATCATTTAGAGAAGATTATACAACGCTCTACCATAAATTCAGGAGGAATTAATTATTTGTATGCGATTTGCAGGCGATTTATATGTTCTTAGACGAGGCCAGCCTGTATAGGCATTGAAGAAAAACGTGTCTATAAGTAAATGAAGAGATATCAAGAAAGGCCATAAATTGGCTGATAATTATTGGCAGTTCTATAGAATGACTAAAACAACAAGACCGTCATCCGAGATTTGTTTTTCGAAAAAACATTAACCTTACCTAAAGTAAACGACAGGTTTCTTGTTCGTTTCTAGAGGAAAGTTCGGGCATATTCGTACCACGCCCAGCTCGAATGAAACGCAATCGTGAAGTCCAATTTTCGACAACTTAATCGAGCAACTGGGGTAATATATCAGCAATAACACGGCGAATGTTGACTTAAAAATCGTCGAAGGTGTCTGGTTTATAGACATAGACTACACCTCAAATTCGGTAATTTTGCTTATTTACGCATCCATTTACCCAAAAATGGGCCTCATTGGAGAACAAAATTTTGTGTTGCAAATGAGAATCAAGCTTAATCGTATTTTCGGCCCAGTCACTGAACCTACAACGTATAATGGTCACGCGGTTTCAACTCTTGCACAAGTTGGATCTTATAAACTTTTCCGCCAAGATCCTTCCGTAAAATCCTCCACAAAGTGTATGGGCATAGCTCCAATTGGTGTTCACCGACTCATTCGGATTCTCCTCAACATTTCGCTCCACAACGGCAATATTTGTCGTCTTTGGGGACGCGTATTATTCACTTGAGTGTAGGTGATGCGAAAACGATTCATCGTGTTCCGAATAAGTTGCACGATAAGTTTGGCGACAAGAACCATGGTTTTCAAAATAAGTTTGCACAATTTGCATGCGTTGTTCTAACGTTAATCTAATCATTATAAAACGGCAAAACGTCCTAACAACAAGCCCTTAAACTGTCAAATTGACTATTTATGGAAACAGTGTTGCCAGTTTAAAAACCCTTTGGTTTTGTCTAAACACCCTTTACATACGAATCAACAACATACAGAGTCAACAACATTGCCAAACATTTGAGCTTAAACAGAAATTTTTCAGCTCAAAAAAATGTTTTAATTCAAATTGAAAGTCAACAGGGAAAAGGTTCGTTTGAAATAGGGCTATCAAATGGAGAGAAAAGTCACAAATTAATTTGCAAAGCTGCAAAAAGCTGCCTAAAAATAGATCTGACTTGCGAGATGGTTTAAGGTTGTCCAGAGCTTTAGCTTCACCTAAGTAAATAAGAATAAATATGATCTACTGTAGCGTACTATGTAAATATTTAAGTTCAATGGTCAAAAACCCGACAAGTCCTTAAAGGTATGATTTCAGACCGGAAAATTACATATACCATGTGACTAAGAGGTCGTGTATGACAGCAGGCATAAGCTATATACAATTGTGTCTAATTTGAACATCATAGTCAAGCTAATTTGAAGACGAATTCACGCTGTTCTAACTCAGATGTGATCCTTAAAGGAAACATGAAAATTCATCCCAAACCATGAGAGGAAACTTTAAGGCAGGAGAGTGCCGTGATTCTGTGAGTGGTGTGTTTGTCTCTGAAGCGGATAACTTGGGAATTTTATGAGGTTTGCGCCTAGCAACGGCCTCTCAAAGTTCGCTGCTCAGAAAAGGCAATAAAAAACAATTCGATTTGATGTTTATGAAAATCAAACACAACACAGGTGAGAAAAGCTTTAACTCAGACTTCCTATGGACTGTTACAACAATACTTTTACGAATACTTTTACGACGGTCAAGAACTTCGTTTATATACCGATGTCACATCCTGCAACAATATAGAACGGAGATCAGGGACTATTAAGCCCTTTACCGATAATCCAAGAAGATCCTAATAACCAAGCCATAATGTGCAAAAGTGTAAATCCATTGCTTCTGATGGTTTTAATAGCGGATCACTACATGTGCTCTTTGGTCTTGTTTATATTAATGGCGATGAAAGCAATTCATTCAAACACGAACTGTATGGGTTGTACAGGTTCCAAATAGTAACCAATTGATGAGTTATTTGGAACAACAACTCGGGGCAACTAGGCTTCCCGGTAGTAATGGAACACATTTATAAAGGGTATTTTTTTAGAGCCTTAGAGGTTTTGATAACATTGTTTCTCTTATTTTCAATTTGACAGCTGAAAGTTCATTTCTGGTTAGTATTTTAGTAGCCTCGCAGCTACGACCGACTATATTTCCCCCCCAAAATGATATCTCTCTCAGAATACCTATCCTTTTCCCCGACAGAGAAGAGTAGCTATCAAACGGCGTAATCAACGACAACGAGATCACTCTCTTCACCGACGGATCGAAAATGGACACAGGCACTGGGGCCGGGTTCTACTCTGACACCCTCCACAAACAGGAATCATTCAGACTCCCTGATCTGTGCAGCGTTTTTCAAGCAGAAATCCTGGCAATAGAGAAAGCAGCCAAACACCTACAGGTAACCGATATCCCACCATCTGATATCACTATCTTCGTAGATAGCCAGGCTGCACTGAAGTCAATAGAATCCTGTATAACGAGATCAAAGGCTGTCAAGAAATGTCGCGACTCACTGAAGTCCATCAGACACCACAAAGCGGACACGTCATTGCAACCACCGATCAGCGCATTATGCCGGATTATAAACTACACAATCATCAAAGAAGCCAATTCGTCTTGGATTACAAGAAACGACAGCTACACGACAAGATCATCGTGGCCAGAGCTCAATATCGGAAAAACAAAGAAGCTTCTGGCTCTGGACCGTAACTCGATCCGTATGCTCGTCGGAGTGATCACAGGACACTGTCCCATTGGAGCAATGCTCCGGAAATGGGACTCAGGATCCAGCGATATCTGCCGGAGCTGCGGCGATGAGGAAGAAACTGAGACGATCCAACATCTGCTTTGCCACTGTCCAGCTCTCCAGAATCGACGGCTAGCGTCGCTAGGCCAAAGATTCTTTACAGAGATTGCGGATGTGGCTAATGCAGATATATCGGATCTTCTAAAATTCATAAAAAGCACGGGGTGGTTTCAGCCACCACGTGATAGGACAGGTTAATTTTATGTGTACCTCCACAAATGAAGGGAATCACAATGGGCCTTTTGGCCTCCGAGTGGAAGTGATGCTTAACCATCACACTCCCCTTCTTTAGCTTAACCTAACCTCTGGACCTAGTACGCTTTTTCATTTTACGGTAAAGAGATTAATGCCAGAACAATGCATGCAAACTGCGCAAACTTATTTTGAAAACCATGGTTCGGATCGCCAAACTTATCGTGCACTACGTCCATTTTACGGTCGACATAATTGTCAATCTGAGCAACTTATTCGGAACACGATGAATCGTTTTCGCATCACGTACACTCAAGTGTACGTTCAGTTGTGGAACCCAATGTTGGGGAGAATTCGAATGAGTCGGTTTGCTATCGTGAATAGCAATTGGAGCTATGTCCATCCAGCTTATGTAAGAGGTGAAACCGCATGTATTTTAATCATCGTAAATTCGGTGAACGGGCGAATACATTCAGCTTGATCCTCATTTTCAACGCACAATTTTGTGCTCCGATGAGGCCCATTTTTACAGACTTTATAAGCTGTAAGGAGAGTGCTTAAGAAACATGATTTCTGACTTCTTCGTTCCTCAGTTGGATGGCATTGACGTGAAAGAGCTTTCAACAATATGGCGCAAGACTATCAATTTATTGCGGGAAACATTTGCTGAGCTCATAATTTCGGGTAATGGACCTGTGAACTGGCCTCCACTTTCAATGGGAATATGTGAAGTCACTAGTTACTATGCCGATAATGTGGAGACGTTAGACGATTTGGTAGTCAACATTCGCCGTGTTATTGCTGGTATACGGCCCCAGTTGCTCGATAAAGTTGTCGAAAATTCGACTTCAAAATTGCGCTTAATTTGAGCCAGCTGTGGTACGTATTTGCCCAAAGTTATATTTAAGCACTAATGTCATTCAATTATTTATTACAACAAGCCAATATTGTAGACATACATATATATTGGCTTCAAGTATTTTATTTCGTACTGAATTCATATATGTACCTCTAAAAAAAACACCTTTGTCTTGACGTTTTGAGACTAGAGTTGGTATTGCAGTTTGGGTAGATCAGTCGTATCCAATTAACCAATATACTGCCCCTGATTCGAGCACGGACAGTACAGTCACTTCGACTTTATTCAGCACAAATTTGATTTCCACTAGCCTGTCTATCACTGTACCTCAATTTATAATACATGGAAAGCGAATGTCTCCATAACAAGACTGACACATAATAGTCTAGTCGAAAATTGAGTCAAACGTTGTCGTGCTTCACAAAGACTCAGCCGTCAATGAAGATACGAAAACATTCATTCCCTAATTCAATATCAAGCCTGAGCTTGGTCATTTAAGAGAACAATTTCTTTGAAAACTGTACGTAGTTGTTAATCTTCATCATCCGTAACAAGTTCAATGTTTCCTTGAGAGAATTTTATGATTTCTCTATGCTTTTATTTTTTGAAATGCACTCTTAATTGATATTTTTATGTTTGGTAACATCGCATTTAAATTTTTCAGGTATGTAGTTTAATAAAAAAAGTCTATGTAATTATAGACAAATTTGAATCTTAGTAGTTCCTAAACAAAAGCTCAAACGCGGTTGATTAATTTTTTTGTTAAATAAACAACAACGAAAGGACTTGGTCCTTGATCATAAATAATATTCCTTTCAACCGTTCCTGCTTTCATCTTTTTGAACAACTTAGCAAAGTTCTCAAGGCCTTATGATATGTTTTTAATGAAATCTGTCAGAAATTTCCCGGGTAACAAGGACATTGTCGTCCGGGTAACCGCTACCTGTAGTTTTAACTTTTCAACTCAGTAGTAGAGATGAATTGAGAAGAAATGGAGAAAAAAATCTCTGATTATTAAGCTCAAAGTAGAATTTCACGAACCGTTGTCTCCGGGGAAGGAATACCTACGTATAGATATGTAGGTATACATCTTGTGTATATAGAGGACAACAATTTGTTATAAATATTTCCTAGCTCGCTATTGTCGTCAGAATGCGTAGAATCTACTATCGTCAATATACAACACCTTTGAGTTAACAGGATAGTCGAGGCGTTTACTCGAGTACCCTAGCGCCCCGGAAAGACTCTTGCTGGTTTAATGTCATCGTGTTGTTCCAGGTAGGATAACGGTGTATTCTTCCGCTTCCTGCCTAGCCGCCATTCAATGTCGCGGTGACGGCTGCTGGTTATACTGCCATTGCGTCCGTTCCTTCTGTTTTTTTACGAAACTTTTCGCTAACTTTTACGTGCTTTTCTTCTTCGGCTTTTTTTTTTTGCTCTGGATTGAGGCAGAGACATTAATTTGGAAAATTCATAAGGCAGCGGGTATACGTACGTGTGCAAGTGTGTTCACCCGAACAAGTGAGTGAAATAGTGAGTGAAAGAATGAGCGTTCAGAAGACGGCCTATGCCTCCAGCATAAAGTGTAGGCAAAGTCGTGTCCCTTAAGTTGATGATTTATTATGGTTTTCTCTGTTTTCTTCCACATTTCTTCCCTTCTAACCGTTCGGAACGTTAAAGATATTGCAAAAAGACGATTCTTTATCATGAAACCCCAAGAGGACATGACTTTGGTTAACAGAAAACGCAGCGAGGAAGAGAAAAAAAAATGAAGAAACGTCCTCGTGTACGTTTATTTTGTCGGCTTCATTTCCACAGCACTGAAGTGAATTAACTTTTCAACAATTTTAGGAAGGACATTCTTGTTTTTTTTTCCGGCTTAACCCTTTGGTGATTTAGGGTGGTCCCTTGTCTCTGGTACAGCTGGTGGTAGGGTGGTTGGGTTGGGCGAAACAATTAGACAAGAAGTTGACGGGAATACTTAAGTGGGTTCTGGGGCATGTTTTTTTTTTAATGACGAGCAAGCATAATGAAAATTTCATTTATTTTTCTTGTTCGTTCTGCCTTTTGGAATATATTTGAGAATTTTTGTGTAATGGTAAATTACGGGAGACCTCCTTACTTTTGTGTGAGTTGGTCATGAAGCCTTTATTCATGATGAGCATATTATGTGATATTTCATGCTAAGTACAGACATATTTAGTAACACGAGCTATTGGGCAATATTGGATGCACAGGTCTATTACAGAGACTCTTGTAACCCCATTTGCTTTTTAACTAACGAGAGTGTTACAATGTTTGAGGATGTTGCGACGCAAATTTCCCAACAACTTATCTGTAACCAACAGTATATTGGCCTTTTTAATGCGCTCATGTCAGTTTTCTCCGACGAGCTATTAAGTTTTTATAGATACCTCTTACAAATATCCAAAATTTGACATTAAGGCTTAGGTATTCTTATATTGAAGGTTTTTTTTTTCGTATTTTCCTTCAAAGATATTTGCATTACATGTTACAAGTTGCATATAGATTAAAAATAAAGTTTTGTTTTTCAGAAGTAAGATATTAAATATATCAAATCTCTGTAATAAAATACTGTGCGATAACTAAAATCATTGTAAATATATTGCTACGGAATAAATAAATATCTATCTATCTAAGGCTTAGGTATGCTAAATTTAAGTTAGCAGTTGTTTTGCATTTTTCTTATATCCATAATGAGGCACCGACGTCAATCGTAGTTGATTTCGGTGATCCTTAAAGCATAATTTTTAGGCAAGTGGTCAAGCTTTGTTGCTCGAAGAACCTTCTTTTAAAAAACTGTTGAATACAATTTTGCTTTGGTAGATGGTATACTGAATCGGTGGATTCGACTCTTTCTCTAATTTTATGGTTCAGTTCTTACAAAATATTTTCAATTTACTTTAAATAATATCCTTTTCTTTCATTTGCTGGCGAAACTACCCGTGGTACAGGAGAGCTGAAGCTGCTTTCAATTATCTACAGTGGTATGCGAGTCATTTCCCTGTTTAAGCGATAGAGGATTACTGAAGTAAAGGGCTATACATTGCTAAGGACAAATACTGTAAAATAAAATGTTGACGAATCGTAAAATAAAATGTGGTCAATCCTATCCTTGGGTTTTCGTTTGGTTTTTCTTATAAGTTTTTGTAAATTTGAGCTCAGAATCCAATCTAGGACTCACTAAATCAGGATACTCTCTAGGTCAGGAATATATTGACTACGCGGATTTAGATGTTCTTTAAAATGAAACGACATACTTTCATATATGTATATTTTTTCGAGTTTATTTGAACCATCAAATTTTTTTCCAATACTTTGTCCGAGAGTGTCACTATTAATAATGACATTTTGGGCTCTTTTTATCACATTTTCCGACCAGTGAAAATCGCCCAAAACGAGTCATTAGATAGGAGGTAAGCCCATCTTTCAGAATGTCTATTATCGTGCGGTTGCAGATGCGTTCTCACCGTTCTGTTGGAACGGTTCGGGATAGTAAAAACTCTTTGATAGTGGTTCTGTATCGCTCACTTGTCACAGTAACCGTGTTACTCACGACATCCTAAAAAAAATTAATCCCAACGCACTTTGCAGTGGCTTTGAAAACTTTGCAAACTTTGTTTGTTGACGTATATTTCCATTTGACAATGGGCCTTCCCTTAGATGGTCTGCACTTGGAAAAAGAAAATCTTAGAGCCTTTCAACAAAGTGCCCTGCGGAGATGAAGGTGTAATGGTCTATTGCGTGTCATGTCACCTGGTCGACGTTAACAATTCATCTGCTATTTAGTCATAGCGGCGACATTCCCATCGGGATGAACACTACGAGGCCTCCCTTGCATCTTCCTCTTAGATCACATTTTTTTCCAGTCTCTTCGAGGCTATATACCTTAAGGGCTAACCATAATAGGTAGAAGCAAGCAGAAGCTTATGTCTTAATTGTTTTCATTCGATTTGTTTATTTCTGGCAATTTCTGTCAAAAAATTTTGGATAATTCCTTCAAAAAACTTACTCAAATGTTGAAACAAAGTGATCACTCGTTTTGTTATGGATTCTCTATTTGGGCTTTAGATGTACTTAAAATTAACACCAGCTTTCAATGCAAAATCAGTTTCTCAGGTGACCTTCTTAACGACGGTTATGTTACGCGTATAGAAAAGCCAACGTTCCTCAAGGTGTGACTGGTCAAGTGTTTATATTGCTGGTGTTATTGGCTTTTTAAGAAGATGACGATGGGGAAGCGTGCGAGATTAACCTTGTAGCAATGGATAGTCTTAAGTCATGGTTTATTTAATTTTGATGGTGCCCTTAAAGATTGACTTAGTTTACTCTTTTCAATAAATTTCAAATCGTGAACTCTCATCCGTGAATGCATATGTTTACGAGGAGTGATCCAAAAGTAATGTAATCCAGTCCGCATAAAAATCCGTGGGTAAAAAAAGTAAACGTGGTAAACGTAAAAAAAAAAAAAAAATACCATGATTCCCAGCAGGTACATTCATAAGAATACGAACCGTCGCAGAGGGATAACATCAAAATGTAGACAAACGTCATAAAGTACGTCTGCTTGAAAAAAAACTGTCTACCAAGGACTTGGTGAAAACATTGGCGAACTCTGCTCCTTCCCGGGCCAAGGAGTTTAAGCTGTGCAGAATATCCATTGAAGATAAACTTCGTGATGGACGCCCATCCACATCCCTCACTGAAAAAAAGCCGAGGATGTTGTGCTGGCAAATCAAAGAGTGACCATTCAGTCTATAAGTAGCTGAAATCACAGGGATATCATATAGCAGCGTACCTCGTCATATCCTTGCAAACCTCGTTCATATGAGGTCTCTTCTCTTCGCATTGAATACAGAGAATCTTAACCGATGAGCAAAACAAAAAAAAACAAACCCTTCTAGGATGAAATTCGAGAAATCCCAAGCAGGTCAGGAAATGTTTTTGTTACGTTTCATTTCCAAGGACGAGACTTGCATCCACCAATTGACCCTGAAACGAAACAACAATCGTAAACTTGGAAGCCTGTTCACCGCCGCCAAAAAAATTCGAAGTGTCAACTTCGGCGCGAATGGTTATGGCATCCGTTTTTTTGGGACGCTGAAGGAATAATTATGGTGGAATATTTGGAAAAGAGACACTTTTTCGGGATTTAACTACGCATACCAAATAAGACGCGGCAAACTGGGAACTGTTACGCTGCTTCACCAAGACAATGCATTGGCTCATAAGGCCGCAGTTGTGATGGCTACTATTCAAGAAACAGGATTCGAATTGCTGGAACACCCACCCTATTCGCCAGAACCCATCCGAGGTAAGAAATTTGAAGACGGTAGCAAAGTTATGGCCGCTGTGAAGATCCAAGTTTATCGATTTCAAGTTAGTTAGTGTGATTTGCCGTCTTTATGTACATAATCCGTAAGTTTTTGATGTTTTGAAAATGTCTATTCGTCAAGTTATGGCCCGATATGTATCTGAAAGTCATCTAAAATGACCTTGTCCTGCATGAATTCACATGGAGCACAAATGATGTTATATTTCTTTTATAATGGCAAAATTAAAGTAAAGCTTGTTCTTTTTAGAGGTTTGGTTCTTAAACTGTCAACGCTGTTTCTGCGCATTGCCAATTTCAAAGCTGAAAGTTGATTTTTAGTTAATAATAGATTTATGCCATAACAATACATGCAATTTGTTTAAACTTATTTTGAAAACAATGATTCTGTTCGCCAAACTTATCTGCGCTACGTCCATTTTGACATTCGATCGTCATAATCGTCTGTCTGAGCAAATTATTCGGAACACGATGAATCGTTTTCGCAGCACGTACCCTCTAGTAGATAATACGCATCCCTAAAGACGTCAAGCAGCGCGAAGAGAAGAACTTATTGCCGTTGTGGAGCGCAAGTTGAAGAGAATCCGAATGAGTCGATTAGCAATCGTGCATAGCAATTCGAGTTATGCCCATCCATTTTTTGGATGATTTTACGGAAAGATATTGGCTTGAAAACTAACTTATGCAAAAGTTTAAAGCGTGTGACAATTATATGCGTCAAAGGTTTGGTGAATGGGTCGAAAACGTGATTCAGTTTGATCCTCATTTTCATCGCAAATTTTGTTCTCCGATAACACCCATTTAGGGTTAAATGGATATGTAAACAAGCGAGATTGCCGAATTTGGAGTGGAGAAGACCAATAAACCTTTGTCGCGACGTAAGGACGTAAGTCACAACCAATAAAGCTCACTGTGTGGTGTGATTTATGGGCTGGTGGCCCATATTCCTTTAAGGACGATGCCGGCCAGAACATGATTTCTGACTTTTTCGTTCCTCAGTTGAATGGCATTGACGTGACAGATCTTTGGTGGGAAACATTTGCTGAGCGCATAATTTCGCATAATGGACCTGTGAACTGGACTCCATGATCCTGTGACCTCACACCTTTAGACTACTTTATTTGGAGGTATGTGAAGTCTATGATAAACCAGAGACGTTGAACGATTTAGAAGTCAACCTTCGTCGTGCTATTGCTGATATACGGCCTCAGTTGCTCGATAAAATTGTCGAAAATTGGACTTCACGATTGCGCTTTACTCGAGCTAACTATAGCGTGCATATGTCATATTTCTCATATATATATAAATACATATATATAATAACTCTAATATCATGAATATTAATCTTAGTATTAAGTATTGCATTTCATATTGAATTTGTATACCTCTAAAAAACACCCTTTAATATTAGGGTAGATCAAAAAATAATGACATTAGCAATGTGTGGCATTGGATGAAGAAGTTTAAAAGCGAAGATACAGAAAATACTGATAAACCGAGAAGCGGCCGGCCAATAACATTAGTCACAGATTCAAATCGAGAACGTGCTGATCAATTGAGTCGAGAAGACAGACGCATTACAGTTCAGAATCTTGCAAACGCATTGAACATTTCGTATGGCTTTGCCCAAGGAATAATTGCTGACTTTGGACCAATGAAAGAGAACTTAGGTAATATAGGGTCCGCCAAATAACTTTTTTTTTTTTTGAAAATGCTATAAAAAAAGACTACTGAATATTTTCTCAAATTTCTTTTTTTATTTGAAAGTACAATCCTTCCGTTTAATAATGGAAAATAATTTCATTCAAATGGCTGCCTCGGCTGGCCATGCAGTAGCCTACACGATCGGTCCAATTTTTAAGCACATTATCGATTGTGTGCAGCTGTATTTCACCAATGGCTTCGCGAATATTGTCCTTTAAAGCGTCAATTGTCTCTGGCTTGTCGGCGTAACACTTATCTTTGACGGTACCCCACAAATAATAGTCCAACAGTGTCAAATCGCAGCTCCGAGGTGGCCAAACGACATCAGCTCTGCGGCTGATAATGCGATCTTCAAAAACAGGGCGCAAAACATCGAGTGTAGCTTCGGCTGTGTGGCACGTAGCGCCGTCCTGTTGAAACCAAATGTTGCCAATATCCTCCTCTTCAATTTTTGTGAACAAAAATTCGTTCAACATGGCCCGATAACGTTCGCCATTGACTGTAACGGCCACTCCTTGCTCATTTTCGAAGAAAAATGGCCCAATTATGCCTCTGGACCAAAATCCGCACCAAACAGTGGCTCGTTTTGGGTGCACCGGCTTTTCAATGTATGCGTGCGGGTTTTCTGTGCCCCAAATGCGACAATTTTGCTTGTTTACATACCCGCCAAGATCAAAATGAGCTTCATCTGAAAAGATGATTTTTTTGGCAAAATCGGCATCTTCTGTAAGTCGATCGCAGGCCCACTTAGCGAAGCGAAAACGCATTGGATGGTCAGTTGGCTTCAACTCCTGAACCAATTGGACTTTGTATGGCGTCATACCAAGGTCTTTATGCAAAATTCGTCTCAATGATGTCTCCGAAATGTTCAATTGTTGAAAACGACGGTGAATTGATGTTGATGGCGCTTCACGCACACTTTCTGCCGCAGCAGCAATATTCTCGGGTGTACGCACTGTTTTTGGCTTTTCACGCTTTGGTTTATCGATGAGGATGCCAGTTTCTTTCACTTTTTTCACAAGATAACGAACATACGGAGCTGACGGTGCTTCTCTTCTTCCAAAATCCGTACGCAATTTTCGCACACATTCTGCAACATTACCATGATTTTCAAAGTAATGTCGCAATATTTCCCAGCGTTGTTCAAGCGTATACACAACCATATTCGTTCAGCGGAAGGATAAAACTAATTATCTGTCAAATCAGACATGAGCTAAGTGTTACCATTCACGAAATAAGCACTACTTGAAAAAAAAAAACGTTAGATGGCGGACCCTTTATGTTCATTACTAAAGTAAACACAGGAGGCATTGCTTTTGATCTACCCTCGTACATATATTAAATCAAATAAATTTACTTTCAGAACCACAAATTGGATTATCCTGAATCATACTCTCAGTATGCACTGTTGAAAAATATTACAATATACTTAGGGCTAGACCTAATATCAAAGCACGCGCTTTTGCATTGGTTTATTTCAATAATGCAACCACAAAAGTTTGAAAAATGTTTTTGGTTAATGGCATCTCATTTGATAGTGTGGTTCGGAACTGTAATTTGCTGTCTATAGAAAATAGAATGAAAAACATGGAAAAATAACAGCTAGGCTCAAATGGATGTTAGAAGCATTTTCTTGTTGTTTTTCCAAGTACCACAATTGAACGTACACAGTCAATTACCATTTGTAAACAGAACCTACCGCGGGTCGACATTTGTTTAGCAAAACTGCGACCGAGAGGAATAACGTAAATGTTCTCAGAAATAACGTAAATATCCTCTTTATAGTTGAAGTTTGAATAAACAACGCTTTTATTAATTTTTTCAAATATATTTTATATTTTTTTAGTTTGTCTTGTTTTATTTGTTTCTGTTTTATCTGCATATGTTCAGTCTTTGTATAAGAAATAACATTTTTTATACTTTATCATACATTTTTTTAAATATTTGTTTTCTTGTTGCCTTGTTTAATGTACAAATATGCGTTAGGTTTAAATTTATCTTTTGTGTGTATTATATAAATAAAAAGAATATCCAAATTTACAGGCGCAGGATGGAAGTTGAAAATAACAAAAATATTTTATTTCTCTGAAGTTTGTTTTTCTATTTTTATTTGTATTTTATTTAAGTTTACCGTAGCTTAAGCATAAAAAAATCATTTTTAATAGGTTTCCATTCTTCATATACAAGGTGTAAAATGGGATTTAGTTTCTTTTTGTTTGCTTTAATTTTGTATTTTATGGCACCAGCTATCGGCGTGTCTGTTAATTATTTTATTATATATTTATTTACTTACAAGTACCTATTGTATCATATATTCATATATAATCAATAAAAAATAAAATAACTAAGAGTACAAGTAAGTGGTATATATTTCCCCAATAAAAGTTATAAACAAATTCTTTTTATTTCTGTACATATGAATTTATTTTTTTAGAAGTTATCGTATTTAATATAGTTATTTAAAAAAATCGTTTGGGAACCTGAAATAAAGAATCAATAAATCATTACTATTATGTTAAGATTAAATTTAAACTTTGTTTTGAGAGAAAGAACCCTACATAATTTTTTTGTTTAGTTTATATATTTATACGAAATGGTTTATTTGAAATATCTAACTATAAGTATTTACAGTGTTATATATTTTTTTTATTTGCTTCTATGTACACTGGTTACCTTTTGTTCATTTTTTTTATATTGTCATTTTGTTCTTTACAAACTAAAACTATTAAGAAAAGTCATGAAATTTAAAAAAAAAAATGGAGGAAATAAATTAGAACAAAAAAACAAATAAATGCGCTTTAGCTGCTTAAAGCAGGGGGAAAAGTCGCTTTGGTTGGTAAGTTGTTTTTTTCAGTTAGGGAGCAAATTAATTGGTAATAAACGAAATGAATTAAAAATACGGCTTTTTTTTATTAAACGTGCTTGTTTTGGTCTTTTTCATGATGTCATATAAGGCGTTCGAATATAGACGTTTAGGCCTAACCTAGGCGATTAAATAGGGTAAATAGTAGCTTAAGTAAGAACTACGTAAAACAATATTTGCCGCAAGAAAAAAGTCAGTCAGGATACATGGCGCATCAAAATTATGTTATGAATGCCTTACAATCGGTGTTAAGTACCTATACGCTAAGGTTGGAGTCACAAAAAAAAGTTTTTCACAGCGATAGATAGCATAGAGGATATAATAAGTTCGTTCAAAAATTCGTGGCCATTAATAGCATTCATGAGATTCGCTATGACTAATTACTAAACCGATAAGATTTCGAACCTCTCAAACCTTGTCGTCACTTGACGACTTAGTCAGTGTGTCACCAATTTTCGTAAACATTGTAGACATATTAGTACTCGCAGAAAATTAATATAGATTATCAATATAAACGTACTGTGCTCTATTTTTTAATTTCATGTGGCGAATCTGTCAGATCTGCAACGATGAAAATCAATAATGTAAAGTGTCTAGTGGGAGATTTTCAACTTTAAATTTCGAATGTTCGAAAACCATTTTTGCAGGTCTTTGATCGCGATGAGTCATTGATTGGAAACATACTGCGCATTCGCGTTTGAGCGCTCAAATTCGACACGAAATTACGCGAAATTGGAGTAATTCCCTAAAAAAAGATCTAAAATGATCAAAATCATCTGTGCACAGTATTTTGAAAAAAAAATGAATGTTCCACCCATACAAAACCAATCGTGCAAGGTCTAAAGGGAAGTGACTATCCTTTGCGAGAAACCTTCACAAGAACAATGCTCGAACGTTTTCGAACAGCACGAACGCTTGGCAACATATTGTTTAGTGATGAAGCACATTTTCATATCGACGGCAATGTAAATAAAAATAACTTGCATTACTGGTGCCCAAACAATCCTAAAAAACGCCGTCAAAAACATTTACATTGCCCCAAAACGATGGTATGGTGTGCAATTTCTGTACGAGAGATAATTGACTCTGCTGAAGCGAATTGCCGATTGATGGATGAGTTTCTTTTCCCGCAAGTGCAGCTGTTCTCCGGGCACAACAACAGAATACTATTTCAGCAAGACGGTGCTACACCACACACCGCTAGCATCTAGATGGAGAAGCTAAGGGCTATTTTCCCGAACGAATCAGTAAGTATGGAAACATACCCTGGCCACCTCGTTCTCCGGACCTCACACCATGCGACATTTTCTTATAGGAAATCAACTCAAAAGTTTACAATAATAATCCTCGAGCAACTCAGACCATGCAAGAAAATATTCGCCGCGAAACTGCGGGCATTGAACCAGCTCTTTGTTCACACGTTATTGCAAATGTAAGGATCTGGCTGCAAGAGTGCCTGGAAAGAAACGGGCGTCATTTAGAAGATATTGTTTTTCAAAAATAAAATCTGCAACATGACTGTACATTTTTCCAAAATAAAGTATTTATTACCTACAATTTTCAAGTTATTATTTATTTTATTTCAAACTTGAAAATTTTCCATTCGACACCCGTTATATGGTAAACATACGAGTACTATCAGTGTAAAGAAATTGTTTAAAAACTAGAAAGTTGGATAAAGCGGCATTTATGATGAACCCCGCTCAGGACGATTTGTTAATTTTGACAACGACGTTCTTAAAAATCTTGCAGAGTCTGAGCCACAATTAACAGTAGATCAGATCGTTGAAATCATGGATTCATATCATGGAACAGTCTTTCGTCATTTGAGAGAGATTGGGAAAGTATTGAGTTTGAAAACTGGGCACCGCATGAGCTATCTGTCGCCAATTGCCAGCAGCGAATCAACATCTGCACTTCCCTTTAATTGCGCTTTGAAAGAGAGCCATTTTCAAAATGTTATGATAACTCTAGACCGCATTCGGCTCGAAAAACGCTGCAAAAAATGAGTGAATCTCTCCGGACATTGCCCTAATTGATTATTACTAAATTAAATAAATTCTAAACAGGATGTGCAAAATTAACTTTCAAGTGTTTCTGCATCAAAACCAAAGTCTTTCTACAGAAATGGAATTAAAATGGCGAGAAATTGAAGATAGAGGAGGAAAACATATCATTGGTAAAATTGGTAAAATGTTGAATTGTGTTTTATTTACACTATTTAAAAATTTACCGAAAATGCGCACGAACTTTTGAACCGACCTGATATTTGAAGAATATTTGAATCATGAACAGAAGAAAGGAATGTGCTTTCACATACGAGTAGAATAAAGAGGCCTGAATCGCAAGATATTTTGACAACTTTTCGATTTTTAATATGTATTCAGACGAAGAGTAATTTAATTGACTTTCCTCAACTAAAGATTGCCTAATAAGAGGGACATAGCTCTTAAACTGATTGTTTGGATTTAAGACTCTTTTGGACTATCGCCATGCTATTCCGAAAATTGTGCCAATAACTTCTTGTAGAAAAGGCTAGGTTTTTCAAATCCAATTTTACTTTATTTTTGGCTCACGGTAAAGGATATGAAAATGCTCAGTAATATTAGTGCTCATAATTTTATTTGGTTGGTCCTGTTTGTATATTTGTGCACAAAAGACGCAAAGCCTTTTATTGTACCCACTACAAACATCGATATCATCTATATCCGAAAAACCTTTGAGAACTTCTTATTCCTGGTTCATTACAAATAATGCTTTCATGAGACTGTTCTTTGCAATGTCTTTGAATTCTGTGATGAGTTTGACAATTTTTATTTATTCTAAATCAATTAAATTTGCTGTATATCGATACTAAGTACTTGTATCTTTCAATCTTTGCGCTTTAAAAATATTTTATTTTTTATTTATGTTTGTATTTAAAATGTTAATTCTAACGAATATTGTATTCGCATCCCTTGTTTCAATTTACTTTGTTTAATCTACAGATTTTCCTCTTTTTTTTTTATCTATGTAAGTTTTATAATATTAATTTTATTCTGGCGAAAAAATAAAAACAAAATTAAGTAGTTTATGCTTATCTTAGATACTATAATATAGACTTCTTATTTGATTCATATCTACAGCTAGTTAACACCTGTAGTTGTAGTTTACTTTAGCAGTATAAAAATTAATAACAATAGTTTCTCTCTTTATCATCCTCTCTTATCCTCTCTTGTTATAGTTCACATAGTTGGTGAAGCGATTGGTGTTACTGGTTTAAACCTTTTGAACTGTTTCGTATGTTTGTGTGTGAGTGTTTGGTTTACCATAACTGTTTGTATGTCTGGTTAAAACAATAACGAGTCTTGTTATCCTTTAAGAGTCATACGTAGACGACATGTGGCTTTGTCATCGTATGTGTGTCCGGGTACTCGTAGTGATCGAACTTTTCGTAGAGATGTTCGGGTTCGTCGAGGGCTTCTTTGACCGGTAACTCCCAGGGCTTTAAGGCACGATACTCATTGGCAATTGCCTGCGCGGCCAGATATCGTTCCAATTCGAGCTTATCGACCTGTGGATGCGTTTGGAAGTGATGATGATGGGGCGGTTGCATGATGCGATCGTGAACGTTGACCACTGCTTTGACAGCACGCCGATCTTGGAGAAGTTTTCTTCTACGCTTGACGAATCGCAGATAGAAGATAATGCTTGCGCCGGTCATAACAACGAGTAGGCAAGTGAGGACTGCGCACACGATGGTGACGATGTGCGCGGGGCATGTGATTTCGCTTTCGGACATTGAGTAGAGTAAACGTCGCGTTCGTTTGTTATCTTGCCAGATATCGCAACCGATACGATCGTTATCGAGTTTAAGATAGTTCGAGTGGGTGTCTGGTCGTGAATGGTTTTCCGCGGCACTTTGCTGGTTTGCTGGTTCGTCGAAGTTGCCGGTGACTAAACGCCATAGCCAGAGGAGTGAACAATTACATTGAAGTGGATTGTCACCCAGGTATAGGCGTTGTATCCTGTCAACAGGGAATTGTGCCGCATCGATGGTTTGGAGATTATTGCCTTGCATGGAGATCTCGTTGATATTTGGGTTGCCTTGGAATAGTCGCATTGGAAGGTCAGAGAACAGCGGGTTATAGTTCAAATCGAATGACTGCAAGTGAGTGTTGTCGACAAATGCTCTGAAAGTAAATGAGTAAAGGATGAGGAATTAAAAATCTTAATAATGTATATTTGATGAAAAAGTATTTAAAATATCATAACTTTCCGTGTGGTGGAAGTTCACATTTTGTTTGACCCGTATATGCGCCAGCCATACGCTATACATATGCTATATATATGTGTTTAGGGGTTCACGTGGAAGGAAGGGCATTCGTACACTGGAGTAATGTGAAGTAGAATAAAGAAGGCTGTGGATGTGGCCTGGAGGACCTGCACCTGCTTCGAAGCTGTAGCTTATGAATGTTTGACAAGGTAACCGAGACAAAAGGAAGAGACGGATATTTGTGTTGCATTTGTATTTGCGCAACTTTGTCACGTATGCGAATTAATTAATTGAAAGGATGAATTCCAATTCACTTGAAATTGGATGTAGAGACCTTAGAGAGCGGGGAGGGACAAGGATTTTTAATTGAAGCAAAGTTGCCCACGTAGTACATACATATGTGAGTATGTATTTTGTGAATCCCAAGAAATTGTAGAAATATAACAGAGCACTGTACTGATTCGTGCACTCTCGAAATGCTATTTTCCTACAGGGAATAAGCAATCTGAACTATGCAGTTATGGGAATTCTAAGTTCAGTTTCCTAAAGCAAATATCTTTTTGCCAAGGACAAGACTAAAGCTTGTCTAGACTCGGAAATTGAAATTTATGCAAAAACTCTCTTAATATGATTGAATTTTTTTCGACTCATATTAAATGGTATGCTATGCAGCGCTCTGGAGTATACATTAATGTGTTTCACCTTAATCAAAAAGAAACACTTTGACATTTTTTTGTAAAACAAATTTCGTTTCAACAAAGGTTTATTTTATGGCATATTTTTATTTAGAAAGGGGAATTAAACAGGTCAAGGCTTATCCTACATCAATAAATCCACTCCACCGACCGATTTTTTTTATATTAACGACTTGTCTACTTGAAGACAAACTGCCCTGACCCACTCCCTCCAATTCTATGAATTTTCAAAATACCACCCCAACATTCTCATTCATTAATTAAAAAATCTCCAAACCCGTACTCATCCGCCCATAAATCTCAAAAATTACCTAATGACTCTACTCATAAGCAAATTATTTGCGTAATTCACAACGAACCTGTCGCTACGTCGTGAATCGAGACACCTCTCCATTAGCATTGCCATAAAGTTATGATAGATCCACCCACGCCCGTTTAATGGTCTTCTCTTTGATCGTCACACTATGCATTCACCATTCCAGATGGGGTTATTAATAATTCCAGATATTTCGGGGTAATTAAAAATCATCCTTCCCCCTAGCACCACTTCGACACGTTTATCTGTCAGAAGATGCTCAGGAAAGCAAGCATCCGTTCATTCCACTTGTAATCTCATGAAATATTGCCTTATGATATCCGTATTAAATGTATCTGGTATCTGTACATATGACTAATTAATGGGGTTCTATGTTCGCCTGTCAGATGGACACTTAATTACTGACGTTACATGTTTGTATTTCGCAAACACACACTTGAAATTTCGCCCATGTAGATTCTGGTTGTTTTTATGATAGTTTTCTGTAAAATGATTTTTTTTCTTTTCAATTTTGTAATTTTGAATTATTTCGAAAGCTCAGGATGATGTGTTCCCCGTATGCTAATTGCTCAACTACTTCACACTGGTGAGTACTGGAATGGACACTTGAATTCGTTTTACGACTGTCATTATATCCTTAGTAGAAAAGGGATATCCTTTTTACGGATGTTATTCTCTATTCAAAGGAATGGTATTTTGTAATTATTTTAAAGTAGGCTTCTGATTTTCCATATGGCGTTTGTCTAATGTAAAATGGAGGGATTCGACACATTCTGCGGTCCCTGGTACCAGCGTCCCTTATTAAAATTGTAGAAGGAAAATTGTTTTCATGAGATATTCTAATGGGCTTGTAATTTGAAGGGATTCTTTGGCAAATGTAAGTGTTTATGGATGTGTTGTTGAAGAAGAAAAGATACAGAGGATGTGCATATTCGAATGGGTTTAGTGCGGAAGAGTTAAATGGGATGAAAGTAGGCAAAAAGGAATGCCACTCTATACGTAGACAAACCTAAATGGATTTTATTTTGTAGGTTACTCATTCTGAAAAAGTGGGGATATGGCTGGCCGTTTGTATGTCTTATATAAACTTTCCTGAAACCCCTGCGCCGATGCCTTGGTGTCGTACCTGTTTTTCATCCGATTGCTCGCTATCTTGATCTTTTCTCGAGTTCTTTGATGGGTATTGAGAATTCTTTCTCTAAGGTCCGATGAATTTTGAGCTTTAATATTTTTCCGTTAACAAAATAATAACATAGGAACAAAGGTAACGCTTTTTAACCCAAAAATAGGGATATCTCATCCCCAGAAGCATTTGCTAGTGATATTACTTTGTGATATATGTAATTTCATTCTAAATATCCTGCCTTATAGATTGAATAAATTTAAGCCTCACAAGTTGAACAATAGACTCGATAGTTACTCTCAAATACTGATGTCAACATTCCCTGGAGAAAAGCTGAAGCAGCTTATAAATATAAAAATAAAAATAATAGTAAACTATTACTATTATTACCGGCGGTTGGAAACTCGGACGTTCTGAGCCTCGTTAACAACCCTTCGCCAAGCCTCCATGTCATGAGTGTCTTCCTTCCATGTTCCACTGTTCTATTCCATCGCTTCAAGGTTCATTCTTAAATTGTCTTCGCATCTACGACGCGGCCCTCTGGGGGTCTTTTTCCTACGATTTTTTCACTCATTGTTCTTTTGACTGTTCGCCCACTGTCCATTCGTTCTACGTGTGTTACACATCTAAGACTTCTTTGTATTGTAAATATGTAGTATTTTTTATGGCTCAATTTTCAATGAAGTTATTTATGTTTCGTTACGATTGATCCATTTGTTTATCAAATCTGCTAAATCGAGGGTGGGAATATTCTGTTGACAACCAGCGGTACCAGTTGCTGAAAACGTGTAGCACCAAAACGAGTTCTGTGAGATTTGTTGGCGCCAAAAATTCTGTGAATCACGGTTCGACTTCCACCAGCAAGCAAGAAGCTTCACATCAGGTGTATTCTGGCTGGATGATGCAGATGTGATCAAAGTTATTTTTGTTGTTCCATATGAAACAAGCACTACTTACCTCTGTATACAGTGAATGAAATGAAACTAAATAATCATCTACTATCAAACTTAAACTCGTAATGAACGTACCATACAATGGAAAAGCTGAACGAAATGATTCATAACAATCGCCGAATCACTTGTCAGTCAGATAATGCCAACATTTTTCCACTTATTTTGAACACGAAACATACATATGATAGCAAAATTTGTTCCAAAACCGTTGAATCTAATCTAAGACAGCCTCAAACTTCTCAGGAGATTTTAAATGTAGCAGAAATTCCTATATAACAGGTTTACTGATTTAATGTCAAAATGAAGGTTTAATCATCTCAGTTGTAGCTCGGTAAGTGCGTTTTTGTGAAGGTTATGCTGACTGTGTTTTTCGATATTAACGATGAGTTCTTGGATACAAGCGCATCGGTCAACAGTATGTGCTTGTAACAAGTGCAACGTTGCTTGCATGAAGACCGAAAGGAAAAATGCATCTGTGGCGAAACAATTCAAACTATTCGCATCTTTAAATATCTGCTCAAAACTAGGCATTTTTTTTATTTTTCTTTTTTTTAAATAGGAGGGTAGTGCTAACAAATAACGTGGACCCTGTGACCAGTGTAGATCTATTGTGTAATTATTGTATAATTAGGAGTTTCTCTACCTTCTTAATAAAAGGATGTCCCTCGTACGAGCTGAGCTGATTCCCTCAGGAGTCATGATTTCTCTGAGGAGGATACGCTTCCTAAGATGGCAGGTGGTACCACTCACATAGTATGTGCTCTGCAGTTTCCTTGGCCTCTAGACAGAGTTGACACTCGTTTTCAGACGAGAGGTTAATTTTGTTAAGATAATATCTCAGACTACAGTGTCCCGAAAGGTAGATGACCAGTCTTCTGATATCGACTTTATGTTTAAAGATATTAATAGAGTGTTTGTTATCTAAAAAAAAATTAATCTCTGGCGCTCACCAGAGTTTGACCTTATGTCTTTTAGATAGGTCCTGCAGGGCATCGTGGCATTCCTTACTGGATTTTGAGTTCGTTCTATACGAGCCCAATGCTTTGAGCGCTGCTTGACTGTCTGATTGTACATTGATAGTTATGTATACCTCTTATGCCAGTCTCTTAATTTAGGTTGGCGCACGTCAGGATGGCATATAGTTCGACTAGGGCTCGTTCTCAGTGCCTTCGATATTTTCCGATTTGGTCCAAAGATTCCAGCGCCAATACGGAATCCATCTTGGAGGCATCTGTGTACCACCTGAGGCCAGTGACATTTAGCTAGGCATCGTCGCTTTCCCAACCTAAGCGGTTTGGGATCAGTTTCTCAAATCTTTTATCAGGGGTGAACGTGTGTGTGTTAATGGTGGTAATCATATCCAACTCAGGATATGATGGACAATCACGGATAATCTATTTCTGAACGGAGGAGTCTGATTACACTACGTACTCCTATCAGTGCCTCTTAACCTGCCGTTGGGTAAGTTGGCATATTGCCTGTAATGCCGGGACTTGCTAGACTCTGAAGGTGTTGAAGTTTAACTATTGTAGTTTTTTGTTTCTTTTTTTATCCACCATGTGGCAGGTTTAAGTGATGACAGGTCTTACTATAGCGATATATAACCAGTGGATTACCTTAGGTTTCAATCCCCAGGTAAGTGCGTTGACGGGCCCACGGGTCGCCTTTCCAAGTGTACGCATAAATGAGATAAGAACCACACGACGATGAATGAACTAAATCATCCGGTGTAGTTGAATTTAGCGTAATCTTAAACAGAAAAGATTCGGGTGTGAATTTGCTCTAATAAGGTCCTATGGTCCTCTACGACGAAGCGGCCCTAAGCATAATCGAAAATCTTCTCTTTTAAACGATTTGAAAGCACATTGCAAGGGCTATGTATAACGACTATAACCCCTAGAGGCATTTTTCTGTACTGTTTCCGAAAGACTATAAAAAAGGCAATGAAGATAGTATCCTGATAATTTACCACCACTTCCGCTCAAGAGCTAATGAGCTAATAGATTTTAGTGCCGCAGCGGATTCCCGCTGATGTTGCACTGAATAGCACGCCAATTGTTGGTGGTAGTCGTACGGTGCGTTGCGCTGGTAAGATCTTGTTAACCTTTGTTCTTATTATGTTAAATAGGGGATCTTTGGAGGCTGAACGCGTCATCACGCTTAGATGAACTTGAGAACTGACTGAGCCTTAGTGTGGTCTCGGGCATGCAAAGTGAGCGAGATGACAGTAAGAAGGGACCAAAATCACAAGTGCTAGTCAACTTAATTGACATATATTTCAGTTTAAAAATAAGCAGCATAACATAACATAGTTAAATTTAGAGGGTCCGCACAAGGCCAGTAAGACACATTAAATATTAATATATTGTCAAGTTAGATTTAAACATTTTCGTCTAGAAAATTAGAATATAATAAGAATAATTAAAATGAATAAGGAAAAAATATTTACATATATGTATAAGGCGGTCCAACCCGATGAGGACTAGAGCCGAAGCATCTATCAACTGCCGATTGCAGCGCTTTTAGGGACGTTTTTTCATACAAGTCTACTATGGATGCTTTAGTCGGTACCCCGCTGATGCGAATTACGATGTCAAAGACTTGGCTGTTGTGCGATTCGACCCCCGTATCATAGACGTGAGAATCCAACACACCAGCCTATGAGCCAGTGTCTCTAACACCCACGTTTTATAATCCCACGTATTCACTGCACTAACATATGTACAAAGTGGCGCAAAATGAATCACCCCATCGAAAAATGCAAAGGGCATCGTACGTCAATCATAATTGACATCGGTCACGCAATTGGGCATGTGGTCTGGTGAACATGTGGTTTCAACAAGACGCTGCAACTTCACACACAGCACGAGCTACAATGGATATTGTGAAGGAAGTATTTCCTGGTCGCGTAATCTCCCGTTTTGGCGATTTGGCACGGCCAGCAAGATCGCCCGATGTAACCATCCCAGACGTCGCGGGTTTATGCCAACAGGCCTCAGACAGTCGCAGCCCTTAAGGAGAATATTCGACAGGAATGCGAATCACCGGAAACTTACGAAAAATCATGGAAAATGCGATAGAACGGGAACAAATGTGTATCAACACTGGCGGCAGCTCTTGACCGATATCGTCTTTTTCACTTAACAAAAAAAATTGTATAGGTCCAAGATTTCCACCACTCAAAATCTTTTTTTCTTATTTAGTAAAAATGTAATTCAAAAACAAAATTGGAGGATTGATTTTGGGCCACTTTGTATTGTAGTTACCTCCTACTAGGAGGAACATGTCACACGTGACTGGTTCCTGTTAGAGGTGATCGTGATCTTCCATAAATAATTCAATTTAATAGACTGCAGTTCTATATAAGTCTACTCTTGATTTTCCTTCTGTCTATCTAGGTAATTATCAAATTTGTCCGATGATTTTAAAGAAGAAGTGTTTCATCCTGAGGTCACGATGCGGGTCATCAAACATGCAGTTATCGACAGGCTGTCGGATATTTTAAACCGCAAATCCTCAATGTGACCAGGTTTACTCAATACCCATATTAAAAACACATGCAATTAACAAAAGAGCAAAATCACCTCCCGCCAGTAGAACAGTCTTAAGCCAAGGTTCCTGTGAATCTAGTTTGTTCGACGTATCCTTAGTATCCTTAGTATTTAGCACGGAAGGAACCATAAATCCATGAGACGTTCTTTACCATTTATGAATTTTATAATCTGAATCCAACTTCTACTTCTAACATATACATTGTTGGCTTACTGGTTACATGAGTAGGAGTAATTGATACAAAGCTAACTGTTATTAGAATTGCTCTCATCTTAATAAGACCATATCATATAATTGGACAAAACAAGAGTCCAATCATTTCAGCCCTCAGTGTCTAATAGCAATTACATCCAGGCAACTAAAATTACATCAGACAGTCCCACAGCCATGGGTTGAAAATAACCAAGTCTGCAACTAACCATACCTAAGCTCTTTTTTGTTTCCGTGTTTGCTTCTTACGTTCACTTTTCCTCTTTCGCCACGATCTAATCAACCCCATTATCGATTTGCTTCCGATAGTTTGAATGGTGCCATCCCCACCACCGTCTGTTGATGATATGTCGTCATAAAGTTTGTGGTTTTCCAGTGCAATTGCTGATTTCACTTCTACTACATCACCCACACCTACAACCTAGAGTCGATGCCGGGAGCGATAAACGGAAAAGAATCGTTTTGTGATTGTTCTTTTGCTTTTGAGGTCGTTGGGTGGCGCAGCCGAGTGAAAGATCCGATTTTCTTTTCAATTCCAATGAAGTCAATCACGACAATTGCACATGTATAGTTGTGGAGGGATGTATGGTTGAAGAACTAGCAGACTGTGGAGGATCAGACAATAGTCGATGACTCGCTCTCATCCACATCGTCTCCATCGACGACGTTTTAATAAATATTTGACAAGTTTGCCGCTTTACCCCCTGGTCTCTTGCCTCATGCGTCCGGGATCCTGATATTCCATTGCCTCCCGCCTTCTGCTACACGAAGGAATAAAATCAAAATACGGAAGTTCATGTTTGCTCAAGGCAACCTCGAAAATAACCCCAACAGGATGTCTTGCCGTTCCCATCGGCTCACGGTGCACAAGTCTGACAGAATGTCGTTTGGCATGCATTGCAAATCACGTCCACTTGGTTGGCAGCTTCTTTGTGCTTAATGTTGAGCCAACATAGTGTGCTCAAACTTACACGCCGGAAGCGCTTTAACAACGGAATAGCGAGCAAGGATGCCGATGACTATACCACTACCACCATCGACAAATACAAAGAACCAGATTACAATGAATTCAAGTCTGCCTTTTCCTTCACCCACTCACCAAGTCAATCAGTCTGCAGCAACAGAGGGTCGGATTCCGTTTGCATAGAGAGAAGTAAATTTGAATTTGGATTAGCACGTCTGTCGGTTTGTAAGTTATTCTTTCGCGTCTTAACCATCAATCCGCCACCATCCTTTGTCGTAGTTAGTATGCCTAACTATCGGCGTATGAATTGGGGACGGTAGGTCTTGATTCATCGCGAGTATTTGAACACATAATTGAATTCGGAGTAAATTCGGAGTTTCCCTTTTATTAGTTACTAATGGGAATGATGAAGTGATGAAGGTGTCCGTTGAGGACGGGAATAGGGGTGAAAGATTTGGAATGCAGACACATATTCGTATATACGTATGTATCTTAAAGGCAAAACACTTTAAGGATATAATAGGATTTCACCAGGAATTCTAGAATTTTTTTTCTTTTTTTTTTTTTTTCTTGTAAGATGTTTACATATCCTATGTATGTATTATCTGTTTGTGGTTTTGAGCTTTTCTGGATAAGATGGGACATAATCGTAGCCACGTGTGTGTGATATGGTGCATACCATCATGGGCTCACGTGGATGGAGTATTATATGCATCTGAGTTGGCTTTTGTGAATTTTATAAATGTTTTCCTAGAATTCCGATTTTGAGCAACCAAAGCTTCCTTGGTCTTGATTCTGAGAAAGTCAAGAAGTTCAAATATTCATAGAAAGACGATTTTTGCATTAAGTCAAATACGTCGAGCGTTGGATACAGTTGGAGACTACCCATTTATGAAACAGTTTATTTTCCGAAAAACTTACAAATCGGCTATATACATATGTGTGTGTCTAACGAGCAGTTTTTAATGGACATTGTGGGAATTGGCACAAAACCTTTTAGTTTAGTACGTACACAACTCGCTGAGAATCCGCTTTAAGAATGACGTTAAGAAGGCTGTCAGGCTTTCAACCGCGACAGAAAATCATACAACAAGAAAGGTCATGTTACAATAAATGAAGCGCCATTATTGAACTGACGAAAATCGACTATGGCCATCATCATCAGTGCCTTCTCGCACAGTTATATCTAGTGAATTTAGTCGATAAATTTGAACACCTCGGATTGATAAGTAATGTGAAGACCCCAACTCGTGTTCAGGATCAGCCAAAGGTGATAGCTGAGGTGTCCATTTCGAAAAGGTCAGAGGAACTGTGAGCACTCTGCACAGCGCTTAATATAAAAATCTTAATCTGCATGTTTATAAGGCCCTCTTCAGACAATGATTGAAGCTATCAGACCATGCTTTAAAACCGGTAAAAAATAGTTGTTTATCAACAACATGTACCTAACCATTTAGTGCGGTCTTTGGGCCGACGATGTCGTGTCATATTTTTTTCAAAAGTGATGCTGGTGTGACCAACGAACGTGCTAACTGATTTGTTTTGCCTGAACTCTCCACCTACTTTGGATGACTCTGTACTTAGAAAGTCATCATCTGAGGACAAGGTTATATGCGATAAACAAGCAGAGGTTGTATTTTACAGAGTATAACAAACTGAATAGAAGCTTTCTCAAAAGTATTGCCATTTAGTAAAGTAAAGGGTTTCAATACGAAATAAAACACTTAAAGCTAATGTTACTGTCTACGATTTCGCTTTATTTAATAGACGCTTTTATGCCATTAGTAAGTAAATATGATCTTGGGCATACGCGTGCCACCGCTAGCTCGAATGAAGCACAACCAGCAATAACAGCAATAACATGGCGAATGTTGACTTCCAAATCGTCCAACGTCTCTAGTTTATCGGCATAGGTGACTTCACATACCCCAAAAGAAAGTAATCTAAAGGTGTGAGATCACAGGATCGTGGTGGCCAGATCAACAGTCTGTTACGCGAAATTATGCGCTCAGCAAATATTTCCCATTATAAATTTATGGGGTTGCGCGCCATGTGGCATGTTGCGCCATCTTGCCGAAACTAAAGCTCTGTCATGTCAATGCCATTCAACTGAGGAACGAAGAAGTCAGCAGTCATGTTTCTATAGCAATCTCTATTGACGGTAACATTCTGCTAGCATCGTCATTAAATAAATATGGGATGAATCCACCAGCCCATAAAACACGCCAAACGGTGAGTTTTAATGGTTGTAAAGGAATCTCGTTAAAGGCCTCTGGGTTTTTTCCACTTCAAATTTGTTCTCATGTGAGAACAAAATTTTACGTTATAATGAGAATTAAGCTGAAACATGTTTTCGGCACATTCACCGAACCTACGACGCGTATAATGGTCACTCGATTTGCACAGGCTGGATCTGATTTTTCCGTTAAATCTTCCACAAAGTGGCTTAGCTCCAATAGTTGTTCATGATGGCGAATCGGTTATAACTTCTTCTCTTCGCACTGTTGGTCGTCTTTGAGAATGCGTATTATCCACTAGAGTGTACGTGGTCGAAAACGATTCGCGGTGTTCCGAATAACTTGCTCAGATGGACGTAAAAACACTGTTACCAGTTTAAAAACTATCCTCTCCTCTTTTTTCCTTATAATTCGTGCAGGTTCAAGAGTGTACGCTCTTATGATGTTTGTCACACAACCTGGACGGGGTGCAGATGGTTTGTGTCGAAGTTGTTCGTTCACTACTTTCTGGGGGCGGTTGTCTTGTAATTCGAGAGATTCGACTGAATTTGTCGCGTTTTTGTAGTTTTACAGTAATTTTATTCCATGCCATTAAGATGTTACATACATATGTATATTGAAAATGCAAACGGAGAGTATGAATTTTGAAATGATCTTATACTGCGAGTGTTATGCCTTCGTCAGCATTTTTTTAACATCTCTCATTCACAACTGGTGTTGTTGCACAGTTTTTTTTTTTTCCGTAGAGGAATTGTTCTTGGCTATGGTCAGACTTGAACTACAGACCTTCCGCTTAACAGTCGGTGATGATTACCATTGCACCACTACCACCCATAAGGAAGAAAAGCTCTGAACCTGTCATATAGAAACATAATGTCGGTTGGGTCAAGGGTGCTCTCAATATGGTACGCCACAAAGGACATCAGATCAGAATCGAGACTACATCCTTCCCTTGCACATCAATAGGCAACTTGTGCTGCCATCAGACTCAAGGAAGAAGGCTGCTAGTCACCTTGACCATATGTTCACAGCTCTATTACTCCGAACGAAGCAATTTTTTCTTTGTCCCAAAACTGAAAAGAACCACGAAAGGAAGAAGATTTGCTACGATTGAGGAGATAAGGCCTGCATCGCTGGGAGAGCTCAGGGTTATACCAAAAATCGCATATTGGAAGTGCTTCGAGGAGTGGAAAACTGCTGGCGCAAGTGTATTGTAATATATCTAAGGAGGATTACTTTGAAGGGAATAAATAAATATTTTTAGAGAAAAATATAAAGTCACCTTGTTTTTTTGAACAAACCTTATAAGATAAACTGGGAAACCATCTTTGAGATAAATTAAATCTCCTCAATGATCGGAATTATGTAAATCTAATCGATGCTTGATAATGGGAGTGGTTGGGCGAAAGCAGAAACCAGAATGAGACATGCGTCTTTCGTACGTCTTCCCCCGTGACACCCTGAAATTTTGAAAGAAGTTCAGGTTCGTAGCGACAAAACCCGTTACAAACAAACTCTAATCGTGAATAGGTGTGAGCTCATTTCATTGTACCGCAGTGTACTCCCGCCACACACACTCTTGGAATTATAACAATGTGCGTGATTGTTTACAAAATTTTGACAGCACTTGAGGTACCCACGTGCTCGCCCGAGCTTGTAGGCAAACGTCGGCGGCCATATTAAGTGGTATATACATACGTCTCATTGGTGGTTTCTGGGCGAAAGCATTGCATGTAATTGTAATGAAGATAAAGATAAATTTGCCAGCAACTGAGATTAGAAATGATTTTGTTTTCAGTTTTTTAGGCAACCGACAAAATCGTTCATAGCGGACGGTTGTCGCATATATCAGATATACAAATCAATATTAATGTATGTCAGGGTATTCTCCATTAACATTCGCGAGGAATGAACAGCTAAGGGGAGTGATTCTTGAGTGTGGCGTATTCCTTTATAATTATTTTCGCAATGCGGGTGCTGATCGTGATTTTTTGTATTCCTTTTTTAGGACTTAGGGCTATTCTATGGATTTGAGACCCAAAATCGCAACGGACCCAATGCAACAGTGGAGAATAAAATAAGGAACATGTGTCCAAGGAAACCTGAGAGAAGTTAAACCCAAAGTCTAAGATAAAACAATAGTTTCGCTTTAAGCTCTATGGGTAGCAAAAAAACAGGAGGCGACCATGTGGCAGGGCTAATACATACTTGCTGGGATAACATCAACATTCAGCTCACAGAAAGAAGACAACCTGAACAGAACTAGGAATTTATCTTTCAAATCGCTCAGTCTATGCATAACTACGAAATAAAAAATAAAAATTCTCGATATACGATAAAGGTCAGCTCTAATTTTAAAATCGCCACAGAATATTGTAGAGAAATATGTTATGTTGGACTTGCTTATAATTGTCCTTAAATTGTTTTTTTTTTTAGTAGGTAAGTTGTTTTAGCAACAAATCAAGAAGCAAACTGAGGAAGGTGCTCGGTCAGTTTCTAGAATCAAAACACCAAATATGAAAAAAACAGAATTTATGGGACTTTAAAAAAAACACGTCAGAAAGCTATCTATTGCCTCCTAATACTGATAAAACTGAAGTAAACTTTATCGTAAACAGAGAAAAAGGCAAGCAAATTCCATGAAAATCACACTCTACTTTCCGAAATAAATTTTGCTTTGAAGAAGTCTTATAAACGCTTTGAAAACTTACCTTGAGTCAATCTTTATCAGGCGATCCAATCGATTTAAGTGCAATTCCCTTAGATGGAATAAGTTGAGCAAGGCCACAGCTGGAATGTGTGTAAATCGATTTCCACTCAGCGACAGATACGTCAGATTCGACAATTTCGATAACTGCTGCGTTGGTACAATCTGCAAATCAAAAGACGATGAAATTTCAATCGAAAATAAACAAAAACAATAGTTCAAAGAGATGTGAATGGGAGAGAAGGGGGAGGTGGTGGTTAACTCTCTATTCCACAGGATATGAGAGCTGACGGGTGACTAATTAAACGAAGGCAAACGGCGGGTGACAGTAATGAAAATGGGTTAGAACACAGGAAGTAGACTTGAAACAACCGACTGATGTTTGGGAACTTCAGCAGATGTTAAAAGGGTTCCTATTTCAGGTTTTCCATGTGATGTTGTCTTATGTTTGAACGAAAGCGGTGATGTCTTTTTTTGGCGTTTAAAACGATGACTACGATTGAGGATGATAATTTAAATGAATTGCTATTCCTTACGGCTACCTTAATGGCGGTCGGGTTAAAGCTTTTGTGAGGAGTGAAAATGGTAGAATTCAAAGTGGATTTAAGGATACATCCCACTAGAGCAGAAAGTAAACAGAATAGCGCATTAAGTCACAGAACGAAATGAGTCCCATTGCAGTTCATTGTTTGACACTGGAAATCTTCTAAAACAAACTAAAAATGCTCAAGGAAGCACAATTCCTATTCAAGTCCCCTCGCACTTCTTTCAATTACAACTGACAACGAAACTTAAATGAACTACAAATACGCGACCCCTTTTGCCAGTAACTATGATTATAAACAAAAGTTGCGCGGAAAAACCAAATGAGGAAAGCAATTCCTTACAAGGGACTCATCTTTCACCCGACAGCTGCCAACAACTAGGAAAGGTCTCCACAATAAAAGTACTCGACGCAAATATTTACTCGCCGTTGTCCGGACCACTAGCTGTAACGACTAACGAGGTTCTCCAAGCACCACCTCCGTAGCGCCACCAAGAGTCGCATCCACATTAGCCCCAGTTATTTGCGCAGCACTCAAAATTAAAATCTAATTAAAATATGCCAAACATAATTATCAAAGAAAATATTTGCTTTGATTGCGCAGGACTAACTCTGGCTGCAGCGAATACTCCTTCGTCTCTCCGGTTTCCTTTCTTGTATCCGCCTGTCCCGAGTTCCGGCGAACCAGGTGGCTGGCCGCGGTGCACCAGGTAGCAGGACTTCTGGCTTATTTCAAATGAAAGAAAGGACGAATGTAAAAAAAAGCGAGTGGCAACCGCAACCGGCAAATGACGAGGAGGAAGGAAGCATGGGACCGTTACTATACTATTAACACACATATTCCTTGTGTACAAAAGGGGTACTGGCAGCTTGGTTATAATTTTATTCTCCCCTCGCTCCTGTCCTTTGCTTTAGTTTTCATTTCCATTTATTTTTTATCCAGCGACCGCTCTGATTTAACTGGGTCACTTTGAAGATTTTCCCTTTCCACATTGTTTATATTCCTGGAAGCTGAAAATCATATGTACCTGTTCCTTTAGTGGCAAACACAGCGACGTGGAGTCAGAGTAAAGGAAAACGACGGAAAAGAAACCGAAGAGTTCAGGCACGAGAAGTGGATGGTGGCAGTTCGCTTTCCTTTCCAGAGTATAAAGAATGAGTACACGGCTTTACTCTGGATACCTTATGGTAGAAAGGACTTTATAAAAAACAAAAAAAAAAAAAAACAAACAAACCAACCAACAACAAAAACAAGAACTTGAAACGCTGTCTCTCTATCAAAGAGTTTATGTTTCATGCGGGAGTTGTGGAAAGTTGAGTGCATTAAGCGGGCTGAGCAGCTTCTGGTTGTCACGGTTACGGTTTTCGTATAGGTAGATTAGCGTCGGTGGGCTTCAGAGGGGTGTTGCTGCTTCTTGAGGAGTCGGTTCCGAGCGGTTTTATTTGAGTTAAAGGGAGCATGATCATTTGATGAATGTCGACAAAGTTAAAAAAAACTCTCTACGAAGTTCAAGTACAGGTATGGGGTGGCTTTGTGGGCTTAACAGAATCTTACGGAAGTGACTGGTTACCAAGCAGTATGTTCGTATTGTGCAAGAGAGTCGTGACGTGATGGCTGAAAGTTTTCGATCAAAGGGAATTAAACTAAAAGTGAAGATACTCGCATGGGTACGGTAAGAGGACTAAAAGGCTTCTGGCGTAAGGGTTTCTGTGACGCCGATTTCGTTTCATCATTTTCATGGGTGTATTCCAGATTTAGACAGAAAGAATTTATGATGGAGGTGGAAGGCATTTACATATATGTGATAATAAGTAGCGTGCTTTGTCAATTAACAGGCTTTCATTATTGCAGTTCAGGTTCGTTTCAAGGGTTGGCCTGCTGGAAAAACAAGTAAAATCAGATTCTATCTAGTTGTAAGAGAGCTGTGTTAGGAGCAAGCCTAAAACGTCTGATTATAGAAAATAATTCCCTTTACCAAAGTGTACTGATATCAAGGCAGGAATGAAGTATTAGAGACAGAAACGCAATAGTTCCTCAAAATTTGCGATGCTTCATTGAAGTTACTCAAAAAAGCAGTAAGTTTATAGTTTGTTCTAATTCAGTTAGGCAACAGTCTGAGCATTCCGCCAAGAAGCATAGCGGCATTCGCCCAAACCATGAAATGGAAAACTAGGACTCTGTTCACTTCTACCTTCTAGATGATATTGGTCATTGGCGATAAGAGAACCTTGGTTTTACAAGGTTCAATGACTATCCCATATCGCCACTCAAAACAAGGCTAGCACATCACTTTGAAGGAGAATTTCCAATTGATCCTTGAGTCATTGAACAGAAAAAAGTTCACCGGTACAGACGGTTCCAATAATGTGCTCAGTCATATTGTAGAGATGTACCGAATCCTGTTGAACAATCATCTAAATAATGCGTATGAGGGGTAAAGACACCTTCAACTCGGCAAATCTTTGGTCGATAAATCTCCTTCCGAATTTCAGCAAAGTCTTTGTGGTCCATAAAGCACTTAATGGGATGAGAACAATAAAGTCATTCGAGACAACAAATTCAGTTTCAGAGCAGAGCATGACATTATTCATGCTGTATTGTCTCAAAACTTTCATATTTGAACCAACTTGACGTGCTTTTTTCGGTCTTGACTTTTCTGGCTGCTTCTCTGGGATGATTGAGCTTTGATTTCGACATCATAACCATATACCCATGTTTGTTGCCAGTGATGGCACTTTTCAGCCAAAGTGGATCGTCATTCACGTCATTCGACAGATCCTGAGCGATACTCATGTGACGGTTCTTGACCAAAAGAACATTTCGGAACAAATTACCTCGACGTAAGTTTCATATTTAAAATATCTGAAAAAAAATTCTTCAAATATCCTTAGCAACTTTTGTGATAGTGATTCGACAATTATCCTAACAATTTTCTTCACTTCTTCCAATTTTCTTCACTTCTTCCAATTTCTTCACTTCTTCCAATTTTCTTCACTTCTTCCAATTTTCATCACGTGTCCGTTGTTGACGTGCTGGGTCATCCAGGTCGGGCATCGTCATTAAGAAGAAGTGTAGAGCTTGTGTTCTTGTCCATATCAGTTATTTTCCCAAGGCAAGAAATGAAAAGACACGCTATATGTGCGAAACACACTGACTTAGTAATACGTAATTATCTGAATTGCTCCCGATCGTTCGTTCGCGCAATTAATTTAACAAGTACAAGCCATCCTTGACGAAAACCAAAGTCAATGAAGTCAATGAAAGCCATTGCATTTTCGGAGGGCCTAACACGTCTACCTATCCACGAAGACCTTGGTTGTAAATCTAACGTTATGCGCAGAGAGCATATTGGTGGATGGCTATTGTCAGATGCTACAAAGGTTCCCCATGTTAGGCACACGGAATTTCATAGTTTTAGGAGTTGTAATCAACGAAGGGCATGTCAAGCCACCTTATTTTTTTCCTGAAGGATTTCGGGTCAATGCGGTCACCTACATCGACCTTCTGAAATCCTGGATTGGTAGAGTAGACAAGGACAGACCATACATAGTTCAGTAGGGCTCTTCTCCTTCACACAAAGCGATGATGACACAAGATTGGAGTGCCGAAAATTGCTATGACTACCAACTTAATGCTTAAGGTTATAATGTATGGGCCGTAGTTGAGCCTGGGTATTTTATCTCATGACCCGTAGCTTAATACTGTTGAAAATAACAATCATTTGTTGTTCGAGTTGAGGCTACAGGAGACCTTTGTATATTTATTTATAGCGCTTTTCAGTCATAGGAACAGCTTTTCCATTTGCATCTTCGAAGGAAAAAAGGACCAATGATTCCATAAGGTCTGAAATCACGTAAAACCGTACATTTTTGTGGATGTAACGATTTTTCTGAAATTATTCGAGGAATATTTTCTCCCTAGATGCGACAGTATTATTAAATCCATTCAATGTGAAATGAACTTCATCAATAATTTGATTGATTTTGCATGAAAAACGTTCTAACAACTAATTGACGACAATATAAATGTATTTAACCCAAGAGAAAAAAAATCAATCTTATTATTAAGAATGTTTGTTATGAACATCATCACGAAACTTGTAAGGATTGAACCCAAAGAAGTAAACATCCAATTTCGTAGGAAGGCATATTGATATTAAAGTTTAGTAGCCAAAATGCAAGGTTAGTAAAGCGTCTTCGGATTATTCCTAAAGGTTCTTGAGGTTGAAAGTATCGCTAAAGTCTTTTGAGTTTTGAGTATCGAAATCAAACATAAAACTAACTTTAGCAACATATCTTGAAAAACTGAGCTTAGAGTCGATATAACACCAAGATCTTTAGACTCATTCACTTCTTTTGGGGGCAATTGAGAAATGGAATATACATGCTATGTTGGGGTAGAATGATGACAAAAAGTTAAGATTTGGCTCTTGGAAATATTAATTTCCAGCCCATTCTCCAGAGATAAGTTATCCAAATCTTTTCGCAAAAGCCAACAATCCTAAACAGATTACCCAGAAAAATAAAACGTTGCCAAGATGACTGCTTTTAGGGACTCTTATGCAAAGCGGAAAGCGTGTTATTAATACGGACAAATTTAGCTCCACCTGAAAGGAATGATTTCAGTCATTTCAACAGAGTGGTATCCAAGCATCGATAGCTTAGATATTAAGATGGGTAATCTACTCTATCGAATACAGTGTGCGCCATCTCATATGGGTCGATGTAAACTTCGAATAACTCCAACAATTGTCAACCGATTTTCATATGTCATAGCATTTTGGAAACTTAAATTTAGTACAATTTTAATCATGAATTGCTTCGCACCAAAAGAACGCGCGGAAATAGTTTCAATGTTCATTAAAAATGCACGCTCGATTGTGCTAACTCAACGTGTGTATCGCGCAAAATATCGTGATCGTGTTGCGCCCAAAAAAGATACAATACATCGTTGGGCCTCGAATTTTTTTTAATTTGGTTCTGTGTTAAGCCCTCGTGAGCAGCCTAGGCCACATCCGCGGCGTTCAAACCCATCTATTCAGTCTGTGAAAGCCAGTATTCAAGAAGACCCAAGTTTGTCAAATCGGCGCCGTTCGCAGCAGTTAGGCATCAGTGGGACCACTTTGCGGAGAATTTAAAAGGATGTTCTTCACTTATTTTCATACAAAGTGCAGATAACTCAAAGAATTTTGCCACAATATGAGCCACGGCGCTTGGCATACGCACAAAATGTCGTTGCAATGATTAATGCTGAGACGGAATTCTGGCAACAAATTTTGATGACCGATGAGGCACATTTTACGCTCTCTGGGCACCGAAAATCCTCACATTATTCACGAACAGCCGCTATATGATCAAAAAGTTACTGTTTGGTCCCGTGTATGCGCTAAAACCATCATTGGACCGTAATTCTTCAAAGTGGGCGATACAGTGGATGGCGATCGATATCGGTGAATGTTGGCTCATTATGTGGTCCCAGAAATGCGTAAAAAAAGGCTTATTTCACTTTTGGTTTTAACAAGACGGCGCGACATGCCATAATGCGGACAAAACAATGAACCTTTTACGTAAGAAGTTCGCTGGAAGATTGGTGTCAAAAAAGGGCGATACTGACTGGCCTCTGAGATCGCCGGATTTGACTCCTACAGACTTTTTCCTTTGGGGATACTTACATCGGCAATAAAGACGGTCATTTAATTGATATTGTATTCAAAAATAAATCAAAATAAACTGCAAATGTCTAAATTGAATAAAAGTTTTTGAATTTCCAAAATCGGTTCAGAATGGTTGAAGTTATTCGAGATTTACATCGGCTGTACTTTCGAGAAATCGGTGTAAATTGCGTCACATTCACAGCCTTTTTCAAGGCATTGTTGACATAATTGGGAAAATTTGGTAGGTTCGTGCTAGTAGATTTGTCACCAGTGAACCCATATTGATATGGAGAAATAACACCCTTCACCCGAAAACCTAATTTCTTATGTATTAGCTTTCCAAAAAGCTTGGGTATCGCTGAAGTTTTGCAGATAGAAATTCAGATAGGATTTCGTTCTTGGAACCATTTTTATGAATGGGTATTATGAAACACTTCTTTGAATCACTTTTTTCACAGTACAGTATTTTTGTAAAATTCAATTTGATTTTTTTTCAAAAAGTAGGCCTTGATTTAAATTTCTTACGGTTGGAAAGCAAGAATAGATATGTATGTATAATGTAAGTATGTGTCTTGTCATTCCGAATAATTTCGTTGAGGTTGAAAGCTACATATGTACATACATATTTACTAGTTGTTTGGATACTTTTGTGTCGAGTAGATATGTATTTATCTTTATTTTTAAGGTGCTTGGTTTTTAATGGGTTAAATCGAGCGGTTGTTAAACAAAATTTGCAAAGGAAAAGCGATAACTTGAACACATTCCCTTAAGATAATTGGTGCAAGTTATTCAACATCAGGTACCTTATCATAGTTTAGCTGCTGTAATTCAACCAGCACTTTATTAATAGAAACATGTATACAACCGGTGTTAAGGAAATTAAAAGGCATATTACTAGTGCACAAGTCATAAGGTCGTGAATCTACGTAGACGGATCGAAAAAGTTCAGCGAAAAGGTTTACATTACTAGATACTAAAAACGTACTATTCATATAAGAACTTGTTTAGAATGTCATATTCTTTTTGAAGAAGAGAATACCTCTCCAATCATTGTCATAATAAGTTTTTGAAAGTATAGATCTAGCATGTAATTATCCATTGTTAACCCTTCTGTCGATGGGTGTTTTAAAACCTTCGCAGGTCTGGCTGGACTTTCATATATTTTGTATGAAAGTTAAAGGAATTCATTGAAACAATTGAAGTTTTTTTTGTTTTTTTGGACATGTTATAATTTTTATTATTAATATAAAGTTTTTTTTTTTTTTATTATTATGATATTATGAAGTATGTGCACATTTATGGCATTTATGTAGCTGAATGCTATGTTGTAAACAAATTTTGCAATGGTGCTCCGAGAAAAGATTCAATGCCATTTCGAACGGAAAACACTCCTATTATCCTTGGATCGTTCATCCCTGCTTCGATATGAGGGGTCACTAACTGCTTAATCAACGAATGCAAAAATTGCCTACGTGCATTGGTTTTGTTCGTCGTACTCATATGCTAGTGCTGCGACATCCAAAATGTTGTAGAAAAGAGCCAATGGCCATCGCTTCGTCGGTCGTTTACACGTACATATATTCTCCCAACATTTGATCTATGACGTCGACGCCAACTTTATGTTTGTTGCAAAACAGAACTGCTTGTGGCTTTCTTGCTGTTCCACCCAATTCGGTGTCATAGTGAACTGCTGACAATAAAATAACTGCTTTAGATTTTTTCGGCACGTACATAAGACACTGCTGCGATATTATCCGTAAATCCAAAGATTGTGGAATGTGTTAAGCGACTACAATCTAGAAGCATTTCTTTAGGAATGCACTTTTTATTCCGTCGAATAGTACCAGCAAGGCCAGTCCAGATTTGCGAAGATGTCCAAACTATTTCCTTCGTCGGGTTATTTTCGTTATATGTATGTACATACTTCACAATTTCCTGTAGAGCCCTTCTGTTAGTTTCTCGCATAATGATAATGATCATATCTTCTGATATCATTGTATTGAAGATACCAATATGACTACGACGCATTCCTCGTCTTGAGTAGCCACCAACTTCTCGAATGACATGGTGTACTCTTAGACGAGCTGTTGCTGGTGGTTGTTGGCACCATTTTGTTCCATCACGAGCCATTTCGGAGAATTGTCTTTCTTGCGCTTGATGAACTGGATCATTTTCTGCCTGCAAGTCTTCTAGCATCTCGTCATCATCAGTATCTTCTATGTATATCTGATATTCCCCCTACTACTAAGTCCGTCTCCGCATCAGAATCATCGCCATGGGGAACATAGTCCCCATCGCCATCGCCATTAAAATCTTCAACTTCAGACCCATTTTCCCGTACTTCTTCCGAAAGCCTTAAAATGTATTGCTCCCGTTCTTCTTCGCTCATGCGGCTCCAGTTGAATGCATTTATTTCGTCACCCATAATAGTTTACCTTCGTATAAGTATGTTTTCCCAATATGCTTCTAATTCGCTCAAGTAATGATTACTGATTGACAACAATGATACTTTCACTCTCTTATATGTACATATACCCATGAATTGAGCAAAACTAATAACTGTAAAATAAACTAACTGTAAACATAAGAGTAGGTAGTGTGTTGGTCTCTAGCGCCGATGGTAATAAAAGTTGTTTTTTTCGGATAAAATGTGAAGAAAAATTGGTTTTTCCGTACAAGATGTAGCAAGGTCTGGCCGGGCTTATTGCATTGACTCTAGGGGTTGTTGTAGAAATACTGCTTTTTTTCTTCCCCACTTAGATTTTAAATTTATGGCCCACACTGGCTGGCAAAGTCAGGAAATTTGGCAAAGATAGCTACACAAACAATTATGAAGAAATGGTCTCGAAAATAGAAACGGTCTGGCATCGACAGAAGGGTTAAAAGTGTATACGTGTGAATATTTAAGTAAACATAAAAAAATAAGTGGCATCCACAAATTACTTAGAGATTTAAGTTGCCTATTACTTTACCGGATTGCATGCTTGGAATATAACAGAATTGAGTTGAAGTTAAATTCCGTTCGTTCATTTTCTTTCTTTACTTCAGATTGGTTTGGAATAGTCAAGTGGAAAAAGCGTATGAAGCTTCAGAATTGAGACCAATTATAAAACAAATTTTACTTAAATCTCACCGAGGGGCACCCTTAAAGCTTAACATCTAGTCTCATGAATATGCAAGCGATGACACCTCTGCCCCGTAAGGGGTAACAACACTTCCAAAAAAATTGGGAAAACTTACTTGACAATAAATAATCTCGAAATATACATAGCAAATCCACCAGGACAGTGCGCTCTCCGATTTTCTATGTAAATTAAAATCTGTTTGCTGACTTGGTGATTTCAAAACCTATCCAATCCAGCAATGAATTCTCCGCAATTATTCCAAGAACGTGCGCAAACATTCATCAATTAAAATCTCAATCCCGACTGCATTTGCTACGTCAGAAAAAAAAAACCAATGAAAAAAAAACTATTCAAATTCCGTTCCCTATCACATCCTCCCATTGCCAATTCGCTCTCCTGGAATCGATTAAATATGTTCGAGTCACCCATCAATTCACAACTTCAAAATGGTACGCTTCACTACATAAATGTATCATGCTTCTGCATTTGCATCGCTTCGAATCGATTCCAGAAAATGTGAAAGCGAATCAGTACAAAAAACCAAAATCCAGGATGGTGAAAAAAAAATTGGGAAAACTCATCCACTTTTAATGAATGTTCTCAAATTAACGCCAATGTCCGGCAGGAAAAGGACGAAAAAGCGAAAAGTCAAAAAAAGCAAAACTACTGGATGTACCTATACAATACAATCGCCATGGTACTCTGGTTTCATGATCCGCCCACCAAACCGAATCGAACCACAACAACCAAACTTGTTTACACGGTGTCCCTGCATCTACACATGTACATTTCCTTTTTCATTTCTTCTAACGAGTACCCGGGAGTGACTGCAATGTCAACTTTTGGATCAACTAGGTACTCCTGTTCAGCTCTGCTCCTGTCTGCACCCTATGTGCACGAAATTTACATTTAAACAACCGCAAGTGATTTATTTCGTAAATGCACATTAGATTAAGTCGTGAAGCGCAATTTATTTTATTTCTCTTATTTTCACCAACAGTGCGACCGCAAAAAAGTTGCCAGTGGATCTATGGAATCATGCGTCTTTTTTCAATCCGCTCCATCTTCGGATAAGATTTATGGTAAGTTGCAGCTCACGAGAAATTTTGAAACATAACGAAAGATGTATCTTTCACATCTACATACCAGCTCGTATTTAAAAAACTGCAAAAGAAAAACCGATCCTGGGGGAGAGAGGTAGATGCATACACATACGTAGGTGGGTGTATCCGACCCACCTACACACTGAGGGTTTGTTTGGGACCCGCATGTTCTTTTGTTTCGACATTTTGGAAGGATGCCAAGGAATCAGGCTAAAGGGAAATTCCTTGTACCTGTGAGTTGTTGTGTATAAACATGGCTTGCGGTTGCACCTTACTCCTTTGCTAAGAGATTTGATTTCCTTTGATTCAAATGGGAAACTGATATCCTTTGTGCTGATGCTTGTGGTTTCTCCGGGTCTGTTGCCTTGATGGGTAAAAATTCTTTGTATGAATGCGTTCTCTCTTGTGTCACTGGGTGGGAACAGCTATTCTATCCGGGTTAAGGAATAATCAGCAGTCGGAAGGAGGCTAATTGTGTGAACACTTATTTCACTACTGAGGGATAACAAACATTAGGGTGATGAAGGCAATTGGCGGTGAGTTTGAAATAGTTCTTAGGAATATGTGTGGCTTGGCGAGTAAGTTTCCGGCGTAGACAGATATTTGTGATTCAGGCATGGAAAGGCGGTGTTGTTTTGATCAGATCTACTAGACATTTGGGGTGAGTTGTTTTGTTTTCGAAAAAAAATGTGAGTTCAGAGAGAAAAACATTTTTTTTCAGTTCATGATAAATCATGAGTAAAACAAAACAACAAGAATAAACACGAAAAGTGGTTCCAGCAGGTTTAGTGGCCAATTCACATTGATGTTGCTCGAAATAACCATGCCCAAGAATCACTCGTGCGGAAAATCCATCCAGATGGGGTTTTATGCAATAGTCAATCTATAGCGCTCACCGTTGCAGGTGGTAACAATGCCAGTTTCGATTTGCAAGTTAGTTTCTATACGGGTAATAAGTCTCGATGCTGAAGTCATAAAAGGGCCAAGTTCTTCTGAAAACTAAGAAATTATCTGCCTCAGATTTTCCCGTAAATTTTCAAGCCCGAGTGAGATGTTTCCAGCATTAGTTGGAAGAGTTGTGACAAGGATAGAAACCACATAATTCGCGGAAGGTTTGTCGAATAAAACATCGATTTTAAAAATAAAATATGCTAACTTGTCCCCCAATGTTTCTGCAACAAAACGGTAGTTATAAGCTAAAACAAAAGAATTAAGAACGCCTATTGAAAATGCTTTATTTCTTATGCCGCTTAGGATATATTGCTAACGTTATATTAGGCGGACAAATAGAACCAGTGCTTTTTGGAGCGGCAAAACAAATCAAATCAAGCGTTTTAAGAACCCTCCAAAGCTGAAGCGCATTTTCTTCAAATCGGCCAGCCTAGCAAAACAATTTTTATGTAACGTATAGCACCCAGAAATTAAGGATTCAGGTTTTCAAACTATTCGGAATGAGGAAATTCTAAATTCTGAGGCCCAATTGAGTTATCACCAGTCATTCATCATCACTTCACCTTCATTTATGGCAAATGTGTCTCGAACGAAACCTTTTGTTTAGTTGTCACTAAGTCAGTAAGGATGCAGAAGGAGACCAAGACCATGTGACATGTTGCGCCATTTTGATGAAACCGGAGCTCTGTCACGTCAATGCTATTCAACTGAGGAACGAAACTCAAGGTCTTTCCGTAAAATCTTTTAAGTGGATGGGCATAGCTCCAATTGCTGTACACGATGGCGAATCGACCCATTCGGATTCGCCTCAACACTACGCTCCACAACGGCAATAACTTTTTCTCTTCGCACTGTCATCTTTGGAAATGCATATTATCCACTAGAGTGTACATGGTGCGAAAACGATTCATCATATTCCGAATAACTTGCTCAGATGGACGGTTATATGGATCGTAAAATTTTCAGAATAAGTTTGCACAATGCGCATGCATTTTTCAGGCGTTAATCAATTCATCGTAAAATGACTAAACGTATTAGCCACAAATCAACTATCAACTGTTAAATAAACAGTCTGTAGAAACAGTGTTGCCAGTTTAAAAACCAAACTTCTAAAAAAACACCCTTTATAACCACATGATTAGACAACAGCCATAATAAAAATGATTTAGTCACTCGATCTCTTTCGTCATGTAATAAGAGGTAGAATTGAGGTAAGTAATCTTTATTGGTCCCCTACTTGAGATTTATTTCGGTTCGAGAGAGTACATGAGCTTATTAGTGATATAATTAAAGTGATATACCTATGTACGAGTATTTAGGAAAAAGCGTTCATCTTTAGATAGATGTTCGTGCGAGCCAAATGGTACATTTTTTCGCGATCAAAGTCTAGGTTAGAACAAATTGTCAGATTAACTCCGGACGCATTTTATTCAATGTGTAATTAGGTAATGAAAAGTTGCCAGTTTCATAAACTGTGCAACAAACAAATGTGCAAACTCTCTTAAAGGGTTCCAAATAGAAAGTGGGTAGTCTGGGCCCTCAAGAATCCGTTTTTCAGCCTATTGATTTTTATGTAACGAAATTGAAATGAAATGAAAATCTTCAAACGAAAAATGTTTTTTTCATTTTTATAGACACTTTTTGCCGACATTCACACGATATTGCTCGACTGAAAATTTTCATGTAAACCTAGGCTGATTTAACGGGGAGGAAGATAGCTTTAAACCATTAAGGGAAAGTGGTTAATAAATTATGAAAAGTAGACTAGATTTTAAGTACGAAAAAACTCAAAGTAGCTTGTTTTTAAGTGATCAGTGAATTCGCGAAGAATATGAAAATTAACCTCTTCAAATAGATCGATGGCGGATAGTTTTTCCAAATTATGCTCTAAGTGTTAAACTTATCTCGAAGTGTTTAACCCTCAAGCCAATTAAAAAAAAACGAAAGCTCTGGGCAATTTTTGGATGGTGGTAGTCACAAATAGGAGTTGCAATCATGCATTATTTTATAGCATCATTAATTGGTTTTAAGATATATTCAGCTCCCGTTTAGACTTCTTTATTTTTCTTTTTTCCCTTTTTCTTTCTTCTCCTTTCTTTATTAATGATAATCTGTCACTTTTGAACTGTTGATTTGGTCATTCTTAGGAAGGTAACATCTAACCATTTATTAATCTCGTACGTCAATTTTGTTATAAGCGTTCTCAATACATCTCCTTCGGAAATCTGCGATGTGAATATCACATCCAATAGCCTAACATGCTTAATCAAAAGCATGTTATTTCAAGGAAAATTTAACCGAAAAATGTTATTTTCTAACAAAGCCTATGTTATTCACTGGAGTCGGCTTCAACTACGTCATACTATGCTGATTAAGGTTTATGTTTAATATACGAAGTTTGTTAAACACATGATTGTTCGATTTAAGAACTAGAAAAAAACACTCATGTATCCCAAATATGGTACATTATGAACGAACAACGGGATTATTTGACGCAAACGGAAGTGAACTTCACATTCGAATGGGAACCGACATCTGCCCCATAAGGCCATGTTTTATCCCTGTAATGACGAGCTTTATTGATTCATTATTTTGCAACTCCTGAACTACTCCCGTTCATCGTTGGTTTTGTTTGTAATCCAGCAGTTTTGCAAAAAAAAAATTCGTTCCCGCTGGTTTCAAACCCAAAACAACCGTGAAAATGTGAGCCACTTTATATGAAAATCTCAGCAATAGCATTTATATTTAATTTTCTAAATTATTATTAAATATGTAAGAGGCAGGAATTTCTTTGAAGGGAATAAAATATATATTGATGAATAAATAAATATTTTTCGAAAAAAATAAAAAGTCACATTATTTTTAGAACAAACCTTTTATGTATAACTTAGTTGATAGATGTCAGCGGACTAAGTAACTACTCGAAGTTGACTAGCAATGAACACAAAATAACATTATTCCCCTTACTTCTTGAGTCTACATAACGCGTATATGCTGCAAGAGCCAAAACAATATTTCGATCCAAAATCTAAAAATATGCTTGTTCTGGTCGAAATAAAGAAACCGGCACACGAATTTCAACAGCGATTTTATTACGTAATCGATTTAACAACTGTAAGACTACGCTTTAAAAAAACTTCGTGTTGCTACCGCGCGAGCTTTACTTCGACTGACCCTTTAAATCGTTTACATTGAATATGAAACTTATTTGATTTACACAAGCATATAAGACAATTTCAAAATGCGTCGGTAGCAACATTGCGTAGTTTGACACAGGGTGGTACAAAGGAAAGGATATAAATGTATGTATAAAAGGTTTTAAAATAAAGAGTAGTACAATGGTTAAATATGGCGGTAACACTCTCCCCCCCGTAAGCGTGCTATGGTTTGGCGAGCTTACTTCCATGATTCTTGCCGAGGTCCAGAACAGCGATCTTACTTGCAGGTCGTTCCATTGTTCCAGTTTGAGTTTTTACCACCGCTCTACGTACCTGGCCATCTTTCGCGGTCACGACAGTCTGGATAACACCTTTCGGCCAAGAGTTCCGGGGCAGGTTTTCATCTACGACAACCACTATGTCGCCCGGCTGGATAGGACGACGCTTCACAAACCATTTTCCACGTCTTGCTAGTATGGGCGCGTACTCCTTAACCCATTTACACCAGAATTGATCAGCAAATTTCTGGGTTTGTCGCCAACGTTGTCGAAGGTCTGAGTCGCCACAGATGGCTTTGAATCCCGTCGATGAGCCTAACAACAGGTGGTTCGGCGTAATGGCTTCATCATCACAAACATCTAGGGACACGAACGTAAGCGGACGGGAATTGATGATGAATTCTACTTCCCAAAGTGCGGATCGTAAGCTCTCGTCATTAAAATGTGTGCAATCCATATTGTATAGTACGTTTTTTATGGATCGCACGAGTCTCTCCCAGGCGCCTCCCATATGTGGTGCCGCTGGCGGGTTGAACTTCCACTTAATTTCGTCGTATCTTGAAGCAACTTTCGAGTAGTCAATGTTTTTGTATTCACTGCGTAAGACCTTTTCCGCAGCTCTGAAATTAGTACCATTGTCAGTGTATATCTCTCGGGGTGTTCCACGGCGTGACACGAAATTTCGTATAGACATTATGCAGGAGCTAGTATCCAGGCTATGTGCCACCTCTATATGCACGGCGCGTACAGTGAGGCAAGTGAAGACCACTCCCCATCTCTTTTCACGTCTCCGCCCTATTACTGTAAAAATGGGTTAGTTTAGTTAGTTTTTAATTCATTTTTATTCATAACTTCTTAGATCTATCTTACCCTAGACAAAAATGCTTAAAAACTAGCTTAACTATCTTAACAATCTAGATATCTTACTGGCCCTAGGCGGACACTCTAAAATAGACGTAACAACTTAAATCTATGTCTTTCGACGACTATATCAACTTACCACTAACATTACTATATCTAGCTTAAGCTAAGAAAAATGTTTTTTTTTATTAAAAACTTAGCATATGATCATTTGTATTATATATAAAACTTAAGCCTACCTTAATGTAACTAAACCTAACTTATTCTACCTTAACAAAAATATATATATATAAATTATATACATAATATATATTTAATATATATATCTTTTTTTTTTTTTTTTTTTTTTTTTTTTTTTTTTTTTAACGTATATATACCTACTACCTACCCTACCCTAGCCTATGTAAGCCTGCCATTGGTGTTAGGCAGGCGATGCCTTGAAGAGACTGAAGCTCTCAAAGTGTCCACTGACGTAGCTCTCTCCAGCCACCAAAAGCGTTGATGCTGTCGGACTACGTCTCCTCGATCCCGGCGTGAGACCGCTCTACAGAACCTGAGGCGCTCGGGCTCACGGAGCGCGACATCGGGTTCGTAGAGGAATCGCCGTTCCACGGAATTGCGACCCACGTGGAAGATTAGCGGTACCGCCAATCTATCCTGGATCAACCCACATCTATCTAAATAGAGGAATGCTTCTGGCGGCACAAAGCCATTAAGGCGCACTCTCTCGTGATATAAATCGTTGGGGTAGTAAGCCCCGAAGATCAGGCTATTGACCGAAGTCATTGCTCTCGCAACGTGGCTTCGAATCAGTTTGATCAAAAAATTATCTATCCGTACAATCCTGGCCCTATTGTATAGGACCTCGTTCGGGTAAAATTTCGTGTACTCAGATTCGGGTGTCCTATGTAGCCCCAGACACGTCCTGAGACATTGTCTCTCAAACACCCGAATCCTTTCCATTAAGCTGGCTCTCACATTGAACCAGACGGGACATCCATAGGCAACCATGGGCCTGATTAAGGCCATGTAGCAGATTACCTTCACCCTAGAATCAAGTTGGCTGCTATGAAACAGCCACCTTGTCAGAGCGAAAGCGCCCCGGGCCCTTGCCAGAGCAGCATCTACATGTTTGTCAAAATATAGATACTGATCCAGCACGATCCCAAGATATCTGACCACACTTTGTTTCGCCAGTGGACGCCCGTCCGGTCCTAAAATTAAGAACCTGCGCCAGTTTTTTCTAGTGTCCCGAGAGGCCCTAGACAAAGGCGTTCTGAACAATATAGATTCTGATTTCTGGAAGTTGATTTTCAACTTCCAGTCATCACAATACTGCTGAATTTTTTCGAAGTCACGCTGCAGAAGAGTAACAATGACGTCGATCGTTGGACCTGATCTGTACGCGATTAGGTCGTCTGCGTACGCTATTGAATGGTGAAGAGAAACTAGCAGATCGCTTAGGTAAATGCTGAAAAGGATCGGCGAATTTACCGTACCCTGTTGCAGTCCATTTTTGATTTCAAATGTTTGGGTAGAAGTCACGTTGGCAATTTTCACTACGAACTTTCTACCTGTTAACATGTCAAAAATCATATATAGCAGTGGTTTACTTATGCCCAGCCGACTGAGCTTGTAATAAAGACCTTCTAACCATACGGTGTCGAAGGCTTTTTCTAAGTCAATCAGACAGGCACCCGTGCATTGGTTCTTGCATTTATTCCATTGGACATCCGACACAAGCTTCGACGCGGCATGAATAGTGTCATGCCCCGCTCTGAAACCGAATTGGTTATCCGGGATGATTTTATTGTCCTCAACCCATTTAGACAGGGCCCTATGGATCACCTTCTCGAAAACCTTGCTGATACTCGGAAGGAGACTTATTGACCGGAGATTTTCCGGGTTAGAAGTGTCTTTACCTCTCTTGGGAATTGGTTGCACCACCGCTGTCTTCCAGTGCACTGGATAATATGCATTATTCAGTGCATTGTTGAACAGGATGGTGTACCTCTCTACAGCCACTGGCGGAAGGTGCCTAAGCACAACATTGGATATACCGTCGACTCCCGCGGATTTTTTCTTCCTTAATGACTCGAAGATCATCTGAAGATCCTCCGTCGATATGAACAGGGTATTAACCCCCTCATTGGCGATGACATTGTTTGCCATGAAATCTTCATTGAACCTTGTGAAACCACGGTTCTCTGATCGCCAATGATCGATATCATTTCGAAGATAGAAATGATGAAGCAGGGCTCTATCTTTCAGGTCGTGGTTCGGGCGAATACTATCATTCACCTTGTACACTTCCTGGAAGACAGCTCCCACTGTCGCCACCTTCTCCTGAGGATCCTCGATCGCGAAGAAGTCGTCATCCAGGATGGCGCTCTCCGGATCGATGCTAACTGTTCGTAGCAAGCGTTCATTGTCTGCCGTTCTCGGAAGTTTCAGATCCTGAATGTCATTCTGATTGTTTCTCCGAAATATTTTATTTATTTGCGGGAACATACTCGCGCTGTTGGATTTTACAGCACGAATTCTGTTGTTCCAATGCAAACTTACAGATATTCTGTAATTTTCCTTGATTAACTGTTGGATATTTTTAATCAGTGACTTCAGTGTCCTGACCTCCGAGTTTTGTCTGTCGGTAAACCGCCTGTACAAGAGTTTGAGTCTTGTCAGGAGTCTACTTTTTTGTCTGTGCAGTGCGTCGATTGTCGCGTTTCGGTATACGTTTGTGGTATCGTGCTGTCTTTGGCGTGGTATTGTACTGTTCATTGTCTGTTTAATGGCATCGTCCATTTGTTTGAGATACCTGTCAATCTCGTAGTTTGACAGGTTCCTATTAGTCGGTGGAAAGGAGGCGCTCGAAGTGAGCGCTCTCGTCAGGGAATTGGCAAAGCGCGGCCAGCACACCCTACTGTAATCGTAGGGGTGCGTTTGGACATACTCTGCCATCTCCGCGAACTCGTCGGGTACTGTGATCACGGCACATAGTCCGCAATGGTCACTGTCGTATACAATGGTCCGTAGACAGTTAATAGACCATTCGTTCGTGTCTGCCAGTCTCAGTCGAGAGTCTATTAGCATGAGATCCAGATAGGAGCCGCTCCTAGGATACGACGGACTATCCGTTGCGAGCAGCTTGACTCTATATTCAATGTTGCGAAGAACCCACCAATGGCTTAGTAGGCTCCCCCTAGTGTTGGGAATGTTATTTCCCCAATCACTATGTTTGGCATTTAAATCGCCGGCCAGAATGTAAAAGTTTTCTACTGAGTTTAAGCGCAGAGATCGAAAAAGTGTCTCGAGCTCTGCGATAAAAATATTGGGTTGAGGTGCTTCAGGTGCATAGGCTGATACAATGTACATTCTCTTTCCGTTTCGGAGAGGAATGCACACAATACAGGCCTCTAGCACCTGGAACCTCCGCACTTCACCGCTATATATGACTTTATGTTTAAAATTGTTTTTAATAAAGATCGCAACTCCCCCGCCTTGAATAGCGTTGGGTCGGTCCCTTCTAATTATTCTATAAGAACTGTGCCGGATTTTGTGCTTCTGGTTTAGCTTTGTTTCGCTAACCAAGAGTACATCGGGGCTTTCGTCCTGCAACAGGTTAAAAAGTACGGCTCGTCGCTCGATCCTTATCAGTGAATTTACATTCACCGACAGGATCCTCAAGGGCCTCTCTACCAGCGTACCCATCACGACCTTAGGTGCGCTAGGCCCGGCAGAAGCGAGTAGATACTATCTACTCGGGTCGCCGTCTCCAGGATCTGTTGCTGCAGCTGCCCAATCTGCCCTTGGATTGCGAGCAAGATCGAACAGACATCCACCTCGGCCACCGGTGCCTTAGAGACAGGCACTGGGGCTTTAGGAACAGTCATGGGCTTTTGTACCGTCTTTCCCGAACCTGCCGCCATTTGGGCGTAGGTCAATTGGGATGTGACGGCTGGTGTTTGGAAGCGACCCGAGGGACGCTTCTCCTCGACCTTCTGCTTACGGGCCAGGTTTTCTTTCTTGATGTCCTGGAACTTAGGACATCCCCGATAGTTTGCAGGGTGCCCTCGGTTCCTACACAAGACAAACTCGAGCTGCTCTCTATCCGCCACCTTGTCTTTCCCAAGGTCGCATTCCTCGTTCTTGTGGTTCTTCGCACACTTAACGCATCGAGGCTGCATTTCGCAGTTCGACGCGGCGTGCCCGAACCTTTGGCAGCGGATACATTGCAAAATGTTTCCGCTCCTCTTTAATGTTTCCCATGTGACAGTCTGGGACGCTAAGGTGGTGATAGTCCTTAACCTCTCCAGCTTGCTGCTGGGTGTGAGCTGTGTGTAAAAATGGGTCCAAAGTAATCGATGCCGACAAAGGTAAAGGGACGCTCGAATATTGCCAGCCTCGCGGCAGGTAAAGGAGCCATTTGTGGTATAATAGGTGTAGCAAAATGGTTTTTACAGCGTTGGCAATTCTTACGTACGGTTTTGTATAACACGCGTAAACGCAGAATATAGAATGTGCCTCTAATTTTGTTGATAACCGTTTCGTGCGATACATGATGATGATTTTCATGGTTGAAACGCACTATCAGGAACGTTGCATGGTGGTACTTCGGCAACACGATAGCGTCTTCTCTATTATTGAGATGGTGTGCTCTACTGCGCGTTCTCAAAACACCCAACTTGTCTAGATAAACATCGAGAGATATTAGTTTCGAATTCACTTCAATGGGCTTACCGCATTTTAGGTTCCTTATATCTCGGCTGTATTCGCTCATCTGCGCGTGTTTGTAGAGTAGCGTTTTCGCGTTCTGTAAGATCTCGAAGGTTAACTGTTTTGGCCTTGGTTTCCCTTTGATCTTAGCTTTAAGTTTTTCGATGTACAATAAAAATGTAACTAACGCACGATATAGTCGCCGCCAATCAGAGAAACGTTTTACATCCATGTTGGGTAATGTGCACGTATTCACCACATCTTGTGTACAAAGCAGATGTCGTCTTACTTCAGTTATATCTGGCGGCCCCAGATCCCCGCACCTCGGCCACTCTCTTGCTTCGGCTGTTAAAAAGGTCGGGCCGTCGAACCATAATTTGACATCTAAATGTGACGAGGTCTTTGTGGCTAGGTCAGCTACGTTCATCTTCGTGGGTATCCAGTTCCATTCTGATACGTCGGAATGTTCTAGTATCTCACCGACGCGGAACATGACGAACTGTTGAAACCTCTTAGGGTCCATTCGTAACCACTTTAGGACCGTCTTTGAGTCGGACCACCAAAATCTCGAACTAATCGGTATACGACGAACTGATTGTATCTTGGTTGACAGCCTTAAGCCCAGCACAGCCGCCTGGAGTTCGAGCCTCGGAACAGAGACTGGTTTGAGTGGTGCTACTTTTGACTTGGAAGCCACCAAGGTTACAGAAACGCTATCTCCGCATTGTACGCGAAGATACGATACCGCAGCATAAGCATCTTCGCCAGCGTCCACAAATGTATGGAGTTGAACTTCTTCAGCATTGGCCAGGAATCGACTATAGCAGCGGGGGATCTCGACAGCCTTTATCAGTGGCATCTGAGATTTCCAATGAAACCATTTTGTGTAGTGAATTTCGAGAAGTTCGTCATCCCAATCGATATCGGAACGCCAGATTTCTTGTAGAAGTATTTTTAATCCGATCGTAAAACAAGCGACATATCCGAGAGGATCGAATATTGACATTAAAACTTGAAGGGTTTCTCGTTTTGTTGGTATTATTCGATCATCCAGTATGTTACGTTTCAAGCGTACAAATCTGAAAATATACTTAAAAACGTCATTATTTGGGTCCCAATACATACCCAGGATTTTCTCTGTGGACCCCAATGTCTTGTGGGGTTGCGTAACAGGACTGTTGTTACGTAGTTGACTTATGGCCCAAGCCGAGTTCGAAGCCCAGTTTCGTATATTAAATCCGGCAGATGAATGAATAGCTTTGATTTCATTGGCTAAGCGTACAGCATCTTCTTCAGTATCGACACTATCGATAAAATCGTCGACGTAATGGTGCCTTTTGATAGATTCTACGGCTCGAGGGTAACGTCCTTCAAACTGATCGGCATTTTTGTTGCGAATGTAATGCGCGATACATGGAGCACAATTAATTCCAAAGGTTAGAGCGCTCATTACGTACGAGCTTGGCTGATGCGGTGGGTCGTTTTGGTCCCACCACAGGAATCGTTGTGCGTGCATGTCCTCTTTTCCCACGCGTATTTGGTGAAACATCTCCGCAATGTCTCCACAGATAGCGAACTGGCCAATTCTAAAGGCCAACAGAACATCCACGAGTGATGTCAGGAGATCTGGTCCACCCAGCATAATATCATTTAGTGAATATCCATCTGTTTTGGCCGCAGCGTCCCAGACAAGGCGAACTCTGGTCGGCTTATTAGGATTTACGGTTACGAACACTGGCAAATACCACACTCGGTTGCTTTTGATATTGACTTCTTGTGCTGACAGCTTTTTTGCGTAACCTTTTACCAACAGATTGTCGATTTCAGCTTGCATTTGATTCTTCAGCGTTGCCTCTCGCTTAAATTTCTTTTGAAGACACATTAATCGATTATATGCGGTCTTGTAACTGTCAGGCATCCTTTGAGCGTCGTGTTTCCAGAGTAGTCCAGTCTCGTATCGGCCGCCCACCTCTTTGCATGTATATCTTAATATTTCTAATGCTCTCTTGTCCTCGCTAGAACATATAGTAGTTGAGGATGATTCCAATGTGAAAAACTGCTTTACTGCCTCGTGGAGATCTTCAGAACGTCGTTTACAATCGCACGTATGAATATTGAGATGGAATTCCTTTTGCCGCTTAGACGCGCACCCCTGAAAGGCCCATCCTATCCTTGTCTTTGTAGCAATTGGCTGGTTCCAGGAACCCTCGCGAACTTTAAGGGGCACGGCAAGTTTCCAATTGTCAGCTCCAATGAGAACAGTTGGCCGAGCATCCTCGTATGACTGAATTGGTAAATCGGCCAGATAAGGAAATCCCCGACAGATCTCGTCCATGTCTAGAGATTGCGTTGGAAGTGAAAGGTTTTCCACCGTGCGAACTCCACGAAGAGTGAATCTCGCTTCTTCAACACGTGTGGTGTCGCCAGTCCAGCGCAAACAGAGAGGCTCAGTAACACCTGCTAGACCTAGGGCATCAAAGATTTCCTTTTCCATCAGAGTAAGGGAGGAACCCTCATCTAGAAAAGCAAACGTGTCAATAAAATTGTTTTTCGAATGGAGGCGAATTGGAATGATACGGAAATAGGACTTCTCCCCTTCGTCGGCGTCGTTATGGGTGTTTACATTCACTGGTCCAGTTAAACTTGAAGAGATGGTACCTCCTCGTTGAGTTTCTTGACTTACGTCGGGTTTGTGCAGCAACGGGTGGTGTTTTGCTTTGCAGTTCTGAATACCACATTCTTTGTTGACGTAGCATCTTCGACGATGTGTGTTCAGGCACTGACGGCGCAGCTTTTTGGTTTTCAGCAGCTCCCATTTTTGGTCATACGTTAATTTTTTAAAGGTTTCACATCGTGAAATTTTATGATCGGATTCGTGGCAAACAATACATGGTTTTACTGAGTGCTTAATTTCAGAGTGAGTGTTCATCATTCCGTTTCTTTTAGCTGATATTGGTGTTACCACTTGACTGGCCGCTTCAGCGATATGTTGTAGCCAATTACTAAACGCTTTTATTGCAGGTGTTTGTTCATCCTTTTATTGCATCGCCCAGCTCAGTTTGTATTGGTTTGGTAACTTGTCGACGAGTTCCTTAACCAGCATCGGATTGTTTAAGTGTGCAGACATTTGACATGCTTCTATTGTTGAACAAATATTACCTACCGACAATGCGAACTCGATGATGCTTTCTAGTTTGTCTTTTGGAGGTACCATCTTCCTCGTCTTTTCTATCATGCATTCGATTACGTGTTCCGGTCTACCAAAGCACATTTTTAGGATCCGCATTATCTCTGGGACCATGCTAGGTAATAGAAGTTTATTTCGGACCATTTCGCGCGCCTTCCCTTTCAAACTAGCTTGGAGTCGCATCAAATTTTCTGCGTCGCTGTACCCAGCCAATGCGGTGCTATTGTTGAAGCTGCTTATGAACAGTGGCCATTCTTCTGGGTCGCCATGAAAGATGGGTAATTCCTTTGGGATCACTTGTCTTGCTACTAATTGGGCTTGCGATGGTCCCGTGCTGAACGACGCGCCGATACCTGGAGAGCTGAAGTGTACGTTGTTCATTACAGTGGTAGGACATACTCCGGAATCCTTAAGGATTTCATATTTTCTTTCAAGGTAAATTGGATGCAATCTTCTTTCCTCTTCTAGCATTTGCATTTGTAATTGTTTCTGTTGGTATGAAACGTTAAGGGAGGTCGGTAATGTTGTAGTCGGTAATGTTTCCTGAAATGGATATTGCGGAGAGGTTGCTGGATCAGCTGTCATGTGCGAATGACTTTGTTGCGATGACGATGTTGCTGCCATATGTTGGGGATGAATGTTTGGCAATATTTCGGTATATGTCCCGGGGTTTACGCAAGCGCCACCTATGGTTGACCATGTACTTATTACAGGCGTATGCGTGTATGTTTTCGCATGCTGGTAAATGGAAGAATTTGGTGGTGGGTTATTTACCGACGGAGGAATATGATGTGGCGTGTTTAAAGCTGGTATGTGCTGTTGCGGTGACGAAGACGTTACCGTTATTGCTTCGAGAACTGAGCGAAATTGCTCAGATAGCTTTCGAGTACTTTCCATCGGGGTTGGATTTAAACACGCAGTTTGTTGTTGTTGGTTCACCATTTCATTGGATATGTGCTTACCTTTTGCCGTTGAGGGATTCGTTCCATTTTGTGGTGAAGTTAATGGAGATGATGATGCTTGGATTTGGGGAGTAAATCCCGGCACCCCGCTAGTTTTGGGCGGATCGGTCGGAGCAGCTGGAGCGCTGGCAGTGATAGGGTCTGACCGTGGATATCTGCAGAATTCGCAACTCCAGCTGACGTCAGCCACACCACTATTGACCCCGACGCAGTCGTAATGGTACCATCTGTCGCACGCGTCGCACTGTACCATCTCGTCATTTTCACCTTCACTGCACATCAGGCACGTGGACGAAGCCCGTGTACTCCTTTTCGGAGGCATTGCTTTTAAGCGAGATTTTATGACGAAGTTTTTTTAAAGATTTGTTCTGGTCGAAATAAAGAAACCGGCACACGAATTTCAACAGCGATTTTATTACGTAATTGATTTAACAACTGTAAGACTACGCTTTAAAAAAACTTCGTGTTGCGACCGCGCGAGCTTTACTTCGACTGACCCTTTAAATCGTTTACATTGAATATGAAACTTATTTGATTTACACAAGCATATTCAAAATGCGTCGGTAGCAACATTGCGTAGTTTGACACAGGGTGGTACAAAGGAAAGGATATAAATGTATGTATAAAAGTTTTTTAAATAAAGAGTAGTACAATGGTTAAATATGGCGGTAACAATGCTATCCAAACAAAATCCATAGTTTTTTTTTCGATAAGACTTTTTAGAAATCAAGTTGTTTTATTGTAGTAATATATAATCTATTGTAGGATATCGAAGCATGAAGACTCAAATAAAATGTTGATGGTTTAGACAGGTAAAAACAATTTAATGACACTTACATTTTAAACTATAAAACAAAGTGGAGTACTCAAGCTATGTTAACAGCTGGTTAACCTGATTTTCTTGCTTCTATATCTGCCTATATTGCGAGTTCCTTAAGAGCTTTTTAGAGATGTTAATAGAACTGGAGCTGTGCATTTTGAACAACAGCCTGAAAACTTAATCCATAAACTTGGCATTAAATCGCATGCCGCTCTCCTCTTCAAACGACAGTAAAAACCTAACACTATGCCACGACTACATAGTATTTAAATAATTTAACACCCACTATAAGAAGAGCAAACTATTTAATTCCTCACCATCCACGAAAACGACCATCTTCAAGGCCTCCATTACCTTACAACAATGTCGTATTAAAAATGCAACAAACTGTCTACAGCACTCCCCGTTCTCCTTCCTTTAACCCGAAACTCGATTCACACCCTGCCATCACTGCTAATCTTATTCATTTCCTAGATACATACATATTTCAAAATGCATAAAACATCCACACAACGCATTGTACACAGCACACGCTCGTAACGTTTGTATTTTAGAACACATCTCCAGTGGCAGATTCAGTATGTTGTTTGGTAAGCAACGTTTAGCTTTAAGTCTAAGCTCTACTGTGCTCCTGGACTTAAAATTTCCTCCCGCTCCTTCTCAATACCAGTTTCCAGCCCCGCGCTAAAGTTATGATTATTAATTTCAGCAGTCATAGCAACAGGATAAGGCGATTATCATTTTTCGCATCCTTCTTAGAGTCTGATGTGTGTTATCCGGGTTGAGATAGGAAAATGCTTTACTTAAACATGTATCCGACGTGGTACACATACCCCTGCTCCAGCGCAGGACATGTGTTGTATGTGTGTTTGCCCCCTATTGAAGGTATGAACGCCGCTGTCGGTCTTGCTCACTATTGCTCGTGCTCGTGCACCACTGCCTTGGAGTACTAATAAATTTTAATGAATAAATCTCGTTGCCGATTTTGTATCCGTTCAAAGTTTTAAGGGATTTTCCAACGGACACTATTGCCCCCCTTAAACGCTGAGGACAGGTCGGGTCGGCAGCTATCCGAGTATGTTGTAGTAGTTGGAACGTGCAGTATGAACGTGTGCAGTGGTATGGTATCCACGGCGTCAATAACAATATCAACAACAATAAGGACAAGTACAACAGAGACGAGAAGGAATATGAGGAGGACGATAAGAATGACGACGTTAGCTCGTTAAATCCAAAGCGAAGCTATGTGCTACTCGCTTCTAATGAATCCCTTGCAGCTGTCAGTGTTTAAGGTCTGTCGGATGTGTTCGGTAGACGTCATTTATTAACGAAGATTTGCAGGTTAGTTTAAGCTTGTGCATTTGTTCTGTTTTCTTTCTTGTTGTACTCCTTCCAGTCTGGTGTATCCTTGGTCTTCCTTACGTCCGTTCTATCATCTGTTTTGGCAGCGGAGAGAAAACTTTGTCTACTTGCTTTTTTTGTTTTTATATTTTCCTTTTTTGAAGTGAGTAAGCAAAGATTAGTGAAGGTGTTGACAAGACGGGGCGAACAGCGCGGAAGTTGTTCGTTAACAAGATTTTGTATGTGGTACGTGTTAGAGCGAAAGGATTACCAAGTTTCTGTCAAGGATATTAGTTACGGTAATAATTAAAACAGAAACCTACGGATGTTTTCAGCATTTAAAAATCTAATGCATTTTATAGGTGGGTGAGTTTATAATTTTTACATTTTTATTATATTTCATTCAATTCATTCATCAGAAACTACAAGAATGCATATAAAAAAATGTTTATCTCTGGTAAGTCATATGTATAATCAAATTAGCGTCCAACAAAAGCTCATAGAATGATACAAAAGTACAGGAGGGATTTAATTTTTTTTTAAAAATGAGCCTCTTAGTTGCCACTAATCAAGCTCACCACCAACTTTTTCCTTGGTGCTTTTAGAGATTAAAAAAATTCTCGACAGCTTTCGAAAATTCGAAGGCTGTAGACATGCAAGACGAAAAACCCAGTAATATTCCAATTAAGAAAGTTCGAAAAGTCGGATACGTTACAATAATTTTAGAGGAATGTATATTTGAAATTAACTTTACAATGAGGACTCAACTACTATAGAATTCAACGTTCATATAGAAACTAAGGACACGATCGCGAACGGAGGAATTGTTATATTTATATACATAAATGTAGAACAAATAGACTTCGTATTTGGATTCTTAAAGTGCGTATGGCAAAATGTCCTAAGCTATTGTACAATAAAGTCAAGTATACATTTTTTGATTGATGCCATTATCTTCATATGCCAAACTGTATGAAAGCAGCCCAGATATCTAGTAAGTTTGTATTAAAAGGCAAAGGAATCATTGTCTTCGTTAAGGGGGCATGTGATTCGACAGTGGAATAAAGTACATATAACTTCAAACATGACCTGCTGTGGCATACTTTAAGACTTTATGGAAGAGCAATGAAAGGCCATAGGCACTTATATAAATAGAGTGTCGTGGATAGCTCGGAAAGCAGCCTGAAAGGGTAGTGAAGGTGGATGACGAAAGACTAGGTAATCCCCATGTTATTACCAAATAAATTATGATAAACTTAAGGTACCCGTCATGTTGTCACGATATGTTACAATCTTATTACTTCTCTCACTAAATTCCAAAAAGTTATGTGCCCGACTGTTTTTGGAGCATTTTCTACCATACCGATTTGTACTGATTTTTCCCCTCTTGCTATTTTCATCATAGAGTATACATTCTCATCTTGTCTTAAGAGACAAGGATTTTTGGATCGGGTCACTTCTGAAGTTCAAGTGATTAGGATTACGATTAGGTCTGCCATTACTAGATATACCTATATCTCTGCTCAAGTTTTCTATAAATCAGTAAGTAAATTCGCCAAAGCGAATACGCAACCATATTCTCGGTTTATCTTTTATATATACGGAGACTCCAGAAGATTCACAAATGTTGATTTACCACACGTTTGAGGAATGGTGGTCCATCTCAATTTTGACCGGAAAACATAACTTTTGGTAGTACAAGTTACGTCTGAGTTGCGTCTGAGTGCAACAGTGTAACAGAAGGAGAAAAAACAACTTCCTGGAATAGACAGTTAGGCTAGCCAACAAATAGTCGTAAAGCATTATACGTTTTACGAACTGAATCACTATATCTAAAAATAACTTGCAAGGACTATATTTTGTGAATCTATATTTGTTAAAAATCTAAACAAAACAAAGAATAAGTCAACTGTCATCTGTCGAAAAAAATATAAGTCTCTTTTGCGATTAGGGTGGGCAACATTCGTGTGTTTGCGTGTGGTTAAACATTCACTCTTTATAAAAATCGTTTGATTTTTGGCTATTAAATGAATTATTAATGGAGCGCAACAACGATCATGTGACGATCATCCGAAAGTCAAAATGATCGAAAATTTTTTTAGAAATAAGTGGGTTATGGTAAGTCCTGAATTGTCGCTGGATTATTAGCATAGAGCCCATTTTTCAAATAATACCACGAAAGAAGTCTAAAACGTCATATTGATTGTTTGAAGCCCTGCCTGAACCTGCTGAAACCAAAGATCGCCAAGACTCAGCGATGACACTTTGCATTTACTGCCTCTAAAGCCTTATCTTCAAATAATCACTGGCTAATAATGCGCCAACCCATAGTGCACAACAGATAGTGATTTTTTTTTGGAGATACATATTCGTGAATTCGTGTGGTTTTTCCAAGCTCCAGATATGACCTATTCTTAATGTCTAGATATAATGGTTCAAACCGTACTATAAATTGTTTTGAAGAATTTTCGAATAGGATTGTGACAACAGATCACCGGTGTTGTAAGAGTAAGATCAAACAAAAAATCTGGAGCATGCCCGTGTCACAAAAAAAAAAGGCAGGTCGAAAAACAATTGGTGTGAAACAAATGCAAAAACACCAGCATTTGATTGGCCTCAGCGATGAAGTAATCCCAAACCGGGAAGCCTGCCGCTACTTTCTGAGGTCAAATCGGCGGACCCCACAAGCGGACCAGTAGGAATGCAGTTAAGTGGGAAGGTTATGGTCCTACACTTCTGACCATAACAACGCCGGAAAAAGGAAAAGAAGAAGATTGCTTTTGTTTTAATTGCATTTTACAATAGAAAAGATGGATCGAGTTTAGAAATTGCCATAATTCTTGTATTCAAGCAAGAATATTATTTCAAGCGGGAGATTGCTAAAAACATTGGTCGAGATCCACGGACAATCAATAATTTTCTATAAGATCCAGTAAATTATATCAATAACCGAAGAGGACGCACAACAAGAGCGACAACAGAAAGAGATCGCAGGTCCATTTTACGCGAGGCTTCAGATTCCGCGGCGACCGCTCGCGAAATAAAGGAGAAAGTTGGAACTTCAGCCAGTATCCGAACAGTTCAAAGAGTGATTCAACAGTGATCCGAGAGAAAAAACCATTTACTATCCGTAATTTTTTCCAGTGGCCCTGATGGTTTTCAGTATTACTTTGACGTTTTTATGAAGTCATCACACTGTGGGGTGGTAGTGGTGCAATGGTAATCATCACTGACTATTGAGCGGAAGGCCTGTAGTTCAAGTCTGACCAAGCCAAGAACAATTCCTATACGGGAAAAAAAAGACTGTGCAACAATACCAGTTGTGAATGAGAGATTATCAAAAAAAAATGCTGACGAAGGCATAACACTCGCAGTATGAGATCACTTCAAAATTCATACTCTGCGTGTGCATTTACAATATAACATCTTAATTTCATGGAATAAAATTACTGTAAAACTACAAACAACGCGACAAATTCAGTCGAATCTCTCGAATCCCAAGACAACCACCCCCGGAGAGTAGTGAACGAACATCTTCGATACAAACCATCTGCACCCCGTCCAGGTTGTGTGACAAACATCATAAGAGCGTACCTCTTGAACCTGAACGAATTATAAAAAAAAAAAAAAAAAAAACACTGCTGTTGGTTCCGCCAGGGTATGGGCTACAATTTCATTTCATGGCCCAATAGATCTGGTTGTCTTAGATGGTCGGCAGAACTCAGAGGATTATATCAAGTTTCTTGAAACACTGACAATCAATTTTCAAGAAATGTTTGATGGTCAACGTTGGATTTTCCAACAGGATAATGTAGCCATTCACGCAGCACCAGCATCTGTCAGTAGACGCTGATAGGCGGAACTCCCGAAATGACAAAATATAAATTAAATCAGCATAAAATTGCTTATTAGTCCAAGTGACTAGATTGCAATCTAGGGAGGCGGTTTCAGTCGGTAAAAATGCGGCATATTGATTACTCGGGTCATCAGTATCTTTTGAAGATTTCCCCTTTCTCCCCTTGAAAGATTTAATTAACTTTTACCCATGTTCCCATGTTCAACTGGGGAGCACTCAAGAGAGTGAGCATAAAAACTTACTCCCTTGACATCCTCGAACGCTTCCCTTGTAACTATGCGCTTATACTTATACTTAAGATCCCAGCCATAAGTCTAGTCTAAAGCCTAATTTTAGTCTTCTAGCTTGCAAAGCTGGGATAGGGAAGACTTATGTAAAGGCTTTCCTGTCTGTCCGTTCGCAAGCATATATCAAACCAAACTTGCCGTGTAGCTATGATTCTGAAACTTGCATAGCGACCGGTTAGAACCCCAACTACTGTGGTTCCTGAGATCCAGGTAAAAGTTGCAAAATTCAAAGTAGAAGACGAATTGTAGCTTGGCTCCCGGCGAGCTGATCCCATCTTGCTTGTGTTGATTGTATGTTATGGGTGTGGAAATAAAAAAAAAATGAAGCGTTATAAGTGAGGTCTAATGTTGACGGCGATGGCTTCGGGCGCTTGATGCAAATATCAAGATTTATTCTCAATATGATCGTTAAGCCAGGTCTGAAGCATTGCCTGTAACAGACGTGAAAAGAAGATTATTGGCATCTTCGAAGCATATCCTCCGTTGTGTCTTTCAAAATTGTCAAATAGCTTATTGCTAGAATAGGCGATGCCCTTCAAATTAATGAATTAATTGGCATAATTAATACTTTCGAACACGTTTAAGTGTACAAGGCATTAACTGGAATTTTCCCATTTTTCTGATTTCCTGTAAGGAATTGGTTAAATAATGATTGTTTAAATCCTGATTGCCATTTTTCTCTGAATCGACATCTACGCTGCTAAGGATTTTACGAGAAGTCCCTATTAATATCCCGTTCAAGGATTCAGATAAGCTCTTCGTTTTTGTACAATCATCAGCGAATATCTTTACACAGTACGTTCATTTTTAGGATTTCGCCAAAACGCTTTGATTGTATATTTCAATTGAAGGCTACTAATTAAGATAGTGCTTTCTATTTGAATACGCAACACTTCACTATGTTAAGAACTCTATTTACGATAACTTGTTGAGATTCAAGTTACAGCGACCTAGCACCCCGAATATTTTCGAATTTGTCCCTCCTTTTGCTACAGAAAAAAATAATTACAAACCACACAATTCTTATTAGAAACGTGCATATATTTAGGTGTACCCATCCCAACAAGGTCCTGACGCCTGCATGACTATGGATTTTCGGTTTACATTTAAATTCATGAGATTCCATACCTAATACATTGTGCATGCCATCGGTTTCACATCAAATCCGAGCTCAAAAATTCCATTTCGACACGAAACGAAACGAAAAACAACACATCACCAACATGAGAGGCGTCCGCAAAAACCAACAACGCAAGCCAGAAAACTACACGAACAACAAATACAAGAACCACACCGATCCGAGTGCATAAGTCTAAAAATCCACATTCAGACCGTCTCTCACCGCATCCTCAGCCAGATGACAAGAGCATATATTCTAGCAAACGAGTCCTGCTGGGCACTACCACGTCGGTATTCGTATCATTCAAAACTGCGTGGATGTCACGAAAGGAGGGGCGTTAGTGGCACTATCGGTGCAACCGCAAAACACAGCCCAACCTAAGGAGACCAGGAATTCGTTTTATTTTTTGGGGGCGAAAAATGGAAATTTATGACATTGCCTGCCTCTCATCGGATGAATTCACACATACGCACATTCACACTCGAATATCTTTGTATCTCTTAGGACACCTACCGTCAAGTTGTTGTCCGCCAAATCCATCTGCTTCAGTGCCGACAGCCCGTCAAATGAACTGAAATCCAACTCCGAGATGACATTCCCACGCAGATTAACCATCATCAGATCCCGCAATCCCTCAAAACTATCATTTCGCACAAACTCTATCAAATTATCTGACAAATCCAACGATTTTAACGCATGCAAATATACTAGATTGCTTGCCGGCACATCCAGTAGTTGATTATTTTTAAATATCAGTATCTCTAGTGAAATCATGTTCCTGAAGACACCGTCCTCTAGACTCATGATATTGTTATTCGTCAGATCCAGCTCGATTAAGCTTGTCAAATCGGTCATCGCTGTCGGATGCACTACTTCGATTCGATTAAAACTTAAGTCCAACAAGAGTAAATTGCTAAGGCCCTTGAATGCATCCTTATTCAAACTCGACACACTGTTCCGGCTCAGATTCAGTGTTCGTGTCTCGCTTTGATACTCGAAATTCTTCGAACCAAGCGTTTCGATGATATTCTGCGACAGATCCAACACCTCGAGTTTCATGTAGAATGGTAGACTGAACTCTAGATTTCGGATTTTGTTCAAGGTTAGATTTATGTATTTGGTTTCAGGATTCAGTTGAATGGGCACATCTTCGAGGGCAGCGTCCACACAATAGGCCTGCGAATTGGCATCGCCTCCAACGCACTGGCACTTTGACGGACAGAAGCCGTCCGCTTGTTTGAGAAGAATTAGCATTAGGAGGAGCCATCGCCATTGATGATGCCATTGCCAGTGCCATGGTAGATGTTGCAGCATATTTCGATGAATATATGGACGTGTGCGAGCAAGTGGATGGGTTGTTGTACTAGTATCCCACGGGTTGATGATCCTTGAGCGTGATGGTGATTGATGGAAACTCTTATTGTTCGTTTTTTTTGTTTTACTTAGTTGACTCAGTCCGTCACTGGTGCTGCTCGTGTCGGTGGCGATGGTGAGTCATTTTCGTGGTTGGTCTGAAACGAGATAGAAAGGAAGAGATAAGTGATTTTTTTCCCGGCTTGTTTGTATCTTTTGATGAATGGAAAATTTATTCGATAGGATAAAGCCTGCGTGTGATAGAGAGTGACACTTGAGAGATTGTATCTTGTATCTTTTTTGAGTGAGCCGAGAGTGTAAGGCACTAATGCAATTTGCTGTAGCAGAGCTGACAGCATACAGTTTACATTGATGGAGAACAGGACGCCTTGAAAGGGTCGTGGTATAGGTAAAACAAGTCGAGTGATAATCAGGTAGTTTCATTAGAAGTTTTAGGGACTATGTGGAGACGAGAAGAGGTTTGATTTACGTCGTTGTGTGGGGTAAAATTCGGGAAAGTTTTTTATATGCCACGGTAATTTTTTTATTAAGAAATTGAACCGTAAAAAATACCCTTGTTTTAAAATTGCATGGACTCGCTGGATATGTCGAATTGCATTGCGGCCTTTCTAAATGCTTCCGTTAAAAGACGAGATTTATTTTTTGCCCGATCGTCGTTGAATGGTATATAAATTAATTAATTTGCTGCATTGACTCGATGTTACATGAATGAAGCTGCAGCATGGGCACGATTCTCATATTCGTAATATTTTTGTAAAAACATTTTACGAAAAATATGAGCATGAATAGTGCTGGAATTTGATAACCATAGAATTCCCAGTGAAAATGAAAGTGTCTTTTTTTTAGTTTTTGTTTTCAAGTTCCTAGCTAATGTTCATTTTCCAATTTCAAGAATTAAATTTGTGGCCGATTGTGTGTTCTTATCATAAATCATTCTTATATTATTATCATTCTTATAATAAATCAAACTAAGTCTCCGGAAATCTGAAATTTTGCTCTAGAGAAATAGCAAATATATTCAATTTTTGTTTAAAATTATGCCGGTATTTCAAAAAATCATCCAACTGTGTCATTTCAAATTGTACGCCGTTGTTTAACTATCAGCCATGAGTTTTGATAAGGAAAAGCAGTTTATAAAATCATTTAGTAAATGGTAACGAGCATTGGTTTTTGATCATCATCAAACGTCTTTTTGAACCGCTAGAGTAAATATAATCAATAAATTTAAAGATTTCGAAGAGCTTAGTGTTTGAAGACTGCAATGCATGTTTACCTGGTAAGGTCGCCTCAAAATATTGGGTATATAACTTAATTCGTGCGGTTTGCTAAGAGATGGCGTAACTTGTATTATTCCATTGGAACATGCGTTGGAAAGCTACTGTCATTGTACGTCATTTCAGTATATGTCATTCATTTGAAGCCTAAACAACAATATTTTTTTTTCACTCAAATGTGTCGAACTTTGTGCCTGAAAAAGTGTTTTTGCGGGGAGTTCTTCTTCTTCATTACTTTAATATGAAGAAAACTGCTGCCGAAAGTCATTGTATTTTGGCGGAAGTTTATGGTGAACATGCGCTAGCTGAGCGAACGTGCCAAAAGTGGTTTGCACGATTTAAAAGTGGTGATTTTGGCTTGGAAGACGATGAATATCCTGGGCAGCCAAAAAAGTTTGAAGATGAAGAACTGGAAGCATTACTCTATGAAGATTGTTGCCAAACACAAGAAGAGCTCGCAGAATTTTTGGGTGTCACTCAATCAGCCATTTCAAAACGTTTAAAAGCAGCTGGATACATTCAAAAGCAAGGAAATTGGGTTCCACATGAACTCAAGCCGAGAGACGTCGAAAGGCGGTTTTGCGTGTCCGAAATGCTGCTGGAACGCTACAAAAGGAAGTCATTTTTGCATCGGATTGTTACTGGTGATGAAAAATGGATCCATTACGACAACCCCAAGCGCAAAAAATCATATGTGAAAAAACCCGGCCAACCAGCCAAATCAACGGCAAAGCCGAATATCCATGGCGCGAAGGTAATGCTCTGTATTTGGTGGGACCAGAAGGGTGTGCTGTATTATGAGCTGCTAAAACCGGGTGAAACCATCAATGGACAACGCTACCGAACACAATTAATCCGTTTGAAGAGAGCAGTAGCCGAAAAACGCCCGGAATATGCGACCAGACACGAGGCAATAATTTTCCATCATGACAACGCTCGGCCCCACGTTCCTATTCCGGTTAAGAACTATTTGGAAAACAGTGGATGGGAAGTTTTACCCCACCCGCCTTATAGCCCAGACCTTGCCCCTTCTGACTACCGTTTGTTCCGGTCGATGCAGAACGCCCTCACTGAAATACGGTTCACATCAGAGCAGAATATCAAAAATTGGCTTGATTCATTCTTGGCTGCCAAGCCGGCGCAGTTCTTTTGGGATGGAATCCACAAATTGCCAGAAAGATTGGAAAAAGTCATAGCTTCAGATGGGCAATACTTTGAATAAAACTATTGTTCATGTTTTTCTTAAATAAACGGTCAAATTTAAAAAAAAAACCGCACAAATTAAGTTATATACCCAATATCACCGCCAAGCTGATACCATAAAGCTGGTAAAATAATTGCGCGTTTACATTTGTTATTTCCCTAAATCGAAATTTAAATTCGCCACCCAGATCGTGCGAAAACCATTCAACTTTTTTCATTTAGGGACATATGTATTAAAGATAAATTCTATAATGTTCAAATATTCGCTCCATCAAATCTTACTGTTATTTACGAAATACGGTTGGATTATTGCAAAAACCTCATAAAAAAATCATAAATATGTACGAGTAGAATAAAGATTTGTAGACAGAGCTGAATATTTGGCAGATCTTGTAATTAATTACTAAGCTGAGTTTATAATTAAAATTGAAATAGAAAAGAAAAACGAAAACAAACATTTTAATTTCTGCATTCAAAATGACACATCTTTTGGATGACCATATACAAAATGGAAAGATCTGGATTGGGTACAATTATCAATTTTTCGTTACATAGTACAGTTCAAATATTACATCATAATATAATAATATGTATATCAAATATACATTATAATGTTCAAATATTCGCTCCATCAAATCTTACTGTTATTTACGAAATACGGTTGGATTATTGCAAAAACCTCATAAAAAAATCATAAATACATATGTACGAGTAGAATAAAGATTTGTAGACAGAGCTGAATATTTGGCAGATCTTGTAATTAATTACTAAGCTGAGTTTATAATTAAAATTGAAATAGAAAAGAAAAACGAAAACAAACATTTTAATTTCTGCATTCAAAATGACACATCTTTTGGATGACCATATACAAAATGGAAAGATCTGGATTGGGTACAATTATCAATTTTTCGTTACATAGTACAGTTTCTCAGGGTTTTGAAGCTTAGCACCGAGATCCTAAACTTAAAAATGTGACAGAAAGTATTTGTGTCAATATTGGCTTTTTGAATGTTCAAAAGGTTAAAAAGAGACTTCAGAATCGTCGGCGGGATTGGTGAAATCATATTTGTATTTTACTATTAATTGAAAAAATGCGCAAGAAGTTTAAGAAATGTCTATTATTATTATTTTTTTTTGTTCTGTTGGAGCACTCAGACGCAAATAGGTACTGGTCCATTATACAGCCAGACAGACACCTTACTTTATTGTATTTTCCCCGTTCTCCGGAGAAAAGTGAGGTTGAGCTAACGTGATTCGGCATAGACCACGTCGGCCCCAAAGCTTCTGCGCGACAGTCGCAGAGAAAGTGCTCTGCTGTGTCGTCCTCCTCGCAGCATTCAACACAGGTAGGCGCCTTCCTAAAGCCAAGCACGCAGAGATTGGCAAAAATTAAATGGCCCGAAATGATGCCCGCAAGTCTTCTGCAATCAATTCTCGTTAAGGATAAAGGAATGTTGCAGATTTCTTGCAGACATCAAGGCGTACGCGCTTAGTCATCCTGGATATTCCCTCTACCTAGGATTGTGCGCGTTAAAAACCTAATCGTTGATGTAGGATTTGATCGTGGAAGCAGGTAGACCTAAAGCGGGTTCAGGTTCTGAAACACTCTCCTCTGAGCCCACTCTAGCGAGTTCATTTCCTGGGATCCTAGAGTGACCTGGGATCCATACAAGCCTTAGTAAATCTAGACTTCGGACTTTGTCCAAAATGGTTTTAGGTTCACGCACTAATTTGGAGTTGGTTAGCGGGTTGGACACAACTTTGAGTGCAGATTAGCTGTCACTACAAACGCATATGCTTTTTATCCTCCATTTGTGCTTTACAACATAGTGCATGACCATTAGGAATATGTACATATATCTGTGATTGAAAGGCAGATACATATTTTCCCAGCGAAAAGTGAAGTCGGACTTTTTCGCGTTCAAAGAAAACCCCAGCGTCGGACCCCAGTCTTGGCTTTCATTACGCACCCTCTGATAAATACATCAAGGGGTGGAAAGTACTTCATATCATATAGAGCAGTGCCCGACGTGTGGGGAACAGCTGAGACAAATCGTTCTTTGGAGTTTGGTGAAAGAGGCTACGACATGGTTGCGTGTGAGCGTGTTCCAAAATAGATGCATATGAGACTATCGGTCTTATCATTGTCGTGTAGAAACAGAAGAATTTTTACGGGCATAGGCCCCATGTTTTGTTTGTTTGTTTGTTTGCTTTTCACTTTTGCGTTGCCAAAAAGCTGATAGCGCTTTTGACTCAACATGCTGTGACTAAAGAAGCTTGTTATCTAAGATGACTCCTAAGTACTTAGCTTTCTTAGATTTCGGGATGGGAATGTCTTTTAGCACCAGTTGAGTCATGCCGGTATTTTTCCTCCTTCCGAGTAGAGAGTCGACCACCATACACTATAACAGCGGAGACAGAACGCCACCTTGCGGACAGCCCTGTTTACGATCAATGCCCTGTCAATGTCCTGTGCAAAAGCATTGCTTTGATTCACAAAACTAGTGCTTCATCGACGCCATGTCAGCGTTACACATGCTGTCGTAAGTTGCATTATCAGTTCTTCCCACTAGGTTTTGAAGCGCAGTCTCTCGCAGGATTTCTCGCACTGATAAGCATGTTGCATCTCGGAAAGAGGATACATTCGAAGGGCAACTTTGCGCATGTGTACTATTAGTTCCTGCTTCTCAGCAGGAAGGATGTTAGACTGATTGGTCTAAAACTCTTGGCAAGTGAGTAATCCTCTTTCCCTATTGGGTGTACTATAGAGAAGACTAAAACTAAAATCTTTTGTACGCTGTCATACACCAAGGGCCGATGGAAATGTTGATAAAATAAATTAATTGACTATCAACGACCGCTGAATCACAATATTTTCCGGTATGTTATGTGTGATAACAAATATTTGTTCCGGACCTTGTAGAAAAGCAGTGGCAAATGTAAGGTTCTCAGGAGTTGTGGATTAAAAATAATACAGAGGCATTAAAACGTTGTGCAGTTGTTTGCATGGAGTAATTCATGACTTTGGCATTATGATAAAGAACTCGCTTACTGCAAAAACATTTGACGTAACGCAAAGAGTTTTCCTTTTAGTTTTTAGTTTGAAGGAAAAACATTAATACAATGGAGTAAATAAAAATTCGCCTACTTTTCGTAATCTTGTATTTATGTATAATAAAACGGCTTTCAGAAGGAAACTGTCTTTATACGCTACCTTGCGCTAGTTTTTTTTTATAATCGCGACATTAAAAAGTGGCGGCAATAAAGGTAACACGTTCTGCTCCCTCAAGGATGCAATGTCCCTCCTATTCGATTCTCGTATAGTTAACATAAGTAACCTTCACTGGTCGACTTGCATGCAATCTATTTCTGTCAAAATCCACGCAAATGTGCACGATCGTAGTAGAATTGGTAAATGAATCACTCTAATCGTTATTAATCAAATCCATAGAAATAGCTTACTCAAACATTCACCTAACGCAAGCTTTCAAGCAAGCAGCCAGTCTTGCCGCACACACTCCTCTCTTGCTTCAAGGTATGTACTTACGAGTATTTCATTTCTTCATTATGATATGTCTCTTACAAATGTTTTGGAGAACGGTTAAGAAGGACTCATGAAATAAATGTTAGGCGGCTGAATGCAATACGTAAGTTTCCGAACTTTTATTTAAAAAAAAAAAAAAAAATTATTCACCGAAATTTCGCATTTTTCACTAATTTGGATGGGGAAGACTTCCCTAAATTCGCTCGACTGTGATCAAAATGAAAGGCGACTTTGTTTATAAAGGGTGTTTTTCTTAGAGGTATATAAATTCAATATGAAAGAGCATACTTGAAGCGAATGTTAATGTCTATGATAGTAGCCTTATTTAACAGATAACTCTATGCCTTTAGTACCTAAATATGAATTCAAGCATATGCTCAAACGAAGCGCAATCGTGGAGCCAAATTTTCGACAACTTTATAGAGTGGGCCGTATATAAGCAATAACACAGCGAATTTTGACTTCCAAATCGTTCAATGTCTCTAACTTATCGGCATAGACTAGTGACTTCACATATCCCCAAAGAAAGTCATCTAAAGGTGTGAGATTACAGGATCTTGGTGGCCAGTTCAAAGGTTCTTTAGCAAAATGATTGGCTCAGCAAATGTTTCCCGAAATAAATTCATGAGGTCGCGCGTCGTGTGGCATGTTGCGCCATCTTATTGGAACAAACATTCTTTCACGTCAACTGAGGAACGAAAAAGTCAGAAATCATGCTTCTATAGCGCTTTCGATTGACTATAACTTTCTGGCCGGCCAAAAATGAGCCTAATCGGAGAACAACATTTTGCGTTGAAAATGAGAATCAAGTTGAATCATTTTTTTCGGCCCATTCACCCTACGACGCGTATAATGGTCACGCGGTTTCAACTCTTGCACAAGCTGGATCTTATAAGCTTTTAAGCCAAGACATTTCGTTAAATCTTCCGCAAAATGGATGAGTATACATAGCTCCAACTGCTGTTCATGATGGCGAACCGACTCATTCGGATTCCATTTTGCGCTCCACAACGACAATAATTTCTTCTCTTCGCACTGTGTGTCCTCTTTGGGGTTGCTTGTCATCCACTAAAGTGTACGTGGTGCGAAAACAATTCATCATGTTAGCTGGACGATTATTTCGACCGTAAAATGGACGTAACGCACGATAAGTTTGGCGAATCGAACCATGGTTTTCAAAATTAGTTTGCAAATTTGTATGAGTTGTCCTGGCCTTAATCCATCAATCGTAAATTGGCAAAATGTATTTACCATAAGTCAACTTGCAGTTTTCAAATTGACAAACTGTAGAAACAATGCTGCCAGCTTAAAAACCAAACCTGTAAAAAAAATACCCTTTACATTTAAAAATCATTATTTATTCTTGGATATTTGTTTTTGTTTCATTTAACATCATTTTTGATAATTTTTTTCCAGTTTTCGAAACAGTTGTTAAACTTGATTTCCGTGAAGGTTTTCAGTTCACGCAGTTGATTAACGTTCTATGAACTCGAAATGGTTCGAAATTGGGTTTTTAGCTTACTGAACAGCCAGAATTTGAATCGAGTGTTTAGCCAAATAGTCACGAACGACCAAATATTAAGACAACGTTTTTCAAAGAAAATGTTGGCACCAACCAAGATGAGACCCGTCGGGGGTCAAAATGAGCTGTCTCCTTCTTTTCCTTTTTCTGGCGTTGTTATGGTCAGAAGTGTAGGACCATAATCTTCCCACTTAACTGCATTCCTACTGGTCCGCTTATGGGGTCCGCCGGTTTGACCTCAGAAAGTAGCGGCAGGCTTCCCGGTTTGGGATTACTTCATCGCTGAGGCCAATCAAATGCTAGTGTTTTTGCATTTGTTTGCACCAATTGTTTTCCGGCCTGCCTTTTTTTTTTTTTTTTTTTGTGACACATGCTCCAGATTTTTTTTTGTTTGATCTTACTCTTACAACACCGGTAATCTCCAGTCGCACACTTGTGGGGCAGTTTAATGGTGATATATGTGTCCCTATGCTCACCTTGGTGTTTTCTAAATTGCCTAGATGTGATTTTTGTTTACCTTTGTTTTAGTCGCCTTTTACGACAAGCTAGAGGTATGGCTGCAGGGATATTCTTAACCCGTCCCTGCACGGAAATCAAAATGAGCGGTCACAATTGTTTAAATTTATCCATGTGATAAGTAAAAAATCTCAACAAGTTCTCTAATGGGCGATTGACAGTTTTTGAGTAGTATTGACAGTTAGTTGAGTAGTAGTTTTGCGATCAAGATTTTGAGCCTGTTAACAATGTTCTATGCCCACTTTGTTTTAACAATACAATAATTCAACAAGTAAAAAGAAAAAAGAACTAACATTTAAGGGTACATAACGATGTACAGAAAATATTATCGACTAACTATTTATATTTCTAATGAGATGTCCTGTATCAGATCAGTAGGTCTGGTTCTCTTTAGTCGTCGTCTTCCGAACATTTCTTTTATTGGCAGTTATTTGGATGAACTACTAATTTGAGGTGATGGCTTCTACTTATGTATGATTTGAATTTCTTCTTCTACTATTGGGATTTTTAGGTCAAGATGAACGCCGTTGTTAGGTACGTACCAGTCCGCGTTAATAATTGTTCGAAGTATTTTTGATGGTATTATAGCAATGTTTCTTTTCTTTGAGGTTCCCCAAAGTTGAATTCCATATGTCGGCATATGTCAGCCATCATCAAGGCTTTGTAGATTAGTAACTTATTGTTAATGGATATCTTTGAGCTCCCGCGAAGAAGCCAGAACAGATTATATTTTAGTTTTATTGGGTCTCCTTTTTTTTTGTATATGGTATTTCCAGTTAATTTTACTGTCCAAATGCATGCCAAGATATTTAGCCACATAGTTTTGTCTTTTATTTTTAGCAGGGTAGTTGAGTTGTTTAGTTTCGTTGTAAGAATTACTTGTTGAGTTTTGTCTTCGTTGATGTTTATGCTCCAATCGTCGAACCATTTTATCATTTTGTTAAGAAGTAGTTGAGCTTGAGATCATGCGGTGTCCGGATTTTGATCGGCTGTCAGAAGAATTGAATCGTCCGCAAAGGTAGCCATTATTTTTGTAGCAGCATTATATTGAGGGATGTCGGCGGTGTAAAGTGTTATATATTTCGATAACATAAGATTGGGTGTTATCAGCTTAAAAGCACATACACAGTGTCGGTAATGTGAAACACTGCCTTACCCTCACGATTATGAGTTCGAGACTTAAGAGAGTGTGCGCTTCCTTTCTTCTTGCTCGAGCCTCCGACGATAGCACATGTGTTTGACCGTGAATAAAGTAATTAATATAGTAAAAGTGGAAATTGCCTTGTTCTTGATTGGAATACATAATAGTTGGCGACGAGGATAATAAAATAAACCAGCGCGTAAGAAAAAAAAAACGTGTAATATTAGTAAAAAGAAATTCGCGAGGTAGTTTTCTGTTAATTTGTTGGTTAAGCACGTTCTCGTGCGGCATAAATTATATTATCGTAAAATGGCTCCATTAGTCGGGAGTATTGAACCATTTTTATCGGGAGGCAATTTTAAAGCCTATGAGGATAGGTTACGTCAGTTTTTTAAAATAAATAACATCCTGGCAGAATGTCAAACGCCATTGCTCATTACTGTGATCGGCGCGGAGATATATGAGATCCTCATGTCTCTAACGGTTCCAGATCTACCAAGTACCAAAGACTTCGAAACCCTCATCAAACTTCTTCGAGCACATTTTGCCCCGACGGAAAACAAAAGAGCCGAAAGGTACAAGTTCTACAAGGCATGCCAAGAGGAAGGAGAACCAATCGGGGATTATATAGTCCGTCTGAAGTCACTCGCACAGGCTTGTCGCTTTGGAGACTTTTTGGACAAAGAACGAGATGAGAAAAGCATCACACCTAAAGCGAACACCACAGTAATCAGCGATCTTGGAAGGTACAAATCGTGCATTTTAGATGATGTGTTAACCGATCGTTTTATCATTGGTCTACGCAACGAGAAAATCCAGCAGTGTCTTCTTAATGATGATAGTGGTAATTTTGAAAAGTGTTGTCAAAGGGCTTTGAACATGGAAGCCTCCGAAAAAGCTTCAAAAAATATGCAACCTCATGTACTGCATTCGGTATCAAAAAGCTACTTCACAAGCAGCTATCCAAAAAAACAGAACGTCGTTCCTAAGCAACAGTCGAGTCAAAAAAGTCACGTGAATAACGCTAAATGGAGGAAGCCTTCATCAAATATTGCACAAAGCCAAGTAAAGGAAAAAAAAAGATGTCATAGGTGTGGTCGCGATCATCAAGAGATGAATTGTCCAGCAAAGCAGTGGGAATGCTTCTCGTGTGGGAGAACGGGCCATACGTCAGCGGTCTGCCGAAACAGCAAGTCTATCAGAGTAATACACAGAGTCCAAGAAGAGCAACAGAAGCAGTCAGTGTGCAGCATAGTTAACATCGAGGGAGTCAACATCGAGATGGAGGTGGATACGGGGGCTACAGAGTCAGTCATGAGTGAAAGGGAGTATAGGAAAAAATTTGTTAATTTCAATTTAGAAAAATTTCACAATAAACTTTGTACAGTTACAGAAAGTAGTATAAAAGAAATCGGTACGTTGAAAGTTCGGATGGCGTTTGGAGGAACAGTGCATCATCTGAAGCTGATTATTATAGAAGGGGATAAACCATCAATGTGCATTATGGGTCGTTCTTGGATTGATAGTCTGTATCCGAATTGGAGAAACAGTTTTATTGCTAATCCAGTTAATCAAGTAAGTTTAAATAAAGATTTAGTTAACGAGATAGAGAAAACTTTTCCGGGTGTAACAAGTACTAAATTAAATACACCAATTGTTGGATTCGAAGCGGATATTGTGCTTAAAGAAGATCAAACACCGATTTTTCACTCCGCATATAGTGTGCCGTATAGGTTGAGAGAAATGGTGTCTCAAGAATTAGATAGGTTAGTGGATGAAGGGATTTTAGTGCCAGTCAAGCAAAGTCGTTGGGCCAGTCCAATTGTGATTGTCCCCAAAGCGAATGGTGGCATACGTATTTGTGTAGATTGTCGAGTTACCATCAACAAATGTATAGAGACAGTTTATTACAATTTTCCCAAAATTGAAGACATTTTTGCTCAACTGGCTGACTGTAAAATTTTTTGCGTAGTTGATCTGACAGGAGCATATCAGCAATTACCAGTTTCAGAGAATTCTCGTAAGCTACTTGTTATTAACACATTGAAGGGGCTTTTCGCTTATACAAGGTTAATTCTTGGAGTTAGTTCAGCTCCAGCTATTTTTCAGTCGGTGATGGATAGGATTTAACAGGCTTGAAATATGTTTTTTGTTATCTAGACGATATAATAATTGGCGGGGTTGATGAGAAAGATTGCCGGGCAAGGTTGTTTGAAGTTCTAAGTCGTTTAAATAGTCATAATGTCAGAATTAATTTAGAAAAGTCAAAGTTTTTACAAAACTGCGTTAAATACCTGGGTCATTCAATTTCACAAAAGGGAATTTGTCCGAATGAAGAGAAAGTCAAAGCCATAGTAGAAGCTCCGGCTCCTAAAAATGTGGCCGAATTGCAATCTTACCTCGGACTTCTTAATTACTATGGAAGATTTTTACCAAATTTAGCTTCAACCCTAGCACCCTTATATAATCTACTTAAAAAAAATTCGGTTTTTCATTGGTCTCAGTCGTGTGCTGAGGCTTTTAAGAATAGTAAGGAGCTCTTGCTCAATAATAACATTCTTGCACTATATGATCCCCATAAACCAATTATAGTGGCGACGGATGCCAGTCCCTACGGTGTGGGTGCGGTTTTGTCCCACGAAATCGAAGGTGTTGAAAAACCAGTGCTTTTCGCTTCTAGTAGTTTGAGTCAAGCAGAGCGCAATTATTCCCAACTGCACCGAGAGGCTCTTGCTATTGTTTTTGCAGTAAAAAAATTCCATAATTATTTATATGGCCAAGAATTTACTCTTTATACTGACCATCAAGCCTTAAAGGAGATTTTCAATCCTAAAAAAGGCACAGCGCCAGTAGCTGCAGCTCGTCTTCAAAGGTGGTCGATATTACTTTCAATGTATAAATATAAACTTTCATATCGGCGTAGTTCTCAAATGAGTCACGCAGACGCTCTTTCGCGTCTTCCGCTTCCGGAAAGTTCAGATATTGAAGAATCCCCAATTAATTTTTTTCAGTCCGAACAGCCTTTGATATATTTCAATACGATCTTAGAACATTACAAACATGATACAATTTTGCAAGCAGTTCATGAGTCATTACTCAGGTCATGGTCGAGTTCCATAACGGAGGAGTTATGGCCTTATTATGTCAAGAGAAATAGTTTGTCTACGGATAATGGGTGTGTTTTTTATGCCAACCGTATTATAATCCCTAGATGTTGTCGGGATAAAGTCTTGAGCATCCTTCATGATAACCATGCGGGCATTGTGAGTATGAAGAGGTTAGCTAGATCATATGTTTGGTGGCCCTTATGTGATAAGGATATTGAAAACAAGGTAAAAAGCTGTGAAGTTCGTGATCAAACTCAGAATGTCAAAAAAGAAAAGGTTACAACAAGTTGGCCAGCATCTTCATACCCCTTTCAAAGAGTTCACGTCGATTTTTTTTATTTTAAGGGGAAAACGTTTTTAATCTTGGTTGATTCCTACAGTAAATTTTGTGAAATTAAAATTATGAAAGATACGAACGCAAATTCTTTAATTAGAGTTTTTAACGAAATTTTTTCATTGTATGGTCTTCCGGATAAAATAGTGTCGGATAATGGTCCACCATTTAATTCTTTTGTTGTAAAAAAATATTGTCAGTGCAAGGGAATCCTATTAGTTCATTCACCGCCCTATCATCCTGCTTCAAATGGGTTAGCAGAACGCGGTGTTCAAAGCGCTAAAAAAGTGTTGAAGCGGTTTTGCTTAGATCAGGAAAACAGATTACCAATCCAAGAACAAATTTTGAAGTATTTACAGCACAGCCGCAATACTACATGCTCTTCTACCTCGAAAACGCCATCAGAAATGCTTTTCTCGTATAAACCGAAAATTATTTTAGATAGAATTAAGAATGATAATTTAAACTTAAATTGTGATTACGGATATTCAGATTTAGGTTTTAACAAAAAATGTGAAGTTAATGAAATAAAAAAAAAATACTTTGCTTTTAAGGAGGGTGAAGAGGTAATGTATCAGTTACATTTCAAACATTTTATACGTTGGATACCTGCAAAAATTGTTAAAATAATAAGTAAGCTAACTTATTTGGCAACTATTAATAATAGAATACGCTTGGTCCACCAAAATCAGTTACGCAAAAAGTATTTAAAAGATAGTGCGTATCTAAATACGAAAACATTGAATTTTGATAAGGAACAGTGTGATTTAGAACGTAACTTGGTTAAATTTAAAAAAGGAAATTGTAACGTTGGAAAAGAATTAGTTGTAAAAGATTTAAGTTCCCCATTAAGAAGATCTCAACGAGACAGGAAAAATCCTAAACGTTTTACCTTTTCAGATTATGATAAATCAAAGTTTAATAAATAATGTTTTGGTTTTATTATGTGAAGGCTTGAGCAAAAAGGGGGAAAGTTGTTATATATTTCGATAACATAAGATTGGGTGTTATCAGCTTAAAAGCACATACACAGTGTCGGTAATGTGAAACACTGCCTTACCCTCACGATTATGAGTTCGAGACTTAAGAGAGTGTGCGCTTCCTTTCTTCTTGCTCGAGCCTCCGACGATAGCACATGTGTTTGACCGTGAATAAAGTAATTAATATAGTAAAAGTGGAAATTGCCTTGTTCTTGATTGGAATACATAATAGAGTGGCCCCAGAACAGATCCTTGGGGATCTCCTGCTTTCGTTTCTAGGATGTTCGATCGTCGATCATTATATTTTACATAAAAGTGACATTCATTAAGGTAGCTTTTAATGATAAGATAAAAGTCTGGTGGATGTAAGTTTGGAGTTTGTTAATTAGTCCTTTGTGCCATACCTTGTCGAATGCTTTTGCTACGTCTTTTGCAGTGTTTGTTTTCCTCTAGGTCCGTTGTAGTTTTGTTTAACACTCTGTGAATTTGTTGGATTGTTGAGTGTTGTTTGCGAAATCCGAATTGATGATCAGGTATTACCTTGTTATTATTTATTATAGTATAGGCAGTAATCGATCATATATTAATTTTTCAAATACTTTTACTAGAATAGGAAGTAAGCTTATCGGTCGGTAAGATGATGGGTTTTTGAGTCTCTACCAGGTTTCGGGATTGCAGTTATTTGAGGAACTTTCCAGGTTTTAGGGAAATATTTCAGTCGAATGATATTTCGATGATGATGATACACCTATATTTTAATATAGGCATTTCGTCTGTACTCTATGGCATATCGGGGAAGTTTGCTTAACACCTTTCCATTAATGTAGTCATATACTGGGGCTTTCTTTTTATTAAATCTTCTTTTAATACATTGTTCGATTTCATTTATTGTTTTATTTTTTAACCTAAGAATAGAAGTGGATGAATTTGGTCGTGGTGGTATTGTGGTATCGTTATCTTTTTCATAAGTGAATATATTTTTGAAGTGCTTGGCTAGGATGTTTGCTTTTTTTTGGTTGGTCTTGGCCCATGTTCCATCTGGTTTCGTAGTCTGATTCGTAATTTTGTTTTCAAAATTCTTGGTAGCTTTCCAGAGTGAGTAGTTGGTATCAGAAAATGGAGTACATTTTTTTAAGTAGGTGTTGTGTTGATCGTTATAAATAAATTAAAGTCTCAATTTGAGTTCTTTGGTTGCTTTGTTGTATACCCTTTTGGTGGTTGTCTTGCAGTCTGCCCTCGTTTTCTAAGTCTTCTCTTTTCTTCTGTCTGTTGTCGAATTGGTGTAATGTAGTTAGGTTTTTCTGATTTATTGACTGGTGTGAACCACCATATACCGTCTTGTGTTTGTAGTATTATGTATATGCAGATTCAGATGTTGCTCTATATATTCTTGAAACGAATCTCAGCCAGTTTTTGCGTTGTAAAGGTGAGGTGAAAAAGTGATGGGGGTAATCTTGGAGGAGCATTTGAGGTGAATATGAGAGTGGTCCGATGAAAGTTCCAGCCTAGATTTAGTTTGTTATGTTTTTATCTGTATGTTTTCTGAATACAAAAGTCCATTAGGTCAGGAGTTTTATTTGAGTCAGAAGGCCAGTAGGTAGGTATTATTATTGTGGAGTGTCTTTAATAGATTTTTGCCTTTAGTTTTGGACATCCTTGAGTCCAAGTCTTGTGTTTAGCGTCGAAATCTCCAGCTGATATGAATCTACGCCAAAGTGACTTTATATAGTCTTCATACTTGTAACCATGTTTTTTTTTTCGACAGAGTCAGATCCCCAAAGGCCTTCTGTAATATTCTCTACGTTACATAATAGTTCTCAATAGTGAGTAATATCTACAAGGGTAATAGCGCTTTCGTAAAATAATAACAATACCCTGCCTTTAATTGGGATTATTCATCCGCTACACTTCACTGCTTGGTGGTAAAAATGTTCCCATAAACAACACCGTCTGCTAAACGTGACTGTTTATTTTGTTTTCCGAAAAAAGGAGTACGTTTGTTTTACAAGTAGACGTTTCGCAAGAAAATGCTTATCCAAATATTCAGTTTTAAAAGCAATGTTTCGAGGTTACTTGTACCAATACACGTGATGTAGTTATAACAGTGATGTAGATGATCAAATATTTGGACACATCCCATATGAAGACTGAATATGAAAGAACAGAAAAATTTGGATAGTAGTGAATGGTTCACTTGATCCACGATCAGGCGTTTCATTTGGAACTGCCTCGCTGTTAGCATATTTAAACTGAAGATGTTGATTTCTCATGGGATCTTCAATTTTTTTCCCTATATTTTAGCTTGCGTTGTTTAAACGAAATTGCATATGCATATATATAGTGGCGACCCCTTACATAAGTTCAGTTTCAGAGACATATCTAGACTACAGAGCTGAAGCTCCAGTAGTCTAGATATGTCAATGTCATGTAAGATAAATACGTAATTTTGAACTATCCCATTAAGTACAACAGGTTTTGGAAATTGCAATAAAATGTATTTTAAAATACGATGACAGATGTATCATCGGTCTTATTTTGTGCCCCTGTCTAGACCACATTTTGACCAAAAAAAATAGACTTCCATGGCCTCGTCTCCTTTATTTGTTTTTGTTTAGCATTTATTTCCTTTTCCTCCGAATGACACGATAAAACATCTTCCATTTAGTTATTTTGCAACATTTTCTGAGACGAAACATCTGCAGAAAGTATCTCGTATGCGGCGGCATTAAATATCCCCGACGACGTACACATTCTGTCGTCTCGCTGCTCCCGGACGCCTGATGGATGCTGATGATCAAATGAATTCCACTACAACCAGTTAGAAGACAACCGAAAACAAGAAAGAATAAAAATATACGAAACAGATTTATGTTTCCATTTGGTTGTTGTCATCTGAACTTAAAGTCAAGTAACTTTTTGCTCTTTAAAATTCAAATAAATAAACGAAAACAAAAATAACAACAGATTTAGACCATGCGCAGCTGGCTTGGCTGAAGTCTGGGACAGACTGCAGCAATAAAGCAAAACAATCAACACAACATCGCGTTACTTAACTAGACGACAGAAATTATCAGCCGCTGTGTAGTGGGATAGGCTACATCCCAGTCCCAGAGCAGTGTATCGGCATCTCTTTTTCCCCCTTTGCTGTTCGCCGTTCCACTTGAAATAGTGTTTAGTATCCAATTAAGTAATTAATAAAAATCCAAGATAAGTGGTTGTCCGTTTAGCCTCTTTGGGCGGTGCCAGTCGAAAGTGGGCGGACAGTATCTGTCGGATGTGACAGGCCGTGCTATTTTCAGTCGAATCAAACGAATGTGAATGTTGTTTTCGGAATTCTCGTCTTGTCGACATTTATGATGACAGCAACACCACATCTGTGATGGGCAGGAATGTGACATATTTCAGAAAAGATACGTCGCTACATCTTTAAATATTTTCGGTTTTTATGAGGCATATTTTCGGTTTAAGTTAGGTAAGTCAAGTGGAAAATCCCACGGGAAAGTGAAATAAAGTTGACTTGTCTGTATGCTCAATTTATCAAAGAACAATGCAAAATACTTCACTTCATAGACATAGAGATAGAAGCCTCTTATCTGTCAATCGTGAAAAGGGGAGAAGAGTGAAAGAGTGGCGCCGAATCATATGCGATTTTCAATCAATTTCGAAGAGCTTAAGCCCACATCCCATTATGCCCAATTTAAATTCAATCAAACTCCAATCCTTTCGTTCGCTTGCTTCATAGCCCGTATATGCACATCTCCATATATTCGGATTCGATGAGTATCCTTTGGGACGCACACGCGAGTATCTATGCACAGGCTTGTGTGTATTCGGTATTTGTGCCAATTTTTAGCTTCATATTTCTCGTTGGTCGTATTCTAGTCGCCTTTTTACCTCAAACATGGATTCGGGCTTTGCCCCTATTCCAGCGCAGCATGATTTTATTTGCAAATTCGCCTAAAGATAAAATCAATAATCTGCACATACACTGCACATGAAATCACTCCGTCCCGGATGGAACCGATGAGGGGAAATGCAAAAGACCTGGAAGGAAGGATGATAGAAATCTGGAGAGACGAGAAATCATTTTCATTTCGTCATGCTTACGTTCATTTTTTCCCCCTTTTCTGATTCTCCTGACTTTACTCTTCTTTTTCCTTTTTGTTTGCTTATCCAATGCTCCTTCTTCGTCCTGTTTGCATTCGGGTATGATCCTGTATAGGAATGTAGGAATGATGGGAGTCATTTAGTGGCCCCGATGATAGCATGGAGTTGAAGAGTAGTTGTTTTTATTTCCCATGGAATAAGTGTCAAGAGGTTTGTGAAATGAAATTTCCCTTTCTCAAGTGTGTTTATGAGGCGTTGAAAATGGATCATGTCGCAGGAAAGGAAACACCATTCACCTACGGGCTATGATTTTTCCTTCTTATACATTTTTTTCCTCTTATTTCATTCGCTCTGTGACTTATTCGAGGGTACCCACAATAAAATCAAAGTGCTCTTAGGCAACCGGTTGCAGACGTTTAAAGTGGCATGTCAACTGATGCTAATGTAGGGTATCATCGACATTTTGGATTTGAAATCGATGTTAGGCTGGTAATTTTGAAATTGTACGAAAAATTATTGCAAGGGTATGTCTGACTTCACTGAAATCACGATTATTTGGATAAATGAATACTTTTTTAGGGTCTAATGCTTCATATTATGGTGATAATTTTAGCTCAACTTCTTCTTTTCCTTTTTTTCTGGCGTTGTTATGGTCAGAAGTATAGGACCATAACCTTCCCACTTAACTGCACTCCTACTGGTCCGCTTGTGGGGTCCGCCGGTTTGGCCTCAGAAAGTAGCGGCAGGCTTCCCGGTTTGGGATTACTTTATCGCTGAGGCCAATCAAATGCTGGTGTTTTTGCATTTGTTTGCACCAATTGTTTTTCGGCCTGCCTTTTTTTTTTTTTGTGACACGGGCATGCTCCAGATTTTTTTGTTTGATCTTACTCTTACAACACCGGTGATCTCCAGTCGTGTCAACCCACTGATTTGCATGTACACTTGTGGGGCAGTTTAATGGTGGTATATGTGTCCCTAGGCTCACCTTGGTGTTTTCTAAATAGCCTAGATGTGATTTTTGTTTACCTTTGTTTTAGTCGCCTTTTACGACAAGCGAGAGGTATCGCTGCAGGGATATTCTGAACCCGTCCCTGCACGGAATTGATAATTTTAGCTCAACAACATATAATAATTGAAATATAGCATTCAGCAGAGATTTTCCTAGAAAAATAGTAAAGCGTGGAGTGGTATTGCGGTGCTAATGAATAAAATCAATTTTCAAATGAAATCAATATCACGACCAATGACACAATTCTTTATTCGTTTAAGACTAAAAACATTCACTCAGTAACAACACCAGTCGCTAATAGTCTAGAACACCCTTTCACCGTCATGGACCTCGACAAGAGTTTTATAATATCCTAAGGTCAGTAATGTTCTACTCCTGTTAAAAATTGTTCTCACCCTTAAGGTCTCTGACTTGGGATTGAATGTTTCTAGCCAGTGCTGGTAAAATTATGGTCCAAAACCTTTGTCGAAAAACATTGAAAACATTAGTTTTGAAGGGTCAAATGTCGAACTTCCATTATGCAAGAATTCCAGCTCGCTTCTTTAGGTCAGAAACAACCGTTTGGCTAGCCCCTTATACGCAAGTTCTTATTCCGAAATTGAATCATGAGCAAATGGTCTATTTAACTTTAACTGCTTTGTGAATTCATTCTTGAATATTGTGACCCAAATTTCATCTAATCCGCCACTGCATCTCTCCATTTGACTGCTGACAACTCTGATACTATTTGAGTGCTTCCCTAAGCATCCATGGCAACTGTCCAATTCAGTTTGGCTCTAATCCTAAAACTAGAGAAGCTATGCGGACATCAAAGAGGGCACTTTGAAAAAAACCAATAACCCATGAAACATCTCTGTTTCCTTACTAGACCGGAGGTCATCGTCATCTACTCCATCTTTCTCTATAATAATTTGGACACTGATTGCTGCATATCCTCCGATGGCGTCTTCAAATCCAACGTGAATTACGTAAGGAAAGTCACCCTTTTCATCTCTTTTGTCGAGTATCTGTTGTTAGTTGTGACAGATACAATTCTTCGCATGATTTACTATCTACAAAGGCTTTACAGTATCCGCATTTTTCCATCTGACTTCTTTCCAGTTTTTTTATTTTTCCCCGTAATGTCGTCACTGCATTAAAACGTACGCGACTAGTGCATGGAGGTTCGGTTCCTTTCCTCGGAAGGAAAACTGCATTTAAAATAGTTTCTTTTTCTTTCTCTTCTTTTCCGCCAGGTCCTCGTCTTTTCTTTTCCCCCTGAAAACATTATTAAGTTGCCTCTCAGGCAATGGCTGGGTTGTATGGAACGCGACTATAAAACGTTGTCGTTGTCTTCGTCGCCAGCCAAGTTGGCACCCCTTGGTCTAATATCATAACACAACGCACAGCATCGAATGGGATTCCAAATGAAATCTCAGTACACACAATTGTTTTACCACACTCGTTTGTGATGTTTTACTGCGAACTGCCAAAAGATTTTCCAGTTGTTTTCTCACCAGCGCGCCTTTCTTACCCGACACCGAACACCAAGTGAAATCTCTCGAATCCTCCGGATCCTGAAGCAATATTTCTATTAATGCGTCCAACTACATCTTCAGACGTACTTGTTAGATCCTTTGCCAGGCCATTGTCTAGTTGTCAAGCAAACGAACGAGCGGCACGTGGGATGCGGGGAGTCTACACAAATAGTTAGTAGTTGTGTGACAATTGGACGAATTTCTTTTCATTTAAATTCGCATACGATGACGCGCAGAGTGGCGAAACGACGCGACGATGACGACAATTCGAGATGGAAACAACGACATGAGCAGTGAAGTGGTGCCGGTATTGTAGTCGGCATTGTCGCAACATTTGACAGTTTAACAGCGTATGAGTGTGCATAGAGAATTGCATGTGCTCAATGCAGCAGCAAGTGTTCGGCGTGCTACAGTGGATGGATGGGTTCGATAGCGTGGCTGCGGCATGGAGGTGATAGAAGTGAATGTTTTAAGATCGCATGCATTTCTATCTTTAGTTATTTTATTTCCTCTTACCATCATGCAGTCTTTATTGCATGCCTAGCGGTGTCTGGCCGAACGCATGCCGAGTAGCAATCATTTTATAATGGCTTCACTAAATGTGACGTGGAGCTACGTTGGGAAACGACTAATTTGGCCCGTAAGTGAAGAGTTTGTATGGGTGGAGGGGATTAAAAAAAACAAACTTCAGTTGCTTGAAGACGTGCAGCCGATGTTCAAGACACACTAAGTGTTTGTTTGCTTGTCATTCGGTGATGGTATTAATGGGGAAGATATTTGTGCAGTGGATATTTTTAGAGCGTCTTCATTTCGTTGTCTGCTCTGTTTAGTCATATTGTGGTGAGGCAAATTCAATGCCGCATCAAACGAAAAGGTTTCAAAATTCAAACCTTAAAGCTTGAAGTTTCGGCTAGACACTATTATCTTATGTTTACACCTAACATTCAAGTATATTATAAGACTCTTGACGTAGATGTGCTTTCGCCATATTTGTGAGTGTGTCACCGTGGTTCAAAAGACAGTATGTTAGGCCTTGACGCCGATAGCTTTGCAATCTAGGAGTCGATAATATATGTATATAGTCGATAATAAACCTCAGGTCCGTTTCAATTAGATTAAGAACTAAATCGCATATAACCATGGGTGAGTGAGAGCAGATGCGACTCTGGCGAGTTATTCTAGCTATATTCGAAGTGTGGAAAACAATTAACAGGAATTTTGTATTAGTTAAAATATCTGAAGGACTTCAAGGAGTGGAATACGATATCGCATCAAATGTACCACTACTTTTGGTTGCCTAAAGGGAATGCGTTTCCAAGATCGATAGGAAGACTACTCCCTCGCCAAGAGCTTCAGATCTATCATTCTGATCGTTCTTCTGCTGAAAAATATGGAACCCTGCAAGGCAGCGCTTCAACAAAACTGACTTCGACAGAAAAAAAGTAGGTACGCGCTTCGTCGATATCCGCGGCGTTTTTGTCAGTACAGCATAAGAACTATGGATCGATGGAGTGCTATTTCATAGGATTTTGCTGCCTGATACGGCTCTTAATCAGAGTATAGGCTTACAGAATGGTTTCTGATTTAGTTCGGGCTGAAAGGGGTTACTATCTCAATATGTAAAGTAGCCCAATATCTGTAGTAATTCTTAATAATAAGCTAATTTGGTCATAAACCAAAATCAGCTAAGACCACGCCGATTTCCGGAAATGGAAACGTTCTTTTAGCTTGAGACCTACACTTCAATGTAGGACGTATTGCAAGTTAGAAATAATTGGTAACGTCTCTTTTCAAAACACATTATACTGAAATTGAAATTGGAAAACTATATTATTCAAAGCCTGTCCAAGGCTAGACAATAGGTTTGTTTAAAAAATAAGGTGACTTTATTTTATTTTCCTACAAAAATATTTATTTTTCAATGTAGGACGTATTGCAAGTTAGAAATAATTGGTAACGTCTCTTTAACAAAACACATTATACTGAAATTGAAATTGGAAAACTATATTATTCAAAGCCTGTCTTATTATTAAATTCATTAAATTTTTAAATATTTATTTTTTAAGCAATATCTGTTTTGTCCAGTGCAATGCCGTAAATACGGTGGCTGAAATGACTTTTGTGACGGTTTTTTTTGTCAAAATTTAGCAACTTTGGAACAAAAATCTACATATGTTTAATGCCCAAAATATTCTGAACGACTTCATGGCATTAGCCAACAACAACTGCCACGAAATTTTAGGTTTTAATTTTATTTTTCTGACAAAATTTCAGTATTGATTTTTTTGTTAATACTTAAAACTCTACATTTTATATCTCTAAAAAAAACATACTCGTATGTTAGGGGACATGTTTATCAATAAAAAAAAATCGCAAATTGAATTCACTTAGCTTGCAAAATTCAAAAAGTCGCCTTATTTTTGAACATACCTCGTATTTTGTCCCATCTATCAGGTAGTATACGTTTGTATGTCGGAAGAAATGCAATGCAAGAATCAACTAATTTATTTTTAATCGCCAAGGGAAGTAGTTTTCTCCTCGGTCGGAACAGATGATAATCAGAATTGGCATTGCCTAGAGAGTAAGTGAAGAGAAAACGTAGTGTTGCACTTAAGCGTTTTCCAATATGTTTTGACCACAATATCGTATACGGCTGTTGCACAGATGCATTGCATGATCTCAATGTCTCTCTAAACAGAGCCGGAAGACTAAATTCTCTCAGTCTTGTTTGGATGACAGGCCATTTCAGATCCAGAAAAATTAGATCTCCGACTAGTTGATTCAGAGGGCTTCTCGGAATCTGAATCTGCTTTAGTTCTGGAAAATTCCGAGAATTTCATTCTCCAACAAGTGAAAAAAATATAATAAAGGTGCCTGAGTGCTCCAGTGGATAGCAAGAGCTTCCAACAAAAAAAAAACAAAGCTTGGCCAATGCTAGAAGCGTTGTTGTTTCGTCTTCGCTTGGGGATGGCCCTTAAGCCTCCGGTATAAAAATGGGGTTTCAAGACTAACTTAAAAATACATTAATTCCTTGCTCGTGACCTACAGGATAGGTCCTTGATCTATCAAAAGGGTGATTGGTGCAAGTCGCAGTACACAACTCAAGAGCTTATTTTGTATTTTATTTCATCCAAAATGCCGAATGCCAGCTGCATTAAGCTTCGAAACCTTTAGTGAACGGAGTTATGCTTAGGAATATAAAAAATCACTTTGAATATTCGTACTTTTTATAGATATTAGACATGTTAAAGGTAGGTAAAAGGGACCTCTTAACAGGCAAGGAGGATGCTATTTTCCTAATAAAAATTATTAAACAAAATGCTATAAGTTCCAGTCCTTTGCATTAAACTAGGTTTACGTCGCATATACGAGTAGGAGTATATTCCCTGAGCAGTAGAAAAACGGAATCGTCAACGGAAGGCCAACATGCGCTACCTAAATCTAAACAGACATCAAAACACAAGCTCCCACAATAAAATTCACTGAAGCCGTCAACTCCCTGAATATAACAAGACAAACTTTACACCGAGTCACGTCCACTCAACCAGAAACTATCCTATTAACGACCGTCCGTGTCAAAAACTTTGTTTCAATATTCCATGAATCAACAATGCAGCCACCACTCTTAATGTCGCGGGACAACTTCCGAATGAAAAATATTTTAATTTCATGTGTAAACTTTACGTAACTCGAACAGCATCAATTTTCCAAAGCGAACGATTCTTAAACGCCAGTCAAATGAAAATTAATTATGATAGCTCCGTCCTATCTGGGCTGGTTTTCGTTGCCAAATCCTTGCGCAACACAACATCAAGTGGTTTCCATTTGCACTGTCGCTTTAATTCGAATTCCGAGTTATTTACGGGCATATGACAAAGTGGCACAACCCTTGAAAATAATTATATTGTTCTGTTAATGTGCGATGCTATTCTAGGAGCACATCACTCTTGGCTTGGAAGACCACACGAGTATTGCTCGTAGTCGTGAATATGAATAATAGCGAATGAGGTATTATATTTATTCCTGTATGTTTTTGGCAGTGATTCAAAATAATTTACCAATGCATTTCGGGCTGGTCTAGCAATCCGTGGAGTCCTTTGAGCCGTACCCGAAAGCAAAGTAGCTGGAGAAGGGGGTATAAAAGGAAATAAAAAAAGGGAATTCACTTAGGTTATTGTACTGGTTAGATCGATTTTATTTTCAGGACGCTTTCTAATCCACCGCCTTGTTGCCGATTAATTATAAACCGGGACAGGTGCATCTCGCCAATGAACTGAAAGTGGGAAATTTGCAAAAAAAGCAAAATGAGGAAAACACGAATGAAAAATAAAAGAAAGCAAGGAATAAAGAGGCGGCCAACCAGGTTGGTAACAGGTGCCGGTCTTAAAATCGATTGTTTTACTAGATTCAATTCGATTACTTCGACTTCCTCGCGTTTTTGGACCAATGCCCATGTGCTAAATCGTCCGCAGATACAAGTTTAATAGTGCCCAACAGCTTGTTGCGCCGTTTGTTGAGAATGTGAGATTGGTCATAGGACTGTTTGTGGGCGTTAAGAGGATATAATTTATAGACTTGCCTTCAACATCTGGAGAAGCTAAAAAAAAATAGGTTGAAGCCCAATGGCTGGTGTGGTATGGAGAGCTACTTAAAATACATTCAGAAGCAAAAAGGGCGTGGGGGTGTTGAGCGGGGGAGAGTTAAAAAAATGAGATAATTATCCGTGGCAGGCGGAGCCTTTGTTAAATTGAATAAGATTTTGTGATTTTTTTCTTCTGTGTTTGTTGTTGTTGTTTTTTTTTTCTGTCGTTAAACTCGAAAATTGTACTTTTAGCAGATAATCTTATTCTTTCCATCTGAATGGACGTCGTTGAAGATGTTGAAACGGATTTACATGCCCATTGAAGCTTAACGATAGTCTTTCTCTTTGTTATCGAGTGAGGGATGTGTTTTTTCAGTTGTTGGATTACCATAATCCAAGTGTTGTAATCGACGCATATTACCGTACGAGTGGCCTATTTTGAGGCAAAGAAGTAGGTACGATGATCTAGGGCACAATAAGTCATTATATTTTTCATACAAACTACATACATAAGATGGATTGGATTATACTAACGGGAGATTTTACTTGATATGTGGCGGGACTTCTTGATTTCTGTTAGTCGATGCCGATCTATGACAGAATCAGCCGGCGAAAATCTTGAAGGAAGTACAAAATGTGCCTTGCGGTTTAAGATCCCACTTTTATTTATATTTTTTTTCGAGGATCAGAACACTCGATTCTAAAGGCATACTATGTATGTTACTAAAATTAGGAAATTCAGAGCCTCGTTAACGACCGTTCGTTAAGGCTCCCTGTCATGAGTATGGTACTTAAATTTTTTGCTGTTCTGTTCCATTTTTTTAGATAGATGAATAGAAAGTTCTTTATTTCGCATAAAATTTTTACAAAGGCTCGTTACCACATGTTTTACCATTCAGAGATTTGATAATTTATATCTTTCATCTGTAACATTATTATACAATTGTAAAGATTGGAATTGTTTACATGTGAGTTAAATTTTTGAAGGGAAATGCGAAAAAAGCCCTCCAATTTAAAGGCAAAAACAAAATAAATAATAAATAAACAATAAATAATGAGTAACGAATAGAATAGTAAATAAATAGATTAATAAATAAATAAATAAATTAATTAATAAACAAAATAAACAAAAGACATGAATAAATAAATAGATAAATACGTATACATATAAAAAAATAATAAGTAACAAATGGAATTGTAGATAAATAAATGAATAAATAAATATTTAAATAGAAAATAAATCAATACAACAATGAATAACAAATAGAATAGAATATAGGTAGATAAATAAATAAATTACACGAGTCAAAAATATTACAATATAACCGAAATAAGTTAAATTGTTTAACACAGAAAATATATCCAATATCAACAATCGAATTGCACATAACTATCACTAAGTTTATTTACTAAGGTATTATCGGCAAAATTATTGTACAACGAGCTAGAAAACGTTGATTTAATTTCTGTATTCTATCGACGATCAATTCAGCATTTGCTCTTCGGTGAATATCACGGGTCGAATGATGCCATGGTGAGTTCAGCATCATTATTAATAATTTGTTTTGGGAAACTTGCAATTCCTTAAGGTGGGTTTTTGAGCAACTACCCCACACCGGGCAACCATAAATTGGAATTGCCTGGAAGATAACTCTATGAATGATTGTCTTGTTATCATTTGACAGCTTTGACTTACTTATGAATATAACATTTTAAATGCAGTTGCAGTTTTTTTTATGGTGTTTGTTAAATAACATTAAATGAAAGTTTGGTATCCAACTGAATTTTTAGGTATTTGACGGAAGGTTCCCAACTTATACTTGCTCCACTCACCTGTAGCTGTTCACTAGGAAGAAAACAGACTTTCTTTTTTTCTAGTAAAAAATACTGCTTGCACTTTATCTTCGTTTAACTTGGTTTTCCATTTATTGAAATAAATTTGGAATATTCTCAACCTATAGTGAGACGAGAATATTGCCGTGTCGTCTGCGAATATTGCTACTTCACAGTTGGTAAATCGGACGTGAACAGATTATACAAAACAGGCCCCAGGACCGAGCCTTGGGGAACACCATATTGAAAGTTGACAATGCTAGAGACATCATTATCAACGTACACTGTGAAACAACGATTGGGCAGGAAATTACGGACAACTTTGCAGATATGCAGAGAAAAATTAAAATTTATCATTTTGAAAATAAGTCCGTCGTGCCAAACTGAATCAAAAGCCTTATCAATGTCAAGTAATATCATGCCGGTTGACTTACCTACTGAACGAGATGACTTAACATGGCTGCAGATCCTTAGTACTTGACGAGACGAAGTATAGTTGCATCTGAAACGAAATTGTTCCTTAGGACCTTTTCGTAAATTTTACTAAGACAACTTAGTAAACAAATTGGTCGGAAACTAGTAATCATATCAGGGGGCTTACCGGCTTTGAGTATAGGCACAATTTTAGCACATTTCCATATATTTAGAAAGTATTCCATTTTAAGGAAAATGTTAAGTATAAATGTCAAACGCTCAAGACCACATTTAAGTATTTGTCTTATATATATATGTATTTTTAATACCTTCTGCTTTTCGTATACGTAGCTCTCTAACCACGAATTCAATATCTTCTACCGTTACATAAACACTTGAGGGTGGAGTAGCTCGGTTCACTAAATCATTTGTTGCGGCATCCCCGTTCCATTTCTTCTAGGTCTATCCTTATATTGTCTTCCCATCTACGGCGCGACCTTCTTGGCTACCTTTTTCTGCGGTGTTTTTTTTCTAATGTTCCACTAATTCTACGTGTCCTACCCATCTTAGTCTTCGCAATCGATTTAATTACTCGGACAATGCTTGGGGCTGAATAAAGGTCGTCGACCAAACCCTCGAGTTCTCGGCTGAGTAGTTTTCTCCATTTGCCTCTTTTTTCTCCTGTTTTCTGCCATAAACTGTCCTTAGGTACAGGGCCTGATACAGAGATGGCATTGCAATCAGCAAAAATGTACCATTTTATCATAAAAGGTTGTGAGCCTTTTGAATGTTTCAATTCATATTGATTGTAATGGATCCGATTTTTCGAACTGAAATTGTTGACATATCCCCACATTTTAAGGTTCCCAGACGGTTCCACCATTTTGGGTTGGTATGTTAATCAGCTTTTTTTGCCTCTTATGTCTCGAAAACAAGTAATAATATCAAAATTGCATAATGAACACATGATAAGGCTTGTAACACGTTGAATTTGACGATTGAAAGAAAAAAAAAAGGTTATTTTTGTATAAACCATCTTTTTGGCAATTTTCGACAATCAAAAATATATTTCCTTTTTTTTCCCTCAGGGGGCTAGTGCTAATATATAGCATGAGGCACTGCACCCAGTGTAGATCTTTTGTGCCTGCTAGCCAATAAGGGGCAAATAAAGTTCGGATGGTCCCTCGTAGGAGCTGAGCTGATCCAGGACTCATGATTTCTCTGATGGCCGAGAGCAGCACACTCACATAGTACGAGTATGTGCTCCGCAGTTTCCGCGTCCTCCAGGGTGAGTCGACACTCGGTATCAGACGATAGAGGTTGATTTTGTTAAGATGATATCTCAGTCTACAGTGTCTCGAAAGGTAGCTGACCATTCTATACGACTGTATTATATTTTAGGATATTAATAGAGTATTTAGGGGCCTTATAAATATTTTCGACTGTCAGAGTCCCATTTGTCTAAGAGAAAATTAATCTTCGACTCGGAGATTCCGCAAAAAGATTCGGCACCTATTTACCTTTCGCTGGAACCTTTTCTAGTGAGTTATCCGACGATTTCGTTACCTTTTATACCTTGTGACACCCACCAGAGTTTGACCTCATTTCTTTTGCCAAGGTCCTGTAGGGAATCGTGGCATTCCTTAACAGATATTGAGTTTGTACTATACGAGCCCAACGCTTTGAGCGCTGCTTGAATGTCTGAGATTATATTGGTTATATGTACTTCTTACGCCAGTTTCTATATTTAGGTTGACACATGTCCGGATGGCGTATAGTTCGGCTTGGAAGGCACTAAGACTCATTTCCAGAACCTTCGATATTTTCCGGTTTGGAGCCATCCGTGTACCACCTAAGGCCTTTGACATTTAGCAAGGGATCGCCGCTTTCCCAAGCTGTGCGCTTTGGGATCAGTATCTCAAATCTTTTGTCAAAGGCGAACGTGTGTGGTAATGCGTCCCAAACTTTGGTAATCATATCCAGTTCAGAAAGGTGTTGTAGGATGGACATGTGACCCAATCTTTTTAATAAAAAAAAGCGCAAATTGCATGCGTCCACAGGCAGCAATTTCGCGTTTACCTGTTACAATAACTATAAGGTCATCAGCTTCCGATGACATCATAATCGAGTTTGGCTAACTTTTAGAGTAAGTTACTATCGACCAGAGAAGGGGTGAGAACTGTCCCAGAGACATCTCCGGATGTAGCTGATATAATACGGCTCTCAAGCATCGCTCTAACCCAGTGGTTAGTGGGCTAGTCTACACCTCTACGGGAATTATAAAAACTTCCCTCAATATCTAGGAAAACGGAAATTGCGATCTCCTTGCATGTGAAACTATTTTCCACATGCGCTACTAACTGATGTAGCGCGTTCTCAGTAGATCGTTCTTTGCGGTATGCATATTGATTTGAATGCAGATGTGTTTGATTTTCTAATATACCTCTAACATGAAGCTGTATCAGTTTTTAAACTGTTTTTAGTAGGAAAGATGTTAGGCTGATAGGATTTACGAGTAGGCTGTCCTCTTGGTTTTGAAATTTTAGGGATGAAGCCAAGATTGACCTCTCTTCGGATTTGAGGGATGCATCCCAAAATGAAGCAGGACCTGGACCTATCAGGGAGGCCAGGCCTCTCTGGTTTGCAAAGCCATTGTAAAGTCAATGCAAAGTCCATTTGTAAACTTCTGGGATAGAGCTTTATAGAGTCGGGCCGCGGTTGGTAGCAAATCTAAACTTTCGCAATCTTTCCTTCAAGACCTTCTCTTGGACTTCCTCAATTCGAGGTTGTATTTTGTTAGACAAAATCTATAATCAATTCAACTCTTCGTTCGTTTGGCTCTGTTGAACAGAGATGTACTATGTATGCCAGAAACTAAGAACAGTTGGTAAAAGAGTGTTTTAGGTGGTATTGACTGATGCAGTGAGCGGCGGATTCAACACTTCTTTGTTTTCCTAGGGCTTGTATTAAGTCTTGACATTCTAAGAAGGTTAAGAAACTCAAGATACATTTTTCAAAAATTATTTTTGCTGGCTGAACTCAGGCTTTATCTTATTCCCTGAAACTTCTGCAGTCATCATGTCTACGAGTATTTTAAAAGTAACAGGAACTGAACAATTTCGCTGGTTGTTTTATTTTAGTCCGAAATTTTTGTTATGTCGATAAAAATATTTCAGAAATGCTAGTAAATATGGGTGGTAAACATGTCTATAACATGTTGATGACTTACATTTAGTCTGCTGTCACCTACTCGATTGTTGATTTTATTTTATCTCTTCACGTTGTGAAATCTTTGGCGCTGAATCTGTCGTTAGTGGAGAGGTATATGTGCGCTGGTGAACTTTTCTTAAAAGGCATAATTTGGGAACATAGTAACATATCAACTCCTGAGGCATTGTATTCGACGTGTTTTGTTTGGATATACCAGTCGCACCCAAGAACGCATTTTTCTGGTTTTGGTTTCCAATACGTTGATTATAGAGAGCTGCTAATGCACCTAAACATTTCTCCTAAGGAGTCAGAGTCGAAGGCGGAGAATGAACATAGAGATGATGGCACACTAGTTATTAGTATGTTCAAAAAAGTCAACTTAATCTCTCGTGAAAATGAGTTACTCTTCTTCAATTAACCTCATATTACACTTCTAAAACTTTTCTTTCCCTTCCAGGAAGGCACCTTAGCATATTCAAGCATATCAAACGCAATAGAAACCTCCTACATCCACCTAACTCTAGAGTGAGTCAAAAAACAAGTAGACAAACGTACTCGTATCTCAAAAAACAAAAAAAGAAACATGAATTCTAATAGTTTTCCTCTCTTCTTTTTGAAGCGCTTAAACTCCCATGATGGTATGGAATCGAGAGCCGAGCTGCTTCTCTTCTAAAGTAAATATACCATGAAACAGTTTTTTTTTCTCCCAATGGAACGAACTGTCGAATGAACTTTTGCACTGGGCGAATAAGATGAGCAAACTCTTTTGGAATGGAAACAGATAGAAAAACTACACCCTTGAACCTATAGCCAAACTAGGTGGGGCGCATAGGGTAGTAAGTAAACGTTGACTCCTCGAAAGACGTTCCTGGGTGTTAATAAAGTTTTAGTTAAACATTTTATATTTCCCTAATTAGCAAGTCGGTTAAACTGGATGTGGTTCTTAAGTTTAGTTACACAGTGTGCTCAGGGAAAATACTTTGATGGTGTAGTGCTGCATCGTCCGATATAATGAGATGCATGGCAGTTGTACAAGCAACGTGTCAGGATAGTTCTGTATTGTGATAGATATAACCACGATTCAATAGCACAAGTATACAACTGTCAATGGAAAGTGAAAAATGTATTTCTATCATTCCATTCGATAAGCCTGGCCTTTTATCGATTGGATTTTATTCATTCCAACCCTATCTATTTTTCACTATTAATTTTTCATTCAAATATAGAATAGTATGGTAAGTAGATGTAAAGCGATGCATAGATATATATTTGTTTCAAGTGTTTGCTTCCGACCATTTTTAAAGGCACAATCGATGAGTGCTTGCTTTGATAGAGCAAGACGAAAGAGAGAGTTATATAGGGTTACGGTTCAGTAATCGGCACGGTACTTGTGTCTTTACCAATATTTTAATTTGCAAGTTGCCATGAATGAGCTGGTGCATTATTGTGATGCAACAGCCATGAATTTTGTTCGCACAAATCCGGACGCTTTTTCGTATTTCTTCATGCAAGGTCGCATTACTACATTCCTTATTGACCGTTCGACCTTTAGGCAAGAACTCATGACGAACCACGCCATCGTGAAGAAAATAGTGAGCAAAACTTTTATGTTTGGCATCGTCACTAACATGTTCTCGGTCTTCTTATATCTAAGATTCCTAAGATCTTATTGTATCTATAACTTAATTCGTGCGGTTTGCTAAGAGATGGCGTAACTTGTAAAGAGTCCGACAAATAATTTTTTTTTTTTTGAAAATACAATCCTTCCGGTTAATAATGGAAAATAATTTCATTCAAATGGCTGCCTCGGCTGGCCATGCAGTAGCCTACACGATCGGTCCAATTTTTAAGCACATTATCGATTGTGTGCAGCTGTATTTCACCAATGGCTTCACGAATATTGTCCTTTAAAGCGTCAATTGTCTCTGGCTTGTCGGCGTAACACTTATCTTTGACGGCACCCCACAAATAATAGTCCAACGGTGTCAAATCGCAGCTCCGAGGTGGCCAAACGACATCAGCTCTGCGGCTGATAATGCGATCTTCAAAAACAGGGCGCAAAACATCGAGTGTAGCTTCGGCTGTGTGGCACGTAGCGCCGTCCTGTTGAAACCAAATGTTGCCAATATCCTCCTCTTCAATTTTTGTGAACAAAAATTCGTTCAACATGGCCCGATAACGATCGCCATTGACTGTAACGGCCACTCCGTGCTCATTTTCGAAGAAAAATGGCCCAATTATGCCTGGACCAAAATCCGCACCAAACAGTGGCTCGTTTTGGGTGCACCGGCTTTTCAATGTATGCGTGCGGGTTTTCTGTGCCCCAAATGCGACAATTTTGTTGTTTACATACTCGCCAAAATCAAAATGAGCTTCATCTGAAAAGATGATTTTTTTGGCAAAATCGGCATCTTCTGTAAGTCGATCGCAGGCCCACTTAGCGAAGCGAAAACGCATTGGATGGTCAGTTGGCTTCAACTCCTGAACCAATTGGACTTTGTATGGCGTCATACCAAGGTCTTTATGCAAAATTCGTCTCAATGATGTCTCCGAAATGTTCAATTGTTGAGAACGACGGTGAATTGATGTTGATGGCGCTTCACGCACACTTTCTGCCGCAGCAGCAATATTCTCGGGTGTACGCACTGTTTTTGGCTTTTCACGCTTTGGTTTATCGATGAGGATGCCAGTTTCTTTCAATTTTTTCACAAGATAACGAACATACGGAGCTGACGGTGCTTCTCTTCTTCCAAAATCCGTACGCAATTTTCGCACATATTCTGCAACATTACCATGATTTTCAAAGTAATGTCGCAATATTTCCCAGCGTTGTTCAAGCGTATACACAACCATATTCGTTCAGCGGAAGGATAAAACTAATTATCTGTCAAATCAGACATGAGCTAAGTGTTACCATTCACGAAATAAGCACTACTTGAAAAAAAAAACGTTAGATGGCGGACCCTTTATTATTCCATTGGAACATGCGTTGGAAAGCTACTGTCATTGTACGTCATTTCAGTATATGTCATTCATTTGAAGCCTAAACAATATTTTTTTTTCACTCAAATGTGTCGAACTTTGTGCCTGAAAAAGTGTTTTTGCGGGGAGTTCTTCTTCTTCATTACTTTAATATGAAGAAAACTGCTGCCGAAAGTCATTGTATTTTGGCGGAAGTTTATGGTGAACATGCGCTAGCTGAGCGAACGTGCCAAAAGTGGTTTGCACGATTTAAAAGTGGTGATTTTGGCTTGGAAGACGATGAATATCCTGGGCAGCCAAAAAAGTTTGAAGATGAAGAACTGGAAGCATTACTCTATGAAGATTGTTGACAAACACAAGAAGAGCTCGCAGATTCTTTGGGCGTCACTCAAGCAGCCATTTCAAAACGTTTAAAAGCAGCTGGATATATTCAAAAGCAAGGGAAATGGGTTCCACATGAACTCAAGCCGAGAGACGTCGAAAGGGGGTTTTGCATGTCCGAAATGCTGCTGGAACGCCACAAAAGGAAGTCATTTTTGCATCGGATTGTTACTGGTGATGAAAAATGGATCCATTACGACAACCCCAAGCGCAAAAAATCATATGTGAAACCCGACCAACCAGCCAAATCAACGGCAAAGCCGAATATCCATGGCGCGAAGGGAATGCTCTGTATTTGGTGGGATCAGAAGGGTGTGCTGTATTATGAGCTGCTAAAACCGGGTGAAACCATCAATGGACAACGCTACCGAACACAATTAATCCGTTTGAAGAGAGCAGTAGCCGAAAAACGCCCGGAATATGCGACCAGACACGATGCAATAATTTTCCATGATGACAACGCTCGGCCCCACGTTGCTATTCCGGTTAAGAACTATTTGGAAAACAGTGGATGGGAAGTTTTACCCCACCCGCCTTTTAGCCCAGACCTTGCCCCTTCTGACTACCATTTGTTCCGGTCGATGCAGAACGCCCTCACTGAAATACGATTCACATCAGAGCAGAATATCAAAAATTGGCTTGATTCATTCTTGGCTGCCAAGCCGGCGCAGTTCTTTTGGGATGGGATCCACAAATTGCCAGAAAGATGGGAAAAAAGTCATAGCTTCAGATGGGCAATACTTTGAATAATACTATTGTACATGTTTTTCTTAAATAAACGTTCAAATTTTGAAAAAAAAACCGCACGAATTAAGTTATATACCCAATATATAGCTGAAAAATATTTTTTTTTTGGCTCAAAGTTACGAAGTTTCTGATCCATGTATTTATTTCAACAGCAAAAAGCGCCAAGCACCCCAAAATACGTATAACCTTTATACCTGAGAAAAAACAAACTAAATATCCAAAGTGGTTGCCAATATCAGAACATGATAGGGGGCATGAGTATTAGCAAAACAAAAAAAATTCGAAAGGTAACCTTATTTTTTTAACAAACCCCGTTATTGGTCCTATAAAGCAAGCGATTAATATCAGTGATACCCCACAACTGTAGGTCCAGTTCCATATAAGAGAGGTAAGAACTGAAGAAAAAACAGCGCAAAATATATTTCGAAAATTTGCCTGTTACAGAATTCGTACCCTGTGACATTGGTGTCAGAAGCCACTGAGCCGCGGTGCTTCCACGGGATATGCAGCAGCGTAGAATTACTTGCAAAAGCTCAAATCTGTGAGACGCAAACTGAAGTTGATAAAAGGGCTACACGGTTCTGTTAGTATCACTCTTCGTGATTTATTGGGCTTGTATGCGACACAGCGCTTTAGCGAAAGCCGGTCCTTCTTAGATGAAGACTCAGGCACTTTGAGACCATGTTAAATCCACTCTGTCTAAAATGAGGCTTTCCTGCAAATCATTCGTTCCATTGAGAGTTTCGAATGGATTACTCGCGGAAGCAATTGAAGCCCGAATAATCTCTACAGATGAAATTAGCAAGCAAAATTAATGGAAATGTTGAATTCATGGTGCTTCAGCACAACTTTTAGATTAGTGTGCTTATTCGAAAAGTGTGAAAAATGACGGGAAGTTTTTTATTAGTCCACATCTATAATTCATTATCTCCATCAAGATAATTTCCACTTAGTACAGTAGAAGCTCGGAAAGAAGCTTTTTCAAGGCAAGCATACAACGTGGGGTTTTGCCAGCGAGGAGGCGCTCCCTCCCAAGTAGGTTTAACAGCTCAATTGTGTCCTGAACATGAACGTTGGGAATCAACCTAGCGAGGGGTATATTGTCCTCTTCATCAAAATCCATCCCTAATGGCTCAGTCGATTCAGAGTTGCAGGCATTTAAGCGATCAAATATCTTATGCCAGCATTTCTTTAATTGTTCAGTTGTTACATTATCCCAAGCTGATTTCAAAAAGAGGATCGCCTCTCTTATTGTAAATTTCTTTAAAATCTCGGGAATTCCTTCGTTTTCCTTAGCAACCACCATCGATAATAAGCTTTGTCTCTAGTAAAGCTTAGCTAACCATATGGTATTTTGGTCCATGGGTTGTAAAATGGGTGTCACATTTGGTGGAAGAAACATTACGACAATCTTTCCGTTGTCGCTTTGCATTTCTTCATGGTTTGTTGCATTGTCGAACAGTAGCAATGCTTTCATCGGAAGATTATGTTCATCCATAAATTCAGAAACCTGGGTTAAAAAAAAATGTAATCAAATTCAAAATCATGGCTTTTGAGTTCAAATTCCAAACCTGTCGGACGAATGAATGAATCCACTTCCGAAAAATAAATGTTGTTATCCAGGTGGATTTGGATGAGTCGTACTCAAGTGGGTTTTCAAAATTGTTGAAACATCTCGGCTTTTCGGACTTGTTATATTTGATCGTGCGTCAAACACATTTGCTTAATTTTCTCTGAAATGGCACAACCGAATCTGTATTGCAAGATCATTTTTCACCACACATCCATCATCCATCATTTGCATTGAAAGCAGCATCACAATCCAAGATTGCTAAAACTGCAACAGCTTTTTGTTTAATTATGGGACCATTTAACACACAGTTTCTTTCGCGCTGCCGTAGAATCAAAGCATAAAGCATAACTTTCCATTCTTGGAAATTCAGCAATATGAAGCGTTTTTTTTTCGCTGGCAAAAACGAATTTCTTACTTTGTCCATTATTAGGAGCTCTTTTTTTTTAAAATAAGTAGTAAATGACGGCGAGACCCCATACTGCTGTTTTAATCTACTCAATGATTTTGGACTCCACTTCTAATGAGAGAATTTGTTTTTTCTTTTGATCGCAATTGGAGGTATTTTCACTCGCTTGAACACAATGATTAGAACTCACTTCACACCTTTACGCTTTCGGAGATAATGACAACAAACATATTGAAACATTACACAAATCATACCAAACAGAAACAAAAGTTCCGTAATATTTTTTCCAGTCTAAACTATATCTAACTGTAAAAAAAATGCAAGCAAAAAAATTTACTTGGACAAAATGCTTGCGTGAATGAAACTGGAGATGATTCAACTTAAAAATTGGAATAGTTTTTTTCTAGCCGTCTATACAAAATTAAATTATATTCAAATTTCCAAGCAATTCCAATTTCCACGAGTTCTAATTACACAGATCTGTAATGGTTTTCCTCTCTGGGATCTGAGTAACGTTTTTTATAGTTTCTGATGTGCTGATTACAAGAAAAATAATAAAAAAATTCCAACATGTCAGAATTCTTTGATATTGAATATTTAAAAGTTTAACTTAAAATGTTTGAGCGCCTGAACTTTAAATTATTTTTAATTGCATTTAATTAGTTTAAGAGGGCATAGAAATTAATGCCAATCAGTAATTTGTTAACTACTACATAACAAGTATAAGTAATTTGCATTAACCCTATCGAAAACGGGTCATTTTGGCTTCATTTAGTAATGAGCTCATTAATACACGATGATTAAGTGATATTGCCTAATTGTTGTAAATATTGTTAGAAAAGGGTATAATGAAGATAAGCAATAGGTTTTTTGTATAAGTACCGACACTGAATTAAAAAATTAACAGTTGAAATGCGCATCTTGCAACATAAACTTTAAAATGTCGTCGCGAAATTGTTTAAATTCTCCAAATTGTTTTTGTTATATTTGCGGGAAATTTATGGTGATAAAACGAAATAACATTACAGACTTTGTGAAAAATATTTACAAAAGCTATTTTGGACATGCTATAAGTAACCAAGACAAAACTTGGACACCTCAAAAAGTTTGTTCGACTTGTTTACTAGAACTTCGCAAGTGGTCAAAAGGACAGAATAATAGCTTCAAAATCGTTTCGCCCATGCTATGGAGAGAGCCTAACGACCATGTCGAAGATTGCTACTTTTGTTGTTGTGACGTTATTGGATACAATTCTAAAAATAAGAGTGAATAAGCTATCCAAATGTCATCAGTTACGCCTGCAGTTTTCGGAGATTCAGAAATGGTGCAGCCCCCGTATCCAGCTATACAAATTGCAGATTCTGCCAGTGATACAAATGAACAGAATGTATCCCAATCTGATGCTGTATTTCAAGTAAATTCTGACGAGTGTCATCTCTTTTCACAGTCAGATTTAAACGACTTGACAAGACATGTGAATTTCCCCAAAGATGCAGCTGAACTCCTCGGATCACGATTAAATGAAATTATTATTATATGAAAAAAAAATTTTCTTAAATTCTGAAGATCAAGAATTGGTGTACTGTAAAGATATTCCTGGCTTGACAATGTTCGACATTGAATACAATCCTAATGAGTGGAGATTGTTTATTGACTCCTCAAAAATAAATTTGAAAGCAGTCCTTATACATAATGCGAATACATGTGCCTCACTACCTGTTGCACATTCTGTCCATTTAAAGGAATGTTATGAAATTTTGGAAAAGCTTTTAGCTACTATACGAGGGTGGTCCGATAAGTACTTAGCCTACAAAAGAAAAATACAAATTTTGGAGAAATGGCGAATTATTTTTCAATATAATCTCCTTTACGCTCGATACACTTGACCCAGCGATGCTCCAACTTCTTTAACCCGTCTAAAATTTTTTTTTTCTCGAGGTCTGCAAAGTAGGCCTCCATGGCGGCGATGACCTCCTCATTCGACTGAAATTTCTGCCCGGTGAGTGACTTTTTCAAGTTTGGAAACAAAAAGAAGTCGCACGGGGCCAAATCTGGAGAATATGGTTGATGGAGCAGCAGTTCGTAGCCCAATTCGACCAATTTGGCCGTGGCGAGGGCGGAGGTGTGAGCCGTTGTGGGGCCGTTTTTTCTTCAATTCGGCGTCGAATCGGCCCAATAATTTGGCATAGTTCAGCCCTGTGACCGTTTTGCCCTTCTCCAGGTAATCGATGTGGATCACACCTTGTGAATCCCAGAAAACGGTGCCCATCACCTTTCCGGCCGATGGGACAGTCTTTGCCTTTTTCGTAGCACGTTCGCCGGGTTAAGTCCACTGTTTCGACTGTTTCTTTGTCTCTGGTGTGGATCCATGTTTCGTCGACTGTCACGAAACGATGCAGAAACTCCTTCGGATTGCGCTTAAACAGCGTCAAACACTGCTCTGAAGTGGTCTCACGGTTGCGCTTGTTGTCCGGAGTGAGCAAATGCGGCACCCATCGCGCCGACAGCTCTCTCATGCCAAAAATTTCATGCAGGATATGACCCACGCGATCTTTTGCAATGCCTACTGTCTCAGCTATCTCGCGCACCTTCAATCGGCGGTCTGCCAATACGAGATCGTGGATTTTTGTCACGTTATCCTCCGTGGTAGTCGTTTTCGGGGCACATGGACGTGGCTCATCAAAAACCGACGTGCGACCACGTTGAAACTCGTTAACCAATTTTTGATGGTCGCCATCGAAGGAGAAGAGTCACCGTACACAGCATCCAAACGCTCTTTGATTTCGCTGCGCGATTTACCTTCCAAAAACAAGAATCGAATCACCAACCGATATTGCTCTTTTTCCATTTTTCTAAAATCCGCCGACACTCCCGCTTCCACACGCGGTCAAAACAAAACTACTGAACCGGCTGAAGTTTCTAGAATGTACTACACGATAGTAAGTTGCTCTTGCGATACTGGCGCCATCTGGCGGTGAGGCTAAGTACTAATCGGACCACCCTCGTAGCTTACGAACATCACAGTTGGATGGTGTGTGGAGATTTGAAAACCATAAGCATCCTACTGGGCCAACAAGCTTTCTTTGTGAATGGGATAGCTGGGATAAACAACATCATTGGACCAAAAAGGAATGGCCTCCAAGAACTGAACTAACCCCAGGAATCAAAACGTGCTTAAAAAGAGTTTGGTTCCTGAGAAAAAGTTTTACTGCCGCCTTCACACATCAAATTGGGTATAATAAAGCAGTTTGCGAAGGTTTTAAATAAAGATGGCGAAGGCTTCAAATATCTGCATTCAGTTTTCCATCTTTATCAGAGGCTAAGTTAAAAGAAGGAATTTTCGTCGGCCCTGATATAAGAAAATTGATGTCGGAGGAAAAATTAGTTGAAAAACTCAATGATGTCGAGTCACAAGCGTGGAAATCATTTAAGGAAGAGGTAAAAAACTTTTTGGGGAAAAAAAAAAGCTCCGACTGTAAGGAAATGCTGGCCAAAATCATACAAATTTTGGTGTAATGGGTTGTAATAAGAGCATTAAACTTGATTTTCTGAATTCGCACATTGATTACTTCCCAGAAAATCGAGGAGCCGTTAGCGAAGAACAAGGCGAAAGATTTCACCGAGATTTAAAAGAGCTTGAAAGAAGAAAGGAAGATGGAATGCTAGCATGATGGCGGACTATTGTTGGTTATTGAAGCGCGATGATCCAAACCGGAAATTTAAACTAAAATCGTAAAACCGAAGCTACCAAGATAAAATGAACAGGTTCCACAAATAAAATTTACGTATAGCCAGGTAATAAGTCGTTATTATGTTTTAATGGTTTTTTAAGTTAAGAATAATGAACTTTTTTCCAATATTTATTTTTTTATGTGAAAACTTGTCTTCTTTCCCAATTTTATATCTGTAGTTTTTTTGAAAAATCAGGAGGTGATGGAGAAAAACTAAGTACATATTCGTAATCAGCGCATCAAAATACTCCAGAATCAGCTATTCCGTAATTCCAGAGAGAATGTAATGACTTTCATTTTGCAGGTCTGTGTTGTCGACCTTTACCTGTATTATGATTTTATGGCTATTTTAAGTCTTACTTTTTGAAAAATTAAAAAAAATCACATAGCGAATGTCAAGGCATATCAACGTTAATCGTTCATTGTTCAATAATATGTATCTTTTCCACGCGTTCACTAGCTACTCTATAAGCTTACATACATTTAATTATCCTCGGCCTACTAAGCTACTAAGGCTTACAAAAGCTTTAAAATCGTAGTATTGCTTAGAATCCTCGAAAATAATTTAAGTAGCGGCGACCTAGTCTTACCACTTAAGTGAAAGCCTAAACAACTAGACAAGCCTCGCGAACCTTTCGATAAATGTTTTGCCTATGACCATGCTGTCATTACAAACACCCTCCACCCTCATTTCATGAAGCATTTAAAAATAAAGTCGAAGATAAGGAATAGGATTAGAAAATCATCTGCCAAAAAGTAATGAGACGTAGAAGACGCTTTCTACATTTTCTATCCTACTTTATACCATTTAAATAAAAAAAGCATCAATCCAGTTTTTGAAAGCTTTAACCAATTGAATTGTACTCCAAATCTAGACCGCCTCGTTACACGCAGAAAGATTTTAAAATGTCCTTAAAACGTTGTTGAACTCCACATCCAGCACCTGAACGCTACCAATTCTTATCTATTAAGTGATTATAAGGCACACCGTTTCCCATCAAAAAGTCTTTCGCCGCCATAATTTAATAACCACACCATCACCGCCACCCACACCATCAGTAATAGTCAAAGATAAGGGTTGCACCCACATCCAATTTTTGTTCTTCTCACATCCGTTGTAGTCGTTTCCCGGTTCGCCCTGTTTCATTAATGAAATTTTCATTTCTGGCAATAATTCCACCTCAGGATCCAAGCAAGTCTTCGGTACGACGCTTCTCTACCTGCAATTCAAATCGTCTTTATCGACAGTGAAATAATGTTTTATGATTATGGTGGGGACGGTCTGGAGTCGATACTCAGCAGATGGTGGTGATATTCATTTCAGCAAGGCCTCCGCGTTTTGTATTTTTTATTCCTTCCATATCGTGAAATATACCTGAAAGTGTGAGTATGTTGTTCGTCCTTGTTGCTAAGGAATTAGTGTGTGAGCATGTACTTCCTAGAAGCACACACTCGCTCGTTTTGCCGATACACGCGCGGAAGCGATATAGGAGTGATTCGTAACGTATTCGCCCTGAGGACCGGATATATACAAATACTCGTGAGTACGTATGTATGCGCATTTGTTCCATTCCCTTTGAGTGAATACTCGACGTGATCTCTATTATATTCCGATTTTTGGTGTTTACCACACTGAGGGAAATTTAACAGCTGTGACGACTGACGAGTTACAGGCTCTGACTACAGGAAAGTGGGTGGATAGAAATTAAATTAAAATGCAATATGTCGGGTCCTTCTGTTTGTTCGAACGATACGATGATGAGGCGAGGCAGGAGGAGGGCTATGGCGCTGGCTTGAGTGTTTTTGTTTTTAATATGATGTTAGTACTCCGAGGCTGCTTAAGTAGTAAAATAAGCATAAAATATAATTCAATGAATTTTGTTTTGTTTTTCGGATTTACTTTTTTACTATTCCTCCTTGCGGTGGCCTGGCACTCTCAGCTCCAGGGGAATATTGAGGCCATTGGGTTTTATTGATTCGTTCTGGCTGTTGTTCGCCCCTCTCGGGTTGTGTTTGGATTTTAAAGCGAAATGTTCACAGGAAATTGAAGAAATACATTTCATGTTTTGAAATTGGGGTTAATTATTAGGCGCACATGAAATAAAGTGAAAAAACTGGGTTACGGAAAGGTAACGATTACAGGCCGCTAATATTTTTCTAAGAAACTAGGTTTCTCTATATGGAGAGAGGGAGGGTAAATATAATTTTAATATCCTTATTCCGTCTTTTCGCGTAAGCCCTTAGTGGAGCGGAAAGTTTCACTTTAGCTTTGTAGTAAAACCTGTTCAGGAGAATGGTCGTTAGATGACAAACCGTCGTCTTTGACTCAGCATCTCACAGATCTCACAGCAATGTTAATTAACTTTTCACTCAGTATTATTCGGCAATAAGGCCTATCTACACTACTTAGTGTTTTGGCACGCCAATTTTCCTGGTAATGAAAATCGTTTCCTGTTAGGCTCTTATACGGATGTAGGTGCTGACTTGTGTGTGAGCTTTACTACTTATAGATGCTTGAACTTTACACATATTTTTCTTATTTCACTTTAACTACCCAACATATATGAGTATGTGTATTATTATCGAGTATGTATATATGTAGGCATAACGATCACATTTAAGAAATAACATATGCTGTGCGTAATTTATTTTTTTCCATAGACAAAAAGGTACCGACGAGGCGTTCCCTAAAGAGGGGAAACATAATAAAAATAATTTTAATGAAGTAGAGTGGATTATAGGATTATATGCTCCATGCCCATTTTGTTCCCTTATCAGTGCAGGTAGAAACGCAATTGCATCTTTGTTCAGACATGAATATTTTTTTTTAGAGGCATAAAATTGTAATATGAAGTAAAACACTTGAAGCCAATATTAGTATCAATTATATTACCTCTACTTAATAGATAATTTTGTGCCATTATGTGTTGAGTATTTTACACAAAACACTCATGTAACATCCCTGGCTGCTACTAAAGCGCCACGTTCCGGCTTGGGGCGAACAAATGGGGACATCTTTTCTGGCGGTCGGTCATCTTGTCAACTTTCCTCACTGCAGAAAGTGTCAAAAAAGGGGCAACAACACCAGAGAGAGCAATCCAACTTCATCCAAATCAAAGTAATAAATTAATATTACGAAACTAAGATAGAGGAGGAAGGGCGGCACATGCACTTTCGGCATCATCATCAACATTATCGGCAACACTCAAACTAGACGAGGAAGACCGGCACATCAGTAGCGTTCCACGTCCATCATCGGCATCATTATCGGCAGTAGCATCTTCCGAGGTCAATACTATTGTAATAAGATTGTAGTAAGATTGAATAAACAGCAGTCTGTTTTGGACGTGTCACTCCGTCATCAAATTGCCCTCCTGAATTCGGGCTCACTGTTCTACAGTACACTCAAGTTAACACCAGAGTCACAAATATTAATTAATTAACAATATGATTTCGAGATATATGTATGTGTGCTACCGCTAGCTCGAATGGAACGCAATATTGTTAAAGCCAAAGCTCTGTCAATGCCGTTGCATTGAGAAACGAAGAAGTAAGAAATCATGTTTCTATAGCGCTCTGCATTGACGGTAACATTCTGGAGGGCATCGTCCTTAAAGAAATATGGACCGATGATTCCACCAGCCTATGGTTAAGACATCCATACAAGATAGCTAAATATTACATTATCAGTTTCAGTTTTAGTAAGTATGTATATGTCATTTGGTTGAAGCATAAATGACAACTCTCGTACTTTATTGAATATGTCGAAACTTATTTTAACTATTATTTTTACGAAGAGGTTCTACTTAATTATTTTAATATGAAAAAACGTGCTTCTAAAAGTCATCGTGTCTTAGTGGTAGTACAAGATGACCATACACTAACTAAACAAACCTGTCAGAAGTGGCTTACGCATTTTAAAAGTGAAGGTTTCGACTTGGCTACCAAGAATGACCTGGACAATCGCAAAAGTTTAGAGAATTGAAGAAAATGCTCCATAAAGACCCATGTCAAATTTTTGAAAACTGTCTGAATTGTTGGAAGTTAGCTGTCAATGGTAAAAAAATGCCGAAAAGCCATCGGAATGATTTCAAGGAAAGGAAACTGTGTCCCTTGAGAATGATGTTTTTGCATTTTCGAACAGCGGCTACAAGAAAGGGTTTTCGCTTACTATTAAGCGAAATTGAAACAACCTCACTCGCCGATATGATGGTTGCTCGGGGTAACCAATGACATCAACAGCGAAGCCACATAACCATGAATCCCAGATCATGTTCTATATTTGGGAAGATCAAACGGCAATAGTCTAAAACAAACAAAACATGCTTGGAAAAGTTCAAATGGGAAGCTCTATTCAACCCGCCGTCTTCTCCAGACAATATTTTTTTATGACTATCACTTATTCTGGTGAATGACTGCCCGAGCAGATATAGGGTTGCTTAAATGTCACACTTTGTGGTTTTTATACATTTTACCGTAAAAAAGCGTATAAGAGTGTATAAAATTGTATAAAATTGTATAAAAGTGTAAAAAAGTATCTAAAAGTGAATATAAGTACCTATAATAATAACATAATCTTCTTCTTCTTCTTTTCCTTTTTTCCGGCGTTGTTATGGTCAGAAGTGTAGGACCATAACCTTCCCACTTAACTGCATTCCTACTGGTCCGCTTGTGGGGTCCGCCGGTTTGACCTCAGAAAGTAGCGGCAGGCTTCCCGGTTTGGGATTACTTCATCGTTGAGGCCAATCAAATGCTGGTGTTTTTGCATTTGTTTGCACCAATTGTTTTTCGGCCTGCCTTTTTTTTTTTTTTTTGTGACACGGGCATGCTCCAGATTTTTTTTTTTTTGTTTGATCTTACTCTTACTTAATAACATAATAATAAAAAATATAATAATTCTCAGCCAGAGCAACAAACAGATACCAGGAAGTACCGTTCATTTTTTTGGTTCGTGTGCGCTCATCGTTTGATAGCTGTTTCAGTTGAGCCATAGCAAAGCAGTCAGGGACGTAGTGCACGAAATTGTCTTTTTATTTATTTATTTTTGGAGGGTTCTGCTATCTGTAAGTGCACTAGACACAAATAGTGGTCCATTGTACCGCCACACAGACACCTTAGATGGCGTTAGAGCTCATGAAGAGCCAGAGCCACGAAATAATCATTCGATGGCGTTGGTCTTATGGGTACCCGAACTCGCTGATCTTGCGTCAGCGGCCGACACACTACCCACTGCGCCACGGCACGCCCTTGTGTTGAACTTAATTGACCAGATATTAAGAAAAGAAAAAATTAATAAAAAAGGAAATGGTGAAATTTAAAAAATTAATAATTTGTGTACTATCCATACAATATTTTAACAAAAACAACACAGGTTCAAGTTCGATTGGCCGACCCTTTCGTGATTTGTGGGAAAAGGGCGTATTTGATGAGGTGCAAATCGATGGAAAATGTATGGTTCTTTGCTGTTTCTGTGGGGCAAAATTGAAAAATACCTCGAAGCTCAGACTTCAACGACACATGTTATTTTTATAATAGTTCCTGCTGCTTGTTTATTGTAACAGCTGTAATGTATATTCTTACAGGAACATATGTATGTAAACAGAAAACACCATCAAAAGACCAATCTGCGCAATCGACTTCTGAATCGACATCCGCTTGTAGTTCAGCTCAATCTTCCCAAGACCTAACATTTGATTCAAACCCGGATATAGATGTGGATATGGATTTGAACACGAATAGAGTTGACATCTCCGCATGTGTTCCTAGATTGCGTCTAACGCAATACGTTGAGTCCGAGATTGACACAACTGAAATCTCTGAGCTTAACTTAAGCCATGCAACAAGTTCTGGTTTTCGATGTACTCTCCTTGCAGTAGTTAATGATGTAAGATTCGGTTAAGTTTTCCTTTTTTTCGCTAAAAGACACCACATGGAGAATACGCCCAAAAACTTTTAAGCATACCAGCTTCTTCGGCACAATTGGAAAGGGTGTTTTCCAATTGGTTTATGACCCATAGTGATTTAAGAAATCGTTTGGAACTCGATATCTCGACGGGCATCAACTAGGCGCGCCTAATATACTACGTTGAGAGGATCACGAATAAGGACCTACTAGAGAGAGCTTCCCAGTTACCACCGGCGACGGAGTTCTTGAAGAGGAAATGGAATTGAATTGAGTATACTTTGAGTAAGCCGGACACGGATGTCGCAAAGATGGCCTCCACATGGAATCTACAAGTCACCCGTAAACGTGGTCTTCATCGCATGAAATGGTGGAGAGCTGGCAGAACCTGGCCGGAAGTGAAAAGACTAGCTTAAGATAGGGTCACGTGGACGAATTTCGTACAACTTTTGTTACCGCTATGTGTTCCTTAGGTGCGGTTTCTCATATGGTATTGTGCTGTCTACACTGTGTTTCACATGTACACACAAATAGATAAATAATAAAGGTAAGACATATTTTGGTGTGATTTTGAAAATTTGCTATTGAAAAGAGTGGATCAAATAACCGGTATTTTTTATCGCATACAGTATTCCTGCATCCTGCTTATTCTAGAAAACAGTGGCCTAGGCGAGCTAGAAACCAAAACTGGTGAGAAATCGCCTTTCTTATTACAGGAAGCTTTCAGAAAATAATCTACAAGCGAATGGTACTTACCATTCACTTCCCAATAGGTCAGGGATGAGACTCCTGAAATAAGAACGAGAAAAATGTACATTAGTCATTGAATAAAATTTACATAGTAAATTCGTTTAAGCCTAGTGTCAGCCTACTGGAAGGCATGCTATCTTGCTCAATTCATAAAAGAAATTCAGGCGAGACTATACATTTATGTCATCCATACCATTCCCCATATAAGATAACACTCCCCCAATAGCCCATAAGATTATTCGATTATTATTCAAGGAATCTCGAGCAAAATTTCCAATTCAAGTATCCACTCCCAAGTATCTCTTCAATCGAGTGCCCGACTCAACCATTTCAACGAGCCAAAGAAGTCGAGAGCTCAAAACCAAAAGTGAACCGACAACACATAGTAATGTGCCAAAATCAAACACAAAAAAAGAGAAAAAAATCAAACACAACCGGGGAAGTATCTCAAAGTGGTATAGTGTTTTAGCAATAGTCCTTCACACCATAGCCTGATGGTGGGATTGGCAGAAAACAAAAACGGAAAATCGAATGAATTGAAATGAAATAAAAAGACAAAAAAGGCAAAAAGGACCAATAACTTTTCACTTCTCAAACGAAACTCAAAAACCAATTGAAGAATTCAAGTATCTATAGGTCTAGAGTGCCACAGGAGTGCACCACAAAAATAACAATCGAAGGAGACGAATGGATTTTTCGGTTGTTATTGACTGTCAATTGGTGCTGGATGGCGAACCCAACAACCTAGGCGCCAGAAAAAGCAAAACGATCAGACAGGAACTTTGATTCCATTATCGAACCAAATATATTCCTTGCTCCTAAGTGGGTGTGAAAATGAAGGTTGAGTTCGGCTTTTATATATCTTATTTTTCCGCTGTCACACTTGAGCAAGTCAATCTCCGGTCGATGGAAAGTAGGTTAGTCCTTCACGTTGGCGGAAGGAAGTGGTTTTTTGTATGAATCCACTTAGGGGATCAATGTATTTACTAAAGCCCTGTAAGGACCTCTTTGGATGACACCTGTTTCGTGTTCTTTCTCCGATATCTGTTCTGTCTTTCATTGCTTCATTGCCTAAAGGACACCCAATCGTACACATAATCATTTTCCGTCTGTGTCCGAGAAAAGTAGAGTAAAAGAGAAAAAATAATCAATCAAGCGGGTGGGGCCCTTTAAATTGCTCGCCAAAGGCAATTTGGATTCGTTTAAATCGTACTCATACTAACCATCCGAACGAGCTATCTATGCTTGATAGCACTTCTGTAATTGAATTCCTAAAGCATAAAAGAAAAAAATGCGAAGCAAAAAAGGGACACTTTTCCAACTCCTTCCTTCTCATCGCAATGCCGCCAAAGTCTTTTGTCTTGAGTTTTCTCCGCTGTGGTTTTGCCTGTATAGGGGATTCATCCATAGATTTGCGATCAGTTCCAACTCCAACTCCCAAGCTGCTTCCAGTCCAATGTTTGACTGGAGAAGGAAGGATTCTTCGATTTCTCGATATCCCTTTATCCTTCTTTGTAGTTTTCTTTTCAACAGTACAGTCCCATTCGGGGTACACAAAAACAAACGCCAACTAGTCTGAAGAAGGAAAAAGTATAAGAAAAGTATAATACAAGCGTTTAGTCCTTTCCACGAAACGAAAAGACCCGTTTCGCCTTACTTTGCGTGCAATGAGTGATAATGATTTTACAGTTCAGAGAGAAATGCAAACTTAAATTTAATTATATACCAGCAAAACTAGATAAAGGACCTCAACATTGTGGAACAAAAAAAGTAAAAAGCAGAAATCCCATACACTTCCATGCATATCCTGTATCTAGGAAGGAACAGATAAACACTGTGCAAGGATATTTTAATTATTTCCATCTCCTTTTTGTGTTTTTTCCCTCTTACCATCTGCCCTTACTCCCTGGGATATAACAGAGAACTCCCCTCTGTTGGCATTTTGAGAAATTGAGCAGACTTCGGAGTTCCTGAGTTTCTTCACACACCCACGTCATGCCACTAGTAGCGGTCAGAGTGCGGATAAACTTTTCGATTGCATTTGCATAAATCGCTGGCGAACGAAGAAAATTGCTTTGTATGCACTCTAAGGCATAGACACAACAGTAAAAAAGAACTGAGAGATGAAATCCTTTTTCCGGCTGTGATACCCGGGGGAAACTATCATTATCCGTTTAAAGATATAAGCCGAGTGTGTAGTTGTGGTTCGGAAATATAGAAAATGACACAGGAGATGAAGCCGAAGAAAATAAAACCAGAAGGACTGCAACTGGTGGCTGAGTTGGTAAGGCGATACTCTGAATGGAGCGAGAAAAAGTTTCGACGGCTTCTCCGATTGCCAGGCTAGCAGATCGAAACCAGATTCAATAATTTAACTCATTGCCGGTGCTGGTATTCCGCTGGTTCTATTGCTGCCGCTACCGGTTCTAATGGTGTCTGGTTATATTCCAAATGATTTAAACTTCCTTTGAATGTGAAATTTTTTCTTTAAGTTTTTGTTTTTATTTTGCTTCGTGGTTTCTCAGGGTTGGAAAGGATGAGATTGAAAAAGTTAGCAAACATGGGACGGGTGTTCATTTGACAGCGGTTTTACGGTGGGAACATTTAATTAAAGCGGTTTTTCTTGAGTAGCTTCAGATTGTGAAGAGGATATCTTGGTGGTCAGCTGTTTTTTTAACAGAAGGGGTGTGCTCTGAGATTTTTTTTTAGAAAAAAACTAACCTCTTTTAGGAAGGTAGATATCAGATAGTAAAAGTAAAATAAAGGCAATTGAGATCTAGTCCACAATATAAAGAAGGAGTTGGGGTGAATCAATAGCCCATCAGGTAGATAGGTCAATCATAAATTTGACATTTTGCCTTTTGCGAAACGGTGGCAAATTAGAAACAAACATGGAACGAGCCTGATTACAAATATTAGTGAACAGTAACCGATAACATTTAGGCGCTGAATGTCATATCGACACTTCACGAAGAAAATTGAAAGGTAGTCAATTAGCGTCATCTACAAATTGCCATGCCCATCGTCATTGTCACTCTCATAGTTTTGAATTAGCACATGGTTTACGTAAACATAATACCATGTGCAAGAAATTGATCGTAAATTCTTTAACTTTGGCATGTGCACAACAAACAATAATTGAAGGATGTCGGGATTTAAAATGGGGGGATAAGCGCCTGGGCATGTGCTAGGTGCTCCTATGTGCTGCACGCTGGATATTACTATGCCGTGAAGCATTTTTTTTTCATCATCAATTATAAGGAATATTGTGAAGCCGGTGATAGTACTGAGGGTGACCAAAAGCTGCAGTGGTTAGGAAAGTAGTGCATTAGATTATAAGGATCATCCTGGATCAGCCCACATTGATCTAAATAGAGGAATGCCTCTGGGGAGACAAAGCCGCTAAGGCGAACTTTCTCGTGGTACATGTAATTAGGGAAGTCAGCCCCGGAGATCAGGTTATTGACCGAAGTCATTGTCTTCGCAACGTGACCCCGGATCAGTTTTATTAGAAAATTATCCACCCGTACAATCCTGGCCCTATTGTATAGGACCTCGTTCGGGTAAAATTTCGTGTACTCAGATTCGGGTCTCCTATATAACCCAAGACAACTTCTCAGACATTGTATCTCAAACACTCGAATTCTTTCCATTAAGCTAACTCTCACATTGAACCACACGGGACATCCATAGGCAAACATGGGCCCGATTAAGGCCATGTAGCAAATTACCTTCACTCTCGAATCAAGTTGGTTGCTATGAAACAGCCATCTTGTAAGAGCAAAAGCGCCCCGGGCCTTCGCCAGAGCAGCATCTATATGTTTGTCAAAAATAAGCAAGATCCCAAGGTATTTGACTACATTTTGTTTCGCCAGTGGGTGCCCGTCCGGTCCAAGAATTGAGAATACGCGCCAATTTTTCCTAGTGTCTCGGGAGGCCCTAGACAAAGGCGTTCTGAACAAAATAGTTTCTGATTTCTGGCAGTTGATTTTCAACTTCCAGTCATCACAATACGCTGCAAGAAAGTGACAATGACGTCGATCGTTGGACCTGATCTGTACGCGATTAAATCGTCCGCATACGCTATTGAATGGTGAAGAGAAGCTATCAAATCACTGAAGTAAATGTTGAACAGGATCGGCGAGTTCACCGTACCCTGTTGCAGTCCGTTGTTAATATCAAATGTTTGGGTAGAAGTCACTTTGGCAATTTTCGCTACGAACTTTCTACCTGTTAACATGTCAAAAATCATATATAGCAGTGGTTTACTTATGCCCAGCTGACTGAGCTTGTAATAAAGACCTTCTAACCATACGGTGTCGAAAGCTTTCTCTAAGTCAATCAGACAGGCACCCGTGCATTGGTTCTTGCATTTGTTCCACTGGATATCCGACACGAGTTTCGACGCGGCATGAATAGTGTTATGCCCCGCTCTGAAACCGAACTGGTTCTCCGGAATGATTTTATTGTCCTCAACAAATTTAGACAGGGCTCTATGGACCACCTTCTCGAAGACCTTGCTAACACTTGGAAGGAGACTTATCGACCGAAGATTTGATGGGTTAGAGGTATCTTTACCCCTCTTGGGAATTGGTTGCACCACCGCTGTCTTCCAACCCACTGGATAATATGCATTATTCAGTGCATTGTTGAACAGTATGGTGTACATCTCTACAGCCAGTGGTGGGAGATGTCTGAGCACAACATTAGATATTCCGTCAATTCCCGCGGATTTTTTTCTCTTCAGTGACTCGAAAATCATCTGGAGATCCCCCGTCGAAATAAACAGGGTATTCGCCCCCTTCATTGGTGACGGCATTATTCGCCATGAAATCGTCATTGAACCTGGTAAAACCAAGGTTCTCTGATCGCCAATGATCGAAATCATTTCTAAGGTAGGAGTGATGAAGCAGGACTGTGTTCTCCAGGTCGTGGTTCGGGCGAATACTATCATTCACCTTGTATACTTCCTGGAAGACAGCTCCTACTACCGCCACCTTCTCCTGAGGATCCTCGATCACGAAGAAATCATCATCCAAGACGGCGCTCTCTGGATCGATGCTAACTATTCGTAGCAAGCGTTCATTGCCTGACGTTCTCGAAAGTTTCAGATCCTGAATGTCATTCTGATTGTTTCTCCGAAATATTTTATTTATTTGCGGGAACATACTCGCGCTGTTGGAATTTACAGCACGAATTCTGTTGTTCCAATACAAACTTACAGATATTCTGTAATTCTCCTTGATCAAGTGTTGGAGATTTTTAATCAGTGACTTCAGTGTCCTGACCTCCGAGTTTTGTCTGTCGGTAAACCGCCTGTACAAGAGTTTGAGTCTTGCTAAGAATCTACTTTTTTGTCAGCGTGTCGATTGTCGCGTTGCGGTATATGTTCGAGGTATCGCAGTATGTTTGGCGTGGTATCGTACTGTCCGTCGTCTGCTCAATTTTATCATCCATTTGTTTGAGGTACCTGTCAATTTCACTGTTTGACAGGTTCCTATTGGATGGTGGGAAGGAACCACTCAAGGTGAGCAATCTCGTCAGGGAATTGGCAAAGCGCGGCCAACGCGCCCTACTGTAATCATAGAGGTACGTTTGGACGTACTCTGCGATCTCCGCGAATTCGTCCGATAGTGTGATCACGGCATTAAGTCCGCAATGGTCACTGTCGTATACAAAGGTCCGTAGACAGTTAGTAGACCCTTCGTTCGTGTCAGCTAGTTCCAGTCGAGAGTCAAGCAGCATGAGATCCAGATAAGAGCCGCTCCTAGGATACGACGGACTATCCGTTGCGAGTAACTTGAGTCTGTACTCTATGTTCCGCGAAACCCACCAATGGCTTAGTAGGCTTCCCCTAGTGTTGGGTATGTTGTTTCCCCAGTCACTATGTTTGGCATTCAAATCGCCAAAATGTCAGAATGTAGTAGTTTTCTACCAAGTTTAAGTGCAGAGATCGAAGAAGTGTCTCGAGCTCCGCAATGAAAATATTGGGTTGAGGTGCTTCAGGTGCATAGGCAGCTATAATGTACATTTTCTTTCCATTTCGGAGAGGAATGCACACAATACTGGCCTCTAGCACCTGGAACCTCCGCACTTCACCACTATATATAATTTTATGTTTAAAAGTGTTTTTGATGAAGATCGCAACTCCTCCACCTCGTGTGGCGTTGAGTCGGTCCCTTCGAATTATTTTATAAGAACTGTGCCGGATTTTGTGCTTCTGGTTTAGCTTTGTTTTAAGGGACTCTCTACCAGCGTACCCATTATGATTGTAGTTGCGCTAGGCCCGGCAGAAGCGAGTAGATTCTGTCCACTCGGGTCGCCTGCTCATGGATCTGCTGCTGGAGCTGGCCGATCTGCCCTTGGATGGCGAGCAGGATCGAACGCAAGTCCACCTCAGCCTCCGATGTCTTAGAAACAGGCACCGGCGCTTTGGGCACAGCCATGTGTTTTTGTACTGTCGGCTCCAGACCTGCCGCCATTTGGCCGTAGGTCATTTGGGGTGTGACGGCTGGTGTTTCTAAGCGACCCGAGGGACGTCTCCCCTCAGACTTCTGCTTACGAGCCAGATTTGTTTTTCTAATATCTTAGAACTTAGGACATCTCCGATAGTTTGCACTTAAGCTGATCCCTGTCAGCGACCTTGTCCTAGGTCAGATCGCATTCGACGTTCGTGTGGTTCTTTGCACACTTAACACATCGAGGCTGCATTTCGCAGTTCGACGCGGCGTGCCCGAACCTTTGGCAGCGGATTCATTGCAAAATGTTTCCTTGCCTTTTTAATGTTTCCCATGTTACACGCTGGGAAGCTAAAGAAGTAATAGACCTTAGCCTCTCCAGCTTGCTGTTGGGTGCGAGCTGGACCAGGAAGAAGGGCAATACCCGGTGCTCCTGTCTTGACCCCCACGAATTTGAGGTCGTCGCTCTCGAACTCTTTGAGCTCTGAGAGCATTTCCTCGGGGTCAGTGATCGAGTGTACCTTTGAGGAGCATCGACCGCAGCCTTTCGGCCTTGGGTGTAAATGAGAAAAACTCCGTCGTGGTCTCCTTTAAAAGATCCTTAACTCGCTTATACTGCTCCAGTGTGGTGCACTGGATAGCATAGCGGTTTTCGCCTATACTTTTAAATATAAAGTTACCAACACCAATTACATACTTACACAGATCTATGGTCTCGCGTAGGGCCTTGGTATGAGTAAAGATGGGTGGTACCTTGTCTATAGTAGGACGTTGTTGTTGCGGCGGCTGTTGTTGCTTCGACTGTTTTTGCTGGTGTTTCTGATGTGACTGTTTGTGTTGCGACTGCTTTTGCTGCGGCTGCTTTTGTTGCGGCTTCTTTTGTTGAGGCTGCTTTTGTTGCGGCTGTTTTTGCTGCGGCTGCTTCTGTTGCGGCTGCTGTTGTTGAGTTGATTGTTGTGGTTGTAGTTGGGTGGCTGTAACATGCTCCTCCTCTTTCTGCCGTATTTCGGCGAGCCGATCTACTACCGCCTTTAATTTTGCGCGTAGAGTACGCTCTTCAATTTCAAGTTTGTTCTGTTCCTCCTCCACAACCGAACTTGAAAGGTCGGCGAAGGAATTGTTCTCTCCCGTGTAGCGTACTCCGGAGAGGTGGGCAACGTCACTTTCCACGGGGAGAGGTTGCTGCACTTCTTTGAATTTTGATGACGTCCCTTCCCTCGTTTCGACTTGCAGTTTTTCCGTCGAAGTGGAGAGGGAGGGGCGTTTAAGTAAATTACTCCGCGGCGTGAGTTTCCTCCGTTTTTTTTATGGTGTCGGATATCGAAACGGCGGACGGAATTGCGAAGTCGGACAGATCATCCGACTCCGACTCTGTTAGACGAACGGGATTTCTCCCGACGTCCTTTGACATTTTTCCTGCTACTGCTGTTGACATGAGTAGCAGGACTCACACAAAAGTTCAAGCACACCCACTGAGGGGTTCAACGTGGAATTTTGACAACCTCACACGGTTGTTCGCGCACACACGATTATTCACGCACACACGGCACCGCGGTTTGTGATCAGCAACTTTTTCTTTTTTTAAACAAATTTATTTTTATTTTTCAAATTTTCAAATTTAATTTTCGATTTTCGAATTTAAATTTTTGCTTTATTCGCACAGCCTACTGAGCGAGAAGTGAAGTGCTATATTTTCTTTTTTCATTCATTTTCAGGAATTTTGGCGCAGGCATTTTATATTGGTACGAGAAATATGTAATATAAAAATTCTGAGAATTATTTTGCCGATGAGTCCTTAAATTTTAATTGATAAACATTTAAATGATAAACATTTTGAAAGGAGCGTAGACTTATGGCGCCTAGTGTAAATCAGGTTGGCTCTATTTTGTGTGTGCCAACGCAACCAGAGCCGATTGGATGAGGTACAACTTCACGGCAATAAAATACAAGAAACGGACTTGATGTCAAAATTGTGAGAGAAGATGCCTTTCTGAAATCTCACATCGTTCGGGGCTACTTCCCACAGATAATCGGTCTACCCATAACCAAGGTTTTGGCGGGACACACAAAACAAAGGCCTGTATGAAAAGCACTGAAGAGTCATGCAAAGTACGCCAGATAAAGAAAAAGACCTCCTGCATCTGGTTCTAGCAATCAGCGACAGGTCCTTGGACCGGCTGATAGAACTAAAGTGCAAACGGGCACATCGTTTCAATGATATCAAAATTATTATAAAAAGCCATGAAAAGGTGACAAAAAAAGTTGCAAGGATAAATTGGATATATTTTGGAAGTTGTGACTAAAACAGTAATCGATGCTATGAAATCTGCGATAAAATCAATTTTATTTTTAATTTTTACAGTGCCGGATGCTCATGTTCACCCCTAAACGCTGCCATCCCTTTGGTTTTAGCCATAAAGTCAATAAATGACTTTGTCTCGCTATAAGGGTAATTTAAAGTAATTTAAAATCATGTTGAAAAATAACAACAAAAAGGCTGCCGTTTTCTGCCAAGTTTTTTAATCGAGTTTCGTACCTAAATACTATATATGTATATATACATGTATGTATGTATATGTACTTTATTAAAACTGTTAAGGAACAAAAGCAGATTCTTTGACGGTACATTACAGTTATTCTCGATCGGTGAAAGTTTTTCGGTCTCTTGCGCCTTAGAAAATGACAATATGTTGACAGTTGTTGGATCATGGTAATTTTGTGAGTGCTATCCACATGTCCAGGAGAATAAATACATTTTTTGACGCTATAATTTTTTGATGTTATAATATGATTATCCAAGGCTTATTCAATCATATTTTCTTCATACAGTCTTGAGTTAAATTGTATAGGGTTTTTTTTTTTAGCTCGAGGATGCACCTCAGGCTTATAAGCTCATTAGAACTATTATGTCATTGTGTCTACGAGATCCGAATAAATGTTTTCTACATTCTTTCCGTTGGACTTCTTAGAGCCTATCTTATAACAACTCAAAATCTCAATTGGTTAGGCCCATGCTCAAACCTCTGATAAAAGTGGTTTCAATAGCCACATTTGGCCTTTCCACCGCATAACATCCTACATGGAAACTGACCTCAATCAGGTAGAAGTCGAACAGTCAAAAATATTTCTACAAGCCCACGTTTGCCGTGCAAATATAATATCTTCCTCCCCTAACTACCAAACGTAGTCAGCTCTCCGTAATTAGCTTATCTCACAGTTCAATTGTTTCTCATCCCTAACCGGAAAGGCTTCATTCCATTTGAACAAATCATTGATCCAATCAACTAATGCCAACTTAAGCTAATCCCCGCTAAGTTATCTTCGAACCATTTCCGCCACATCAATTTAGGTGAGTCTCACAAAGTAAAAACGTCACTCCCCAGCTTATTTCACTCCACGTTCTTTATTTATTTGTATCTCTAGAATATTACCTTTTAATTCGAAACAAATTAACGCAAGTCCTGAATTCAATTAGAAGCACGACCGCCTCGTACAGTCTATACGCCCCTCCTAACCACCTCTCATGATTGCTCTCTACTGTCGAACGCTCGGACAAACATGACACCTTGCGCGGCCCTCTTCTCATCAAACAAAACCATATTCCACTGGATGTGTGCCCAGTCCAAATGCGTCCCATTTCGCCCGTCTGATGTGCATTAAATTTATCGACCCATTTTCCGTCACACCTCCACATCCAGCTTCGCAAGGATGGTGGTGTTTTTTTTCAATTCATTTCCACTGTTTGTGTTATAAATTTCCACAGCATTTTCATCATTTTCCTTTTTTGCGTTTTCTTTTCTTTTTTGCTTTTTAATTCATGTTCTTTGAGAAGAACATTTCAACATTTCAACACACAAGCCGAGTTTAAATGCTTGGTAAACATAAAAACGGAAAAGGAAAGAGGAAATGGCTGTACGCAGCGCAGGGGGAAAACGAAAGAAAAATATTAGCAAAGAAGTGAAAAGAAAACGGCACGCACGTTTTAATGGCAGGCTTCGTCATAACCATCAACTAACATCGCCGTCATCGAGCTACAACGAAGGCTCTTTCAAGAGCGAAGCACACGGCTCAACGTCATCACTGCCAACCACGACGTTCTGTGAACACGAATATCGTTGGAATCTGATTTCGTCTGCTCTGGACTGAAATGGGGGTTGCCAGGTTATCATAATTACCAGGTGAGTGCGATAAGAGCATGAAATGGGATAATAATGGGTAAGAAAATTATCACGTTTTTCCAACTCTCCATCCCGACGACCGTTACATTCGTCATCATGGCCCAGTCGTTGGGTTCTGTTTTTTATTTGCATAGTATTGGTAAGGATGATGATGCACGCGACGGCGTTTATGGTGCCATCTAGAAGAGCAGGTCGCGAATGCGTTTCGAGAGTTTGGTAATGATCCACCTCATGGATACAAATACCATATATAGGTATAAGTATCCATTGTATCTATAGGGCGGTAGCTTTACAGTAAGCCGGGTTGAGTGATATTTTTACAGCGCGACCACATCGCGTTTACCTTTGATTATCTTAATTACTGCGTGGCAGTCGGGTGGTGGGGAATGACAGGGCAGAAAATGTTTGAAGAACTTTTTTGTATTCGCTCCCTCTGTTGATGATTGTGCTTAAAGAAAATGATGGTTAATGGTGATTTGAAATGTCATTATGGTGGCGGCGCAGTATCGTGGAACCAATGCCATCAGTCAACGAAGAAGAAAGACAACAAATCGGTAAGGCGGCATGGGGATAGGTAGGTAGTTAAGCAGGCAGGTTGGCGGAAATCTTGAGGTCGATGTGCACTAATGAAAATTAAATTTCAGCGATTTTAATTGAATAATAAGTAAAATGTGGACTTCAACCCGCAGACGTGGAAATGAGTTTTTAATTAAAAACAAGAAATAAAAAAATACTAAAAGTAGTGAACGGTGATAATGGTATAGGCGGGTTCAAGCATTCTATAAACTCATTTAAGTTCAGTCGGGATAACAGCGTGGATTGTAAATTTATGTGGGAATGTCAACAGGCGGACTATCATCAACGGAAGAGGGAAAAACATTGATTGATATTCTATTTGACGAGTAAAATGGAAAATTTAATCAGGATTTCTTCTTCCGGCAGCAGACCTTCCGTAAGGTCTTTAGAGACGTATGATCGAAACTGTCGAAATGTACAACGAATGAACCTAAAAGAGCTACCCTTAGTCACTTCGTTTCCCAAATTCGAGATACGTACATATATAACCAGGATTTGAAGCATTTGGGATTTGTATTTCACAGGAAATCGGCTTATCCATAACCCAATTCCATTCCCAGCTATCTTAAGCCTCTTGATATACTAAAACAAGACCATATTGATCAAACGAAAAGTCGCAAAGTAGCCACAACACAAACTGGCTCACCCACAACCAACAAATTCGATCCTAATCAAATAACACCAGATTCAGTCGACAGCCACAAACGGCATTATATTCAAATTCTTAAGTGCCTATCTCCTTACGATTGTTCAATTACCCAGAAACCAACTCACATATTCACCTTTACTCATGTGATGCGGTCTACCTTGACATGAATCGATTTGGAAAGAGGAAGGGTAGAGGTGGTGAATCGGAATGCCTTTAGTTCGCCTTACATCACTTGAGAAAATAAATAAAAAAATAAGAAAAATTCTTCGTATTCTTCGACTTTAAAGACTAATGGATGGGACGACGCAGATGTGCCTTACGAAACAAGGACATGGATACCGAACAACCTATTGATCAAAAGCACCAGACCAGAAAAAAGAGAAAGAAATGGGAAGGATCCTTGAAAATCTAAATTAGGGTTGCCCAGAATGCCACCCTTAATAACACAATCGGCCAACAAGTAACCACATGAGGTCAAAAGTGAAAAAAAGGATGAGGGCAGAGGAGAGAAAAAAAGCTGATATTTCAGACAATAATTGCGAAATTGGAAGCAGCAGATACACAGATATCTGTCGTATGAGCGTTTCTGTTTCTGATTCTTAGTTAGCAAAAAACGCAACAAACACAAAAAACCGACGGAAAAAATACAGTAGCCATGAACGATGTGGTTTTTGAGGGTTGGGTACGTTCCATGGTTAACCTCCGACCAATCTTTTTTTTTCTCCCTTTTCGCTCCTTCCTTAGCATCGTCACAAAGCAGTCAATTAGAAACTTTTATTGCATTTTATTTTTCACTCAAAGGGAGGTCCTTGCCCTCCAATCCCACCAATCACCCACACAATACACGCGCTAGTCATCGTCGACGGCCCGAGTTTCAGGTTTTCATTTCATTTCGAGCTTTTCTCTCTACAATTTTCACTTCTGTCCAAAACAGTCCTTGTTACAAGTTGGGAAATGGGGTTTTAATCTGCTAGTACCACAGTCAGTAAAAGGAGATCCAAAAAAAAATCCTAACGGAACAGAAGAAAATACAATTGTCCTACCACCGATGTTAGCCTTACGATATACGAGACAAAAATTTGTCGCTTCACACAGGACTGTATCCTCCAGTTCTCTTCCTTTCCGCTCCAGTTTAGCGTCTGGTTCTGTTCGGGTCAGAGACCCACCCCCGAGGGCAACGCTCAGGGCTTGGCCCTTGAGTAATATGTCGCTTGTTAGATTTGTAATTTTCTGGTATTTATTCCGGTGTGGTTGACGTTTTTAATGAATCCATGTTACGATGTGTTACTGTCGGGGATTGTTGTTCCGGTGCTTTGGTTCCGAAATACGAGTACAACCGAACTGCAAATTGAATGTTGATGTGCCGATGTGGGGTTCGATGGAGGAAGAATACTCGACATGATAACGAGTGGTAGTGCGAGTGACTGGACGAAGGACATGGTATGCGATTTGTAATGAAACAGAAGATAATTTGGCCAGTAGCTGAGATTGGAAATTCTTTTGTTTATTGCATTGATAGCTATGTTTCGGTGAAGGGAGGAGAGGTGGTTTTTATTATCGAGGGTTGTCTTACGACTGGGTTTTTGGAATGTCTTATTGAATTCTTGATTGATTATAGCCTTCAAACCTGTGCAATAAAAACATAGGAAAAAGTCATGTTCACCGAATCAACAGAAGAAATAGGCAGGGGTTTCATGAGGAAAATGGCAGGAAGGAACAAAATTGTGGCCTTTATCCGTGGACAGATTCAGCTCTGGCAGCCCTATATGAAGTGTATTCAAAATTTAACGCGAATCTTTTTTTTAACAACTTTTTTTTTTCTATACATGTTATACAACTTAATCTACTTCTAAATATCCCCCATTAAATGGTATACTCTTTGTCCAATCTGCGCTGCAACTCGGAACAGATAAGCAATTAAGACAGAAAGTGCATTAACATGGCACCTTGAATTTCGAAGCGAGTCAACGGCATTAGCTGGTAATCCAAACGTCGTTTTAAGACACCTGTCAATTGAAGCAGTATTTATTCACAGCACGTAGAATAATATTCATTATTCAACTCATTGGAAAACTGATCCACCATATCCTCAAACGAGTCAGAAATTAAACAAATCCTAATAATCTTCAACCAATTTGTTTGCTTCAGAATGTTGGCAAAGTATTTGAAAAAGGAGTAAACAGAGCTCTAATCAAATGGCTTGAGGAAAAGAAAAGAAAACAACAAGTGTGATTTTAACGCGAGGCATGATACTATTCACGCTTCGTCAATACTGGTTTCCGACATTCCGTGGAATAAAACAAAAAGCCAATATACGGATGCTTGTCTGGTCGTCTCCGAAAAGGCTTTTGAAAGCGTACGATTAGAGTATCTGTTCTACAAGCTCACCAAGCTGGCCGTGCTTAATTGGTTGTTGCTAAATGTGACAGCGTTACTTCAAGCAGTATCTTTGATATTACAAACTGTTTAAAACAGGGAGCGGTTAACTCTCCGCTACTGTTTAACATCTACAGAAGCGATTTTATAGGTTTTCTCAGACACTCATTAGCGTATGCAGTTGATTTAGCAAAAATCTAGAATATCAGTACAAAATGTAGCATAATTTATGCATCGAAACTCGACCATATTAACAGATATTGCGATGATTGGAAGTTTTAAATTAACTTCGAAGGTCGTTAACGATACTGCTTAAGAATCAATTATAAAGGGCCTAAAGGGACACCAGGAAGAATTCGAGGAAATTCGCGATCATTTGACAACCATTTGCGGTGAAACTCAATTAGAAATCTTGGGATCTGCTTTGCCTAGTACCTGTATTTCAATAAGCACATAGACGCTTGCCTTGCTATAGTTAAGAGCTTTCGATACGAAGAGGAGTCTGTTTCACAGCAATCAACATGGCCACAGGGAAAGAATCATATGCTATACGGCCCTAATAAGGACCATAATCGCGTATGATTTAATGTAGCACCGTTTTATATGGAAAAGGTTCAGGTATTCGAGAAGCAGTGCATTGGGTCTGTCTAAAAATATACAGAATGGCAGGATCCCAGTTGATTAACCCTTATAAGGTCCTGTACGACGTACTTCAGTAGAAAACTGGGACCATTGCTGTTCATATTATATAAATATAAGTTTCTTTGGATACCATACAGCTTTTGCATACACAGACCATAATGCCTGCTATAGAAAATCCACAACTACAATAACAAAATGATGCATTAGCAGTTTGGTTGTTAATGATATTAAAGTCAAATCAAACATCGATGTGTACTGGGTAATTGTATAATTATAGTACCAGCAATATTAATAGACCGGCAATTCTTACCATCCTAGCAAGATAAGATTCAATTTTGAAAAAACTTGTTTGCAATGTCGTAAATTAAAAAAAACGGAAAAGAAATTTCTTCTACTTCAATATATTTTCTTTCCATTATTTCATATTATCACTAAAGCTAGCGGCTATGGAAAATAATAATAATTATTTTCACGTGTGAGCTGCTGCTTCCACGGCAGAAAAAAAAGATTTTTCGCATCGTATCGTGATTGGCCAGGAAAAGAAAAAGATATTATATGAAATTCCAAATCAACATCGTCGACAAAGACAAATGTCCATGATTCGAAGGCTCAGCAACTGCTAGGATCAGTAGGGTGTGAGCACGACATTTAAAACCCGGCCGCTGTATGAGCAGAGACACGAAAAGACGATTATGCTACATCACAGTGCTCGAGCACATGTTGCTCGGATCGTTAAAAAAAAATACCTGGAAATACCTTCACTCTTCCGACTACCACCTGTTCCGATCGATGAATGACGTAGACTGATTGAGCAGCACTCCCCATATTTCAAAAAAGCCAACATGCCAGTCGAATTGTAGAGCATGACATAACATAGTTATTACCGTAATACCCAACCCTCCAATAATTCAGTCTTAGTTTCGGAGTTACAAAAGATAAGGAGCCAACAAATGTTGGCTGCCAATGACTGTCATTTGCTCACTTAAGTAGGGTTGTAATTTTCGACAGATGCCAATAACACTCTTTTGCAATTTTAATCGTGGACACATGGACACCACATAACAAGGCATTTTTGTTATTCAAATTTATTACGGAAATGGGCGGTAAGTGAAAGTTACCTTTTTGCGAAAATTAGACGTTTTCCGGTCGACATACATACATATGTATATCGCCTTAGCGAGTCGAAAATTCGTGGAATGGTAAGGGGTTTTAAAGAAACTGGTTCGGAATCGGGTCATGTGCCATATCAACGTACGCGGAGAGCACGTACACGTCAAGGCAGCGAAGGTTCTTGAATCCAACTAGGCACTTCAATTTATCGCCAAAGTTGATTCTTAGACTTCACTTATGACACCTTACAACGCCTACTTCTAAAGTAAACTTAAATCTTTTAAGCCCAGTACGACATTGCCGATTTGTTAAACGAAAGATCCATCGCCAATACAATTTGTCATCAAATTAATTTGTTTCCGATGAATCACAACTTTTGACAGAAAGAAACAAATTTGTCGTTTATTGTATTGTATACTCGTTGTTGTCTACAAAGTCGACATATTTAGTGATCGGAATTTTGAGAAAGCCAATGCATTTAAAAATTATGGGATGACATCATTATTGGCTCATATTTTTTCGAAGGTAAGCCTGAAGAGGCAGTTGCAGGGAATGGAGAGCGTATGTTGAACGGTTTTTCCCTAAATTTAATAATTTGGGTCTGGACGACCTCTAGATGTAACAGAATGACGCTACCGCATAAAATTTGAAGATCGCATTCAAAAAATTGAACTTCAACGTTATGTGAATGGACACCTTTAGACTTTTTTCTGGGTTTGGGCTGTTGGCCAAATAGCTCAAAGGCAATTCAGAAATTGGCCCAATTATTCTTCAAAGAGTCATACATAAAATGCTGAAGCCCAACTATTTAACTTTAGCCCCTTGATCAAGGGAAAATATATTGGATTAAAGTAAGTTCTCGATTTTTTAGGGAATTGATTGGAAGTTTGTTAAATACAACCCAACTAGGAATCATTAATAAATTTTCATTAACTTGAGCAACACAATCTTTCCTTGAATCAAAATGTCTAGCAAGGTGTATTGAATCATTATCAGCATACTTCAGTATTTTACTGGGCACAATTGATTTCGAAAGGCCATTAATAAATATTGACGGTGCCACAAACGTCACCCTGTGGCACCCCGAAATGATCAGTAGAGGATAAGAATGTTCCACTTTCCGTTTGTTCGAACCGCATCCTATTTCTGGTATCAGTTATCATTACTACTCCATAACCTAAGGGTTAAAAATGAAAGCTGTAATTTCTAAAATGAAAAACTGTCTTTAAACCAAAATTTAATTTTATAATTTCGCTTTCAGGGAGTCAACTTGAGCGTCCAGCTAAAATTAAGGCAACATTTCACTTAGCAGGTCGAGGTTAAGACCGCTGCTAGCTTCCGTTAAACACCCTTTTCAACCAAATAATATATGTATATGTACATAGGGTGTCCCACGAGCAGTGTGCCAAAAAGCTAGAGCGTGTAGGTCTGGTCAAGACAAGAAAAAAATCGTATGGGAGGGGGGGGTCTATTCCCCCCCGTTTAGCCGGGAGGGGCAATTTTCTAAAAAATTTACTTAATTTGGAAAAAAAATTATTAAAAATCAACAGTTACATCCACAATGCCGTGATATACTTTTTTTTGTAAAGCCAGAAACCTCTTCTTTCATCTTGTTTTTAAATGAAACTGTTTTAAGGAATAGTTTTTGAGAAATTAATTTTCAAACTCAAAATTTTGAAAGAAAAATTAAAAAAAAAATTTCGACCTATTTTTTTTCAAAATTGTATGTAATTAAGTACTAATTTTTTTCAAAAATTCAATTCTCTTATTAGTTTTTAGTCAACAACAGAAAACCGGATGCAAAGATGTTTTGTAGTTTTTGAGAAATTAAAAAAAAACCCGAACCACTTTTTTCTAAGAAAAACTTTTTTTTTGGTTTTAACGCGGCTGGACTTGTAGGCAAATTAATGTATGAAACATTGACCTCTTTTTTATTACTTTTAAAAAATTCGGAGTTTTATTATAATAAATTTTCAATATGATCCCCATTTTTTAGAAGGCAAAGATTATATCTCCTTCTAATGGCTGCACATAAGTCTATGCTTGACAAATTTTCCTGCAATTTCAGCTAAAGCGGTGTTGTGATTTATTTTGTTTTTTTGTTGTGTGGATTGATGCTACTCCAATGATGCAAATTGTGGAAGTTAGTAACCCCATCTCTGGTAAACTGTGCTTCATCCGTCCAGAATATCCTTGCAAAATAGTTTCGTTCAGTTTCATCTCGAAGCAGTAATGATCGACAAAATTCTGCTCTCAAAAACTTGTCGTTTGAGGTGAGTTCCTGAACTGGCCTAAAATGGTACGGGTGTACGTTTTCGGTATGAAGCACTCTCCATACTCTAGATTTGGGCACTCCAAGCATAATAGCTATCCTCCTTGTACTAAGGGGGGGATTACGTGGGACCAAATCCGAAATTCTTTCATCTAAGATCCCTGATCCATCTGTAACTGATCTTTCATTTCTTCGATGCTCTGGCACTCCGTGCTCTTGCAGATGTCGGTGGATTCTTGAAAACATGCTACGACTGGGACATCCTTCAGCGTAGAGTCTTTCGGCTTCACGATCTCGACCATTAGCTAAACCGTAGCAGAAGTGCATGTCCGTTAATTCTTCTCGAGAGTATGAGTTTGACATCGTAATGGGTTGATGAGTTAACATCCAATTTGGAAATGTTTTTTTTTTAAACTGAGATACCTTTTATTTACATTTGGGTTGCAAATAGTTTGTTTTTCAATAAAGAAAAATTGCGGTTTTATTGTCTTAAGAACCCATCGGCGGCGGGCGGACCCAGACGAAATTGGCAGTTTTGGTCAGTTTTCAGGCGTTATCAATGAAAAAAAAGGATTATTCCAATACTGTGTCACTTTATTGTATCCTCATAGAACTCTGAACTTTTTAAAAATAATAAAAGAGAGGTCAATGTTTCATACATTAATTTGCCTACAAGTCCAGCCGCGTTAAAACCAAAAAAAAAGTTTTTCTTAGAAAAAAATGGTTCGGGTTTTTTTTTTAATTTCTCAAAAACTACAAGACATCTTTGCATCCAGTTTTCTGTTTTTGACTAAAAACTAATAAGAGAATTGAATTTTTGAAAAAAAATTAACACTTAATTATGTACATACATACAATTTTGAAAAAAAAATGTTCGAAATTTTTTTTTCAAAATTTTGAGTTTGAAAATTAATTTCTCAAAAACTATTCCTTAAAACAGTTTCGTTTAAGAACAAGATGAACGAAGAGGTTTTTGGCTTTACAAAAAAGTATATCACGGCATTGTGGATGTAACTGTTGATTTTTAATGATTTTTTTTCCAACTTAAGTCAATTTTTTAGAAAATTGGGGGATAGACTCCCCCTCCCATACGATTTTTTTCTTGTCTTGACCAGACCTACACGCTCTAGCTTTTTGGCACACTGCTCGTGGGACACCCTGTATATGAAGTTTGTTCAAAAAAAGGTGACTTTCGTGAGTTTAGCATATGTTATCGATTTTCTATTCTTTTCTTGTGTTGTTCAGTTAAGTCACTAGTTCCACATTCTTATGTTTAAGAGCTACTAGGCAGCTTAGTCTAAAGCAGCAGCGTTCCGTGGATCGAGTAACACCAGGTTTGTTCAAAATATAAAGTGACTTTTTGAATTTCACGTGCTAAGTTCATTACCATTTTTTGTTTGTTTTTGCTATGCTGGTCAAGCCTCCTTACGTACGCTAATATTTTCAGCCATTTTGAATATCTATCTTTTGAATAGATAGATGTTTTTCAAAGACATAAACGTAGACGTGATTTTGTGTTTGGCAATTTTTATTAAATTTGTGTGAAAAAGGAAATTAAGAGATCCAATGTATCTACTTTCAATCATCGAAATTCCTGAGAAAGCTGTCATATCGGTTGGCCCATTTTATTATTCTTTTTTTCACATATTTTGGGGACGAAGCGTGTTACAGCGAAGTATGTTCCGAAAATGTCAAATATTGTCGCATGATCATCGCTCAGGAATGACGATTCAGATTTGTTGAAAATGGCCATCACTGGTGATAAGATATATGTAAGTAGGTGTATGACACCGAAACAAATATCCAATCACCTCAATGGAAATGATATAAAGACTTAAGACTGAAAAAAGCACACCAAGTTCAGTCAAATGTCAAAGTTTTGCTGACTATGTTCTTCAATTTTAACGACGTATGTAGTTCATCATGAGTTCAAGCCAGAAGATCGTACGATCAATAAGGAATATTGCCTTGAAGGTATGTATGCTGTTTTGCGTGAAGCAAAACCATATTCACTGAATTTAGACCCTGCGATTTTTTTCCCTTCCCAAGACTTGCCAAGGAAAAATGAATATTAATAGATAAATAAATATTCTTCGCGAAAAATAAATAGTCACCTTATTTTTTAGACCATCCTCGTACATAATCCTCTTTACAAACCAAATGCAGAATGAACGATTTTCCTATTTCCGCGGCTTAAAACGGGACTGTCTCGTCCTAAGTAATAAATTCAATTGCTGTCTTTATGAATCCCCCAAGCACTGACGAGAAACGAATCAGGTAATCAACACCATTGAAACTCCATAGCTAGTTAAGTGCCATCCCAGACTCAATACATTAGCTTACGAAAGTCGAAACCAATCCCAGTAGAAATATAGCCCATCAAACATCAACCACCTCTATTGCAACACATTCGACCGCATGCACATCCATCGACCAACTGTTGCTTGTCGCAAGTCACTCCTCTAAGTCTGTCTCGAATTTCAAATCAAATTAAAACGCTACCGTTCCCTCCGCCCGAAGCTAGTCACAGGAAACAACCTAGTTAATCAGCTTTCTTCGGTTACACAATATGAAAAGCAATCAACCCTGGGTATTATCTCTGAACTCTTAAACACCACAAAGGACGCAATAATCCCGAGTTATTTTCCACCGAGACAAACATCGCAATTCGTTGGAACTTTTTTTATGCACCATAGAATCATCTCTGGTACTCATATGACTAACGGTAGCTCCACCACGCACACCGTTCGAGCACTTGTGAAATATTGATTTTTCCATTCGTACTACCCTTCGTCTAACTATCGGGTCCCTGCCGTCTTCTGCATCGATCAGATTACAGAAACTATTAAGTTTCCAGTCAACAACAGAATCCAGTTGCAGAAACAATTGCTCACCGGGATGGGGATGCATAGATGTATGGATGTTACGAGTCTGCTTTTGAAATGGAGTATGGTGTGCCGACACAGGGAGAAAAGAAATAGTAACCACACCGACATTCACTTCCCCGGCGACTTTATTGATTGCAATATCCTGTTTCAGGTTGTACAAGTATCCAAGTGGCAATGTACTAACCAATATACCCACTTGCTTCTAGTCGTTCTGGTTGTTCGTTACTGTTTTGGTTGTTGTAGCGTCGACATACAGCATTCGTCACCTCCTTCCTCGTAGGAGCACTTACCCCTCAGCTCTTCTCGTTCGGAAACTTGATGTTTCTTGGAATTTTTTTTTCTTTTTACTTTGTGCAACATTATGGGAACTCAGATTACAATAATCCTTCAGCAACGATGGGGGACGGACAGGAAGGCAGCGGAGCCTGCTCGGTAGCTTGACTCAATTGCTCCCAAATCGCGAAGCAATATATCACAACTCAACAAGGAGCTACTTAACCCAGCACTAGTACAAGTATATAAACAAACAAAAAAGAAAGAAGAAGGCAAGGAGTAGAAGCAAATCCAACGTGTATTCCAAGTAATTTTTGAAATTTGATATTCTGACAAAGTGTAGCGATAACGGAATATGCGCTCCGTCACGTCGTACCACACAACTTAGTTCTCATCCTTCGACTGTTTGGATCCTGCCTCTTCTGTTCGCCCTGGATGGGTGACCCCTCTTCATAATCGGCATCTCTCCTGCCCTCCACACAACCACCTCGAAGGACTATGTTTCCTTCTTTCATAGGATGTTGTCACGTTATGAGAAATGGTTACCCAAGAGACTTCGAGCTTCAAGTTGAGTGTAAATACATATAGCGAAAAAGAAAAAAACAGCACGAACAAAGAAACACCTCATATCCACACGTACGTACATATCTAGATACTTTCGAAAGCAAAACAAGAAAGCGAAAAAAAAAAATAAAACAACAAAAATGAAACAAGCACCCGAATACTTTTAGTGTTTGCCACTTGATGTAATCATCTGACAGTTCACATAAATATTATTCGAAATACGAGCAACGGCACAAGAGAAAGGGGACACGTAGGGGCGTAGAGATAAATAATGAACCTATCAGTCTACGGAACAAGATCGGAGAGATGTGAAATCACTGTCAACACAAAGTTTGGCACTTAATGAGCGCTTGAAGAGGAGGCGTAACCTCCTTGCTTCGCTTCTGTTTTTAATTCACTGCCTGTCACTGGGCTGTGATGAGAGAGATGAGTTTTTTTTTTATATCTTTTCATCTTATCTCATGGATAGAATGGCGTTTAAGGATGATGGCAAGTGTTTTGTGTCAGAAACAGGAATTTAGTGCAAAGTAATTATGGGAACTGAGATTTTGTTTAGAAAAGTTCTCGAGATGATGGCGACGATGATGATGATGAAAGAAAACACAAAAAAAAGTGTAATGTAGGCGTCCCCTATCATGAGATACAAATTAAACGTGTCTGTGGATTGTTGGTGGTCATTGCATGGAATGGAAGACGTGAGAATCCATAAAAATCACGGAAGATACCAGGTTCTTATATTTTTTTGTTGTTTGGCTAAGAAGCCTTGGGATATACCCCGAGAAGAAAGGAAAATTTATTTTATTTATTACGCTCATATTCACAGAAAATATATCCCAGGAAGTTTTGAAAAAGGGAGAAATACGGTTTAAGGATTCGACCCTCTTGCCACCCTTGTCAGAAGCTAATAAACTATCACTGAGCACATGAGTCCCAGCTATGGTAGATCCTCAAAATTATTCCAAAAGAGGCAAATTGAGGAAACTTTTGTTGAGCAATAATTACGGGATATTTTCAAAAATGACAGTAAACATAATTTGTGTGATTTTATCGTTGTTATGTTGGTAAACATGTATGAAGGGTACTTATTGTATCAAATGGGTTGTTTAGTCTGTCGTCAATTGTCGTGTGTTTTGGTATCTGCTTTATAAAGTGCATCAGAGAATTCGGAATAAATTTGATTATAAGAACCAAATGGCTGGCACCATGGGTCGTATGTTGGTATGTCATCTTCTGTCTCCGATAACACGGCCATAAAAGACCATATCAGAGCAGCTGAGAGACGATTAACTGTTGAAAACTAGTTGTTTAGCCCTACTGCCGTTGGGATTGGCTTCACCATCTAGTTCGATCGCCGGAAAGTATGTATGATCACAACCATTCGAAGTCGGCAATTAGCAATAGGATCCGTACACCTTAAAGAAGAAGTAAATCAGAAACAATAGGCGGAAAAATCTCAGCCTCACAATTAAAGACTGGAATTTTCAGTCAAAAATTATTGTATTTTTCCAGATAATCTCTCTTGACTTCAACACATTTGGTCAAGCATTCCTTCAACACCGCTATTCCTTCCAAGAAGTGAGAGTCTGGAGGGCTGTGAAAATATGTTCACCTACGACCCTTTCAACTTCTTCATTAAATAAGAAATGTGTCTTAGAAACATATTTCTTCAAGCTTGGAAACAAATAGAAGGTGCCAAATCAGGAGAAATGGGGATCGCCAACGCCTTCTGCCTTTTCCAATGTAATCAAGTAACTGAAACTTTGCGCATCCCTAACCAAACTATTCATGACCTTTCGAATTCTCTTACTTTGGTACTGAAATACCGTCTTTTACCCACTGCTTCGACTAATGTTTCGATGCTGGCGTGGTGGACCCATATCTCATCCATGGTGGCAAATCGATCGGATCTCCATTGAATCGGTCGAAAAGCTGCAGCTAAACTCGTTTGCGCCTTTGCTTTTGATCGGCATTCAGCAAATGAGGCATTCATCCTGTGCAGAGCTTTCGCATTCTTATTTCGTTGTACCAGATGTTTCGCAACCTTTCTTCCGATATCCCTGCAGGCTTTCGGTCGCCTCTCGTCCAACACAATACTCGTATGTATACATGTAATACATGCACTCTTTCGATGGCTTCCGATTCAGTTTTTGGCGTGCCCTTACCTCGGGCCTGTGCGACCATACTTAAATTCAGCTGCTCACTTTTTACGGTTGATATGTAAGGAGTAGAATCCCTGTAAACTTTTGCCAACTCCTGATGTATTTCTTTAGGTACTAATCCATCTAAAGCGAGGAATTGTATGGCCTCAGGATATTAGCCATTTTAACTAAAAACACGCAAGACATCTACTGCAAAAAAATTATGTAAACAAATTACTTGAGAGGAGTACGAACTAATGACACGTGCACCCAGGCAGGCAATACCATCTCTGTGCCAAGCGAATTTTTTGTGTTATCCTCATTCATACACTAACGGTCGTAGAAACCGAAACCATGTAAAAAATTCTCCAAAATTGGGTTATTTCATCAAATGATGAAGGTGAATTCCATCAAGTTGATCTAAGTGCCGAAATATACGCAGAAGATTATGGCGTGAGCGTAAAAGTATGAAAATTGGACGCAGGATGATTGGAAATTTGTGATATGGTCCGACGAAAGCAAATAAATTTCTCGTAGTCAGTAGGTGAAACGTTTAAACACGAATGCCTAGTTAAGAGAGTGAAGCTATCTCAATGGTTTAGGGTTGCTCTTCTTTTTAGATTTTCGGGCTTTTGCACTCTGTTAATGGACCTGTGAATGCTCGAAAGATATTAAACAGCTTAATTTCTCAGGATAATTCTGCACGTTGCAACCGATGCGAATCGGGAAACAAACTGTTAAAAACAAACTTCTAAATGTCTACTTTATAAAAAAATATTAAAGAAGTACTATGGTTACTTTCAATAATTTTCAGCTCAGTAAAACATTCGATGACCTTCGATTGAAATTTGGTATAAACACTACTGGAGAGTACTCAACAAAACCTTCCTTGCCTTACAAAAACTCAAGACTCAAGGTTTTAGAAATATTTATTTTGATGAGCCTGGTATGAGTTAGACTAAGGTCACGAGTGATTTTACGCAGATGGCTCCAAAAGATGAGCTGGCATCTTTGGATCAAATCAGAGAATATCGAAGGCCCTGGGAACTAGTCCTAGTGTCTTACAAGTCGCACTGTACGCCATCTTAACGTGCGTCAACCTAAACTTAAAGACTAGCATAGGAGGTATAACCATCAATATACTCTCAGACAGTTGGGCTCGTATAGTACGAACTCAAAATCTGTCAAGTAATGCCACTCTGGTGGACACATAAGTGCCGACACATAGGTGCCGAACATTTCTGCGGAATCTCCAAATCGAAGACATATTTTCTTTTTGACAAATGGGAAAAATCGCAACACTTGTACTTTTGGAACAGCGTTCAAGGACTCCGACAATCGACGAGATTCATACGGCCCCTGAACAAACACTCTGTTCATATCCTTAAATATAAAAAATTAAATCTACAAAAAAAAAAATCAGAACATCAGGTAGCTGACCACCTTCGGGACACTGTAGTCAGAGGTATCATCAAGTGTTGACTCTGTCTAGAGGACGAGGACACTGCAGAGCACATACTATGCGAATGTGCTGCCCTCTGCCATCTTAGGATGGCATCTCATCAGAGAAATCAGCTCAGTTCCTACGAGGGACGTCCTCAACTTTATCAAGAAGGCAAACTTGCACTGGTTGCAGTGTCATATGCAATTTGTTAGCAATAAGGAGACTTGTGCTCCCGAGCGAGTGGTATAAACATTTTCAAGCGTGGTGTGAAGACGTTAAAGATGGCCACATTGCAATACATGGTGGACAGTCCTATTTAAGATAACCGAACATAAATTCGAACCCTGAAACCAGGATATTAAGGCACATATACATCGAATAAGATCAACGCCGTCAATTTCAATCGCATAAAAATCACTGTTTTTGCCCGTGAAGCTCTCCCGGAATTCTGTATATCCTATGCAAGCTTCTAACCAAGCTCTTTGATATTGAGTATTCATCCAATTAGCTCTATGGTCACAAAACGAGTAAAGCATGTGAGAAAAGATGAATGGAAACCCTCCGCATTCACTTTAACGAATAAGGAGAAACTATTTTAATAGATTGGCGTAGATAATGTCATAGAGTAGAAGCAATCTTTCAGCCTAGGTAAAAGCAACAGGTAAATTTAGAAGTAATCAATGATAATTTCAGTCTACAAAGTCCCAACAGATATGTGAATTAGTCATTAGTCAGTGGCAATCATTTAGCCACTATTTGCACATGGTAATAGATATAATATCCGATCCGATGCCAATATCAGATATCTGTACAAGAGTCCAACAGATCTCACAAGCCTGACATGAAAAACATTCTCGACAGAGACCAAAAGTCTTTGCCCCTCAGGTGCTCGACCAACTTAGCCAGCTAAGCCTCCAATTGTATTTGCAAATTTAATTAAAATACCCGTGCCGTCTGACAATAAACCAAGGAGGAGGAGGAGGATGAATAACTGAACTTTTCTTTCCTTCCTTCGCGAAATACATATTTTCCGGAAAAAAAATAATAAAAAAAAGTAGAAAATGAGGAAGAGCCAGTAAACCGAGAAGCAAGTCAAGGATAAAGCATTAAAACTCTCATTTTCCCTGGTCACCTTAATTTACTTCCTGTTAATTTAAAACTTTCCCACCCGACATCCGCCATCGCCATCATTACCGGCATAATCTCCTGCAATTTATCATAACTGCTTTCTTCGCGTCTTTGCCCTTACTTACTTCCAATACTTCTCTGGCACAGGACACGCATAAGGGGAGAAAATATTCAAATTATTAATAACACACACAAAAAAAATGGCAGAAGTGGAAATGGAAAAGAAAGAGAAGAAATGGATACCCAAGAAGCGTGGCCATAAAAATCATTACTCAGCGATTTTCGTTTCTTTTATTCGACAGTACAGAATGAAATGGTGTTGTGGAGGACGAAGAGAAAGATGGACATCTATTCAATGTCCTCGGTGAATAAAAAATAAAAAAAACTCGCGTAATAAATCGATGATTAATGTGTTTGAACAGCATCGCCGCCACCAGGAATCACCATCGTCATCATCAGCATCTCTGATTGACTTTGCCTCGGATTAATATTAATGCTAACGATGCCCCACTTCCCCTTGAACCGGTGACTGCCCGAGAACAATGAGGTGCCTGCCTGTCAAATTTTCCATAAATCTTCGAATCGAATTATTCCCTACTTAGCCTACTTGCATGTTCCGCCCATCATAGTGTGAGGCTGATGATGAAATTCATTCTCGACCCGGAAATTAAATCTTTTCGCTCTCGGGAGTAATTATAAGTATACGAACACTGCCACAATCCATACAGGGCTATATGGCCATGATGCCTGTGCCAGTGCCATGTCAACTTACTTCAGTCATCAATTGAGTCGGATAGATGAACGAATCAACGCGTCGTGTTAATTGAATTTTTATACAACAGATGGCATGGCTTGGTCCATTAATGGAGCATATCAGTGCGGTGTGGTAATGAGGTATAAAAGCAATGTTGATGACCATGGCTGGAAGGCATTCATTACCGCTACGTTCAAGCGATCCTATCCGAGGTGGTTGTTAACAATTACACTTTTACACTCGACTGATGTGGTCATTGTGCAGATTGAAAAGATGGAGGATCCTTGGATGTGTACATCCATTACTTGAGGTATAAAAGATTAGACGTCAGTATCCATTATATGTATACAAAGTGCAGTTGGGCCATATTTTCCTTTGTGTAGTATCTCTCTCGAGGTAGACATTTCGCACAAAAGATACGTGCCAGTTTATACAATAAATGACTCAACTCATAGATAGCAATAGCTTCGCTCCTCCGAGGATGGAGGTGGGTACTAACGCACTATGCATACAAAGTAGAAGGCTTCACCTGCAAGGTGCTGCGGGACTATCACAAACAAATGAGGGTGATAGAAAACCAAACTGCGGGTATTTGACACGCATATTTACACATCTGACATTGATTGACTGGCGAGGAGACGACCGACGGAGATGGAGTTGCGGTAAAACTAGTGACTGTTGATGGTATGACCGTGTTTACCATTCACGGGAGGGAGTATGGGAGGTGCGCGTGTATATCGAGTTCGTGATATCGATGCAAGGTACACAAATGGGGTGTGGGTGCATTTGTTTAAAGTATGTTAAATCGAGTAAGAAATGCGTGTCGATCTGACAGCTGGAACAAAAGGCACGCCAAGAGGTGTTATTTAATTCGAGGATTTTTGTTTTTTTCTTTTTATTTTCCTTTGTTCAACTTCTATTTTTCTAGTTAACGACTTGAATAGGATTTTTTTGTGGGTTGTGTGATGCGGTAATCTTCAAAGAATCGTGACTGAACGTAATGGATTTAAAGGCTGAGTAACGTTATAGGTTTTGTCGATTATTGCCTTTCAGTATGTGTATCGCTCCAGTTTTTAAAAGGAGGCAATATATATTTTTTTGTTGTCAATAAACTTCTAAATGAAACGTAAAAAGTTCTCAAAACACGTATAATGATCCTTTAAGTTGTACATTTAATTTAAATTGGACTTTCAATGAAAATGTTTTCGCCGCCCACCATCAAAACTTTTTTCTTCAGGAATCTACTATGTCGCAGGTATGATATGATCTCGATTTCAATTAGAATTTTATTCCCCTTGAGGATAATTTCGTCAATTATTCCGAGGCGCCGTCCGGTAGCGGCGATACACCTCCAAAGTAAACATGCCTTCCAAAGTAAACATAATGTATGTGATGGAAAGAAAGGCCCATAGGGCATTTTATCTTAATTAATAAATACAGAATTCAACATTGTTGGAAATAGTGTTGCTAATTTGAAAAACGAACTTTAAAAAAACGCACAGTAGGTTTGGTGAATTGGTATAATTTTAATGTTATGTATGTGTATTGCCAAGGAAAACGACGGTCCTGCCATTTTTCTATAGTCTATACTGATCATCCGTAATAGATTCACCAGGTTATAGCAACTCATTGTACACACAACACCCTTTTGCTTCCACCCGATACACAGCATTACCTTTGAACTCAAATTTTGTTTTGACATTGATGTTGAGGTCGATGGTTATGATTTACTATGCTTAGAATAAAAAATAGAAAAAAAAATAGTTCGAAATTTTTTTTTCAAAATTTTGAGTTTGAAAATTAATTTCTCAAAAACTATTACATAAAACAGCTTCGTTTAAAAACAAGATAAAAGAAGAGGTTTCTGGCTTTACAAAAAAGTATATCACGGCATTGTGGATGTAACTGCTGATTTTTAATATTTTTTTTTCCAAATTAAGTCAATTTTTTAGAATTTTTTTTAGAAAATTGCCCCTCCCGGCTGAACGGGGGGGAATAGACCCACCTCCCATACGATTTTTTTCTTGTCTTGACCAGACCTACATGCTCTAGCTTTTTGGCACACTGCTCGTGGGACACCCTGTATAACAGCAAAGAGCCATCTTTTGAAAACGGACTGAACTAATTTGAACTCCCAACATGTACAAGCATTCATTTAGTTACTCGAATAAAGCAATTTTATTAATCCAGTCTACGCCATGAGATTGAATAAGAACGTTGAATGTGTGAGAGCATCATGGTTTGATATGGTCATTTGCCAATCAACATTGAGGAGCCCTGTTTAGGTTTAAATAATACCCATATTTCTGTAGTCATAATAAACCTCTTAAGTAGATACATATATGTAAACGAACGTTACCATCCCATTTACACCAAGTGTAAACAAGGGTGAAGTCGTCAAGTTATATTTAGCAGTTGTCAGTTGTAATTTTTTCACATCTAAAGGTGTGAGATCGCAGGATCGTGGAGGCCAGTTCACAGGTACATTACTCGCTCAGAAAATATTTCCCGCAATACATTAGTCAGAAATCATGTTTCTCTAACGCTCTCCATTGACGGTAACATTCTGGCCGACATCGTCCTTAAAGAAATATGGGCCGATGATTTCACCAGCCAATAAAGCACACCAAACACTGAATCATGTTTTCCGCCTATTCACCGAACTTGCAACAGGTATAACGATCACGCGGTTTCAACTCTTGCACAAGCTGGATCTTAGAAGCTTTTACACCAAGATCTTTCCGTAAAATCCTCCACAAAGTGGATGGACATAGCTCCAATTGCTATACACGATGGCGAATCGACTCATTCGGATTCTCTTCAACACTGCGCCCCTCAACGCCAATAACTTCTTCTCTTCGCATAGTTTGTCGTCTCTGGGGATGCGTATTATCCACTAGAGTGTACGTTGTGCGAAAATTGCTCAGATGGACGATTATGTCGACCGTAAAATTGATGTAGCGCATGATAAATTTAGCGAACCGAACCATGGTTTTCAGAATAAGTGACAAAATGGACTAACCACAAATAACCTTTCAATTGTCAAATTAACGTCTGTGGAAAAAGTGTTGCCAGTTAGCAAAGTAAACCTCTAATAAAAGCAACCTTTACATCATTGTGCTGCAAATTGATTGGCCTGATCGCCAAATTTGGAAATTCATTATGAGGATATCAACTGGATTTCATGGGAATGTACTCGTAGTTAGTGGACAGCTTAAAACTCCATTAAAATGTATTGCCAGTATGCGTGTCATCAACCTGTAGCCTCACTCACACCCAGGCTCGCACAGTTTTATATATTTCTACAATCATTTTATAATATTCTTGAGAGAGAATGTGAGTGATTTACTTTTCTTCGTCTCATTTTGGTTAAAATAAGTAAAGTTAGTTGCCTAGAAATACAGGGGCGCTTTTGGTAAGATATGACACTTACCGCACAGAAAGATCTTCTTGGTCTAGACAGCAATGACAAGACCTATTACTTTATATGCATAAGTCATGTGATGTAACCGGCTGCCATGCAAAATGTTACAGCCTTCTCCACCTGACTCTAAAGAACTGCTCGGATTGCCAATCTTCTCCTTGAAAGCCTTACGAAAGGTGGTAAATGATATGATTCTGACTGACTGCACTCGATAAATTCTTTGAGAAAATGGACGAGTTCAAATATCTGGGTACCATATTTACTGCCAAAAACGATGTATAGAACAAAATAAATAAAAGATTGCACATGGGCAAGGCATGCTTGTTTGGAATGAAGAAACAACTCTTTTGACCTGCAATTAAACCGTAGTAATGCAATTGAAACTTTACGGATGTAAAACTATGTGTCTGACTGAGAAGGAGGAACATGGATTGCATCTTGTTCGTCTTGGAACATGTCTTTAAAAACAAGATCATAAAATTACACAATCAAGAACTTGAAGATCTCTATTCAGCCCCAAACATTGTCAGAGTAAAAAAATCGCGAAGACTAAGTTAAGCAAAACACGTAGAACGAATATACAGTGGACAAACAGTCCAACGAATAATGATTGGGAAACCCATAGGAAAAAGACCACCAGGAAGACCGTACCGTAAGTGGGAGGATCATATAAGGATAGACCTAAAACAGAAGACTTGGAATAGAACATGGATGGAAGGAAGGAAGACACTCATGACAGATAGGCTTGGCGAAGGATTGTCAACGAGGTTCTGATCTTCCGAGTTCCAAATGACCAATAATAATAATAATAATACTAAATTGCATACTGGAATACTGACAAACTTGATCCTCAGGAGTGTCTCAGGACTATTTTTTTGCATCAAATTCTAACTAGCGATGAAAAGTGGAACTCTTTTGAGAATTCCAAGCCGAAAAAATCTGGGCAGGTTAAGGCTACCGACGGACGGAAAATGAATCGCTATCGACAAAACGTGATAAAATTTACTGGAGTATTGACGCCTCGAGAACGCCGTAGCGCAGTAGTGTGTCGGCCTCTGACGCGCGATGATGGAGTTCGGATCCCAAAAACACCAACGCCATCGAATGTTTATTTCGGGGTTCCTCTCCTCGGTGGAGTAGGGGCAGAACCCCCGTCATACACTTGCCTTGGAAAAGCTTCTCGGCTTTCACCGTTCGGAATTGGGATTAAACTGCAGGTCCCGTTCGCTTGTGTAAAAAAAACAAATCTCAAGAAACATAAGTGAATGAGAGAAGCTTGGCTTTGGCTCTTCATGAACTGTAGCACCATCTTATAATAATAATTGACGCTTATTTATTTTTCACCGTGACAATGCTCGCCCATGTGAGGCAAACCAAGTAAAAAAACTATTTGCCACTGGGAGTTCCGTCCCATCCGCCACATTAACCAGTCTTGGCACTTTCTTGTTTCTTGTTTCGTCTGATACAGCACGGAATTTCGAAACAGCACTATGATTCTTACGAAGAAAAATTGGCTTGATGAATGGTTGGCTTTTTGGACGCTTCTTCTATCAGTTTGTCAGAAGAAATACTTGGCTCGATAAGAATGTTTGAGATGACTAGCGTCTATGCCGTGCGCCGAAGCAGAACCTCGGGGAATATAGAAAGACATTGTGAAAGTCTGAAAAATTATGTGCCCTGACTGTTGTGTTTCCACGAGACTGATTGAGGAGATGACTGGCATTCCAAAGAGCGTGATCCATCGCATTCTTACTAAGAATGTGGAAAAAAGCAATAACTACACATGACTTGTTCCACAAGGAAGACTCTGCATGTCACCTGCCGCAACTGGCGATGAAGCTTGTAGCTTCTAATACCAGCTACTTACCAAAAATAAGAGCGCGACATGGAAGTTAAAAAATACATATAAACCTGTGAGGACAAAGAGTCAAATTAGGACGATGCTCACCGTTTTCTTCGATTCCAAGGGCATTATCCATGAACAATTTGTTCAACATCCTCAATATTATTTCGCTGTTCTGAAGAGACAGTACGACCGTGTGGCCGACGCGCAAAGCCCTTGTAAGCGAATGTTTGGCCAAAAAAAGTATTACGGCGCTAAACCAGCGCTCATACTCACCTCATCTAGCACTTTGCCACTTCTGGCTGTTTTCTTGGCACGTTGAAGGCGAACACCGACAGCTCGATTTTTATCATCTAAAAGACTTCGAAGAACATCCTCATAGTCGACCCTCGAAAATGGTTCGACGAATTTTTTGACCGTTTGCAACGCTGTATTGACTCGCAAGGAGATATTTTGAGTAAATATGATGAAAGAAATACGCTGCAAAGGGTCTTCTTTACTTTAGAGCAATTTCATCGAAAATCAAACAGACTGTGTACCTATTGTTTTCACGTATGGCTCCAGGTTCGAGTAAGAGTCTTTGTTGAGCATCGTAACTTTCGACTGATCTTTTAATTATGTAATTAAGCGTGTGCTTTCGGCTTAGTGATCAAAATTGTTTGTCTCTTTGATTCTTAAAGCTGACGAATACAACTTGCAAAATTATTTGATTTATGTTTCGAGCCACTAAAGCAGAATAATAAACGAAATCCCTTGAGCAATTCATACCTAACCCAAAAATAATGAGAAGGATTCACTTTAACTTGGGCAGTTTTGTAACAAGGCCCCTTAATATTATGTATGTATGTAAGGTTTTGGCAGAAGGAAAAATGTATAACTAAAATAGAAACCCAAGTGTGCTACGGTTAGTATAGTATTAACATCCGTTCGCAATTATCCCTAAGAATCCTTATAGCTTTAGAAGCAAGCCTTAATATTTTAAAAACTAACCGCCCTGAAATTCAAAAAGATCCACTGATCGAGGAAAACACCACACACAGAATACCCAATACAGAACAATTAAAAAGCACATCCTTTAGTGAAATACATGACCAACCTTGTTGAGCGGAATTTCTGCTGTTTCATAAAAGTTTGATTTTTTTTCCCCCAGAACTATTTCATTGCCTAGTCTTTGTTGAAGTTTGCGAAAGGGTTAATAACCATTTCGGTAAGTGCATTTGCATTTCATTTGTGTATTACGATTGCAATTATATAGTTTTTCTAGGAACAGCCAATAGTTCTTAGTTAAGAAGCATGTCAAACTCAACTCCTACAGCCGAAACACAACTAACTAATCGTAACAGCCCTAATATAATCCATTCCATTGTAAATAAATCACATTCAACGTATTAGCAACATAAAAAAATGAAATTGTCAGATAAAAAAAAAAAACTTTTCACGATCCCAACCCACAACGGATTTAGTTCCCTACTCACGTCATCAGAAGTCATGAAGTCCCAAGATTGTGTAAATAAACATAAACCACATCAATCCAACAGAACTATACATAAGTACCAACAACCACACATTTAAATACAAATAAATGCTTCCTGCTCACTTCGTCATAATCCTTAAAGTACCATCCACACAACATCCAATTGCCGGCGTTAACATCTTCATAAAATAACGAAATATATCTTTCCCGCAACCCATAAGTAGTCAATGGCCTGGTAGTAACAGCCGCTCTTTAAACATCTTTATGATTCGGCTCCCAACACTGCACAGTATTCGCGGTACTCATCCACATCCCGAACAAAAACTAATTTCTATGTAAATTAGACAATTTAACGTTCTCCTCCTCGTCTGTCCAGCTGAAAATAATGCATCCGAAAACACGCAATGCCTTTCCAACTCTTTGGCGGTGATAAAACGAGAAAAAAAACAGCTTGAAACCGAACGACTTTGGTTTGCATTTTTATTTCGCTTTATTGAACTATAAATCCATTTTTAAGCAGACCGTAAACATATGTGAACGAGGGTATTCCGACCGAGATTCTCAGCGCTTACACACTATATAGTCATAGCCGGTATACAGTGGTAATGGATATGTCCAGCGATGACTGTACAGTGATGCCAAGCCGTAAATTTTGTTTAATGCCGAGCTTTAATCAAATGAATCCCTTTTCTCCAGGTTAAATCGTTGAAAGTGATTTCTGTACCTTCATTGCCGATCCCGCTTGCCGCCCTCGTGAAGATGATGAAGTCAAAAGTTATATGTACCTTATGGCATCTGAAATAGGTGTAACAACCTGATTCATTCAGTCCCCATCTGTTGTGCAGTGGGCGTGTGACGATGACGATGTTGCTAAGTTGATGCATCGATGTCAACGGATGCAAACACTGTGTCAGTTTAAAAATAATTCTCTGACACAAGACGTGCTTCGCGTCGAGTCTTTTGACTTTAGGACGACGTGATGTAGGGATGTAGAAATGGCGAACGAGGTGCTAGGAGTATGTAGCTTCTGTTTATGTTGTGTTTTCCATCTAAATGGTATTAGAACGATGCCTCGTTGTGGATGGTAATGTGCCTACACACCTCCTCGCCTCACACCGACAACTTTGGTTTAAGATTTCATTTTGATTTTTGCTCTCGCTTTTGCTTCGTATCGTACTCGGGATTTAAGACTTGACACGTGGCGGCAGTCTGCTGTCATCCTACTGCAAATAGGTGTACTATTAAATTATGCTAGGCTAAGTTGTTGGTAGCAGGATATACGATTTGGATTTAATCGATGAGTTAGTCAAGAGTAGGAAGATATAGAATATCACTCTCCTCAGGTAGTGACTCTTAAAAAAGATTTATGCATTAAACTGACGTTTATGACATTTCTTCGTTGTTTCCTTAAGCCCTAAACCAATTTAAGGTGTAATAAAACTGTAATTAGTTCCACTCTCCCTAAAATTGCTCACAAATCATCCAAAGCTTTAGAACACACCTTTAAGCGACGTACAGACACTCGGCTAACGACTGAAAATAAAAAATAAAATTATGACACTACAACCAATTCCATGCTGCCACTCCACAATAATGGCTGTCAAAAATTAATTACCCACTTAAACCCAACTAATAATCCTGCCATAACCAATCTTTGAAAAGAAACCCTCGCGCGTCATTCATGCGAGTCATAAAATCGCGACGAATAATCCTTGTCTTACAAGTCATAACAACAACTTGAGAACCAACTCCCTGTCATGCCAGACCGACTGTCGAAGACAGATGTTCATAAAGAAACTATCCAGATACACCGTATCGCCAGCGGCACACGATAGAACGCCAAAACACAAAGAATCAAACCAAGCGGTTCGGGGAGAAGAAGATAAAGATGAACTCATTAAGTCATTAAATTGTGGCACCAAGTTTTACGGATGAGCCCATAACCCGTTTATACTAGAGTAGCCCGCAGGAAGGTGCTCTTTGACGGCAGCACACTACCTTATGGCCACCGTAGGCAAACTTCCATACATATACATACACGTAGCGCACAGTTCTGCAGCGAATGGATTAAAACAAGCCATAGAAACTTCGAAACTGGGTTGTGGTGATGGTACGCCAAGCGGGAAACCGAGAAACCACAAAGCCACCATTAAGCAACTATAGATACAGTATCGTACAGTTAGTGCTTGTCAAACAATAGGTGGTCGTAAATTTCATTTTAAAGCTCATAAATGACTTCCCGAAAGTATCTTTCGTTACGGTCACACCATGAATTCGAGATACAAAAAAAAAAAAACTACACAAAAACCAAAAGAAGAAAAAAAATTACGGAACTCAGTATTACGGGTATTCAAATCTCATCCAAACCATTCGATCAAGTAGCGAACAAAGTGTGAAGAATCAACTCAGTATGGGTAGTGGTTTGAGCAGCGACCCCCTAGGTCGAGCAAGTCGAATCGACGACACTAATCGCTATGTTATAGGCATTCTATTCGACTTTTATTTACGGTCTGGGAATGATATGATATGGCAAGCAAGTAGACAATTTATCGGACCTTTCTCTAACGGGCGTAACAAATGTTAACCAAGCTTAGATGGAAAAGTACAATCTCCCCAGGAGAATTGACTATTCATAGGAGCCGCCTTTATGACGGAATTTAGATATAAGTTTCTCAACTGGAACTGCAGAAAGGAGAAAGATTTCAAAGAAGTTTTTGTCTACTATACAGGGTATCAAATGAGCCATGCATGGAAAATATGAAGTTGACCTAAGCAACCGAAGCTGATTTTACAGATTAGAGAGGGAGGAAGTGGTCACTTGCATTTGATTACCTCTAATTTCAACATCAGTATGTGCCACTAGTTATACCACCATACTACGTCTGAGCGCAAATTAAGTTAAGGAGAGATGTTTGCGATGGATCGTGTAATACGAAGTTAGTTAAATAAATAAGGTGACTTTTTGAATTTCGCGAGCTAATCACATTCGATTTTTTTTTTCGTTATTGATCACAGAATTTGTATTACATTTTGTGTGACAAATAAAATTAAGTGCTCTAACGTACCTGTAATGTTGTCTGTGGCATTTGGCGAGTCTACTCTTCGAAAAAAAAAAATTATATAAATGGTATGATCTTCACAGATAACGAGATCTGACCACCTCAAAATTAAAGCTGTCGACGGCTTTTTTGTTGGCAGCGTATACGTATATTTCATCTTCTCCTCATTGATGTGACGGCTAGCTCGCTTTGCGTAATCTTCAATCGCCTTGAACGCTTCCACACTGATGCTCTGGGAACTCGCAACAAAATCGATATCGTCTGCGTAGCCCAGCAACTGGACCGATGCGTGAAAGATAGTGCCTTCCGTGTTGACGTTGGCCCGCCGTACTATTTGTTTCAACGCATGACACTCATCACCTTGCGCAAATCCGGTGGTCGTTTTACAAGGTTCGGAGGTTCTGGAGGCGAACTGCACGGTGCATCGAGTGTTCCTTAGCGTGGTTCGACATACCCGAACCAGTTTTCCCGGGATCCCGAATTCGGCTATTGCGTGAAACAAGACTTTGCGATTAATGCTGTATTATGCGGCTTTAAAATCGATAAAGGGGTGGTGGGTATCGATTTGAAACTCACTGGTCTTCTTCAGTATTTGTCACAGCATGACGATTCGGTTTATAGTCGATTTCCCGGGCCGGGAGCCGCACTGGTTTCTACTGATTAGTGCGGTGCAAAACGGTTTTAGACATTCACACAGGACACTGGATAGCACCTTGTAAGCGACATTGAGCAAGGATATTCATATGTACCTCTCCGGTTTTAGCAAGAGGTAGGATCGTCTTTTTTGTGGACTGGGCATATGCAGCTGATATTCCAGTCGTTACAGATGATTTGGTACATGCTCCCTATCATCGCCTCCAGCTATGAAGAGCTCTGATGGCAATCCATTCGAGCCTGCGGCCTTGTTGTTCTTCAGCTTTTTAATAGCTATAACTACTTCTTCAATGTTAGGAGGGGGTATAACTTTGTCGACTGGAGGCGGGATCTTTTCGTCAACAACCACTCTCTCTTCGCCATGCTCGTAAGGCAGCTGCTTGAAAATATCTACTATTCCCTGCGGATCGGTAACAAGATTGTTCTTGCAATTTTGAAGAGCCCAGATGTTTTTAATGCCCGCTGCGAGGCTTTTGGCTTTTTTGTTAAAGGTTCTTATCATATTTTTGTCCCTGGACTCTACTATGTCCTTGAGCTGGGAGACTGCGTGAGTTCTCTTCTTTCGCCGTGGCGTCTTTTTTTCCTCTCTTCTTCCGACTCGGTATGCTGTTTACGTGAAGTAATATGGAAAAAGCATTCGGATTTGTTTGATTCATGACTCATCATCACGATAATGTACCTGCTCACTCATCGTTGCTTGTGCGTAAAAACAAGACCGTAACTATGCCTTAGCCACCATATTTAATGGACTTGGCCACCTGTTCCTTTTTCTCTTTCCAACATTGAAAAGGCCTATGAAAGAATGGAGGAGCTAAAGACCACATCGCTGGAAAAGCTCAATCAAAAAGCCCATATCAGAGGTGATTCAAGAATTAAAAGATCACTGGTGCAAGTGTGTTATATCTGAGGGCGATTATTCTGAAGGGACCGAAATAGATATTGATGAATAAACAAAGCTTTTCAAGAAAAATAAAAAGTCACTTTATTTTTTTAATAAATTCCATACAAGGATGAAAAACTGCGAGATGAATTGCTGGAAAGAGAACAGATAATTCTTATTTGGGTACAGATTTTTTATTCAGGAAGAAGATTCACATTAAGAGTTGGTTCAAGGACTTAAGGTTTAAACATTTGCATGCCCTTACGGAAGACAAGAACGAGGTCTTTCCTACGAGGATAGACTAGGAAATCATCCTTGAATTAATTTGTGCGTTTGTATTCTCTCGAAGGGCATAATGTCTTCCTTGCTTTTATATAGTACCCATCTAAAAGTTTTCCCAAAACGATTTTGATTATTACCTTGTCATAACCAAGATATGAATGCACATGTCAGGTATACAGTTGAATTAACCACGATCAACGAAATTGGATTCGGCAAAGCTAGGAAAAATTGCAGAATTTTTTGTTGACTTAATCTCCCATGGGATCTTTCAAAATCTTGCATTACTGTCACAAATGATGTGTTAGGCTAAGTGCCTGGCGAATGGCCAATTGCACTAGTTAGACAAAGGAACAAGATGCTGGAGCCGATTATCTACTTATTGAAGCCTCCAAAGCGTGATATGATCATTAATAATATTTCTGCATCATTTGCATATTCCACAAGAATTGAAGTCCATACAGGAATTCGGTCGATGTTAAGGCGTTACATTGACCAAGAGAATGCAGGTATACAAAAACAATGCTCTGTCAAGATTGGTGACGTATTTATTCAGATTTCCGTTGTTTAAAAATGGATAAAAAATAATAAAAGAGATGTGTTCAAGAAATATCGGGAATTTGATAATTTCGTTATTTATATTGATCCAATTTGGAAAACTTTTTCGTTATTATGATGGTACAAATATAACAGCTGTTTGATTATTGCCAGCTAAACCGGATATTTAGCAAAAGGTTCCATGGGTTTTGGTACGATTCACTTTTTTGCTGTTAAATGGAAATTTGCTGTACGAACTTAACTTAACTTAACTACATTTATCAAAATATAGACTTCTTTTTTGACGAAAACAAGATTTTCGGGTGGTATACGCGTTTTCTAAAAGGCCGTGAAGCTAGAAAAAAAGGGGAAAAAAGAATCGAAATGCTTTTTAAAGATAGCTGTGGTAAATCATTTTTTTTTACAAAATTTAATTTTTATCAAAAACTAAAATAGAAAATGTTCGGAAGTCGCAAACTTAAATCAAAAAAATGCAGAAATATACCCCTAAAACGCTCCATAAAAGTTACCCTTGGTACTTTTACTTTAACGTTGAAGCCAATGATTTGTTCAGGATCACCAAGATCGAAAAAAAAACATACATAAATTCGATGGAATGTGAAAGTTATGCTCGACTTAAAAACAATGTTCCAATTGAAAAATAATGTTCCAGACAGAAATAACAAAAATTCTGTAAAATAATTGTGTATGACCCAAAAAAAAAAATGCCCGATCTTACGACATAGTACGCCATGAGTTATTAAATATAAGGTGTACAACTTTGCTTCCGCCGTTTGCCGATATGTGGCGATAACGGTAAGTAGGGGTCGAAAAAAAAACAGATCGCAGATGTCAGGCAGTTGACTTGGACCTTGGTCAATAGAACACCATTCAAACATTAGTCGATTTGTGTCTACATCATAAAGTTGTTCTCGATTGAAAATGTCAGTTTACGAGCCAAATTCTCGTAATTTGCGGGAGGTGTTAGTGTTTTGTTTCAATATGATGAAAACAGCGGCTGAGTCTCATCGAATTCTCTCAGATACGTATGATGAGGACGCAATTAGTGAAAGAACGTGTCGTGAGTGGTTTCAACGCTTCAAGAACGGTGATTTTAACGTCGAAGACCGGCATAGTGGTGGAAGAGAGAAAGTTTTCGAAGATGCAGAATTGGAGACATTGCTGAGTGAAGACTCGCGTCAAATTCAAGAAGAATTGGCACGATCAGTTGGAGTGACAGCAAGCCATTTCAAAAAGTCTCAAGGCGATGGGCATGATTCAGAAATAAGAAACTTGGGTCCCGTATGAGTTGAAAACAACAGACGTTGTGTGTTTGTCATTTCTGCATCGCCTTGTAACCGGGAACGAAAAATGGGTTCATTACTATAACTCTAAATGCAAAAAATCATGGGGATAGCCCGGCCATGCTTCCACGTCGACGGCCAAACCGAATATCCACGGCTAAAAGATCTGCATTTGGTGAGACCAGCTTTGCGGCATGTACTATGAGGTGTTAAAACCAAGTGAAACAATCACAGGTGCTCGTTATCGAACGCAATTAATGTGTTTGAGCAGAGCAATAAAAGACAAATAAAATACAGCGAGAGGCACGATAAAGTGATTTTGCAGCACGACAACGCTCGACCCCACGTTGCAAAAGAGGTCAAAACGTACTTGGAAACGTTAAAATGGGAAGTTCTACCCCACCCGCCGTATTCTCCAGACATTGCTCCCTCTGACTATCACCTGTTTCGATCAATGGCGCATGGCCTGGCAGACCAACACTTCCGATCTCATGAAGAAGTCACAAATTGGATCGATGCGTGGATCGCTTCAAAAGATGAACAATGTTTTCGACGCGGGATTCGTACACTGCCCGAAAGATGATAGAAAGTAGTGGCTAGCGATGGAAAATACTTTGAATGATACATGTGTAACCAATTTGTTTCATTAAAGCGTTACATGTTGGGGAAAAAACGGCGGAAGCAAAGTTGTCCACCTAGTATAGTCGAAAGATTAATAAAAAGCATTGCCTACAAGGCCGTTTGGGTAGAAAAATTTAAAAAACAAAAGAAAAAAAAGCTAAAATTTGAGGCAAAATAATTAATGATTTTACACTGTTAGTAATTCGGTGTATTTTTTATCACTTTTCATAAATAAAGAAAACCTAAAAGTGTATCGCATGCAAAACTGGGTTTAAAAGTACGTTAGTGGAAGAACCAAATGTTCGATTTCCGAAAAGATCAGGTTTCAGAGATTGGAAAAAAAAACTAGCGTAGAATATCGAATGAGCACTATTCTGAAGGGGATGACATTAATATATTTAAATGATTTTGTTCTACTTTAAAAAAAGCGAACTTTCCTGTTTTTTTTTTTAAAGTGCCTGGGACCCAATTCCTTAAACAATAGAACCACATTAAGGCCATAAGTTTCTCCGGAACAATATGAAACTGCGGGCTATTCGGTTATCAAACTAACTTGGAGTAGTTAAAAGATTTTTTCCGGAGGGAGAGCCATGTTTGTGGAAGTTCCCTTAAATAATTCTGAACAATACTAGAAAGTTGCAGGAGAAAAGGAATATGGCTATCTAAGATTGATCCCTAGGCTCAAGCTTAATTATCCAGTAGAAAGACACCAAAATAAAAGCAATTTTCGAATTTAAATCCGAACTCGTTTTCTTGAATAATTTGTTTAAATTTCAGGTGTCCAATCGGATGTCGTCGCAACATTTCATGCCACACGCATCTGCCACTCCACGGATATCCTTTTTCAATTATAACAACTTCAACGACACCATACAGTCATATTATCATATATCTCGCCTCTGAGAGAGATTTATCGTACGTGCAAATAAAATAAGAGTACACTCGTATTTTCACACTACATATCGAGTCATCATTTCACACACCTGAACATGGATTTATCATTAAGTTAACTCACTCAGCTATCTGTGTGCCCGTTTTCCCTGTCATATTGACATTAAGCCATTTTAATTGCGTACACTGAAGGATTTATGTTTTAATTTCATGCCAACACCTTTGCAATCCGATACATGAAGTCAAAAACAAAAGGAAAGTTAAAAAAAAAAACACAAAAATAAAATTATTAACAACACATTGTTCGTTGAATGCATATTTTCTGTAAATTGCAGTTTAATTGTGTGATTTAACGGTCTTATTTGCTTTAACATAATATTTTTGAATTGAACAATGATGTACATATATGATCAAAAGGACTTCACTTATACGGAATAAAAGGCATTTATTCAAAAAAGGGAGTTTATGAAATTAATTTTAATGATTTGCACGAATTGTTGTATAATATATCCTGAAATGGATAAATGGTGTTTATTGATGGCTTTTTCCATCAGAAATACCAGCAGGGGCGAACGAAATGCTTTCGTCATTGTGGAATCAATTTTGGCTTGACAAGATCAATGGAACGGGCACGCAAATGGATCTGTTCTTGTCGATCATAGCACATGGCTGATCTCTAGCCAAATGGCCTATTTCAACTGTCAATATCTATCAGTTCCGTAAATGTGTTTGCTTCAGGGCAAACATGTCATCTATTCTAATCCCGATTGAAATCTTCAATATTCCTTACCAACTCAGTTCGATCAATGCAATCCCATCCTACGACTATCAATAATTTGACTGGCGTCAAAATTGATTGAGGGATACTGCTCTGATCACGACAACGCTGACCTTCTGACTCTATTGTTCCGAATCACAATCGATGTATTCGTCGAACCTGCATCAGCCGAGTGACAGAGGTGAATGCATTTGTGTATTCACTAGACAGTGCTGTCACTCATACAATTGTTCCTCGTCCGAATTTTCAGGCGGATTAAAAGCACTTCCACGTTGCGTGCATGGAAACGAATGGATTCAAAGAAGTACTCACGGAAATCCTCTTTCGCGCGTTTGTTAAGGTGGAGTCCGGGACAAGAGATTTTGATCTTCACATGAATTGAGGGACAGGAGAGAAGATTGGGTGGACTCATTGAAATAGATCATGGCCAAGCGGATGATGATTGTGATGTGACGCCGAGCCTGAACACCCAATGTCATGTGAATATTGCAGCCATTAGAAGGAGTCCATTTTTATCCTCTCTCATGCCATTTTTTTTTATTCTTTGGAAATGGAAAGCACTTAGGAGCGTACAACGCGTAATGAAGGACAGCTTTCCTCCCTTCTTTAAGCGGTTTTTGTGGATTTTTTTGCACGACAAACTGAATAGTGGATAGTCGAGAATACGGTGAGTTAATCCAACAGCATCGTGGATGCGATGGTGGGCATGAAGAGTGTTTGCAATTCAAACGGTCGAGGTATGCATGGGACGATGGAAATAGAGAAGAATTGTAAGATAAGCTGGAGAGAAAAGCAAACAACTATGTTCGGCACAGAAAGATTTATTTTAAATCTGTCGGCGGGAAACATTGTGGGGAGTTCATATTATTTGAGCTTTCACTGTGAGTAAGTCCCCTTGAAATTAATGATTGCAACCAAGGTTAAGTTTAAGTAGTTGGTTAAGTATATGGTCAGGACATTATCCAAGTTTTTTTCGAAAATAGCAAAGAATTCCTATCTTATATCCTGGTTGCAGAAGTGTCAAAGCCAATGAATGATACCCCCAAGGCATTGACACATCTTTTACAATGTATTATATTATTAGCTCTCTAATTTTAAGAACGATCTATCGGTAAATGGCACTAGTTTTGCGTAGGCTTCAAATTCTTTCATTTTTAATGCGATCTTCTATCCTCCGTCTGCTACAAGGTCAAGCAAGCGTCAGACTTTAACCTATTCTAAAGAATGTTGCGAACGTATACGAGGTATATGAGGTATGTATATATTCCTTTTCTTTTTCTTCATTACGCTACAGTCTGGTGGTGTGGGCCTCAACCAACAAGCACCTCCAGCCAGTAAGAAATCGTGCCAGTCGTCTCCAGTAACGTACACCACTTGTGTTCGTCGTTTGAGTCGAAAGCGTCCTCTGATGCATTGTCCCAATGGCACGGATTTAAAGACTTTTCGGGTCGAAGCTGTGTAGCCCATTCGCTCTACATGGCCTAGCGATCTTAAACATTGCATCCGAAGACGCTTAACCAGGTACATGCGCCATACAGTCTGTACAGTTCATATTTTAATATTCTACTCCAGATGCCATCAAATCAAACAGGACGAAAGATCGCACAACTTTTTTCTCGAAAAGGCCAAGAGCTTTCTCACCTGCCTTTAGCGTCTATCCCCCTACAACATAGAGCAGGACTGAATTGATCAAAGTATTATATAATTCCAGTTTGGTTTTATGTAGATGGTTCTATTACTCAGTTACCTCTTGAGCCCAAAAAAAAGAAAACAACAGCAATTGGCAAGTTATTCTGCGTTTAATATCGGTACTGATATTGCTCGCACAAGTTATTGCGGATCCCAGATAGACGAAATTCTTGACTATCTCGAGGTTCTTGCTGTCTAGAGCTTTTCTGTTCCTAGAGCTCACGAATTACTGGCGTTATTCGATGCGATAAGTGTCTTGTTTGCCTGCGTAAGTCTGTCTGCACTCGTCGTCAAACCACGGATTTTTCCTACGTGGTTTCGTAAAACCTAGCACATCAGTGGCAGCTTCTTTGATAGCTTTTTGATAGCGCTTCCACTCTTCTTCTATTCTTAGTGCAGTCGGCTTCGAACTTTCAAAGAGTTTATGGGAGACTCGGTCGGCAACGTTTCTAGCGGTTGATTACGATTGTAGCTCTGCGACGTCAAACCGTGGTGTTCTTTCTCGACTTCATTGTTTTTTCGATATCCGTGCTCTTACCTTGGCTACAACAAAGAAATTATCCGAGTCGATGTTGGCTCTTCGGAAGGTTCGGACATCCAGAATACTGAATGAGTGTCAGACGGTTATAGTCCTCCTAGCCTGCGCGAATACTCTCGTTAAAATCAGATTAATTGGAGATCAATGCTTTTATTTCAAGATATAGCATGGGATTAAACTTTGTAATTCAAAAACAGAATATCGGACTGTATCCCTTCGAAGGATATTAACCTCCTTCTTACCTTTTCGCAGCTAAGCCAAATTTCCAAATTTCCAAATTTCCAAAATTTTTATCATAACAAGCCGGTACCTATCAATCTTAAAAAAAACCTCCAAGGACTGAGTTTAAAAGCCCAGATACCACGAAAGGAAAGACAGTGAGCGGCACATTTTTTGACAATAAAAGAGTTTTATTAAAGACATGTAATAGGCTAACGGCTAATTTAAATCTGCTTTCTCGTAACGACGGCATTCAGCCTCCAATGGCGACGGTGACTAATCGTTTATTTAATTTTTTTTTTTTTCAAAAAGCAACTTCACTCCACTATACAAAAAATGAGACTCTTGGGCAGCATGGCTCTACTCAAACTGCTGACTTCCCACTTAGTCATTTAAAGACTTGAAAGCATAGTACTTAAGCTACTCCATCATTCCAATGCAAATTAACATTAATATAATACTAAATTCAAATATGATGATTTTAAATTTTCATAAGGGAATACTAGTACGAAGTGAATATCCTAATCCATTCAAAACACATTTAAATAGGATGAAAACATTTCACAAAATTACCTACACACATAGAAACATTTTGCTAAAAATAAAGACTTCGGACTCCAGAGGCATTATATTAACTTCCAACTGAGAAGTTAAAAATTCAAGAAGCCGTCGAAATAATTAAATAGGAGGTCTGTTCTGACGGTATCTGTATCTGTGTACAAACTTTCACGTGGGCGTCAAATTATCCGTGTCGAACCTACCATCATTTCACGCTTTTTAATATTAATAAGTCCCTCTAAAAGACGATCCATTGATCTCTTAAAAGCTTCAATTAGAATCGAATCACTCATTCATACTTACATTCATTGAAATCGGATTTGAAGTCAATTAATTACGGAGCCCATTCCAACGGAAGGTACGTACCTGAAAAGAAAAGAGCAGACAGAAAGAAGGAATTATTTATTGAATAAATCTAAAATTATCTTATAATTCACGTGCTGGTAATTATTAAAAGTCCTATCATAGGGCGGGTCCCGACAAAGGGTATGCACATAGTCACATGTGTTTCGAAAACTATATTTGAATGCAAATTAACCAACAAGTAAGCCAGCGGCCCCACCAGGAGGAAGTTTCCTATATGACCCAGGGGTATAACGTGCTAAGACGAAATTCATTTAAATCCCTGACCATTTGACATTCAGCATTGCCGGCGGACGGTATCCTCTCCCGACAGCCGGTGCGGGCGATGACTGGCTATTTCATTCAATTCGGATTTAAATCGGTTACTAACCTTTCCAGATAGAAGTAGGCAGATATATAGTCTATATATGACGGTACCTAAGAAGGTCTATGCGGTAATTTGTGAATATTTTCGAATAAAATTTAACATCTAACCGAATGTATGTTTACGGTAACCGCGTTGTTGGCCTTGTTTACCATGTGATGTGCTCACATGCTCAGGGTTTATGGGCTTTTGTTTGGAACATGTGTTCAACCACAATGTTATGTATGAGGTTTCGATGGTAATGATGGTAGTGGATGGAACCTAACTCAAATTGCATTGAACGGCGTGGCGGGACGAAACGTTGATGAAGGAGTCTAACAACCACAGGGATAGTTGTTTTCCAACCGACAACATACATTCATCCAAAAGCAAACCAACTAAACGACCAACTAAGTAGTAAGTCAACCACTCGTCGTTTGTTGAAGGTAAGGGATCGAGGCGCAACCTCCTTTTCAACTATTTGCGGTTTCGATCTCATTTCGAAAGAGTTGGTTAAGTTCAGTTTGACTTGGTATCACACATGCTTGGAATGTACATTCGTGGTATCATGGTGGGTAGGGAGTGTGTGAAACGCTGAATTCGCCAAACAAAGTCCAACGCTAAAGTCGAAAGTTTCAACAGCGGTGATGGGATGGATTTTGACGACATGTCTTGCAAGGGGGTCATTAGTTAACAGTTTGTTGGTGTCTTCGCTGGTATGCGATATTTGATGGGAGAGATTCAAAACCGCAAGTAAGGGAAAGGGCGTAGGGTCGGAGGAATTGGAAAAAGTTGGTATTTTAGTGGTTTAAAGGTTTGGTAATTCGACCGAGTGGACCACAAAGTTCCCATTTAAAAATAGTACATCATTGCATGGAGTGCAAAATTAATTAGTTAAGAGCTCTTTAAACTTAAGAGATTATATTTAAGACGGCAAATAGTGGAGACATCAAATGATGATGATTCCTGATGCTGGCACCTACAGGTGGACCGTGAAAAGTTATACCACCACCCATCGTTTCTACTTGATTGATTGGGCTTACTGGGCAATGATCACTGAATAATTTAAAAAGAAAGCGATATGAAGAACATTTTTTACTGTATAAGGAGGTAATGCTCATTTAAGTTCCGATTGATGGCGGGCATTTAGTGGGGGCTTGTGAGTATGTGTTAAGTGTTTGCCACTGGCGTCTTAAATAGATGTTGTCCTACCTGCTGCTACACTAGGCTGAACCAACTCTTTTTTTTTTTTTTTTGTAATGACAATTATAGTTAATTTTGTGTGGAGGAGGTAGAAATGGATTGTCATAGTCTATACATGACTAAAACCTGCAGAAGTTGACAAAGGAATGCTTGAGGTGAATATTGAGCAGTAGAAGCGAGTAGAACATCGTGTTTTTTTTTCCAGAGCTTTTCGTAAATATCCAGTTTCTAAGAAGAGGAAATGACTTACCATCTGACTTACCGACGCTTTATACTATTCTCTAAGGCATCCTTAGGTAATAAAGGGCTTTTCAATTGGCGCGAGTAGATTTTTGCGGCCTATGGAGGCCACGTTATTTTGGTGACATCTGCCAAATCTGTTGTTATTATTCAGTTACTAATGCCAAATCATCATGGCAAATTACACTACTGAACAGCACGTTCAGATGACAAAACTTTATTATCAAAATGAGTTTTTGTTAATACAAACGTTGGGCATGTTGGGTCAATTTTATGGTAGACGTGGTGACCCTTTAAAGGCGACATTTCAACGTTTGGTGGCCAAATTTAAGACGACCGATTCGGTAATCAATCAGTCAATATTCATTCGTAATATGAATGCAAGATCGGCCGAGAATATCGCCGCGGTCCGTAAAAGTGTACTGCAAAACCCGAGGCAGTCGATTCCTTACCGTATACAAGAACTCAACCTTTCGCAGATTTCAACTTGGCGAATTACGCTTCGGGACTCGGACCTACTCCCGTACAAGATCTAACTGATCTAAGAGGTCAAAGTTCATGACCATAAACAATGCCGTTTGTTCGCTGACTGGGATTCGGAACATTTGGAAATCGAGCCCATTTTTGGCCGATAAATCATCTTAGCGACAAGGCGTATTTTTGGATGAATGGGTGAGTTAAGAAGCAAAATTGCCCTATAAGGGATATTACCAACACACACGAGGTGCACCAGTTAACAATGTATCCCCAAAAAAATTACCGTTGATGAGGCGGTCACCGTCAATGGCAAGAGCTACAGAACGATGGTAACCATTTTTTTATGGCCCAAAAAACCGTATGGAACTAGACGACATGGGGTTCCAGCAGGGCGACGCAAGTGCCATATAGCGGACGCCATTATTGACATTCTGGGTGAACGATTTTAAAGTTAATGTAATCTCTGGCAGAGGTGACGTGAATTAGCCACCAAGGTCATGTGATGACCCCGTTAGACATTTTCTTGTGCGGTTTCCTTAAATCGCAGTTCCATGCGAATAAACCACAACTACTGATGCTCTTGAGGTGAACTTGACACAGGCTATTGTTCAAATTCATGAATAAGTGTCATTGAAAATTGGACCACTCTGATCCGTGCCACTATAAGAAGCCGAGAAGGACATTTGAACGATGTCATGTTCCATACATGTCATTTTCTACATAATGGAATACGAGTATAGGACCTTATAAATGAAAAAAGAATTTTGTTATTACTTCACATGCAGCTTGTTTTATTCCATTTCAGCATCTGCCGGCCCTTATTGAGAAATCATATACATATGTAGAAGTGATAAAAAATCAATATCCACAGATTTGATCAGTCTGATTCAATAGATTTTTTGTGATATTGTTGAGCACACCGGAAGCATGCTAGTAAATATGTATCTATGCATTGCTAATCAAAACGGTTGATAAGTCTGTCGTTATTCTGGCTTTTTAGCGTCGTCGTAATGTAATGAATAGTGATTACATTTCCACTTCAAACCGGAGCTGTAAGCACAATTTTCTCTAATCCTCAAGGATACCAAATAGAAAGTTCAAAAAGCTCCTTTTTTCATTCAAATAGTTAATTCGGTTTCCTAGAAAAGTAAAGAGTGAAAGGTGTCCTGATAGCAAATGTTATCGAAAAGATGACTCACGGAGATTGAAGTTTGCGCTGTATACCCAGCTGATTGCTCTAAAGACCCCGCAAAATTCGTAGCAAAATTTTGTATTTTTATTTCTAAATTTTATAAATATGGCTCTAAATATACATCGTGAACGGACTCGATTTTAGAAAAGTTTAAATGAATCTTCTACTCATAGCACTGTAATTTAATATAAAATGCAAAGCCATTAGAGCTTTAACGTAAAATGATACCATTAACAGGTATAATCCCCATAAGATTCTTAACATCTTAAGGAATCCTAGTTGATCTTTATTATGCTTTCTTTTACTACTTGAACAGCGGGCAGCAGCATTAGAACGCCATTTGGTATATTTTCTTCTTAGTGTCATCGTCCTTCAAGATGGAAGAAGAGTTATAAGAGTTTCCTTATTCGGTTACTGGAAATAATATTCAACAGGAAATATGGCCCAACATTGTGCAATATTTATTGGTCGAGCTAAAGATCGAAAAATAGACCATTTCAATTATTTCAAACGGCTTCAATTCTTGTACGAGAATTAAATCTCCTAAGGTGCAATCCCAAAACTGCACACAATCGACTCAGCTTGACACATAATTCAGTTTAATCATCATTTTCAACACAAAATGTTGTGTTCCGATAAGGCATATTTTCGGTTAAATGGATATGCAAACAAGTTAAATTGCTGAAGTGGAGAAAACCCAGAAGCTTTTTTTGGGACCCACTTACAACCCTTAAAACTCACTGTTTGGTGTGCTTTATGGGCTGGTGGAATCATATTTCTTTAAGGCTAATGCTGGCCAGAATGTTAACATCAATGGGCAGCGCTATAGAAACATAATTTCTGACTTCTTCGTTTCTCAGTAGAACGGCATTAACGTGACAGAGCTTTGGCTTAACAAGATGGCGCGACATGACATATTTGCTGAGCGCATAATTTCGCGTAATGGACCTGTGAACTAGCCTCCACGATCCTGTGATCTCACACCTTTAGATTACTTTCTTTGGGAGTATGTGAAGTCAATAGTCTATGTCGATAAACCAGAGACTTTGGACGATTCGGAAGTCAACATTCGCCATTCTATTGCTGATATACGGTCCTAGTTGTTCGATAAAGTTGTCGAAAATTAGTCTTCATGATTGCGCTTCATTCGAATTAGCCATGGCATGCATCATAGATATTGACATGAGCTTCAAGTGTTTTATTTCATATTAAATTTGTATACCTCTTAGAAAAACACGTTTTATAAGCTGCTTAATTCAAAAATACCAATGTGATTTAAATTCCAAATAACGACCTTCCGTTTGATTGAAGATTTCTATCTCAAAAGCCATAGAAACAAAAAACTGTTTTTTATTTTATTTTTGATTACATTTCATTATTAGTTTTTTTTTTTCGAATTATATTACGCGCTAGACAAAAATGATTGAAACTAGCTTAAGTATCTTAACTTCTTATTGGCCCTATGCGGATACTCTAAAGTAAACAGAATAAAAAACTGTTTTCAAGTCATGATGAGCTAAGTCCTTTCGCACTGTTGGGCTTATTCTTCTCGGCATAGGGTCTAACCAATGGTTTCTATCCGTTCCACTTAACTGACAGCCTGAGTTGTTTAAATAAATGATTTCAAGCCCCAAAACCCCATTAACTATCCTTAATCCCGCTTCCCTGTCACTTCACTAATAAACATCCCTAAATCTCCTAATTCACCGAACCTCATCATGACTGAACTTAATTTGGCCTAAGTCCTTCCTGCCCTCAATCTATATATGCACGCCGGTAAATCCTTGTGCGCCATCATTTGTCCAGTAGAAATGGACGAGCGGTTGCCAAATCATTCCCTAGTTGCAAGACACGGTTTTTGATCTACCCATACCCTGTATACCTATATAGTATATACAACTCCGTGCTCACTCGACATTTTTCCCCAAGGATATGGCTTACTTTTTTTCAGTTTTCCGCTCGAGAAACAAAGACCCAACAAAAAAAATAATTCATCCGAAAAAGGAGAATGACTTTATCGTTATTTATAGCCGGGTATACACTCGATACATGCCTTCCAGGACAATATTTCATAAATGCATAGAAGAGCAGGAATAAAAAAAAATTCCAAACCAGTAAATATAAGAACGACAAAAAAAAAATGACTTGGAGAAACACAAGTGACACTGTCAGTTCCCTCCAGGGGACATGTTGGGATAAGCTCCAGATTGAAACTTTGACATGGGTGCTGCATGCTAGCTTTAAGGTCATTCTGTTTCTATCTTCCTCCCGTTTGGCAATTGATCGATGGTCCCGGCCAAGGATTCCTCATATGGTCAGTTGACTTTCAAATTAAATAAACAAAAAAAAAACGAAAAGAAAGGTAAGACCGAAAAAGAACAGAAAACGAAATTCATACCCGGGATTATCATATTCAAATTCTTGGAACTTGTTGGCTCCTGGGAGTCATCTCTATGGCTAATGGAAATTGAATAGACCGGGGTCAGATGTGAAATACACCCCAATTCGGGCAACAAACGGTCATTTGATTATCTGTCAGATGGGACGTTGGGAATGAGTACACCCGTACCTTCATCGGCCTCGAGGCTTTGTCAATACGATACTTTGTGAGTCATTACTTATCGCTACGGTTTTCGGGTGGAGTAACTTAAATTTAATGGTAGTGTAAATTTGGAAATTTCCAACATCGGATGGACCACCGAATTAATTTGTACGATGATTTGCTGAATTTCATTCGTTTATCTGGAATCATGCTGGCGAGCCGGTTACTGGTAACTCTTGTCGGTGTACTCGCATCTCTACGGGGAATCCCGGTTCGGCATGTATTTATGTGTGTTTGGTTGTTATTTATGATGAACGCCTGATCATTAGAAGTAAATATTAATTTTCTAGTTGATCTCGGGTGTGTGAGAGGGAAAATAATTAATATTTCTCACTCGGCAAATGTTCGAAATCGGAGATGTAGATGGCTGGATAAGGTTTACGAGATATATGTATGTATTTATACTTTCAAAATTTGCTATACAAATTGTACAGGGATATGTGTGGTGTATGGCAAACAAAGATGACCTTAATATGTTCGGTGCTTTGAATTGGTATTGCATTTGTGGCGGACAGATGAAAGATTAATCGATTTAGGACTTTGGCATCAGATAGATGCGAATACGTGTATGGGTTGTGACCTTTTGATGGTTTTTTTTTATATATCTCTCGGATACTCACTTGAATTGGAGGAGCTTTAAGGCATAGCTTACAAACTTTCCGACAGTTATATGATGCATTGTAAAAAGTTGAATGATGCCAACATCGTTTTGGTATTTCGGTAATGTCGGTGCCTTTGTTAAACAATCCATTACTTCTTAGCACAATTTAATATAGATAGACAAGGAACGGAGTAGGACATATTTTTAAGTGCTCTCGACAGCACCGCAGGTGCTCATTACTGATGTGCTTTTTTGAAAGAATATACTTAATTTCATATTAGAAGCTAATTAATATTTCAAATATTTTTTTTTGTTTTCGTTTAAATAAGCTCAGTATCTCAATTTAGGAATAATTAAAGGAGAAAACCCATTCTTTAATATTATGCAAGAACATTAAGGTTATTTTGTAGTAAATTGAAAAGACAAATCAGTGAAACAGTAAACCGGTAAAAGTGCGTTATATTTGGCCTCAGACATGTATCCACACAGCCAACCATCGAAGAACTGAAAGAAGTAATGGAATAACAAAACTACAGGGGTCGACCTAATATCATCGGAATCCATATAGATGAATTAACATCACAACAACGTTCTATATGAACAGCGAAACTATCCTCGAACAACTATCCTTAAAAGGGTCGTTGAACACAATCCAACAATTACAGAGGAATATAGCTGATATCAAGTAGTTATAAGGTGTTTCCATATATTTTCCTAAAGAAATCGATATCATATACTATGGAAATATTCGGAGATCTCAGACAGAGACCTGAATGTGTTTTCAGGATGAACCGTTCGCGAGTGACCAGATTTTCACGACAGCTTTTAGAAAAGAAATGGGAATTACACGAAACGGTCCACCAGCTTTTTGTAAATTTGAAAAACTTGTAAGGCTGGGAATCCCGAAAAAGTTGATAACAAGTATGTATGTCTTAAGGGAAACAAGTTCTAGCCTATCCTGGTGCTTTGGAACTTCTGGGAGATAGTGAAGAAATAATTAAGAGAACCGCAGAAAGTCTAATAATGACAGGAAGGCTTAGAAATAAACGAATTCAAATATCTTAAGACCGTATTAATTGCCAAAGACTGCATCAAGATCGGAATAAATAAAAGGCTGCATAGGGGCACATTTCTATTTCACTACTTAAAACAGCCATTCCTAGAAGCAAGTGGGAAATGGAACAAATGAAAATCTGAGGGCGCCAAATCAAAGGAATAGGGAGGATGGTCGAGCAAATCGCCGCACACAATCGGTCGGAAAGATTGCTGACCAAAGATTGTCGTGAAAATTGTTTGTGCATATCATTTTGATCGGCATTTATTAAATGCGGAACCAATTTTGGGCAGAGCTTTTGTTTTCTTAATTTTTTACGCCAGACTTTTGTTCAAAGCCTCAGCTTACCATCTTCAGTTGTCTATGATCCAATAGTTTCCGATGTGGTTGCAGTTTTTGTCCGTCCTTCACGTGGTTTATCTTTGAGGGATGTGCGATAACGTTTAAATTTAGCTGCCCACTTTTTAACATCGAAGGAGCAGAGTCCCCGTAAGCTTTTGTCAACTTCGGATGAATTTCCTTGGGGATTAATCCATTCAAAACGAAGAATTTTATGATCACACAATATTCATATTTATCCTTTTAACAAAAAACTCAAAAGACATTTACTGTAAAAATTCTTGAAAGCTATCGAGAGAACGAGTTGAAACTTGCCACAGGAACTAATGACACGTGTATGCAGGCAGGAAAAATACATTTTTGCCGATTGGGTTAGGCCAAGAAATTTCCATCTTACCCTGGTATTTGTAAAACCATAATAATGCCAGTGACACTTCATGGATGTGAAATTTAGCCTATGACTAATAAGGAGGTAAATTGATTTCGGGACTTTGAAAACAAGATCTTAAGGGGGGTCTATAGAGGAACATGCGAATGGAAAAATTACACAATCACGAACTTGAGGAATTCTATTCAGCTCCCAGCTTTGCCCGAGTAATCATGTCGCAAAGGCTAAGATGGGCAGGCCACGTAAACGTAGAATATTTAACGGGCGAACAGCCGAAAGAAAAATGGATGGAAAACCCCGGGGAAAAAGACTGCCAGAATGGACCTAGAAAAGAACAGAAGGTTCTAAGGTTCGCTAAGAGGAATACTTATTGTTGTGTGTTCCGTAAAAACGTAATGCCTTGTCCAACTCTGAAGTGCGACTGACCGCTTTATTCAATACTTTATAATTCAATTACATGTAACATGTGTGTGTGCTACATACTCTAACATCTTCTATTCTTTAATTAAACATTAAAAAAATGAAAATAAAAGAAAATAAAGTTAAACAAAAAACAAACTGTGATTTAAACATATGTAGGGGTGTAAACAGAAATTAAGAAATGTTCAGATATCAATATGAAAATCAATATAAGGTTACTGTTGATCATAGGCAAATCGTACTGGTCGACGAACTTCTCTTTTGGATCTTCTAGGGAGTTTCGAATAGCTTTACTGGCTGGAGGTTGCAATATACATATATGTATGTATTTTCGGTTACGCAAATATTGTTCATTCTCAACTTGCACTGTAGCTGTTCAATTAGATGGTATATCCGTAAGGTTACCCTTAGTTCAGGTGACGTCTCCTGATCTTCGCTTAAGTTGAACCATCACATCCTGTCCGTATTCTAAAGGAGGAGAGTTTTTGCTTGATTTATCGTGATATTTTTTGTTTATTTGTTTATGATGTATTATTTTCTCTTTAACGTTGGACTGCAGTATTGGCTTAAGTTTTTCTTTCATAACTGGAATTGATCCTCTAGTGCGTCTAGACATTAAACGTTGATTTGGGCTAGAACCAATGTGATTTTCAGTGTTACGGTATTCCAACAGCATTTTCCAACAACAATTTCCAGATCTTTTTGATTTTTTTAATAGGCTTTTGGCTATTTTAACTGCTGACTCTGCTTTGCCATTTCCTTCTTGGTGATACGGTGAGCTCCTAGAATGTTGAAATTCCCATTATTTTGCGAATTGTGCGAAATCTTTATTGATAAATGCGGTTCCCTCATCTGAGACAACCACTTGAACAATGCCATGGCGACTGAAATTCTTTTTACAAACATTGATTACTGACGAAGCAGTTAGATTCCTCAATTCATCTACCTCAAAATAATCAGAAAAATAATCCATGGTTACTAGAAAATAGATTATTTTTGCATTGTTATAAAATTCAAAAATATCTAATCCGACTTGTTGAAACGGCAAGTCTTGCAATATGGGACTCTGAAGTGGTTGTTTTTGTTGATTAGGTCAACATACAGTGCTTATCAGGTGGCCATCCATAAAGAATAATTTTCGCCAGCTTTTGCAATGAAGCATCCTACAACATTTCTTGTTTTATTATTTCTATCCGACTGTCTTTTATGTGCAAGTCATCTACTGTGTTTATTTGAACGATTTCTAAAAATAATGATTCAATTTGGTTTAGCATATACATATGTATATTTCAAAGTCTGTTTCTTCAAATTTACGTATTGGAGCTACGGCTCTGGACAAAGTATCAGCCAAATACATTTCTTTTCCTTTTTTATAAATAATTTTAATATAGTTGCAAGCTCAGTCGCATAAGCTGTAGACGTTTCGGTGTGTCCAAAATAGATTTTCTAAAAAATGGTAGTGGCAGATGGTCAGACTCTACAACAATGTTCTTCTTGGCACAAAGGTACTGATGAAGTCGTTTGCAGGCAAACAATATGGCGAGACACTCTTTTTCAATTTGGGCGTAGCGTTGCTCGGTTGTTGTCAAAGTTCGGGACGCATAAGAAATTGGATGTCCGTCTTGGCGAAGAATAGCACCCAGGCCATCTTTACTGGCATCGCATTGTATTTGGACATCTTTATTGGCATTATAATACTGAAGGACAGGCATCTCAGTAAACATTTTCTTGATTTCATCAAAAGATTATTTTTCCTTTGATGTCCATTGCCATTTTTCGTTCTCACAGCAAATTTTTCGTAACGGTGCTGTTTGGGATTTCTATTAGTAATTATACTAAGTTACACAAATAACAATTGTATTATACTATTTATTATTGTATTATACTATCATACTATTCTTGTATTATACTATTATTCGCAAAACTGTTATACACACAGACTCAAGTATAATAATCAAATTGCAATAGGCCACTTGATCTTGCAATCTCGCCTACTTCTATGTCAACCACTGAGGCGAGCGGTCAGTTGTAAGTTCGGCAATAAATGTGAATTAAATTAGAAATTCAATTGTAAAACCATCTTTCGAATATCTTTCATTTCATCTTTCTGATACAGGTGCTGAAATGTGTGACAAATTTGGTAAAAATCTGGATAAATATGTACACATACCAAGAAATCTTTGTGTGCTTGTTGCATCTGCAGGTGGTGGCATATTACGTATAGCTCTTACTTTTTCTTGATCCGCTTGTAGCCCCTGATCGGTAAGTAAATGTCCAAAAAATGTTACCTTTTTTAAGCCTATGTGATTCTTTTTTGCATTCAATTTTAAGTTATATCTTCTTACCATTTCTAAAACGCTTTCCAAGTTCTGGTCGTGATCTATTTGCGCTTCTTGCTCTGTCTCGCCTTTTCCATACACTAGGTTAGGTTCGGTTAGGTTAGAGAAGGGAAGTGTGATGGTTAGACATCACTTCCACTCGGAGGCCAAGAGCCCCATTGTGATTCCTTTCGTTTGTGTCGGTACACATAAAATTAACCTGTTCTATCACGTGGTGGCTGAAACCACCCCGTGCTCTTAATGAATTTTATAAGATCCGATATATCTGCATTAGCCACAATCCGCAATCTCTGTAAAGAATCTTTGGCCTAGCGACACTAGGCGTCGATTCTGGAGAGCTGGGCAGTGGCAAAGCAGATGTTGGATCGTCTCAGTTTCTTCCTCATCGCCGCAGCTCCGGCAGAGATCGCTGGATCCCGAGTCCCATTTCCGTAGCATTGCTCCAATGGGACAGTGTCCTGTGATCCCTCCGACGAGCATACGGATCGAGTTACGGTCCAGCGCCAGGAGCTTCTTTGTTTTTCCGACATTGAGCTCTGGCCACGATGATCTTGTCGTGTAGCTGTCGTTTCTTGTAAGCCAAGACGAGTTGGCCTCTTTGAAGATTGTGTCGTTTATGATCCGGTATAATGCGCTGATCGGTGATTGCAATGACGTGTCCGCTTCGCTGATGTCCATTTCAGAACCTTGCACTAAATTTCATACACTTGCCCATACACTAAAATTTCATCCGCAATTACTCCTACGCCCTTTAATCCATGTAATATTTCATGCTGGAGTTTTTGAAAATATTCAGGTGCTGGTGCTATGCCAAACGGCGTACGATTCCAACAATATCTTCCAAAGGGTGTCCAAAAAGTAGCTAGTTCACGGCTTTCTTTGTCTAATTGGACTTGCCAGAACCCATTTTTAGCATCTAATTTACTAAAAATGTTGGCATTTGTTAGATTGGGCAGCATTTCCTCGATTGTAGGAATTTGATAGTGCACTCTAAGCAGGGCTTTGTTTAGATCCGTCGGATCCAAACATATTCGTAATTTATTATTCTTTTTCACTAGCATCAAATTACTAATCCATGGTGTATGGTGTTCAATCTTGCTGATGATGCCCTTTTTTCAAATTCTTTAAGTTTCTTCAGTAAAGCGGACCGCAAAGCAACTGGTATTCTTTTGGGTTTTTAATGCGATGGACTTATGTTAGGATCGACTTCCAATTTCAAGGGTACAGGCAAAATACCTTCTCCTTCGAACACATCTCTGAACTTTTCTAAAATGATATTTGTTTGCTTCTGACATTGATTTGTCATTTCGTCTTTGATATGATTTACGCGGATAATATCCAAATCTTATGAGCTACGGGCACCGATAATAGTTTTAAACTTTTCCTTTATAATTTGAAACTCTATTGGATACCTTATTCCATTTAATACACACACTAAATTTGCTGCACCGTTTGGTTTGATTAAATGACCACTGTAGCTTTTTAATTTCTTCTTCGTTGTTTTAATTTTCGCGTGTTGATCTGCCATATGTTTGAAAACGTCGAGATCAATAATGTGGCCCGTATCAATTATGCATTCCGTTGTATGGACATTTTCGTTTCACATAAAAGTCATGTTACGCGTTATTAGATTTTTGTTAGAAGTTTCTATGCAGGTGAGAAGGAAAATATCATCATCTGTCTCTTCTTCACTGCTTGCAGCATTTTGAATTTCGTTGATTCTGTTAGGCTTTCTTTCTTGGCGTTTTTTATCTTTCGTCGTGTATTGACTTCTACACACAATGCTAAAGTGATTAATTTTACCGCATTTTTTGCATGTTGCTCCGTAGGCTGGACATGTCCCTTTAGTGTGAAGAGCGCTACAGTAGTTGCAATTATTTCTCTCAGTGCGTTGCTTTTGCCTATGTGACTTTTTTGTGGGTCGTTGACTATAATTGTTAGTGTTATTTTCGTTTCTTGACATAAATTTGGATGTTACCCGATTTGCTTCGAATGTATTGTGTGGTTTCTCTTCTTTTTTTCCTTTTTCCGGCGTTGTTATGGTCAGAAGTGTAGGACCATAACCTTCCCACTTAACTGCATTCCTACTGGTCCGCTTGTGGGGTCCGCCGGTTTGACCTCAGAAAGTAGCGGCAGGCTTCCCGGTTTGGGATTACTTCATCGCTGAGGCCAATCAAATGCTGGTGTTTTTGCATTTGTTTGCACCAATTGATTTTCGGCCTGCCTTTTTTTTGTGACACGGGCATGCTCCAGATTTTTTTGTTTGATCTTACTCTTAGAACACCGGTGATCTCCAGTCGTGCCAACCCACTGATTTGCATGTACACTTGTGGGGCAGTGTACTCTGTTTCGCTGTGGTTCGATCTTGTGTGAGCGATTTCATTCTAGCGACTGTTTGTTCTATCAAGCGGCAAATGTCGATGGCTGATGTGAGTGTGAGATTGTGTTCCATGAGCATTTTTTTTTTGCATTTCCGTACATGCGATCCCTGGTATCATTTTGTCACATATGAAATCGTCCCCATATCCGGCGGGATACATATGAACAACTTTTTATGAGCTCGCGCAGACGACAGACATAGGAGTCTACGCTTTAATTTTCATTCTTTTTTGCCGTATTAAATATGTACCTTTCATACCTTACGTTAATTTTCGGCTTGAAGTGATTTTCTAATGCATCCAAAATTCCTACTGTCGTCTTTTCGGCTTCCTCTGAAATTTTTAATTGTAGTAACATTCTAAAACATTCTGCACCAATACACGTTTTTAAAATTGGAACTCTCTGAAGGTCTGGGTTTTTTGCTAACTCGGCAGCTATTTCAAAATTTTCCCATTGTTTCCGAAATATAATCCAATTTTCCGCCTGATTTTCTTTTGTGTTCATTGCACGTGGAGGAGCAATATTCATTTTTGTTTCGTCATTGTTTGAGGTATTACGACCGTTAGCTACTCGCAAATTATTTTCAGCCTTATTTTCACTGCCACTACTGACTTCTTCTTTTATTTTGTCTAAATCTGACATTTACAAAATCTTTTAATTTATTTAACACCTGACACCAAGTTGTGTGTTCCGTAAAAACGCCATGCCTTGTCCAACTTTGAAGTGCGACTGACCGCTTTATTCAATACTTTATAATTCAATTAGATACATGTAACATGTGTGTGTGCTACATACTCTAACACTTATGACGGAGGGACTTAGCGAAGGGTTGTCAACAAACTTCTGACCACCTCAAATGGCCGGTAATAATAATAATAACAATAGAATCCCATACAGAGCCCTGCGGAAAACCCACTTTAATAAATTCCTTCCACCTTAGACAGTTTTTGGTTTTCACATTTCGCTTTCGGTTTCTTTAAATATGAAGCGAACCATTCATAGATAAAACCCCTAAAACCCACATGATAGAGCTCATCTAAAAGTATGAGGTGATCTCCTTGCAGCAGGTTATTATAGTGGTTTTTATATCTAGCCAGGTATGTTTTTTATTTCATGAATATATTTTTTTAAATTTTATTTTACAAAACAAGAGTCATCCACTGATTAAGATATTATTATCTGTCATTTTTGCTAACCAAACTTGGACTAAAAGCAAAAATGCAAATTGCTAGAGAATCAATCAAAAGCAATGTATATCTTGATCTTGAAAATTGAAAACATATTATTGTACCTCAAAACTTGACTTAGGAGCGGAAAAGTTAGTTTTATTGAAAATTTTGTTCAAGGATTGTTTAATTCTCGCCCCCTCCAATCAAGTTGTGGATCCATCTTTGTAAAGTGAAACGTGTTGTACCTATCTCCGCATAAATCATGGTTTTAGTTAATATGGTCTTTTCAGTAGCTTACGAATTTTTACATACCAGATGTGTTTAAAAAGTAATGGGAATTTTGATTTTGATTGATTTTTGACTTCTTTGAAAGAAAGAAATTTGAAATGAGCTTGATGAAACTCGAATAATTATTTTCAGGGAGATGTAGTATGTATGAATGTAAGTATTATATATATTAACTCTTTTGCCTAGATGCATAATTACAAAGTAAACATTTGGTAAGGTTTGCAAAAAGTCTTAAGTTGAATATCAAGTTTCACAACCTGAGAAATTACTGACGACTGACTAAATTGACAAATTTTAGCCCCTGACATTAAATTTTGTACCTCGTTTTTAAACAGCACCGAATCAGGTCCGCATAGGTCTTCTTGTGATGCAAATCAACTCGATACAAGAGTGGATTTTAACTTACATCAATGACAAGTTGAAGACAAATCATCGTCTTCCCACCTCAATGGCTTTAACAGAACAGAAATACCAAATCTGATTGCATCCTCATAGGATCGCATTCCTCAAACAGAAGCACGAAGGGAATAAAACCATCTCACACAAATCTCTTGCATCTACAATAACTCAATATCCAATAAATCGATCAACACCTAACCAGTAATTTCCTTTTTTCCTCAACTGCATTGTCGACACCCCACAGGTTTGCACATTTCCTTTCGCGAAGATTGCATTTGCATTCGACCCTCAGGCTACACACAGGTGCAGCCCGAGCATGGCAGCTCTTCATAACAAAGCCAAGCCTGAGCTTCTGACTTCAGTTTGAATTGAATTACCGCAGGGGATCATTCCTTAACCAATTAAACGCTATTCTTACGAATGCGTTATTTTTCTTCTCATTCGAATTCATCTTCGTTGTGTTGATGCAATCTATTCACTTCCAGATGTTCTACCATCAACTTCACAATATTTCAACCTCCTCCATATAAACAGATTTTTGAAGATACAAAGTGATATTTGCTGCTATCGTAGACACCACATTAACAATCTAACCCTTGGCCTTACTACGCATAAATAGCCATTCATACCCCCACTACGAGGGTAGGGTTGGTCGGTTTAAACCTTATTTCCTCTTTTACCAAAAGTTCATTCAATTTGCAGTAAATTATTCCCGAACATGATGAGACGTGGCCCGTTCAGGTAACAAACAAAGAACGAGAGGAAAAAAAAATCGATTTCGCAAAACCCATAACCGGCGGAATTGTGGGCGACGAAATGGAAAACCTGCGGTTGCTGGGATCGTTCGACATCGTACCCTATTGTCGTGTCGATTGTTTTTCAAAGGTTTTGTCACGTAAGGATTTTTGGTATTTGAGATAGGTACGGAATGGGTGAGCACGTCGGCAGGATTATCTTGCATATTGCTTGAAGTGGGAACAGTAGTTTTAGTAAAGTAATGCAAGTGCGGTATGTGTCATTGTATTTATTGGATGATTGGAAGCATAGATAGTATATATGATTATACAAAAAGAGGGTAAGTAGTAGTCATTGGTGGGATGATACCTGAATGATCAAAAATAATCCGAATTGTATGGTGAAACACAGAGTTTTAAATAAAAAATAGATCTTATGATGAAAGGCACAGAAGATAGAGCGTCCACTGCATCATGCAGTGCCTGTATTTTTGTAGATACACTTCTTTCTTATGTCGCCGTTCTCTGTTATCGAAAGCGCCCTTTCGCTATGTGCTGCCCTATGATCATAATAAAGCCATAGAAGGTTGACTCCTTATAAGGAATTTTAAATTCCATCCACCAAACCGGAAAAAAAAATAATGAAGAAGAAGGACAAAATAACTCGCATTCAATTTTCATATTAAAAATCTACAAAATGAACTAAGATATCGCTTCGTATCTAGTATCCATAACCAGGGTAAACCCTTCTTCCCATAACGATGACCGTTCCGTTCCTTTTTTTTGTTATCCATTGACTTTCTTTAAAGCCTAATCCTTTTAAGACGATGACGATGATGTTGATGTTGATGACGATGTCGGCAGTGGAGAACGACAATCGCAAACAACAACCTAGAACAAGACGAACGTGAACTTTGTTTGTTTTCTTCCTTATTCGTTTCCTTCCTGAATATTCTATGGAATAGATACGATGCGAATACAAGATGCAGAGCCCATCGATGGGGATGAGGAGTAAGAAAACAACCTTATCTCGATGGGAATGCTACGCCCTTTCTTTCCTCGTGCCACAGATTTTGGGTAAAATGAAGGAAAATTGCGAAGAAATAAGAGAAAAAAGGAAAAAGTCAACGACACACGGTGGTGATGATACTGATGAATGTGATGAAGATTGCCGGATAAAGGCTACTCTCTGCTTCTGAAACTCTAACAACACTCCAGTCAGTCTCATCTATCCATCGTAGAGAGCCATATCATGGCTATCCTTGGTCCCGTGTACGGTCGATCATACGAAATAAATGAAAGAAAGATACTTGCATGGAGATAACTACCATAGATGACTATGCCCTTAAATAGATACTTCCCGAAAGATATCTTAGAGCTTCGTTTTCTTCTGCCTTATGTTCGTATATGTACATACATATATATGCTATATGTGTATACACGTGAAATTTCTCAACATTTGGATGACGGTGGTTGCTCCTCAAAACAAAGTGAATCTCAGGATTTCGATTTCCAGATTTCTCTGTGTTCTGTACTTGCTCTTCCTTTACTCAATTATATCCTGTTTCACAGTCTCCTTAGTTTGCAGTATTTCTGCGGCTAAATGTAATTAATCTTATTCTCATCGCCTTACTCCTTCTTATTTGTTTTAGCAAACCCAACATACGAGTATATAATAAATGCTTCTGTTGAACGTATCTATTCAATCTAAGCCAATCCCGGATACCCTTTACTCTATAGCATGCGATTGAGAGTGGATTTTTAATAAGAACCGAAGATGATTTTCTTTTCCTACGCTCACTTACCTTTTTTCCGTTTCCAGACCATGCCCGTTCGCATGCACTCGTATCTCTATCGCATTTCGGAATTCTTTGAGAATTATTAATCGATTTGCTGCTGTCGGGCGCACCTACTTGAATCAAGTCAGAGCATTTCATCGAGCATAGAGAACAAAATGGAACAATGGGTATTAATGCAGGATTAGAATGATTCAAAAGAAGGCGGACAAGTACAAAAGATACAATAAACCATACGACCATCCGTGAGAGACAGACAAAGAGCGCGCGCACTCAAATGGTAATTAATTATACGATCACGATTCTCAGGTATTCAATCACTTCGTGGTAATCATATAATTGTGGTATAGTTTCTTGGTCTTTTTCTTTGGGCCGTTCACTAATTCATCCCATGGTTAGGCGGTGATAATTCGTTTACGGATGAAGAGCGCTTTGTGCGTGCCTCGATATTGTCTTTCTTTTTCCCTTGCAAATGAATAAAAATGGGTGAAATGGTTTAATTACGTTGTTAAGATGCTTTAATGGACCGCGATAAAGTTATTTAGATAGGAAGGGACATGCGAGGCACGGCTTTGGTGAGGTAGAGTTGAAATTTCACGCGTCATAGACGCTGTATGACGGGGGAAGAGCGATGGGAGTAGGCAATAGTTAATAGTGGTGTTTAACTTAATGACTGCTTTTTTGGGAAGTTGTAATTAGGTTATTACGGTTTGGTTACCTACTTTGAAGACACTTGGAATTAAGTGAGTACCGGAAGGTGTGATGGAAATGTTTCGTGTTAAAGTACGAGTAGTAGATGAATCTGTTCACGGAAATTGTTATCAGAAGAATCTTCTTAGTTTCTGAATGTTTTTTTTTCTAGATTTATACGGTTTAACAAAGTATATTCCGCGTTTGTCATGAAGTTAATCACATTAATATAGATCATCTTGTTCCCCGCCTAGCTGCCTAAGTTTAAGAAACTTTGACAAGTTTTCTTTCGAGTGTAATATTGAAAGCTAATAGCCGTACTCTACTTGGCTTGCCAATCCTTAATAAGGACCCACCCTAAATCAGAGCTAGGAATGGTGAATACTTAGCTTGAACAAAATTGCAACCATCCTTTTATCCAACCAAATCATGTAAATAACTAGTCATTATTTTCTCAAATGTAAAGAGTGTTTTTTTTAGAGGTACCTACATATACAAATTCAATGTGAAATACAACACTTGAAGGTAATGCTAATGATGTCGTATTATATTTAGTAAATAATATTTCATTTTCATTTTCCATTTGCCATTTTCAAATATGATTTTGGTCAAACGCGCGCCACGGCTAGTTCGAATGAAATGCAATCGTGAAGTGCAATTTTTGACAACTTTATCGAACAACGATTAAGGAGAGGGTGAAGAGTTGTGGTATAGGGCAATTCTGTACTTTTTCACAAAACTGTACTTTTATGAAGGTTGAAAAAATTGGTGTTAGCTTTTCGCAGCATTCTGGTCATTTTTGTTCTCTCAGGGGTTGGAAGTTTATTAATTTTAGTTGATCTATATAAGGTGGTAAATTAAGGGGACATGGCCAGGGAAGGCCACGAAAGGCAAGACGGGTAAACCTACGTTGAATGGCCTCAATACGCGTAGTGTGGGATTCGTAAGAGGGGGACCAGACTTGACTAGCATATTCGAGAAGTAGCTTAACGAAAGTAATGTTCAATGATTTCATAACGTAAGGATTCAAGAATTCTTTGGACCAACGTTTCACGAAACCGAGGGCACAGTTGGCGCGTTTGATATGGTTATCGATATGGAGGCGAAAGCTAAGTTCACGGTCACAAATGACCCCTAGATCAATCAAGAAGTTAACAGGGGGAACGGTTTTATTACGAATAATGTAGGTTCTGGGTGGTGAGGAAAGCGCTTGTGGGAGTAAGTAATGGATGGTTTTTTTGACAAGTAGTGAACCTGTTAAGGTCTGATTGGAGAGAGCACGGGTCAACAAAGGAAGATCCGAGGGTGGTCCGATAAGTACTTAGCCTCACCGCCAGATGGCGCCAGTATCGCAAGAGCAACTTACTATCGTGCAGTACATTCTAGTAGACGGCTACTGTCGAAATTTCAGCCGGATCGGACTCGTAGTTTTGTTTTGACCGCGTGTGGAAACGGGAGTGTCCACGGATTTTACAAAAATGGAAAAAGAGCAATATCGGTCGGTGACTCGATTCTTGTTTTTGGAAAGGAAATCGTTCAGTGAAATCAAAGAGCGTTTCGATGCTGTGTACGGTGACTCTTCTCCTTCGATGGCGACCATCAAAAATTGGTTTAACGAATTTCAACGTGGTCGCACGTCGGTTTTTGATGAGCCACGTCCAGGTGCCTCGAAAACGGCTACCACGGAGGATAACGTGACAAAAATCCACGATCTCGTATTGGCAGACCGCCGATTGAAGGTGTGCGAGAAAGCTGAGACAGTAGGCATTTCAAAAGATCGCGTGGGTCATATCCTGAATGAAATTTTGGGTATGAGAAAGCTGTCGGCGCGATGGGTGCCGCATTTGCTCCCTCCGGACAACAAGTGCAACCGTGAGATCACTTCAGAGCAGTGTTTGACGCTGTTTAAGCGCAATCCGAAGGAGTTTCTCCATCTTTTCGTGGTCGACAAAACATGCATCCACACCAGAGACCAAGAAACAGTCGAAACAGTGGACTTCATCCGGCGAACGTGCTCCGAAGAAGGCGAAGACTGTGCCATAGGCCGGAAAGGTGGAGGCCACCGTTTTATGGGATTCAGTAGGTGTGATCCACATCGACTACTTGGAGAAGGGCAAAACGTTCAAAGGCTGTACTATGCCAAATTATTGGGCCGATTCGGCGCCGAATTGAAGAAAAAACGGCCCCACTTGGCAAAAAAAAGTGCTCTTCCACCATAATAACGCACCGGCTCACACCTCCGCCTTCGCCACGGCCAAATTGGTCGAATTGGTCTACGAACTGCTGCCCCATTCACCGAATTCTCCAGATTTGGCCGAAATGACTACTTGTGACTTGTGGGACACCGGAGGTAGCATTAATTGGATCAGAGATAGAAGATCTGATAATAACGCTATATTGACTATCTTCTGGATAAGATTTGATCCATAAGATGAAACCGGGAGAGAAGGGAGAAAGGGCAGTGAGCTTGAGGAGAATAATTTAGTGAGACATTTTGTCAAAGGCCTTGCTGAAGTCAGTTACAACAACGTTTACTTCTTTACCGGCTTCGAGCGGTTGTCTATCGACTTTTTAGGAACCCGTGTTGGTTAGGAGAAAATATGGGCTTGCAGTGAAAGAATAGTGCATCATAAAGGATGCTCTCGAAACGAAACACGATGGCGAATCGACTCATTCGGATTCTCCTCAACACTGTGCTCCAAAACAACAATAACTTCTTCTCTTCGCACTGTTTGTCGCACGTGTTGCGAAAACGATTCATCACGTCCCGAATAACTTGCTTAAAAGGACGACTTTGTCGAACGTAAGAAGGATGTAGTGCACGATAAGTTCGGCGAACCGAACCATGGTTTTCAAAATAAGTTTGTACAATTTGCATGTGCTGTTCTGGCGTTAATCTATTCATCGTAAAATGGCAAGATGTACTAACCACAAATCAGTCTTCAGTTGTCAAATTGACAATCTGTAGAAACAGTGCCGTCAGTTTAAGAACAAAACCTCTGAAAAAAAACATCCATTCTTCTAGGTGATTTTTAAAATATTTTTCTTAGTCGACTCGAAATCATACTTTCTAGAGAGACATCCTTGAGAGTTAAATGCCTTCGCAGGTTTGTAACGATATTTCGTCTCACATATCTCGAGAACAAATAATGATATCGACTCTGCATCAATTCCACGAATAATTGTATGATTTAAATATATATTAAGGTTTGAAAGAAATTCCGTTAGTGAGACCTGGCCAAGCACCTTGAAATGTCCATATCAATGGATAATTTTATAAATAAGGTTGATATCGTACACTGGGCATGAAACCCTGATCTTATTTACTTACTTATAGCGTTGCACCCAGACCATCTACATAACAACCATTATCGTTTACTGGTATTTTTAATATTTTCTGATCATATTTGTGGGTGCTTGAGGAGGGAGGGAGGACAGCCGTTTCACAATCATAAATAGGATTCAAAGCCCATCAGTAGTATTGAGTATTGAGTTAATAAGATATATTAGAGTTGATAAGGAGAAGCACTGTTATAAAAAAAAAAATAATAATATCTTCAAAGTGATTGGCGAGCTTTAAATATATTTTGTCAAAGACAGCTTTAGCTATCAAAAGAAAAGCTACAGTAAGCCCTATTAGAAGCCAATCCCTTCCTTCAACGAACTACTCTTAATGTCACCTTTCAAAGTCCTCACCAACTGATCCATCATGCCACACTCAAGATTAAGTCATGAGTCATCACCCCATCACTCTTATATCAAAAGCCTTTAATTCGTTTCAAAAAAAACTTTCTCCACGAAAACCAACTCACTTAGCATAATACTCGTAAATCCCCAATTCAAAGTGTTTTGTTTGTCCAAATTCTCTTCATTTCGTTTCGTTTCAATGCGATTCTTATACAATCCGCTTATAATCAATTACGCTAACACCACACTGCACCATTCCCTTCACCTGTCTCTCTTCCATAGCTTGTTCTATAGACCGAACTTAATCTCCTCCGCCGTGAAATTCCAATTTACATACGTAATTTCAATTCAAAACTTAAGTAGAACAAAACACTACCGCTTGGAAGGGCTTAAAATAATCCTCAGTAGCACCATACAATCCCAGACGGAATGACTGGAGGTGCCAACATATGATGTCATAATTGGCCGTGGAATTTCTTACAAATGTTACCGGACCGGGATGACTCTATAAGCCGCTCGTAAATCCATTGCTTTGTGGCAGATATTTCGTCACTCTCTGCATTCTCACCTGATTACTGCTTTTCTTTGCCTCTTTGTAAGCGGATTGTCCACCACAACGAGGTAGGGAGGAGCGCAAAATAAAAAGAAATTAGTTGCAATCAATTCGAGTCTTAGGGCTCCGAAATCGCGTAAATATTTCTAAAGCCTTGGTTGGGGTGTGTATCGCCCGACTGGCTCCACATCAATTCTCGTATCAGAACGCATTAAGCTGACACTGAGCTTCACAGTGGAGGATTGTTTAAAGAAGTACTGGCGGGCCTGGGTGTTTCCAGTTCTACATTTGAAGCTTACCTGTGTGACGAAAGATATCTCGGATTCATAGCAAAAAAAAAGATTTAGTTAAATGCAGATCTACACTGACCAGGCGGTGGACTAAAAGATATTTGCTTTCAAGTCCACCTTCGTAAAAACTCAAAATCCATTGGGATTTACTGAACAGATATGGAAATCAGTCAAAATGCCGCTGCAGTCCGCCATCCCACTCGCGACTCACTAGTTCCAACCTATTACGGATATATCTGCGTCCGTCACAATTGTCGGTTAAACTTTATAATACCAATTTCAATCAACTATAAGGGACCATTATGCCCACATTCATTCGTCCCCCGGTTATCCTCATCAACTCGACGATCACGAGGATGATGATGATGCTGGTCGGAACACGTCATGGGCTCCCTTGGCTCTGTCTAAAAATATCACATCAGCTTGATGTGACGGTGATGAGGACAAGGATGACGACGGAGTCGACGATGGCTATGTCGACATCTCGACAGAGCACGTCCTCATTCGCTCGTCGCATGGTTTCGTGTTTAATGGCAAGGATACTATGACCGTGGACGGAACCATAACTGGCATTCGAAATGCATGACCGTTTTCGGTTGTATCTCCGGTAGATCTGTGTGTGCGTATTTCAATTTGGTGAATGATTTATTCCGCTCAATTATTCGCTATCGATCAAAGGCATCTTGACATTTAAGGAGAGAATCAGCATTGGAATTGGCAACAGAATTTAATCATGACCATAGCCAACGGCAGGCAACCCGCCAGGCTGGAGCAATGGGCCAATCAAGTGTTAAATATTTTTAGCTGAGGTTTTTCTTATTTTTTGTTTTTATGTTTTCCTCGTTTTGCATTATGCTCGCTGTGGAATATTGTCTTTGCTTGCGGGTTCGAAAGTTAACAAAGTTCAGGAACGGAATACGGAGGCACGTGTATTATAAAGGCGCTTATAAGGGCTCTTGATAAGTTTTTGTTTTTTATTTTTTATTTTCTATTTCAATGAATCAGTTCAATGACCTAGACTCTAATGATTTATACGTTTTGAAGAGACTCAAGGACACAACAATCTTTGAGATCAATCGAAATAAGGAGAGTCTATGCAAAAACCTCGTTCCAAGAAAGGGTTTATGAGTAGATACCATGGATTTTAATTTTTTTCCTATTTCTCTGTTGCCGCCCCATTTGCTTGCATCGGGCTCCTAATGGTCGCATTCCCTCCCTGTGCATCCATATCCCATGTGGAATTCTTCGCTCCAAACAATTGATATGGCAGACCCCAAAAGAATGATTGAATACCGCGTACAAAGAGGTAATAAGAAAAACGGAAAAGAAAGAACCTCATATTGCCTCATGAATTTATGGATATTCCTTAGAGTCCGATGGAGAATCGGCAAACGATCTTCTCCTTATCTATTGTATCGCATGCACCGGTCATGGCAATTGCCATGATTGCCATAAGTCTACGTAGAAACTCTCTACGTGTCTCCATCTGTTTTGCTGCCGGTACTATTGCAGCACCACAACCACGAACAGTAACATGGCATCAAAAGCGCGTACAAAATCTTTCCAATTTCCAATTCAATGCTCCACAAAAGGACGCAATTGACCACATTAGGATACATTAACTGCTGTACATCGGAGTGCTCGTTCCGTTTCAGCTTGGCTTTTGTACTAGTCCTTACGTTCGTGCGCTAAAGTTGTACTTAAGCTGGCGGTGCTGGTGGCGGCGGGTTGTACTTTATATTCGGTACGGTTTAAGATGGTTTATACTTGGCCTCTGGCTCTTTAACGAGCCGCCACCTTTATCAAAGTCTTTGGTTGGTTCACTGAATGCTTGGAGGGTGGAGGTAATGGTGATGATGGTGACGGTAGGGAATAACGTTCATTTGGTCACGTCCGGTGATAAATTTTCAATTTCGTTTCGTTATTTCGTTGGATTGTTTTTTTTCAGTTTCTTGGATATTGTTTTTTCTTAGACGAGTATTTCTGAGGCAATTTCTCATTTGGTTGTTCGTCTTTAATGCGCAACCTTTGGTCCGATAGCTCTTAGCTAAGTTGATTCTTGATTTGTTAGACATGATCCGAGCAGACAATGGCTCTTAATCTAATTTATCGGTCGTGTGGTTCCCTGCGGATGCCGGTGGCTATTAATAAAGTCAGAGACCGATTGCGTGAAAAAATACTCTTTGCTAATTTAAGTAATTTGCATTTGGCTGGAAGTATAGTGGTTGGGAAGCTTGGATCAGTCGCGAAATAATAAACATTATCAAGTGACAGTATCGTGGTATCGATTGGATTGATGAGTTTATGCCGCAACTACTTGTGGATTCACGTCCACAAGGCAACAAAGTAGCAATACAAGATCCAATTAAGTACCCAAGCTGGAGAAATATACTGGTTTCATATGAGATATTAATGGGGCAACTAAGCTTAGGCACTCAGCTCTTGTTTAACATACGCACTTATTGTCAACAAATTCGTATCACAGAATGAAATCAATTCGTTTTGGCAGCGTTTCATTTCCATTTTAAAAACCTTGGTGGTCGTAACAGGAAGCGGTTCGTTCTCTGATTTAAACTCAACACACCACTATCCTGTCATAGAGGCCCTAAAACTAAACACACAATAGGGCACAGGACATTATTATTAACATTATTATGTGCTACAGATAAATATCGAAATCCCATCTATATCAAAAGTCCCCTAAGGTTGTGATAAGTCACGAGTCATATCCAGATAAGCTGTGGATCGTATTTTCGATTTTTCTCAAAGCACATACTCACATGTTCAAAACCGAATGGCCATTAGTTTTTAAACATAACTCTTGCTCTGAGTTTGGAATAAATGAATCTTTGGTACCGCGTCCTTAGAATAAGTGAATGATTCAGTGATTTTTGTATTGGCTTCTGACGCTGATGATAGGGATTCGAAACCCGCAACAGCCAATTCATCGAAATAGTAATTCCCTGTGCTTCATCAAAGGGATTCAAAACGAAGCAGAAGTATAATTGTTAGGAACAGCTTCTTGGAGTTGGCAACAAGATCTCTTCCTTTTTAAACACAAGGAATCGTACATAATATAGTTGATTGAGAGAAGCTGCGTCCCTGTTTCTTTACGAGCTGTCTACACAGCGACAAATATTATACGAAGTTCAAAAAATAAGGTGACTTTTTATTTTTCAATGGCTAAGAATATTCGATTTTCGAATTTATTTATTTTTTTTTTCTGGTACATATTTCCCTAACATACATTCACATGTTGAGATTGTCAGCCATTTTGGATATTCAATTTACTTTTCTCAGATATAAGGGTTAGACATATCTTGGTCTGCTTGGCGGTTTTTTGTCATTGAAAAAAGTGTATCAACGAATCTGTACTAAAGTTTGTTTTAAAAATAATATTAAGAGCTCCAACGTACTTGAACTTTCGACAGTGGTATTTGGTAAAAAAAATAGGTATATAAGTGGTACAAGCTCTTCACAGAAGGACGAGAAGATAGTAAAAACACCTCATATCTCCGGTCGATAAGTCGTCTTCTGAATATTAGCAAGATCTTCGAGAAGGTGGTCCATAGAACTATGTCAAAATGGATTGAAGACAACAAAATCGTTCTGGATAACCGATTCGGTTTCAAGTCAAAACTCGTATCGGATACCTAATGGAACAAATGCAAGAATCAATGCATATTTGGAAAAAGCTATCGACACCATATTGTTAAAAGGTCGTTATTACAAGCCCTAGAAGGAGAGAGTGAAGAGTGTCGGTGACAGAACAGAGACCTGGGGAACACCAGTGTTTATTTGGTGAATATCAGACTTGAAGCCGTCCAAAACAACTTGAATTGATTGGCTCGAAAGGTAATTCCCAATCCATAGAAAAAGAGACTCATCGACACCATAAAAACGCATTTTCAACAAAAGAGCCTGATGCCAAACTCTGTCGAATGCTTTTGAAATATCAAGCTCAACAATCTTGCTTTCGCCGAGATGATGCAAAGATTGGTTCCATTTTTCGGTGAGATGTGCCATAAAATCACCAGTGACCCGTGCGAGAGTGAATTTATCCCATGGAAGATTCCACGCTCTCAAGTACAGGCAGAGACAAAGAGCAATATGGAAGCGTGGAGCTGGCTGCAAAATATGCGGCAGGCAGATTGGCTTGGTCTGAAGAGCTGACAGCTGGGAGTCATTGTAAATGAGCCTGGGGATTGAGGGCGAGGCAAAATTCTTTATGTTTTTTACAAATGACCAAAAGTTTTTGCTACCCTTGGGACAATTTAACACTTTTTGCCTCAACTTTGGTCATGGGAGAATTTGACACGTCGAATCAATGCATTACAGTAATTTCTGGCTCGTTTAAACTTACGAGCATTGCGGTTTTTCTTAGAGGGGTTGGCTTTGTAAATCCGGAAACTCAGCTCTCTCAATCTGATAACCTCTTTAAAGCCCGAGTCATACCACGCATTTTCTTTAGATTTGATACACTTCTCTCTATGTAGAATGAAGGATTTCATGCCTAGCAGAAGTATGTTCGTGATCACATCAGCAGCGGCATCCATGTCACTATTGAAGTAGCATAGTGGCCAGTGAACATTTCTAAAGAAGTGTTTGAGTACACTTCAATTGACTTTCTCGTAGAGCCACACTGTTCTTTTAGGAATGCGTACCCTATAGAACACCTGCATCTGAAAGCACGAAATTTTACCCTAACGAGGTCCTATAGAATAGGGCTATAAGTTTACGGCTGGACAATTTTATGATAAGGCTGGTTCGAGCCAGGTTGCAAGAACGATGACTTCAATCAATAACCTGATCTCTGGGGCTTATTGCTTGAATTATGCTACTTGAACCCGAGAGGGGTACCCCCCACCAAAGGCATCCCTCTATTTAAATCAATGTGAGCAATGTAAACTCAAGCGCAGCAGATTCAGTAGAACGGTGTCAAGCCGAGATCGGACAGACGTCGTCCAACAGCATTCCCGTTTTTGGTGGCTAAAGCGGAATGAGTCAGTGATTAATTTTTATAGGTCAGCCTCTTTAAGGTATAGCCTGTATATACCAAACTCAGGCTGACATAGACTAGGGTAGGTTCTTGACGAAACTTCATACGATCTACAAGGCCGTTTGCGTGAAATAATACGAATAAAACCCCAGGATGTGTGGGAAAAGAAAATCAAGGCTGTTGCACCACGATAATGCGTCTACTCATTCATCATTGCTTGTGTATAATTTTCTAGCCAAACACAGTACCGTTCCATATCTTAGCCGCCGCATTCACCAAACCCTGTCCCTGCGACTTTTTTCTCCTCCCAAAACTAAACAAAACGAATGAAAAACTAATTGTTTGTGTCACCTTTCTTAGCTTATATTTTGTAAATAATGTTTAGTTATTAATACATTGCAGTAAAACTGAAGAAATAATGATCTATTTAGACTAATCCCTTTACGGAACTGGAATAATCCGTATGTTGCTTACGGATTACTGTTGTTATGGGGAATCATAAAATGTTTTGGTTTGATTGGGTAATTAGATAACGAGCTTGCTTGAAAAGCTCCGAGATCGGATAAATTGTCATCTTATGAAAAGAGCTTACCCGACATTTCTGCAGCACATTTATGTACGAAAGCCTCGACAGAATGAAAGCGTGGGCCCATAGTACAGCCTTTAAATTCCACAATTATATAAAAAACACAAACATCCGTTCGACATATTGAGCATCGCATTTCCAATGACTGTTGCACAATTGCAAGGAGCACCATACCGTTGATATGACTTATGCTCTGCAGTATATCCATCCAGCTGGCACCATGCTGCGACCGAAATCTGCATTACAACACGTTGTTTTGAAGTTATTTGAAATATTTTTTTATAATTGGGTCATATTTCATAAAATCACCAACAAAACGATGCAAAGAAACCAACCGAGCAGCGAATGGTGTGATTTGTTAAGTCCTAAAGTGACTTTGCTGCAGTAGAGAAAATTCAAAAAAAAAAAAACATGCAACAAAGAGAAAAAAAATATAAAATTTATTGCTCGTTAAAATCGTGTTCAGCTCGTTATTCTTTTTTTTTTCATGCAATTTATGAAGTTTTACTTAATTCACACATACAGCACTCGGCACAGTGGTGCATGGAGGCATCTCGAATCGTCAAATGCATCTGTTGCATATTTAAAAGCCGAATGATTTGTGCGAACAATGATGATTGTCCTTATGAATACAACTGTCACTCTATCACTACAGAGCAATGTCATCGTTCTGCATTCAGAGGGTTGAGCGAGCAGCTATGAAAAGGTAGAGAAATGACAAAACGAGGCAACTTCAAGGCCCACGTTTTCCTTACATTACTTGCTGTTGACACCTTTAGTTAATTAGGACGACTAATGACATCACTAGTGAGGAATTCATGCAACCATGGGATGTAGGTTGTGTTATGTGAACTAGAAAGGCAATGACCTCGAGTGTGCATTCACACTATGACTGGGTCGTTTATTGTCGAAATGTTTCCATAATTAATAGGAACAGAGAGGTGGGTTTCAAGTCTAAAGCGTGTCAAAGGATGAAGTGTCGACCAGAAGAACTCTGACGTAGTCTACCGTCCTAAAATAAAAGCATAGTTTGACGAAAGGTATTCATCATTCTCCGTCCAATCGGGCTCTAGCGTGTCAAATGTGACTGGGCAGGCATGAAGTATGCAATTTATTTCAGTAGCAGCGCGTACGGAAAACCGACAAATACGGTCGAAGCCTAAATGCCACGCCTCAGTCAAGCACAAAATTAATCCGCAGGCAAATCTGTCACGTTAATTGAAAACAATTTTCGGCTTCAGAGCTCTCCACCGTTTTCCTTCTTCTCGTCCATGTCATGACGCCGGGCACGCACTCACGTTTGCGTGTGGGCTAAAACTTAATTACACCATCGACCGTTGAATTTGCTTCGCTCCTCCATCCACCTTCAGGTTTCAATGTTCTGGTCTGGTAGCAGTCAGTTTGAGGTTTTGAATAAAATTATTTAGCGGTTGCCGAAAACCTCACCTAGGATGAGGGATTAAATATGCAAAACGTCCAGCTACCGAACAAGGACAACCACCAAGGCGATAGGGAGTGATCGGTGGTATCGTTACCGTTTTGTACTATTATTTGAATGCCTGGCTCAAGGCACAATTAAGGTTATCCCTGAATTGCCCAGATGGCAATGGAATTCAAATTAGAATCTTCATCAGCGTCTTGAGTCATATAATTCGAAGAATTGCTCCGATGGATAAAGCAGAGATGAGTCCTTTTATCACTAATGAAGTAATTTATTCCACGCGTGCAATTTATCGGTAAGGAATAAGTGAAATGTCCTTTATGCTTGTTTCCGTAGAAAAAAAATAAGATCCTTCATGCTTCGCATGAGTGAATATCCTTATTGGGCAATTGGTAGAATAGTTTTTCTCTTATTTTGGCATGTGGCCTTTGTGCATTGGACACGTAGTCCGTTTAGGAGTACTTAGGATGAATTGTTTGCATAAATTCGTTTTCGGAATAGACGGGCGGACGAGTAGGAATGTTGGGTATGTTGAATGAAAGGAATGGGAATCCTCTTGAGGTCGGATCGAATGGATCTGATGAGGATTGATGGAGCAGCATGTAAGATGAGAAGGTATCGTTTGGTGAATTGTCCTGAGTAGGCTGATTTGCTGCGGTAGTGTCGTTTGGGAATAAATTTAGGTTCAAATTAAACCTGAAGGCAGAAAATCGAATCCTGTGCAGGGATAGTAAGAATGTAGGTCATGGGAAAAACAAAAGGACGATTGGTGTTAAGTTTGATGAGGTAAGGGAGTAATTGGTATATGGTGTTTCGGAATTTGGAATATGGATGCCTACAACTTAGGGAGAACGCCTGTAGGCTGTCTTACATTATTACCTGATGTTGAGATGTTATCCAAACAACTGAGTACACATACCTGAAATAAAAAGGGAAAAGGATTAGTTCTATGGAGAATCTTAAAAATCGGGAAAACATTAATTAAAAAAATAGGTTCTTGGGTGCAGTTGGTCTATCCATACAAACAACTTCCCATTTGGTTTCCTTAAAGTCTAGAGGCGGAAGTACTTAAGAAAGTATTGCCTTTTATTATAATAAAAAAGTTACTGTGAACTACAACCAACGCGACAAATTCAATCGAATCTCTCAAATCATATCTAGGACAACCACCCCCGGAGAGTAGTGAACAAACATCTTCGACACAAACCATCTGGATCCCGTCCAGGTTGTGTGACAACCACCATAAAAAAAAAAGAAGAAACAACACCATACGCCAGGAAAATATTCGGAGATGTTCAGTGGAGCTTCAGGAGGAACTGCTTGATGAGTGACCGAGTGTTAGTTTTTAGAAAAGAAATGGGGAATTCACGACACGGCCCATCAACTATTCGTAGATTTTTAAAAGACGTATGCCTCAATTTCACGTCTTTATAAGGTTGGAAAGCCCAGAAAAGTTGGTGAATCTGATGCAAGATGCAAAAAGGATAACAAAGGATGAATTAAAGTATGAAACGCCGTATCTGAAACATTCGAGAATTAAAATAAGGAGGAATCTTGTCACCACTTCTCTTTAATTTGGTGATGGAATACGTGATGAGAGCCAAACAAACCTCTTCTGAACAAATCATCTGTGATCGTCCACTCTGTGGGAATCAACTTTTAAGGACAATCTTATGACTCATCAACGAAACGAACTTTCATACCCATTTCCATCGCTATCTATGAAATCAACCAATCGTATATGAATCAATGTATATCGGCCGTTCAATAAATTCCTCGTAATTAAGATACAAGCTGAGATACATTTATGATTTCTTGTCTCATCATGAGACTTCATAGTACAGAAAACCATCACAGATCCATGAAATGCAGATCCATAAGATACAAGACATAAGAGCAGAGATTATGTAGTAAGAAGCACAAAACGATAAAACTGCCTTACCCCATAACCGTCGATAATTGTTGCGACCTAAGATATAGCCTAGGATCACGGCCTACCAGATCCCGGACACATAATAATAAAACCACTTAACTGGACTAAACAATTCAACCAACTAGAGCACATGTACAGATACATACATATATACAAATCCGAATCGGATTACACTTTACAGAAACGTCGTATACCAACAGATTTGTAGTGCTGCAGCGACACCTCGAAAGTGTCTATAGATTATGATAATTGCCACACGCTATTCCTGAAAGCATACCGTCAGTCGCCGTCGTTGTTGTCGTCATCACAGTTGGGCTCGTGATTACGACAACCGGCGGACCGATGATGGTGGTGGGTTTGTGTGTAAATCGATTCTCGAATATCGTCGATGTCGAGCTTGTATCGCGGACAGTTTTATGATTCCGAAATATCATGGCAAAGTATTTTACGGTGTTTCAAGCTTGGATTCGTTGGATTGCCGACTCACCGGGAGGTAATAAAATCGTGGATATTATTTCGGTAAATATTAAAGGTGTGTACGCATGTGTTAGAATATGGAGAATGGTCAGGGGGATGAGTGCATGTTGGTTTGTGAATTTGGAGGGGGCTTAATAGCGTTTATGAATCACTTGATCGACGATTTGTAGGGCAAAACGCTAGTTAATCGTGCGGTAGTGGGTGGGATTTGTTAGCTGGATATCGGGTATCGAATGTGAATTGGTTTTAATGAGGTTTGATGGTTTTTCTTTTGTCAAACGAAAGTAGTGCATCTGATGTGATTAGGAGTCGTTTGTCGCGTGAAAGACTGTCGGGTATTGTGGTGTGTTGTGTCGCTATTAAAACGGTTTTGTTCTCGGAAACTGAGACGCGATAAAGTTGCTTACGACAAATTTGATCTTTTATTGGCCCATCAACCTTTCGGTGGATAAATAAGGTGAAGAAAATAGACGAAGTGACATACATATTCTATTTAAAAAAGGAATTACATAAGGGAATGAACGGCAAACGGAGCAGCCAGAACTCCCATTAGGGAGCCCCATTCATGAATAAATGTATTTTGAGTGCATTTTTTTTTATTTTTAAGTTTGTTAAATATCGTAATTACCAATTCGAAATTCTTTAACTGGTGGTTTCCTGTATTATCAGGATGGTAGTAGCTGCAGGTACATTTGCGGTCGTAATACCGTAACATATCAAAAAAATGGGCTATTTCATCAAAGTGGAAGGATTTTTTTCGCAGTTATGCGCAATATTTCCAACAGCGACACATATTCAGTGCGAAAAAATCAGTTTGATTTGTGATTGTGATGCGTACATACAATAGAAGTGAAATGTCGGGTAAATATAAGCAACTAACTAAAGGCGAAAAAGTAAAAATATTAACTTTGGTTGAGGAAGGATAAAAGGAAGAAGGAAGGACAACCTTTTCGGAATATTGCAGCAAAACAAGAAGCTCTCATTTTACCATCGTTTGAATGATGCAGAATAAGGAAAAATTAGATCCATTGGATAAAGGAAATAGGCTCTTTGCGAAAACGAAAATCAACCCAGTAGACGGACAGTGTACGTCCGCCGCTTGAAAGTTCGCTTTAAAAGTATTGTGCAGCAGCACGTCTACTGGAGATAGGTTTATTTGAACGACGACCAGCGAAAAAGCCTTTCCCAACCATAAAAATGAAAAAAGTTCATTTGGCGTTGGCGAAAAAGTATTAGCACTGGACGCAGGATAATTGGTCTGACGGAAGTAAATTTTATTTATTGTATGCCGACAGTTTGCCATACGTTCATTCGGACAGCAGGTAAAAGAAAAAAGTCTAGTCGAGAGAGTTAAGTTCCTCAAAGCCAAATGGTTTGGGCATACTTTTCACGTTTTGGGCCTTTTGCACTTTGTTAATAGAATTTTGAGCGCTTACGGATATGGATAAGTATAAAGGGAGTTTTTGGTACCAACCATTAAACAGCATCATACCTCGATATTTCCAGACTAGACTGGCAAGCAAATATATGTATATATACAGGGTGTCCCACGAGCAGTGTGCCAAAAAGCTAGAGCGTGTAGGTCTGGTCAAGACAAGAAAAAAATCGTATGGGAGGGGGGGGTCTATTCCCCCCCGTTTAGCCGGGAGGGGCAATTTTCTAAAAAATTTACTTAATTTGGAAAAAAAAATATTAAAAATCAACAGTTACATCCACAATGACGCGATATACTTTTTTGTAGAAACCTCTTCTTTGATATTGTTTCTAAACGAAGCTGTTTTAAGGAATAGTTTTTGAGAAATTAATTTTCAAACTCAAAATTTTGAAAAAACGAACGAAACGGAACGAAATGAGCTGCTATACGCTTCAACAATATTGGGAAATATTGAAAACTTATTCCCAAAGTGAATGCTGTGTCGCCCATACAGTGCGTTTTTTTAAAAGAAATTTTGGCCGAAATGAAGCACCCACCGCAACTGCTGTACGCAAGTTTGCGCAAAAAGTTCGTGAGGCTGGTATGCTAGTGGACAACACTCATAGTCCCCGTCGTCGTACGGTGCGCACAGATGAAAATGTGACTGCTGTGGCCGAGAGTGTGAGACTCAATTCACAACATCAACCCGCCATCGATCTCGATCTCAACGCACAGGAGAATTCTGCACAAAGATCTCTGACTATTAGCTTACAAAGTCCAATGACTCAGTGATTGAAGGCGCATGACTACGAAAAACGAATTATCTAAAATTTTCGAACTCCAAACTTTGAACGCGTTTTTCTCGGAACGGTGTTTTTCAAAACGTTGGCCACTCTCAAAGGCAGAATTTTCAAGCTTTTCATTTCAAATTTTGGGAGAACATTTTTCACGTCATTCTCTATCGACCTAAGGTCGAATTCTATACGTTTTGTTCAAACCGCCGCCATTTTGTCAAATTTAAAAAAAAAACCTTCATAGGGAGATAGCGACTTTCCTACAGATTAATAATCTTTTTGAACTTTGTTTCAGATCAAAATTGAGGTCGCAATCATGGCCACCATATAGGACCTTTTTTTTTTACGATACTTTTCAACAATTAATTAAACTATTGTACACTAAATAAATCAACATAAAAAAAATCATTTTGTATTTATCCTGAATATCTTTATTTATTAAAAAAAACCAGGACGATTAGTTTATTCCAACCATGAGAAAAAAAATCGCGAAAATTAGGGATTCTTCGGAGGGTCACACTGAGATGATCCCTTAACTACCCAAATCATAATGCAGGGGTATCACTTCTTCGGAACCATTGTTAAAACTAATGTGTTAAAATAAATGTCATGATAGTAAAGGTTGCCATAATAAAACACGGATCATCACAGATTGAAAGCAATTTCTTCATTTAGTATGCCTTTACTGAGATAGAAAATCGCCGTCAGTTGAGAATGGCTCAAGTAGACTCGTTATAAAACCCTAGCTGTTGCTTACATAAACAGCAGTTCACTTAAATAAATGCAACGCAATTATTGTGTCTCTTTAACCCAAACTTTAAAGAGAATACACTTAAGAAATAACTTCGCTGTACAAAAAATACTGAGTTTTTAAAAATTGGTAAAATAAATTTGGTTCAGTTTAGTAAAAGCAATTGTAAAGTTAGTAGCATGTGTTAAATCTTACTTAACTGCATTTTCTATTGAAAATTAACAAAGAAAATGGCTTAACTACATCCGAATGTAAAAATAAATGTTTGTCACAAGGTTATTCAAACCGGAATATCGAAAGAATAATTGGACGATACGCAACTTTTGTTGAGAATATAAAGAAAAAGTCTATAGTGGTTTCAGCAGCCAATAGTTTGAAAATCATTCCTAGTGCTTCTATAACCAGTCATCGATACTAAATTTAAGGCTGGAGTAAATGCCAGCAAATATACTCTTCGGCGTGTGATTCTTACTGTTAAGAACTATAATTGTAAATAATCATATGGTTTGGATTATGGGACAGAGTCAAAATAAAAGCGACTAGTGAGTAGTTATTTTCACGAATGAAAAGACTTTTATTTCTTTGGATCACAGCTACTCCGCCTTTACTTCTACTTTATTGACTTACAGAAACAACTATGATTTCTAACACGTCATCACAGTTGAGAGGGTGGTGTAATGATCTGAGGTGCGATCGCCTGTTACTGGTCCATTAAACTAAATTTTTAGAGTATCAAAATGACGAAAACTGCCTACAAATAAATAGGCAAAACCCGATCTTCACACAACATTAACATTAGCAATGAGGCTCATGTTCCATTCGGTGGATACCTTAACAAATAATTTTTTTTAGACTCAGTGCCACATGTCACACAACACTACCCGTCTTGGCTTTCTTGCAATAAAAGTGTCGTTTTATTTCGTGAAGTGAACTGGCCACAAAGATCGTGTGATATGTGTCAAACAGTCATCGAATTTGATCTTGTCAGAATCGAGTCCTGCAAAAACTCTGGTATAGGACATTTAAATGATATTGTCTTCTATTCGTAATGATCCAGACAATACTCGTGTGTTGAAGTAAAATTTGAATGAAAATCTAAATCATAAGTTAAAAGTTGCTTTTGAAACCAAAATTGGATGATCCTCTATATTACGATACTAATAGTTGCCATAACCTATGACTCGGTCATATAAATAAAATAGAGCTGAGCAAATAAACTATAATAAAAGTCTGGCATGTCTGGGCATAACAGTTACAATTCAATCCTGCCTAAGACTTAGGATGTCTCTCAAGTATATTATCACACCTTTATTCTACATGAACTTCCAAAAATCAAAATGGTAATCCCTCTCAAATTATTTCAGATATTGATCCCAAAGCGCTTAGCCTGCAAATTTGTTGAGCCCCGCAAAATGCTAACAATTTTGGATTGTACATTTTGGAAGTTCAAATTAGATGTCAATGCAGTAAAAGTTTCTCTAGAGGCATAACTTCATCATCATAAAAGGACTTATCTGAAAAACCATTGAGATCTTAATATTTCTATGGAATTTCCCATATGAACTCAACAGACTTTCAGATAGTTGGGAAAAATCACAACGGTTTTCTTCCTAATATGTAGACAATGTGATAGGATTTAGGGAGACTACGTGTGAATGTGAATATTGAACAAGATGAATATTTCCCTCGGAAAGGTAAATCATTTTTACAATCTCGATCCCATCTGTTCAATGTCAGCAGTGGTTTAGAAAGGAAAACTCCAAAATACTCCAGAATACTGTCTTCATTATTGTGTTGCATGACAATAATTTGTGAATGTTATGATACTCTTTTTATTCATATTTGTGTATAGGTTAAGCCAATTTAACCTGTAGGTAATTTTAAAAAGTCAATCTTCCTGAGTTAATTACCAATTGGTTCAGAAAGAAGTAAAGTGCCCTCATTTCAGAGGAACAAGGGAACAAACGAATCGCTTTATATGTCAAATTAAGCGATTACTATCAGGAGGTTCTATTGTTTTATTTAATAATTTCCTTTCCTTTCCTTTCCTCATTTTGATAAGCCGTGCATTGGTCTATTTCACGCTGTCGCCAAATAGATCCGCGACAAAACTATACAACATTTTGTATTCACAGAAGCCGTCCCATGCCACTAGTTCGCAGTGTCGTTCACACTTTATGCTAAAAACCACATCCAATTCCCGTAAAACGAACAACGAAACAAATTTCGCTTCATATCCCTTAATTTTGAAAGTAAGCTCTTTTATCCCGATACGCATCACATCTTATAGCCTACGCTTTTTATCCCATTTCAACGACCGCAAACTTCTCAATGATCCATTAACAACAAGAAAAAAGAATGAAAGTAAAAAACCGACAGTAATAGCCTAAATTGCTCTATAAAACTACGAGAAATATTCTTCACGTATTCCTAATCGAGGCATACAATGGGAATATCGCCACCCACTACTACCGTCATTTCGATCCCCATAGATCGAGGCTTTGTTAGGAGGCCACGAAAAAAAATACTCATCCATTGTGTTTGAGTGCTTCTGCCGCAGAATGTCCTCAAAAAAGTAAAAAGGAAAAGAGAAATGAACAAAAAAAAAGAGGAAACTATTAACTGGAAATGGATTCAAGTTGAAAATGATTTGATTGCGTTTTACCTTTTCAAAGTTCGTATCTGCCATAATTGAATGAGACTACAATTGTGAATCTTATGGCCGTATCTCTACGCCCACACCGATGAACAACACCGAGTAGCTATTGATGGGATATAAATCAACAATGGTTGTTAAAATTGAAAAACTTTATGGACTAGATGATGAGGAGCTTTCGCAGAGTATCTGTGTATCTACTGTGCGGGGGACGGTGTACCATATAATTCGCGTAAATATTCATTACGCATCTTGTTTTCCAGTTGAATTGGCATTCAGTCATATTTTATAACCATGTTGCGATGATGAAGGATTATATAGAGTGTTAGATTGTTGCAGGCGTTATACTGTGGCAAGTGTGCTTGGGAAGTGCGCACATACATATGTCATGAACATATTTCATCCTTTTATAGCTAATTTGCTTCGGTGGGTTGCTATTATTCAGCTAAGTAGATACTGATGGTGATTGTGGTAATAAATAACCTTTTTGGCATTATAGATATGCTCAGCACGTCTGAAGAAGTTTGTAAAGAAGGGTCTTAGATGCAGCCATGCGTAAGCATACACAGGTGTGGGAAAAATTAAAAATCGAATATTCATGGCATTCGCCCATCTATCTGAATAACCAGATATGGGAATGACTTCTGTTGACGTTTTCATACATTTCTAAGCGCCTCACATCAAACAAGACAAGCGCAACAGTGCAACAAATACCTTCATTACTATGCACCACGGCTAATCAAAAATTCCACGACCTAATGGGTTCGACTGAACTTGATTTCGGTCATAAATCCACCTCCTTTCTCTTACACGACCACTTACCAAAGATTCACTCATCATACGAATATGGGTTCAGCTAATGGCGAATACCCCCCCTACATGACAAAACAATGAAAAAAAAAGAACTCTTCATCCGAACAGATCATAAAATCAATTTCATACGTCCAACTTATGACTTATCACCGACTTGTCCCCGTCATTCGTCATCACTCGACCGACATTGACTTCGACATTGTGACGTTTCCGAGTCACAACTACTTGAGTGTCGAGAGCCATCGTTTGAGATGATTGTAAATGTTTTATCATCTCCACGCCTGACATCTGCGGATATACGATGACAGATTGACTATCTACAATCGGTATCTTTGTATTGTTCCTTGGATGCGGTCAAATATTTGACCTTTTCAGCTCAGGCTTTTTGCCTTTCTTTGTATGCATTGCTCTAATGTGTACTGAACACTTTTTCATCGTATCCGTCATAAATGAATTCGTATCTGGATGTGAATTCAAGTTGCACTTTCTATGATTTCTACACGGAGCCTGGGATGTTGCACACTTTGTCGTCACGCCCTCTTTCTTTCTCTCGAATATGAGTTCCGTGAGTAGTCTTGTGACACTATGAGTTGTCGTGACTAAATATTTCCTTATCACTTGACTCACACTTGGTGGCTTACTTCGATATTTCTCTTTGACATTTGTGAAATGCATACTCACGAGTATTGTGTCTATTCGAACTTGAAAGCGGATGATGTCGATTTGACAATGTGTATGTATGTAAGTTTGCATGAGGGTAGAGGCAGGAAATGCATTTACCCTTTAATGTATCATTGACAGAAAACTGACAGAATTCAAGTGACATTAATAACAGGAAAGCAAAAGGTCGCCCGCTGTCGGGTGGTATTTGTGACTGTTGAAATTTCTGTTGAAATACACTGCTGAGTGTCAGCTGTCGGTTGGGTTAGACAAACTTTTATGAAGTCTTAGCGAAGTAGTTTTCAACTTTTGCTCTATTGGCAGTAAAAATGTGGATGTCATGATATGCTGCTTTTCGCTGAAGTACCAATAAAAAAAAATATTTTTTCAAGGATATTTCTTCTTTTGCAGTATTGATGGTGTGTCACCCGAATAGAAAGGTTTTAGTTTTTCAACATGTGTGGTTTTAGTACTCGTATAAAAGCAATTTCGCATTTATTACCAACGTATACTAGTATGACATGATATTAGCTTTTTATAGCGGTACATTACAAGACATTTGACAAGTTTTGTTTACTTTTGGTCTATGTCAAGCGCTTGTCATAGTAAACGGACAGCTTATGCATTATTTGCTCACTTTTCGAGTATAATATCAGACTTTTAAGCATTTAATCAATTGTTAAAAAGAAAACAAACAGGAAAATTGCAAATTGATACAAAATTTCTATTTAAATCGATAACTCAATGCTTTCGTGTAAATGTTGACCACCACTGCGTTTTAACTGGTCCATAGGGAGAGTCCAATTTTGAGTCGCTTTTTCGAAAAATTATATCGCTAATAACAGGTTGTCTTACAAGGCTGCAATGGCTTTTCAACATAAAAGCGTGATTTGACTGCATAAAGAATAAAAAATAGTCTAAAGCCGTCAAATCACAAGATCTAACCGGCCAATTAACCAGTCCAAAATGAGGGAAAAATTGCTCTCCTATCTCAATGGTTCACTGGAGACAAATATCGACTATGTTCAGCTCGTGAATTTAGAGCCCGAAAAAAATCGAAATAGTTGAACAATAGAGCTCGCCATTGGCGGTAACCTTGTTCTTTTGAAAAAAAAAACTGCCCAGTGATTCCGCCGAACCATAAACCGCACCAAATAGTGTATTTTTGCGGCCGCATTGGCAGCACATCGGACCAAACACGGCAGTTTTGTTTATTGACCCATATACATATGTATTTACCCATTCAAAAAGAAATAGCTTCGTCGCTGAAGAAAATTTTCAATAAAAAAACGAGTCTTCATCTAGGTGTTTTAAGGCCCATTTAAAGAAAATTCGACGCTATGGAAAGTCGATCGACTTCAATCCTTGTTTGAGCGATATTTTATAAGGTCTCTAAGATCCTTACGTAAAATCAATCAATACAATTTCAGTTACGACGAATGACGTTCGATCACGGTGGATCATGCGCCGATACGGCAACAATATTATGCTCTGTACGAACTCTACGCGTACAGCTGGCTTGATGTCTTATAGCGTGAAATTGGTGCGAAATCCGATCACTATGTTTTGAATTGATTGCTCAGTAGATCGATGATCATGACCAGAAAATAATCGAAGTATGCGAAAAGCATTTTTCACAGAGTAAGAATTTTAATAATAAAATTCAATAACTTGTAAGCGTTGTTCGGGTGTAAGTCAGGGGAAAAGTAAGAACCTCATCATGATTGCGGTGCCAATGCCCCCAGCTCACTATGGAGAGACAACGGTAACAACGCAAGAGCTGAATCCCTATTAGAAGTTGTTGTAGACGCTAACCTAGAGACTGCGAATAAACGTAAAGAACTAAAACTCCTCCTTACATTGGTTACTAGCATCTCACATTATTAAAAAATGACAGATCTGTAAACAAGCCTTCTCAGGCTTCTTCTTGGGGACAAGAAGAATAAATCTACTTCAAGCTCTAAAAATCAAAGAAAACTGCATTCCACTAAAGTAAAAGGCATTGTTTCTGTTGGACCAAAAACTCTCTGGAATGCATACTAAAAACAAAATATACTCAAAAGCAATCAAAGCTTTCTGAGTCCTAAAACAATTCAAACAAAGACAAAACATAAAGGCTAAACCCAAAAATGAGTCACTTGACCCCAAATCAAATGATTAAGCCAACCATATTTTATGGCGCTTGTATTGGGAAAAAAAGTGAACAAAGAAGCGCCATAAATAAACAAAGGATATCGTCTATCTGCACAACTTGAACGACTCCGACTGCAGGGATGGAAGCAATAATAAACATGCAGGTTGAAGCTGAAGTAATAGGACCAAGAAGCAGCCTACACAATCCCCTTTTGCAATGAGTCAACTATTATTTCAGGCTGAGCTATTGGCAATCAATGAAGCAGCACATAGCGTCAGTGGCAGGAGACCCACTAACACTAAGTTAACTATATTTTCAGACAGCCGAACGGTTCTTAAAGCGCTAAAGAGGTACACCTCCAACTCTAAGACTGTCTGCGAATGCCATAAAACACTAAACAAACTGACAGTAAATAACAGACTAAGGCTGATCTGGGTCCCAGGTCGTGAAAACTATGAATTCAATGAAAAGCCTGACATACAAGACAAGAAAGGTGTTCAGATACCTTTTACGGGGTCATACCCGGGGTCATACCTCGTGGTTTTGACAATTCAGACATAAACCTACACTTACACAAATGGATCATTAAACAAAACAACCAATTCTGGAATAGACAGGAGGGTATTAAACACTCAAGAGATTTCATGGAACTTAATAAAGCCAACCTAAGAATGCTACGTGAGTGCAACTACCACCTTTATAAAATGAGTCTTAGCAGCAGAGAAATCTGTAGACGATGTGGGCAGGCTAAGGAAATTATGGAACAAATACTGACCGTCTGTCCAAGCCTCGCCGAGAATGATTCAAAATAACAAGCAATACAACCATAAGAAGGAAATTCCATCTAGAGAAGTTGTCAACTGTTTAAAGGCAGCACTCAAATCCTAGACCAAAGAAGGGGTACAATAGATATTTTTGGTCGCAGTACTAGGGTCTTCATCTGACACACCCCGAGTCCTTCAATTCAATTCAATTCGGGTGTAAGTCATTTTGTGATGAAATTGCGATATTAACTGAACACGCGTGACTTTGACACATCTTACGAATCACACGTGAGCTGACAATTATATATCACTGAAAACCAAACAGCAAATATATCGTCCTTTTTAATATATGTATTTAAAATTAGCACCATTTTTAGAACACCTATAGAAGAATTGTGCAATTTCATGTGCTATCATGTCACGCCACTCTACCAACATCAGTCACGTCACGTCACATTACCTACGTCAGTCACGTCATCAAGTCTGGTCACATACAATGGCCTCGTTAATAGTGTATATCCCTGCAAATCGCACTTCATATCACGTACAGTAAACTTTTAAAAAGCTGTAAGACATTAAGTATGTTCAGTGACTTTATTTTTTTATTTAGTTAGGACCTTAAATATTTTCTTACTGTTTTTCTTAAAAAAAAAATGCTTTATCGAAAAAGTCGTAAGAAACATGTCACTGAAAATAATTGCCCATCGGCATTCTTTTTCCCATCTTTCTGGCAGCATATCAAATTTAAGTAATAAAAACAACTCGTCATTATCCATGTTCCCGCAGTTGGGATAGAGCTTCCAATCTAAACATTTCCAAGTAGGTCCCCTGCGATGCTGCAACTTGTGGCCGAGCGTTAGCATGAAACAAATACACTTGACAGTATAGCTGTCTATTTCCTTAAATGTTCGGCTCAAACGCATCAATTGTAGTCGATAGCAATCTCCCGTTATCGTCCCAATCATGGATATTTGTTTTTGCCGATGTTGTTGATGCACGGCCGCACTTAGCAATCGATCTTTTATGTTTAGAGTTATCATACAATATCCACTGCCAATCACGATACGCTGCATAAACAATTTCCTTTTCTGTCATTAAGTTCAACAAAAACCATCTTTCGACGTCTCTTATCTTCAGCTCATTCGTCACCCAATAATCATATCCAATCCTTATTTCTGAATCAGGTTCAGCTAGTTTTTGACATGAGTCGTCTTGAAATAATGGTCCAGTTCTCCGTCTTAACACTTCTCTGCTAGACCAGAGCATTCTTTGTACTCAAAATCATTGTTTTTAAAGCGCCGAAACCAATCCCTGCATGCCTTTTTCGTCGGAACATGCTCAACGAATTCTGGGTGCTTCAGCTGCAGACTCTTTGATAAATTGGGAAGTTCAGTTCAATTCTATAAAATTCCCTGTAAATACTCTTTAAACTCAGTTGAATAAGTTACTTGCACTCCGGGGCATTAACATACAAGAAATTCAAGTTTGCCTACAATACTTCCTAGATACCGACAGTTGGTAAACAGGGAGAACTAATTCGCCATGGCGCAGTAGGTAGTGTGTCGGCATCTGCAATATGCCGCACGATGAGCGAGTTCGGATCCCGATAACACCAACGCCATCGAATGTTCATTATGCGGCTTCTTTCTTCGGCGGGGTACTGGCAAAACTCTTCATAGTACACTTGCTTCCCGTCTCCCGCCTTTCGGAATCAGCATTAAACTGTAGGTTCTCGTTCACATGTGTAAAAAACAAATCGCACACAACATGAGTGAATTAGAGACGCTTGGTTCTGGCTCCCCATGAGCTGTAACACCGCCTAAGAAGAAAAAGTTCGTATATGGACATCCGTTGGTAAACAGCGAGAACGAATTCACGAACCCAATGGGTTTGGGAAAATACAATTTAATGGTGCACAACAATATTTGTTCAGAAATTTTTGAAAATTTCTTCTCAATATTAGCAGGTGATAATCTTTCAAATCCTCAAACAAATATTATACCAAATCTCACAATCCATCTAAATCGTAACGAGCAGTATTAGTTTTATAACATATGTAGTTAAACAAGTTTTAGCGTTTCGGGAACATTTGCCGGAATAGTTAGTTTAGACAGGTGATTTTTTGTATCTGTCACGTTACGTCACGTGACGCAGGCGATTTGCAGGACCCACATGGATAAATATGCTGGCAAAAAGTGGATGATGGAGGGCTAACATTACTTTTTTGATATGAGAAAGCTCGTTACTCGGGGAAGAGAAATTTAACTAATTCTCATAGACAGACCAAGTTTTCTTAGCGTGATATCATCATAATCAACCGATATTAAACCAGCTGCCTTGGCCAGTGCCGTGTTAGTAAAAACAACCTTCTACTACTATCCCCGTGGTTTGGATCGAAAAAAATATATCAAAAAGATAAGAAACTGAAATGATATGCGAGAGGGTTTCTAATTAACAGGCATTAACTCCTCCTTTCACTATCCTACCCACTCTACCAAGAAACAAGATCATTATGATAACATTTCATCGTAATGTAAATATCATGACCTTATCTCTCGAAGACAATAAACGGCTAATGTATGCGTCGCTTTCATTCATCTGATCGCACTCTCTACACTCGTCAGTATCCGTAATATGCCATGCTCCACCCACTCGATATCCATTCACCGGCATGAAAAACATCTTATACATCATGCCACACGAATTCTAGATTATTTATGAGTGAAAATAAGTGTCGAAAACACCTACATACAAGACGTACTACACCTCAAAGGAAGAACGAATGCAAAATGCAAAAAAAAAAGTGATTACTAAATCCTTCCGCAGACAGACAGACAGCCGATAGGAAATAGGGGGCATACACCACATTCATAGTAGGCGCACATACACGAGTACTACTAGTCGTCCGCGTTGTTCGTCTGTTGGAAGCGCTGCGGCAGTGTTGAAGAGGAAAATAGTCCTGTAAATCCCAAAACGAATTCAAAACGGAAGAGCAACACAATGAGTTAAGCGCAATAAATAACAATTTAAAATGAGTACACTTATAATGGGCTTCACATATGCACGTTATGGTAGTTAACGTGCCCCAGGATAACAATTACGTACTTAAGGATATTTACATGTACGACTACACAGTAGGTACGGTTTACTCCTCTTCTTTTAGTCCTTTCAGCCTTCATTCCCTAACGACTGCTTTTGCCATTGCCACCGGCACTTCACCTCTGAGCGCTGGAATTTAAATACCACAGATTGTGGCAAGGTTGGTTAAGGATGGCCGTCGTGTCAGACACTTGGGGATTCAACCCCCTCGAGCGCTGTTTTTTTTTCCATCCACCACCAGCATTCCCTCTTTCCTTTTTCATGTGTTTTGTGTTTTTGCGGATAGATTACTCCATTAGGTGTGGCGTACCCCCGCTGAATGGGCTCCTCCAAGTGGAATTTTAATACAGACAGCACCTGTAGTTTGTGTTTCACTCATGCTCACAGCCATCCAACTCTTCATTTGATGTTTTAATTAAGTTTCTAAGAACCTATTTCATAAGTGGGAGGCTGTCTGTCATACTTCAGCGCGACACGAGAGGGTATTTTGAAGCCACAGAACAGGAACCTCATGTAAACATAACCACCAAGTCTTCACTTCTATGCCTGTTTATACATACATATCTCCATACTTTCATCTCTCTACTTGTGGATGATAATTACGGTTAATTTTTCACCGTCAACAAGTTACGCCAACTAAACGCCGCGTCCTCTAGTCTACATTAAGATCATAAAGACCCATAGGGGTGCCTTAATTTCATCCAAACATGAAAGCGCTACTTCGTGTGACAAAGAATGCCAAATAGCATGCGGCTGGAATGCAAGACGTGAAAGAAGTGGAAACTCTTTCGCAAATGTCCTTTCTACACTTGATAATTGCAATTTAACACGATAGGTAGCTTGGCGGAGGCCCGATTGTAATCGGTTGTTAGTCCACGAGTAAGTGGGTATAACTATCTTATGTGGATAAAGTCTACGGGTAACTGTCAAATGGTCTAGTTATGAAAGTCGTTAGGTTGCCACAAGGATTGGCAAGTTAAATAGGTGAGATGTAGCCGACGGTCAACCGGGGGTTGTTTACGGTGACATGTTGACAGTTTCAAGGGTATTGTACTCGATCGAAACAAAGGTGAAACAAGAAAGATATGGTCGACAAGGTTAGTCATAGATGTTAAAAGGACAAAGGCTGTGTGAGTGAGAGTGACGTAACGTGTTGAATTTGTGAACAAAGCAATGAGCTGGCGTGGCAGGAACATAGACATGTCGCATTCAAAGACATGTTGATGGACGAACTTCTTCTAATAGCTGGGATTTAGATAGCTTTGTGTCACGTGACACCACATCAAAAATCAGGAGTAAAAACAACATAGAATATAAATAGACTCACAGACGGAAGTTATTCTTTTGTCGCCCAGTATGGTGTAATAGAGGGGCATTCGATATCAATTTGAAGCTATAATAAGGCATAATAAAACGACGAACAGCAAAAATTGATATAAGAAATTGGAGACAAAATTTCGATTATGCATGTCACAACTAACGCTCTAGCAGTGCTGTCACGATATGTCGTTTTGTTCAAGGTGTTATGTAATTCTTCTAAAAAGCGTACAAACCAGAGTGTGATTTAGGAAGAGCGGGTTAAGCACGAGTTTTTACAGACGGTTGGCCATAGGTCAGGTAATGTGCTTAAAAAGTGGTTGCCAAAAATAAAATTTACTCATAAAGCATGAAGTAGACCTACTGCTTCCATTTTATAACAACAGGAGCCTACTCTCAATAAGGAACATACACACTCCCTTAGGTTTTGTTACTTTATGAGCACAAAATTGAAGCACCTGCTGTTCACTCGATCCTATAGTTCATGCTTATCTCCAACGGCTACAGCTCTACTTCCTTCTTACCTCTTGAATTTATGGTATCAATCCACCATAAAACAATTAAGGTTTAATGTGAGCATATATGTAGATGTTCAGTATCGATCTCAAAGGTTTGAATACTGCACACTTCCTGAATCCAGGGCTGAAGTAGATTTTCATTTAATTTTAATAAAATTTAATCGCTTTCTCTGCAACCAAAGCTCTCGGCACGTAGTATGCACCACTAAAAGAACTTGAACCCCGAGGCCTTTCCGTGCATCACCTTCGACGCTACACAACAAAGCTCATTCCCTTACCCAAGGAAATTGAGTAAGCAGCCAGGTATGCCAATCATCTACCATCTCATTCCACATTCCCCATTGTTCAAAGTCATACCGCACTCGAATGCAATTACAACATTCAACCATTAAAAGCCTCCAACCCCTACGGGATGACACACATGATGGGAGGTTTCACCTGGAAAAACCCATTCCGTATGGTGCCTGAAATGGAAATCAATTTATTGCAATACCCGAGCACAACCAGACAGAGGGTACAACAATAAGCCCGATCGACTGTTCGGAGCTCAAAGCTGTATATTCGTATAGGGGGTGGTGCACAGAACAAATATTGATATCTATTAATCACATAGTGCCGTCGGCAATCTAGGGTATTTGTAAGTGAAAGGATATGCAATGTTTGCGCGCCGAACAATCGAGACGCATAACGCTCAACATACTGCCAAGCGCGTTTCATATTGAACAACATGCAGAATGTACAATACCTATACCTTCGATTGGCCATGAATATTTAGAGTTTTCAATTATTTCGCAGGACCGGCAACGAGAAATGGGGATTAATGAATTCATCATGGTACTTTATTATTATTGTTTTACTCCCCCCCTCCGAATTCGAGACAAAGTTCGGGCTTAGGGTACGGTGTGATGAAAGTAAAACAATGGATCCAATTTGGTTAATTTCTGGACCCATCAGGACCTGAGGAGAAAACGGAGAGAAAGAATGATGATGAGTTCGTTATGGTTATTGCTTTTATGGAATTTTTGAGTTGCTTTCGGAGTTCACCTCGATTCTAATTTATTTCCCTTTTAAATCGGTTACTATGGTCGTCGGATCGTTGTAGAGCTGTCGAATGTTTTAATATCTACTTGGTTCCGGAATTAGAATTGATTCGATGAATTTCTTATCGCAACCTGAGGCGAACAGGGTCCGAACTCGTAAGTGCTTTATGAGCTTCTATTTCGTGACATGTTTTCAAATTTTCGCAACATAATACGAAGGAATGTTGCATTTTAGCCAGAACAATACATTCGTTTAAACAATGAATGAATTAATCAAACAGAAATAAATCATAAAAGAAACTAAAAATATATCTGATTGATTTAAAATGAAAGGAATAGTAGATGGTCATCACGTACATAGGTATGCGGCGATGAAGGCACAAACAACCCCAAGGTAATGGGGTGGACAGGAAAATTAAAATTGCAAATGATGAGTATATGAATCAGCCATGGTGAATGTAATTAAATTTGCTGACGAAGATGAAATCTATATGTTTTCAAAAATAAGTAAGTTTTCGCCTTATTTATTGCTTTTTGGTTCATCTTTTAAAAAAGAAATCCAAATTGCATGCAGTGATATTCTGCAAAGCAGAGGCTAAAAGACACTTCATCATTATTCTTTTAAGTCCATACCCATTGGTTCAATATGCCAAGACACACAAAGCTCGGCATCTGCACTGACAAATACCATGTAGCTAGGTTTCGTAATCGGGTCACTCTATTTAGTGAATTAATCCAGAAAACTCTTGAACTTGTAATGGCGACCACTTCTGATGATATAAAGAACCTGAAACTACTACAACGGTTTCCATTAGTCGAGAAATTAATGTCGGAAATCGTTTGCGAGGAAAAGTAACATATAAGATTCAAATTCTTTAAATAAGCCTAACTTTATAAGAACTATGCTCAGGACGGAACAGAATAGTCTTGAAGTCAACCCTCGAAAGGAAAATCAAACCTGTAGTAGATATCTTCAGTGGGGAAAATAAAATATCTCTTTCCACATCGCTGTTTCGTTTGAAAAAAAAAAAAAAACACTAAATTGATAAGCGTGTCGTATGGAGCCCTAATTCAATAAACCGTTGGGTGCTAAAGTTATGGAAACGCTGATAAACCGTCAAATTTTGCAATTTCTTGAATCGCGGAAACTCCCTAATGATTGGCAATATAGTTTCTGTAGCAACAGGTCCACTGGAGATTTGATGACATTGTACCTCACGGAAAAGTGGGACCAATATTAACAGAACCTCGATGAACGCAAGATCGTTGTGCTTGATATTTCCAAAGCATTTGACAGAGTTTGCCATTAGGTTTTCTCGTCGAAAATATATGCTTGTGGTATCAGTGAATCAAGTCATTTTGAATGGTATCGGGTCTGATTCTGGCACCGACACTTTTTCTCATTCTTTCTCATTTTTATAAATGATCTCCTGTGTGCTACTTCTAATCCAATCCACTCTTTTTCTGGTGACAATACTCTCAGCTTTTCATATTCCTTTCAAGACTCACGTCCCTGTTCTTGGGTTGTAGAATTGGAACCATAACGTATGTATAGCACATTTAATTCCGACTTGGATGGCATAGTTAAGTTTTATCGCTAGTTCAACAAACAAGAGAGGTAGTCAGTTACATTCCTCCCCTTCAATGGCCATCAATTTATCTTACGGCCTGCCTTCGGCCTGCGACTTGATAAACATCACTTAGGCATGCGTTTATTATCAAAAAAAGAAGACACTAGGAGTTATCTGAGGATGCCAACGACAAAAGTACGACGGGAATTATTAGAAACACACCGCAACCTCTCTCTAAACTGGTCCATATTATAAAAGATATGTATCAAGATATGCATCAAGAACCGTTCTCAAAATTCGACAGTCCGCTCTGGGAAACTATGAACATACGGCTGTACAAAAACAATATATTATTTGAAAAGGAAATGTAAAGAACTCCGGTAGCCCTACAGCACCAACGGATTACATTCTTTCCTATAATGATAATGATAATGTCGAAGAATTCCCAACGAGATCATACCTGTCACCTTGAAAATTAACATGGGTAGGGGAGCTGCAATCTACTCGGATAGGTTAAGCAAGCAGAATTTCTGGCGATCGAAAAACAGCTAGACTATAGGAAATCACAAACTCTGTAATCAAAATCCAAGGAGATATGTTGTGGCTCACATTACTCGTAATTCACACGGGGTATAATTCCTTTGGGTTTCCGGTCATAGTCTGGTAATGGAGAACTACCTAGAAACTCAACGAATCGAGAAGGCTGAGTCTGATATGGGCAATAAAATTAATTCACCAATGATTGTACCAGATCATTGCTCGAAGAGGTAATCTTATCGAGGAAAAATTGTAAAAATAAGTCGCTGTGGGCAAAGATTATGAAACAAGGAAGCTTCTGGCACCGAAACGAAGCTCTGTCAATAAAGTAATCAAAGGGAAAAATGGTTCCAGTAGTTTCTGGTGGAACTGCTGAGAGATGGAAAAATCTGAATCGAACCAATTCCTGCACTGACACTGTCCAATGCTTTAAAATCACCGTAGAAATTCATTATACGTACAGGAAAAATTCTTTATGAAAACTGAAAACAAGTGACGAGCTAATGACTCTCTTAAAAGTTGTAAAGTGTATGGCATGGTTTTCAATCAACCCAACCTGGTAGGAATATAAGTTTAGGTTTCACAAATTATGAAGGAATTCAGAAATGGCAGTGGCCCAGACATCACACATCTCTTCAATAACGTAACCTAATCAAAGGTTAGGTTTATTAAAATACTTAAGGCCACATGGCATTTCCCTCATCTACCTTTGGAGTAATAATGATTGAAAAAAGTCAATCACCCTACTCTCTATTTTCCTATTTTCTTTTCTCTATGTATCTTATGCGCTCAACGCGAACCCTATTCAGTCCCATCGTCACCAGCCAAAAGAAACTTCTTCCCTAGGCAATACTTACCATCTGCCAACGGCATCATTCAAATGTCTTCAAATAGTCCACCTGCACCAAAAACTAGGTTGACACTTATCAGTCTCCTAACTGTCATTCCCCTAGACTTGGATCATTTCTTGGAGTTTCGTTTTTTTTTACGAGCTGAGTACCTCTTTTACGAGATTCACTTAAACTACATTACCCTATTAAGATATGAAACCACTCAGTCAAAAGTAAATATGAAACAGAGGTTGTGGGCGTTCCAAAAAAGACAGATAAGGGTTCCAGTCATGTGCTAGTGGTTGTACGAAGGTTTTTTAATGAAGTTTTCTTCGATGGTAGGAGTGGGTCATCTAACATTTGAATCGTGGCTTTTTTAACTTTTGTGCCGCGGACAATCAATCATTTATTTGGCAATCACATAGTGAGATTTAAAGGCGCATCCATTGTTGAATGAAATTTCGCCTGAATATTTCGGTCATACCTGCTAGTCAAAAATCTGTATATATTCGTACATGTTAATTGAGTAATTCAATGGGAGGTAATCGTGATTTCCTTCGAGTCTTTTATGTTGGTTTTGTGCACACTCGAGATTGGAAAGTGTTGCAATTGATGATTATTTGCTTCTTCAATAAGCTTCTTCGAAAATGAGAGCAAGGGAAAGAGAGACTCTCAAACCCATTAAATATGTAAATCCAGAAGAAAATTTTATGTAGACAATACTTACAATATATTTACATACCCTCACTTTAAAGCCCTTATAATCTGGCTTATTGTCAATGCCCACCATAACCCGCATCTTAACGGCAATCTCGGCAAACAAAAGTGTCTTGCAAATCAACTAATCCCACCTCAAACACTAATACACTATACCACTGTCATTGTTTAGACAGCTTGCAACTTCCATCCCTTCGCCCATTCCCACCTTCACCACTCAATTGTTCTCTTGGATTAATTTTACATTTTAATTAAAAACCAACAACGGCAAGGCTTTAGTGCGAATTAAAATGTAAGGGAACAACATACAAAAAACAAAAAGAACACAGTATCTTCGTCATCCCAGGATCCATCAGATGTCCAAAGATGCATATAATCCGTTAGCTCACACCCAGTGACACTGCCTAATCTGCTCCATTTCGTCTGTATGATAAGTGTTAATAGAATCTATCGATGTACCGACCTGGTTACCCTGACTTTAGTCTCCTCTTCCTTCCTCCTCTTTCAAAAACATACAAAAATTAAACCCAAGTCCTTTGGAAGTCCTCTTCAAAAGAAGATAGTAGTATACGAAAAGCAATAGCTGATAGCTACCGTGACGCTTAGTTGACATCGTTCCAAGATCGATCGACCAGAAATTCCATTATTTCCATTATTTGTGTTGTTTCGGATTAACCGAATACATATTTTCGAGTAAGCAGAGAAGTTGGAAAGGAAGGGCTCTAAGATATACAATACATAGATAGGTAGGCAGGAATGCGGACCAGGAAAGATGGGTTAACAACCCCCAACTGGCTGGTTGGAGTGTGAATTTTAACCTGACGCTTCCTAGGAGGTAATATGTCACTAGATACTTTTTCTTTTCTCCTTCTTTTCCTTTTTTTCCTCGCAAATCGTACGTAAGCATCTACTTATACAACCCCTTAGCGGTGCGTTCATATCACCTACGAACACATGCATTATGTAGAGATACCCACACCTCGTTCGACAAACAAAGAGCAGCAGGTAAATATCTGTTCATACGATGTCTGGCTTGAGATAGGGGTTCGAAATTCGTATTTCTGTTTGCCTGGTCCACTTCACCTTTCATTTCACCAGCATCCATCCCCGGTTAGAAGACAACTCGTGTGTGTTTGTCAGAAGGAACTACCCCCCCACAGATCGTTGATTGTACCGCATCTTGAGTTAGTATCTCGTTTTCTTTTTCACTTTCTTCGTGTTTGTTTGTATTAAAAAAAATTCAATGCACTTTAACACGACATTTATCTCCCGGGAGCTCCGAGTGCTTGGCGGGAGAGGACACGCGAGCTACTAAGGAAGCAACGGAGCAAGGGAGACGTGTCACTACTAATGGCGCATCCTACCCGTTAGTCAGTATACGAGTATCTGGCTGGCTTTTGTGCCGTTCGGGTTATTTATTCACCCTCGTTTAGTGTCCAAAAGAGAAAGAGAGAGGGAGAGATGAGTGCAGAAGTTGTGCATAGCAGAAAGTCTATAATATGGGGGATAGTGAATGATTGTGTTCCTGAGTTTAGCTCCTTCTCTTTGTTTTTCTTTAATTTTTGCTTTTCCTACTTTGGCTTTGTTTATCAGGACTTAACAAAGTATCCGTTTATCGGTGTGTTTCTAGTTATCGTCTGGTTATGTGTCGAAACCAATGTGTTTGTTCAAGTGCTTCGTGGAAGATAAGTTGAAGGAAAAAATTGAAAAGAAACTGAGAAGTGGGAAAACTACTTGACACAGTTTGCTATAGGATATCATCAGGATGTCTAACGAGTAGAAGATGGAGAGCAAATAAATAGATACATAGAACGTATGCATGTTTACAAAACAAAAAGGAGTCCTGAGAGTATATAGTGTTATAAATACGGGAGAAATATTTTCGCTTCAGAAATATGAGATTTTTGATTATATTTTCTAGAATTTTAGAACAGTTTGCGTGGGAGGAGGAAAACTCATTCAAGCGAAGGGTCATAAGTAACCTGGGTAATAGCGTAAAAAGTTCCATGCTCCTCACAGCTGAGGTTATTGAGCAGAAAATTGTATGTTGTTAAAGCCGCATATACCAAATTTACTGTAAATTGAACAATACTAGGCGACAAATCTTACCGAGTCAACTACTGGACGTATGGTGGCCTAGGTCCCATATGTTACGGATGTTAAGTCATATTTGAAGGATATTTTAGAAACTTATGTACATATGGCGCAAAATTAATCATCCTCTCGGAAGATATTTTAATTTTTCCAAATGACGTCGTACGTCAATCATATTTAACATTTGTGAGCTAGACATCTGCAGGATACAAACAGACAAGCAATGGAGCGTTATACTCTGTAAAAGCGTGGAATAATTGTGTAGATTTTTTGACCAATAATCGGTGGTGTTAGCGTCGCCAGAGTTTCGACGTCGATTTCCTAATCGTGTGGCGTCGACTGGGCAAACATTTCAGCGCTTGGCTACTCGAATGGAACAGACTGGAATCACAGGAGATCATGCAGGGTGTGGCCACCACCGGACTGGTCATTCGGCTGAGAATGTCGTAGTTGTGGCTGCCGATGTCGCTGAGAATGAAGAAACATCAACCAACTGACGGGCCACGCAATTGGGCATCATCAGACGGACCCTACATCGAATTTTAGTGAAAGACTTACACATGTTCCCGTATAAAGTGCGAACAGTGCGTCAGTTAATGCCTATTGTTCGTCAGTCGCGTGTGAATTACAGTCAGGTCATCCTTAATCTCAACAACGAACAGGATGATTTTGTGTCGAAAATCATCATGAGCTACGAGGCGCATTTCCACTTAAGCGGTTACGTCAATAAGCAAAATCTTCTTCTTCTTCGTTTCTGAGGCACTAAAATTCCGAATATGTTGCACGAAGATCCATTATATCCACTCAAAGCCACTGTGCAGTGCGGCGTTCACGCGGTAGAAGTGATTGGGCCGGATTTCTGGAGGACACCATCGACCGACTTCTTACTGCCGAAATTGGATGAGCAGGGTTTGGTGAAGTTGTGTTTTCAACAAGACGGAGCAACCGCTACACAGCAAGAGCCACAATGGATATTGTGAAGGAAGCGTTTGGAGCTACTTGAAATCGTAACCCTTAAGGAGAATATTAGAGAGGAATGTGAACTGTTATCATCGAAAATCTTTCGAAAAGTCATAGAAAATACGATAAAACGAGTACAAATGTGTAACAACACTGGAAGCAGCCCCTTGACGGATATCATCGTTTCCACTTAACAGAAAAAATTGGAAAGGTGCAAATAAAGATTTCCATCACTCAAAATATTATTTTTTTTATTTAGGCCAGTTCAACTTGGCAAATTCTGTGTCGTATCCGTATAAAAGCCATAGACCACGGCATATGTTCGCTGAAGCAGTTGACCCAAATATCGCCAAAAAATCATCTTCATTATCATGTGTGTGTGAACAAAAAGGTTTTAGGCCATAGCAATCACCACCAGCACCGAGACAGTCAGCGTTTAAGGCAAATTTTAGTCTGGTGGAATCATCGGTCTGTACTTCAGCCCTACAGATCGACATTAAGCAACTTCTTGTGGCCTAAATAAGATGTCCAACAGGATGTCGCTACGTTCTACAAAGCACGAACGTCTCAGATGGACCTTCTGCTCGAGTGATTTGAGGATATGGTTACCTTGAACAACGGCAACGTAGAATCTCCACCGAATAGACTTTATCCTTTGCTACCATCATGAAGTGCAGGTGTTTGCGAAAAAACTGTAAACACTTGAAGCCCTCAAAGCCAACAGATCGAAGGCCACTCAGTCTGATTTCTGCGAAAATATTATCAAAAATTAGGCCTCCCCAATTCTCCGTCGTTATAAACTAGCAGTCTTGTTCTCATAGTCTTACCAGAAAAAAAAAGTTTAAAAAAATAGCACATTCAGATGTTTTTTTCCTGCTTCATTCAAATTCAGGTTTTTACATCATGGTCCATACTGATCCTTGATCTTGTGGGAGGTCTTGTTGGGAGTTGAATTGATTCTTTATGTTTTACCAGAGGTTGTGTAGATATTACAATCCTTCGCGAAACAGGTCTCATTAGGCGTTTGTTTAAGTACTGTATTTATCATTTATTCAAATTTAAATTTCTAGTTATTATACAAACCCCTCTATTCATGTGGAACCTTTGGTCTATAGGAAAATGTTTATTGGGAGTTGTAGATGCCGTAGGTAGTATATTTTTCATCTAGTTTTATATATTTTTTATATTTTCCTTAAACCAGTTGTCATAAGACGTCAGTATATGTCGTTTGGTTAAAGCGTGAATGCAATACTTCCTGCATACCTACCTATACATTATAGAATATGACGGAATTACTTCCAAATAAATAATTTTCTTGCGTTCTACTCGTACATATTGTCTGTCATATTATTTTAACGAAAGTTCATGGTGACTATACTATACTGGGCAAACGTGTCAGAAGTGGTTTGAACGTTTTCAAAGTGGTGATTTTGATTTGGAAGGCCACCAATGTTCGAAGATATGTTTAGCCGTGAAATGTCACTGGTAAATAAAGCGGCGAAAGTCATGGGTTAACTCGGCCAAACATTAACATTAAAGACGAAGTCAAATTTCAATGGAACTAAGTTCTATGTATTTCATGGGATCAGAAAAATGTGGTCTACCCTGAGCTGGTTAAACCGACGAACTAGACTACAAATGGCAAACAAGCCTTGAGTCTTGTATTGAAGGAAAAATTCACGAAATACTTTGCAAACATGACAATGTGATTTTACAGAGCGATGATGCTTGTTCGCATTGTACACCGCCAGTAAAATAAAATCTTGAAAACTCCCAAATGGGAAGTCCCACCATACCCGCCGCTCCTTCTGAGCACTTGCAATCCGATCGACAACTTGTCCGAACCGACGCCCACATTTTATGAGGATTGCAAAAATGGCTCTGGTATTAAGACGAGGAGTTCTTTCTTCATTACATTCATATCCTGTCCGAATATACTAACAATACTTTGAATAATATAGCCCTTCGATATCATTTTAAGTAAAGATTTATTTCTTTTTAAAACAAATAAATTTTCAATTTGTTACACATTGGTTTTGGAGTCGAGGAAAACACCGGAAGTATGATCTTTGTTAGGTTTTGAAGTTCAAGAACGACTAGGTGTACATGATAACTAATTCTAAGAAAGGATCTCAGCCATCTCCTTTGGGATAAAAAATGACAATGACAAAGGAAAAGAGTTACAAACATTTAGGAAGAACGTCCGGCTAAAAACATGAGAGCTATGTATGCAGGGGTAAATGCTGTACGAAAGGGAAAGAGCTGATCAAGATTTCTGTGCAAATATAGCTCGAGAATCAGCAGCAATGGAAAACGTTGTTATCCAGACAGACATATTGAAGAAGTAAATGAAGCAATTCATCGTTTTAAAATAACATGGCCCCAAGAGCCGAACTTATACCATCACAATTAATAAAATACTGAGTAGAGGAGTTAACAGAGAAATTACATGGGCTTCATTACAAATATATGGGACAATCAACACATTCTCAAGAAATGGGAAAATTCAGTCAGTATTTAAGAAGGATGATTGAACGCTGCTATCAAGTTGTTACAAGATGCCGTCGAATAATCTCTAAAAGAGACAGAGATCTTACACATAGGATTACCAGCGTGGTTTTAGGAGGAATCGCTCGACGAGTGACCAGATTTTCACTATGCGGAAGCTTTTAGAAAAGAAATGAGAATTCCACGAAACAAAGTACGTGGAAACGAGTACACAAACTATTCCAGAAACATTAAAGATTAAAACCTGGTCACCTCTTCTTTTTGGTTAGATGCTGGAATTCGTGAGAGGGGAATAACCCTTTATGGGCTCAAATCCGCTCCAGCTTTTGCTGATGATTGAGATCTACTAGGAGAGAGTGAGGAAATAGGTAAAATAAATGTTAAATAATGGCAGGAAAAGAAGTAGGCTTATTAGTAAATGAAAAGAAAGCCAAATATATGGTCATAGACCGCCTTGGATCGATCAAAATCTTACTCTCCTCGGTTGAGAAAATGGAGGAGTTCAAATATCTGGAAACTAAATTGACTACCATAACTAAAAGGCTGCATAGGGCAACGCGAGCTTGTTTGCTATTCAAAACAACTCTTTTGCGCTGCAATGTCAAAATCCTTATTTATAAAATCATACTAATGCCAGTGATTTCCGTATGTCAAACCTGGTCGGAAGTAAAAAGATTTCAGTTCTATGAAAACAAGATCTTAAAGAGATTCTACGATGCAAAACAGAACGAAGAAAGTGAAAACCTGTTCAAAAATATAAATGGATCTAGAAGAGATAAACAGACCAGCGCAACATGGAAGGAACAACCTCATGACAGGGAGCCTTGGCCAAGGGTATCAACTAGGCTCCGAACTTCTGGGTTCCAAATAGCCGGTAATAATTGTAACAATAATAATTTATTTAAAATTTATTTATCTCTTGTACGTCACTGAGTGAGTTTGCGATTACTACAAGCTTTGAAGAAATTTAAAATGATTCTCATGGCCTTCGTGTGAGTCACAGGCGTCGCTTACTCTCACTGTAATCGGTTTTTACCTAACCAACTAAAATCCGTAGAGACTGCCTTAATGCTCTGCAGTTTTTGGCTATCAATGAGGTTACAGGTCTGCTATGCCACATCTGAAATATTTTGTTATGTGTTTTATGTACCCAAGTTCGAATTCAAATGATCCTTGGACACTTAAGAGATATCATAACGTAAGCGTTACTGATTCAAACACATCTGTATGTATTATATGAATTCGTCATCTTAGGAAATTCACCTTCCTCAGAGAAGCTTCGTTAGGAAAATCGATAACATTTTTGGCAAAATAGATCTTATAATTTTTTTTTAAATGAGCTATATTCTTCGTCTTATGATTCAGATCGCCTGCTACAATCTATGTATGTTTTTCTTATAAAGGTGGTGGTCGTAGGTAATCGCCTTTTAGAAGGCATTGAGGGTCTTATTTGATTGTGATAGTTTTAGTTGACTGTTATTCGTTCGGTCCACAGTTTCAAGTTTGTGTCTTGTGCTGGTATATGGATTATGTTGTGGGACATTAAAATGCTCCTCATTTACTACATGACACTTCGCTGGAATTTTTTCAATTCTTAATGCATCGCTTATACAACTGATAATTGCCAATTAAACCAAGACTTATGTGATCTTTTTGGCAGTTGAGGGCAGGCTAATTACCCGGATTTGTTAGAAAACCGAATATAAAATGATACTTTTAGTCTTCTACCTTGCAAAGCTTGGGTAGGGAAGACTTATGCAAAGGCTGTCTGTTCGTACGCATATATCAAACCAAACTTGTGTGTAGCTATGAGTCTGAAACTCGGCTATGGTTCCTGAGATCCAGGTAAACGTTTTAAAAATTCAAGGTAGAAGACCTGGAATTGTAGCTTAGCTCCCGGCGAGCTGATCCCATTATGAACTAACCTCATACTTCTTGAGCAAATGTTGTTCTACACAATTCTACACAACCTTTAGATGATTTTAATCGAAGAACATCAGCTGTTTTGTATTTGAACACATCTACGAACCATAGTCAAATCGAAATCTTTTTTGTAATTCCTTATACAAATGGAGACATCATTAGATACTGATCAGGATGTCCATCAATCAATCCACTACCAGGTACTTCTATATTCTCATATTTATTTATAAGGTAGAATGTTACATACATACACTCGTATACATACATATGTACATTCAGATGACTCATATTCATACTCTGAAACACACCCTCAAAATCAAATGACAGATTTATCATCAAAAGCCCTGATTGGGTAACTTCCGTTGCTGTCAATCCTACAATTTTACTAATGAACTATCCACAAATCCCCTACTAACGTTCGCGTCTCTCTATCCCTTGCTCCCAAGTGAATTGAGATAATAACTTTTCAAACTTTTCCTTAAACCCCTTTTACAATCACAGCATCCCTAATCCAGTCACCATTGAAAAGATATCTTTTCCCAAATAAATCACAAAACCAAGACGTCACCCAAAATCAAATACTCATTGCCCTCAACCGGCAACGATCACTCCAACAAAAAAAGTGCACACAGCCATTATGATTTAATGGACTTATCCCGTATCTACGAGTACTCCACATCACTTCAGCCCACGACCAAAGCAACCATTCAAGTTGCAATATCTAAATAAGAGCGAAAGCAGAAAGGGTTCCACAAGATTTATTTAACTAAGTGGCACATGAGAACAACGACATCTGAGCAAAGTGTCATTCGGATGATTCGCCACACAAAACGCAGCAACTTCCAACCTGCATACTATTGTGTTATAGGTCGACTGTCCCATTACATCTGCTGGCTACTCGATGCGTCTCCAACTTCTGACTACAGTTATCCATGACCATTTCGTAGTTAATGTATTTAATGTTATCCCAGTGATGGCATGTAAGCAAATCAAGTCGCTGACGATCACTAAACTTATATAAAATATCGCAGCGATAGTGTATTATGGGAAAAGGATGAATTAAGCCTGTAAGATACGCGCAGACACGACATCGCATCCAGTAGACATTTCCCGTCTCTTCGTATAGGAACGAAATAATCGAGAAGCCATACTCTAGGAGAAAATAGCTGATAATTTGTGACGATAATGCGGGAATTATTATGCATTTTACTTCAAGATACATGCAGATACTTGTTATGTATGTATGCGAGTGCGGTTCTTAGACATCTGAAATAGAGTCTAAGTGCATTTGGCAGTGCAACACACAGTCTCGTGACAATAAGATAAGGTTTTACTGGTAAGAACAGGGTGCAGCATGTAGTGAAAGGAAATAAATATACTAAGAAGGGAGATACCAAGAGGACTGCGGTAGCAGTTTTCCCTGTTTATTGGTTATTATTTTGGATATTAAGCTATTCCAATTTTCATTTAGAATTTTATAAGTTAAGCTACTGTAAAAGTGTACAAGTAAAACGAAAAAGGCAGGTTTGTACGAGGTGAGGTTAAGGGACAAATAACCAGATAACCAGACGTGCTATGGTGGAACAGTAGTAAACAGTGAATGAATAATGACTTAGCTTCGTTCCTCAGAACGCGCATGAGATGACAGAATATTCATTTATCAGTCTCGCAGTCAACATCGCGACACCATTAGTGACCTCAAAACTACAATTGCCCACATCGTCACGACACTGTCGTTTGCCTTTTATCACGTACACTTACTTGATCGGGGAATTATAATTCACAGCAGCGGAGAATAGAACAACAAAAATCGAGGCGTCTAGCCAATCTGTCTCCAAATGTCCTTTTTTAAATTAATGTATTCCACCTCTTTCAATGGAGTAGTGGTATACCGCTCTCTTACGAGTAGTTCCTATCTCAACAGCTCATCTCTACGCGATTCTTTCGCTTCCTTTTCAGTGTAGGGAATAAGCCAGTAGACAGTAGAAGCAAGTGAATGGAACGAAAGAGTGCCACAGATACCATCAGTGGTTTACACCTAAAAAGAAACGAAGGAGCAAAATGCAAAAAATCAGAACCCACCAGTTCACAGGATGACAGAAAGTAATTAAAAGCATGTTCATGAGGTCAGATGATACCGCTTGATAGTCCGCGCTGATGTGGGTTAAGGTTGTTCCGCGCCCTCCGACAATCTCTCGATGCATCATCCTATCGGCGTTCTGTCGGCGCTCGCTCTTCTTTTGAATTTAAATTGAAAAGGATCTGCCTGTCATGCGTATTATCTTTACCATGTCACTTGTATACGAATAAAAGTCGAGGTAAGGCGATAAGGATTCTAACGAAAAGAAAAAAAAAAACTCCAAACCCCAATCAGGATGGGAGGAAATACAAGTTGCATGCACTCAGTGGGCCGTTTTATTGTGTCACGCAGGGTGCAATCACCGGCGCTATCGCGTGGCCATATCGAATTTAACGCGATAACACATTACCCGCAACCTCTCGCATACATCACGTTATACATCCATATCAACATCGTCGTGGAATGAATACTAGATTACAGTACCATACCAAACGACTCCTCTTCTAGCGTGAACGTGCCTTGTCACTTCGTGGAATGTATCCCGATCCCGTAGCAATGCCTAAAAATAGAAAACCGCAAAGCACCATACAGTCCAAGGCAAAGTGCACGCAATTAATGCAAAACGCGCTTCGTTCAGATTTTTGTTTGACTTTACATTTAATCGCGGGATTATTACAAAAACTAAAAAAAACCCAAGACTCCTTCCAGCTAATCGGTCTTGACGACGACGACGGCGGCGGCGATACCAACGACAGCACTACCGACAACAACGACGGCGATGATGATGATGGCGCAAGAATAGCGACGATAATACATGCGAAGAGGACATGTTAACTCCACATACGACCGGAGCGGGGAGCCATAAGAATGGGGCCGAAGCACAGGCACGAGCACGGGTATTTGCTTGCAATATCGGTTGTTGTTCGAGGCATGATTGGAGAGGCAATCGCAATTAGAACGTGCAACCAGGCATTTGGTGGGAAAATTTATTCAGATGTGTTTCCAGTAGTTTCTTGTTCTTCTTCTTCTTACACTCTGGATCAGAGCGCGATTGAAATTCGTTAGGAATCAGGTTTTCAGTGCTTCATTGCTTTATTACTTCATCGTTTGGGTGCTTTGGCTTTTTGGTAAGTCAATGGAAGTAGGCTTGTGAACTGGCAATTGGGGGTAATTAGAATGAATTCAAAGTAATTATTGTTGGAGAAGGTGGAATAGTTAAATGAGGAGACGATGTGAGTGATGTGAAGAGGGAAGGGATTGTTTGCAACGAGGTCGTTAGAAATTACGTGGAAATAGGGCAAATCAAAACTAAGAAAGTGTATTGCGTGTTACTAGATTTCGACTTGATTTCTACATGTGGGAAAAGTAAACTTTGTAGAGAAACCTTCCCATTATAATGTCATTTCATCCATCATACGATATATCATTTCGGGGTAATTATGAAGTTTGCCAGCCAAGTTGACTTTGATTGACACGCTGAAGCCGATCCTATTTTATAGAAACGTATAACGCATGTAGATAAAGTATACTGAAAAAGTTATACATATGCTAGTGTACCTGAATGTTGATGTTGCATGAAATCAGCTTTTAACGAGCGGCGGTATATGTACCGGAATTTTCGTTAATGATTCCAACGAAATGCCAACAACTGATTCGTGGCCTTTAGATGCATCCAAAATTGTACAATTTAATATGAAATGTATTCAAAAAGTAGTAGTCTGATTATTTAAAGTCGATTCTGGTCGTTGATAGCCCAATTAGTGGTTTGGTAATCTACCAGCTGTTAAAGACTTGTTTTTTTGGTATGAAATGGATCAGAGAATAAGTACTGAATGCTTATATCAATTTGGAAATTAATTTCATATTATTTTGCTTCAAAAGTAAGGCTGATAACAATTATAATAATTAATAATAAGAAGTGCTTGTTAAAATTCGGTAATTTAAAAAGTTCGAAGGAATATAGCTTCAAATTGTACTTAGCAAAAATCCTTTTAATTAATTTTTCATCGAGTTCATATATACAAAACCTCTATAACAATCAATGAAAAAATATAAAAGATAAGGAACACATACGAGTAAATAACTAGACAGAATTTTTTTACAATACTAAATATTTAAATAAGGTGAAAAGTTGGAGACCTAATACAACAGACTGCGGTTTTCTCCCTTGACTTCAGCACACTTGGTCTCGGATTCCTGATCTACATACTTCAGAATTAATTCCCGAAAGTAAGAGTCTGAAAGGCTGTGAACATATTCATCTACGGCCCTCTCAACTTCTTTTTTGGATGGGAAACGCTTTCCAGAAACAAGTTTGGATCAGATGGAATTCTGAGGGTGCCAAATCATGAAAATAGAGGGGATGGCCGAACAAATCGTACCCTAAATCCCGCAGTTCTTCCATCGCCATCGCCCTCTTGTATCTTCCTTTTCAAACCAGGCCTCTTCTCCCGAATTTCACCATCTAGCTGGTGAAGAAGGTTGAAGTTATATTCTTCATTTTGTAAGAATCGATCAAAACACGCTGCCCATAAATGGACCGGCAAATGCAATTTACTTCGCTTCCGGCGCTGAGCCATCGACTTCCGTCCACTGCTGGAACTGCCGTTTTGTTTCGGGCGTATAGTGCCAGACCCACATCTCGTCCATGGTCACAAAATGACGCACAAAATTGGTCAAATCCCTAGTTAATCGGTCCAAAGATCGAAACTCGTTTGAACATTTGCTTTTGAGCAGCATTCAACAAATGCGGCACCCGTCTCGAACAGAGCTTACGCATCTTCAGTTGTGCGAGAAGTTTCGAGGCCTTTCTTTCGATATCCTCATAACCTCAGCTACTTCACCCACCTCTACCCGCACTTTTCCGATGGTTTCTGGTTTTTGACCGTCTTTGACATGGGTTATCTTCGAGGGATGTATGACTACGTTTAAATTCAGCTGCCCATTGTTTAAGGGATGAAATCGAACAAACGGAAGTCTACGGGGACACTATTGTCAACTTCGGATGAAATTCTTAAGTTTATCCATCCAATGCGAAGTATAAAAAGGTTGTAGGTTATTGAAAATAGTAGGAGCTATTCAAGTGCATAAATGATCAAATGCGTTTTGAGAGCGAAAGGTACGCTTACATGCTGCATATTATTTAGACATTAGTTATAAAACTTACAGTCTATACCTGTCCCTTGAATCTCTAAGGACATTGAAAAAAGAAAAGGAAGACTATTAGTTTGTTCAATGAGGCTGTTGTGGACTGTTCCAGACAGAAAAGTACACGTTTTGCTGTTCAATGAACAAAAACTCTGTCCGAAAGTGCTGTGTGAGGTAGTTTCGGACACTTCATAACACGATTTTCTGCACCTACTCTTGAGTCAGAACAGATTCGTGAAAAGTTTCAAAAGCAGCTGTCATTGAAAAAACGCTAAAGCCCACGCTATATATATAACTGGAATCTACGAGTCACTTATCACACTAATTGCACTATCAGTGCTTAACATAACTCTTCCAAAGCAATATTATTTGAATTCAATTTAGTTTATTATTTAATTGTACAACATGTTTAATACAATCTGACAAATAATATGTTTTTCATTTTCATGTTTAACAACTGGCACACGGCTCTAATTTACTGTTGCAACTTGATCTGACAGTTTTTTCATCTGTGTTGTCCAGTTTTGTTCTCGTTTTATCCGCATTGAAAATAGCGTGTGTATCTCTGAAAAGAAGCCAGCTGTGAGTAAAGCGATTCTTATTACAAGGTATTAAAATTTCATGTTTTTGGACTGACAGACCTTGTTTAAGAACCACCCTAACTTATAATGCCTTCTTCTTCTTAGAAGAAGAAATTGCTGTGTTGTGTGCGATTTGTTGTTGTGATTGATATCAAAAACTAAATTAATACAGACATAGCATATTAAATACCACAGGGGGCCTAGAACTGAACCTTGTGGTACGTTCGATTGTAAAAGGCTGGATTCATTAAAGGACTCACTAGTCTTATCTTTTTGTTCTCTGGATTTCAATTACGAATAGAACCATTTGGGCACTGTTGCCTTTAAGCCAGCATTATATTATATATTGTAATTTACCATCAGTTTGTCAAGATCGTCCATGTCAAAATTTTTAGTTTTGTCAACGAAAAGAGCTCTCAACGCTTTATTGCAACATGGTTACAAACTCAATTGATATTCCTACTTTAAAACCGAACTGTCTACTGCATGAAATGACAATGGAAGACTTAATGAGTTTTTTTTTTGAAGACTCCGGCGAAGGTTGATTATAACGAGATAGGGGTGTCTACGAGAGTTGTTCAAGAAATAAGGTTACTTTAGATTTCACGGGTTAGGTACATTCAATTTTTGAAGTTTTTTTTTTTTTTTTTCTATACTGGTACATACATATGTATGTCCCTTGACATAAGTTGTCATTATCTGCCATTTCCGATATTTAGTTTGTTTTTCACCCATATAAAGGTTAGCGCTGTTTTGCCGTTGAAAACCACATGTGTGAAAAATAAATTTATAAGTGGTACAAGCATAAATTTATAAGTGGTACAAGCACTTCACATAGCTCCAGTACGTCGAAAAAGGATGAAAACTTGATGCAGTGAGGAAAATTATTGGGAAAAATCGTCGAATCACTATCATAGAAGTACCTAAGGATATTGGCATATCGACTGGTTCACACTATGCATATTTTTTTTTAGATATTTTGGGCATGGTTTCAGCCCAAGTCTGGTCCAGTCTGGTCCGAAAATGCTTAATTTTGACCAGAAAAATCAGGTAAGAGCATTCCCCAGGAGCTGTTGATTGACGTGAATGACAACCATCGTTTCTTGTGCGTAACGTTTTGGCAAAAAAAACAATATTGAAATTAAGGAGATAAAGACCGCATTGCTGGAAGAATTCAAATCTATATCAGAAGTTCTTCGAGGATTAGAAAAACCGCTGCCACTGGTATAGGGGAAAGGAGGAAAATAGTTATTGATGAATAAATAAATATTTTTCGAGAAACATAAAGTCACCTTATTTTTTTAACAAACCTCGTATAGTTAGATGGATATATAATTTCTCCTACCCCTTTTAAATAGGGAACTAATTTCAGCACATTTAAGATGACAAGGAAAACAGTCGCTTAGAACTCTTAAATTAAATAGAAAAGCACAGTACATGAGCAATGTTTCTTCCATAAGTCCCTTGATATACCATCTCTTATACCAGGGTGGTTCGATAAGTACTTAGCCCCACCGCCAGATGGCGCCAGTATCGCAAGATCAACCTACTATCGTGTAGTACATTCTAGTAGACGGCTACTGTCGTTAGCCGGATCGGACTCGTAGTTTTGTTTTGACCGCGTGTGGAAGCAGGAGTGTCCGCGGATTTTAGAAAAATGGTGATTCGATTCTTGTTTTTGGAAGGGAAATCGGGCAGCGAGATCAAAGAGCGTTTGGATGCTGTGTACGGTGACTCTTCTCCATCGATGGCGACCATTAAAAATTGGTTTAACGAGTTTCAACGTGGTCGCACGTCGGTTTTTGACGAGCCACGTCCAGGTGCCCCGAAAACGGCTACCACGGGGGATAACGTGACAAAAATCCAGGCAAACCGCCGATTGAAGGTGCGCGATAGCTGAGACAGTAGGCATTTCAAAAGATCGTGTGGGTCATATCCTGCATGAAATTTTTTGCATGAGAAAGCTGATGGCGCGATGGGTGCCGCGTTTGCTCACTCCGGACAACAAGCGCGACCGTGAGACCACTTCAGAGCAGTGTTTGACGCTGTTTAAGCGCAATCCGAAGGAGTTTCTGCGTCGTTTCGTGACAGTCGACGAAACATGGATCCACTCCAAAGACCAAACAGTGGACTTCACCCGGCGAAGGTGCTCCGAAGAAGGCGAAGACTGTTCCATCGGCCGGAAAGGTGATGGGCACCGTTTTCTGGCATTCACAAGGTGTGATCCACATCGACTACCTGGAGAAGGTTAAAACGGTCACAGGGCTGTACTATGACAAATTATTGGGCCGATTCGACGCCGAATTGAAAAAAGACGGCCCCACTTGGCGAAGGAAAAAATGCTCTTCCATCATGATAACGCACCGGCGCACACCTCCGCCCTCGCCACGGCCGAATTGGTCGAATTGGACTGCGAACTGCTGCCCCATTCACCGTATTCTCCAGATTTGACCCCGTGCGACTTCTTTTTGTTACCAAACTTGAAAAAGTCACTCGCCGGGCAGAAATTTCAGTCGAATGAGGAAGTCATCTCCGCCACGGAGGCCTACTTTGCAGACCTCCAGAAAACGTATTTTTCAGACGGGTTAAAGAAGTTGGAGGATCGCTGGGTCAAGTGTATCGGACCACCCTCGTACATACAATCTTACTTTATATCATAGAAACAAAATAGTGCTATCGATTTCACGTGAAGAAAATGTACTGAAAATACAACTATTTGATTGGATATTAGAAGGTGCACCTTGCAGCATAATAAGAAGGTTATAGCCTGTCTTAAGTCTTGCTATATATGACCATTAAATTAATTTACAATGTTGCTTGGATTTATGATTCTCATATTATCAACCAGTAAACTGTTTGCTTCTAAACTTTTTTTTTATCATTTAGAAGCTTTTCAATGGATTTTTTTATCATTTAGAAGCTTTTCAAAAGTTCTACTAACGAGAAATTGGAATTTACATTGGTTAAAAAACGGCTATCAACAGTCAAATTAAGCTTCGTTGAAAAAAGTTTTGCCAAAAGTTTTTCGAAAAATATAAAAAAGTTCCTAAACAAGATCCCGTCTATCCATCTGTCTACCTATTAATATTAATTTGCAAAGTACCTACATGTAATTTGTCAACTATGCCTAATGAGCAAAAAGAAAATAATTGTATTCAGTTATACTAGAACCTGAAAACTGGATTATGTTTGAAACAGTTTTATGTGTTTTACTAATTTATTGACAACATCCAATAAGAGATTAACGATGATTTAAAGGCTATAATCCCGTTCACACTGTTTTAAATCTCTTTGTCCCCAAAAATACTTAAGTCAAGCTTCAATAAAACGTGAATATCCCAATTGAGACTTTGATATATAGCCAGGCAAAACCACCTACCACTTTTTTCACTAAGCAACAATACATTCTAAAAAAAAATAAATAAATAAACATCGACAAACAAGGCATCAGAGATAGATTACCATAATCTAAAACCGCCCAAGCTAATCTATCGATGCTGTTTCTCTTTTCTATCCCCCAATATGATTTTCATTCATATGCCTCTCACCTAATATGGGTCAAAAACACACAAAATCACCTACCGACCAGTTCTACTAATGAAACGCATCCATTTCAACTTTCGAATATACCATAACTACCTAAGTATCTGTCTGCTCGCAATACAACATCCCAAACACAAAAAAAAATTGAATAAAATCGTGATTAATGTCACTGGTTAGGTTATGTGGCTTGACTTTCCGGGTCCTGTACACCCCTGAGCTTTAGGAAAAATTTATTACTGGAAACGACAAATTTGAATTTTATTGGATTCTGTAAAAGATACATTTACCGGGTTATCTAAGCCCGTCATCACGGTTGTCACCTTACTGTTGCGCTTTACTGAGGTTTTTCGTTCGCTATACAATCACTGTCAGTAGGTGGGTAAAAAGGATTCGTTAACAGCATCTTGGAAAAGATAAATCTTGAAATGTTTTTAGATACTTTACGGGAATGTATGTTCAAACAAATAAAATGGGAATAAGGTTCCACCACCACCAAATTGGTAGCATTAATGGATGTAATGTGATTTCAATTCTGATTGACAGCCCCCTTTGGTATACTCAATCATGTAAACACAACACAACAGTGTATCTGATGGATATACCAAGTAGAAAATAACACTGAAATAAAAGAAAAGAACCAAGGAAAACAAAGCAAAAGAAACAACAAACATAAAGTATCCCATGTGCGGGATTTATGTATCTAAAAGCAAAGTCGATTGTTAATTGAAATCGAGACGGCAACGATGGCGGGATTGGTGGCGTCGGCAATGGAGTAGCTGCGAGGGTTCACACTGTACCCCGTATCTCGACGGCGGTACGGCATAACATATCGTTTGCATAACAAAACAAAATCGAACGCACAATCATTCATAAGATAATTATCAGAAATTTTCATTGTCTCCGGCTGTAGATATATGATCGATTGCTTCTTGTCTGAAGGATTATTGTGACTATGAGCGAATTGACAGATGAATACAAAGTGTCTGCATGCCTAAGGGCCTGTGATATCTTATGTCTTCAATCAAGACATTCTTAATTAAGATTTAAAGTTTAAGATACTTTGAGCCATTTAAATGCTATCACATGGAAAAAAGACTAATCAAAGCCAAAGGAGAAACTTCATCGCACAATTTTAGGACAAGGATCATTACTACGACCAGCGAAGAACACTTTTAGCCTCGTCCTTTCGTACGTACCAACTGTATCCGCGTTTTTTACAAGCAGGTCTCTAATTAAAAATTAAATGTTTAACCAGACATGAAAAAAAAATGGGAACAATTGTTGTTTCGCAGTGTCCTCTCGTCTCGTTGCCGCTTTTGTCAAGTACTTTATTTAATTATCCCCCTCTTGAGAAACTTGTCTCCCTTATTTTCTCACTCGCTTCTCGTTTTCTATGTCAAGTAGCCTTTTGCATAAGGATACAAGATGTCATCCCATGGTCCTGGGATTGTTGATGATCCTACCTATAGAAAGTATAGTCTGTAGGATGGCTACGGCCATTTAGAATCAAGGTTCGTTTGTATTTGAATAACGATGACGAAGCAGAACGAAAAATGTGTCTTCCTGTCAACTAGATTTTTTTTCTCATAACTATTTACTTATACTTGTATGTATATTGTATACCTAAATCAGAGGTCAATAGTGCAGTATCCTCGGATCCATCGTGGTTGTCACCATAGTGGTAGCCTCGTAGTCCAAAGGCTTGTATTTGTAATTTCTGGGTCAATTGGTTGAAATATTTTTTGTACCCTCTTTTCCGCTCGTCCTTTTGGGGTTTATCCCACACGAAAAAAGCGAGGAAAAAAACATATCGTGCTTAAAAGGAATTAAGGCAAAATTGGGGGAGCGTGCATTCGTGTTTGCCTTTAAATTTGTAGAAAGTTTATTGAGAGTTAACACAGAGTAGGAAGGGCGTAGAAAAAAATGAAGAAAAGTCCGTTCTAAATTGCTTTCTTATTGTATTTCCGTATTAAATGTTCTGCTTTAGTCCATTCTGCATCTTTTTGTTTTTATTATTCCTTCGGGGGAATGAGAAATATCCAAGCTGGTAAAGGTAATGCCTTTGTGTTAACTTTGTTTAATCGTTCGGTGTTCTTGAATATTAAAGTCGAAATCGGGCAAAAGTTGGGGTAAGTTGAAAAGTTCGTTGATTGGAAATACTTCAGAAACAATTGATAGAAGTTAAAGAGAAAAATTACTTTTATTATTTGCAATATTAGCAAGGAACATCACTAATACTCTAATACTAATACTAAGTAATAGTACTATTCTAGTTCCTTTACGTAGGTGATTTTTACCGTCCCATTTATGTCTACTTATAGAAAGTTGATTAAGGAGGTTTAAAGAAATTGTAAAATTTAACTGATTACGTCCTTAGCAAGGATAGAAAAGAAAATAATTTTATTTCATTTACATTGTTAAACTTAAAAATTGGTATTCATTGATTAATACATGTCAAGATCTTAAGTGGCAAACACCCTGGCGATCAGTGAAATCCAGAGCTTCAGCTACTAGTTAGTAAATTCTTCCGAAACTTTATAATAAATCTAGCAATAAAAGCTGGAGCACGGTTTGTGGTTGACTACCATTACCTCGATATAATATTATTACCAATACAACACACTTATGACGGGGAGGCTTGACGAAAGGTTGTCAACGAAGTTCTGAACTTCCAGGGCCGGTATTTTATAATAATAGTAATGAATAATACAGAGTTTTAATTCTGTATCTGGAATATGAGAATCGTCATCCCTATAAGCACTAGCCTAATACTTTGAAATTATTCATCTACTAGAAAAAAATGCCTACTTAAGATGAACCCTCTTAAGATTCCTCAAAATTTTAAGCGGTCGTCAGTAATCTAACATAACATACCTTTATATAAATAAAGACAATTACAAGTAATAAGAACTACAATAAATAAAGTCATCACAATGCATCTCATGTTTTGCATAGATCTCAAAATAGGATAGGAGCTCAAAAGATATAAACAATAATTGGGTCATAGCGATCAAATTTCAATAGCTATTGAACTTCATAGGCTGACAAGGGTGAAATTAATTTGTATGGTAGAATAAGAAAATTTAATGAAGATAAAGCACAAAAGTGTTTTATTTCCTTTAACCTACCGACTGCGTCAGTTAAATGAAATAAAACACGCTTTCATCGTTTCGAAATGATTAAAAGTGCAAAGTATGCAAAACATATGTAAGGTGCATTGCGATGACCCAATTTAATTGAACCTCATATGCTCATATAGCGGAAAGTTCGCTATCAGGGTGAATGACCAATGTAATTCGAGCGGGAAGATCCTCCTTACATCTGTTTCATTTAATTATTCAAGAACTTTGCCTTCATAGCTTTCGCAGTCACATGAGAGTATGACACCATGTACCAAAATATTTTTTTTCATTTACAGACATTGAGCCCAGAAAACGATTGGGCCTAAGTAACGGCAAGTATGTTGATTGAAGTGTACGACTATACGTTGCCGCTAGAGACCAGGTTGAGTCGAGAGGCTTTTCGATCAGAAATCAGGCGTATCTTAAATCTTTATATTAAACCAACCACAAGTCCTAGGTCTCAACGTTACGATCACAAATACCATTTTGTATCAAATCCTCAATTAATCAGATTACTATTCAATAACAATTTAAGACCGAGGTTTGAAAATAGATTATGAAAAGAAAATTCAAAATGAAAGTCTAAATTATTAAGTCGAAAGGTTTTAAGAAAAGTAGATTTCTGATCACCACAAAGTGATTGCGTCTTATTGCCCAGATCTCCATAACGCAAATAGGTTCTTCAGCAGGACAGGAGGTATATGGAGTGTATGCAAAAAGAACTGGAAATTTCGACATTATAAGATCTATTTAGGCTACAAAATGGATCAGAGAATAAGCCCTAAATGTAACTATAAAAAGAGAAAGATGTTCAAGAAAATTTTAGAATAGTAAAATATTATCTTTAGTAAGTAGTAAAAGCGGGTATTAAAAGCGTTTCTACGATAAAGTCGTTAAAAATTTTGAAGATGAAAACGTAAAAAAGGTGAACGGAATAAATCGATGAAGATCCGAGTCAAACGCAAATAAAACTTGCAGATTCAGTGGGAGTAACTTATCATGCAGTTTCTGTATGATTAAAATCCATGGGAATTATCCGGAAGCAAGGTAAGTGGGTTCCTCATAAATTGAAATCGAGAGATGTGTAAAGACGATTTTTCACTTGCTAGCAGCCGATTCAAAGACAAAAAAAAGGGTTTTCCACATTGGATTGTGATGAGAAATGGATTTTCTACGATAACGATCTCTACATCAACACCAAAGCAAAATTTGAGTTCGAAAGTTTTGCTGAATAGCTGGTTGGACCAAAAGGGTGTTCTGTACTATGAGCTGCTACAACCTGGAGAATTCATTATAGGCGTTCGGTATAAGCCACAAATAATTTGAGCCGAAATGTGAGCAAAAACATGATGTTCTATGCCACCGGTCGTTTTTTTCGGACTTTGTCCCTTCTGATTACTGGTTATTCCGTAAGATGTAACTAGGGCAATTTGAGAGGTCACCGTTTATTTTCATTCGCAGAAATCGAAAATTAGCTCGAAAATTGTACCGCCTCTTAACGAAACATTTTTTCGAGATGAAATTAGAAAATGCCCTGAAAGGGGAAAGGAAAAAGTAGTAATCAGCGATGAACATTAAACAATACTTCAACTAATCTGTCCATTCATTTTGTTTGGATATACCTAATAATTAATTTGTACCAAAATATGTTATAAATGTTTAGAGGAAGGGCGGCCATAAGCACACTGTAACTAGTATGAATTTTAATATAACATTTACGGAGAGGAATAAGCAGACAAAATCAATTTGGTGGCGTCAATGGGCCTACGTATGTACATGTGCCGAAACGAGAATGGCCAGACAGTTAGTATCAATGGCAAACGGTAGTGGGCTGTGGGATCGATTATATCTGTATGGCATGTGGTTCCAGTAAGACGACGAAATTAGAGTTATTGCAAAAAAGGTTTCAAAACGCGTTATTTCCCGAAGAAGCGATTTAGAATTGCCGCCAAAATCATGCGATTTAATGCCCTTAGACCTTTTACTCTGGTCGCTGCACCAATAGCACCAAGCTTATAACATTTGACCAACTGAAGTACATCATTAAAGCCATTGGTAACATTTATTTCGATTTGTGCAACAGGGTTACCTACACAAAATTGGGCCTCTAAAATTGAACTCTGTAAATGAAGCCGAGTAGGCAATATTGAAATATTTATCTTTATTGTTTATCATTATTGACAAAAATATATCTATTGGAGATACAATGAGTGTCCTAAGAATATTGTCTAGACTTTATTAGTCTTAAGTTGTTAAGTAATAAAACTGTTCCAGGGAAAATCCCTTCATCTTTTTCCTGTAATAAAACTTATGCTTCAAAAAGGACAATAAGGAATTGGGAATTTTTCATAAAACATCTGTAGTCCACTCCTTGTATTTTTAGTATATTTAGGCAATAGTTTTAAGATTTTTTCTTCAGTCTCTTGCAGATCTTTTTTACGACTACTTCGTGATCACCTTTCCGAGTGTTGTCATTATTAAAATAAAGTAATTGTTTAATTTAACAGATACAAACTTTGGTGTCAGTAATATTTTTATGCCCTAATTTCAATAGGTTATGGGCCCAGGTTATTCTGTGCTTTAGTAAAGTTTTTTGATTGTGTTTTGTTTGATAAGTGTTATCATTGTGTTATTTCTTTTGTTGTGTGAATCTCGCGGCTATAAACATTGGAGATGGCCAAATCCAAAAGAAATATAAAAGCCTTCGACGGTGATAGATATAGTGTGTGGAAATTAAGGATTCGCTCATTATTAATTGAACAAAATGTAATCAAAGTTATCGACGATGAACCTCCCGTAGATTTCAATAAAAAGTGGAATAAAGCAGAACGTATTGCAAAAAGAGTGATTATTGAATACTTAAGTGATTCATTTCTTAGTTTTGCTAATTCAACAAATACGGCAAAAGAAATTTTCCAAAAACTGGACGCAATCTACGAAAGAAAAAGCTTGTTAGAACTTAAATTACAAGGTGACATATCATTAATGGACCATTTTAGAAAATTTGATGATCTAGTGACGGAATTATTAGATTTAAAAGAATTTGCAAAAGTGTCCCATTTGCTATTAACACTCCCATCATCTTATGACGGCGTTATAACCGCTATAGAGACATTATCTGAGGATAACTTAACTTTAGCATTTGTAAAAACGAGACTCTTAGACCACGAAACAAAAATTAAAGCCGATAGTCGTGATACAAGTGCGAAAGTATTAAATGTTGAACGAGACCAAGGACTAAGGAAGAATGGCTTCAATAACCGAAAGTATTTTAAAATTAGTCATCAAAAGGAGCATAAGGGCAAACCTTTCAAACCTTATAAAGTTAATCCATCCAAGGGAAAATGTTATCATTGTGGAAGAAGAGGCCATGCGAAAAATGATTGTTACTATTATAAAAGGAGTATTCAACATAAAAACAATGAATACAAAAATGATGCCAAAACTGCTCAAATCGCTCAATCATCGAAAGAAAATATTTCTAGTTTTGCGTTCATGACTGGCGAGTATGCATCACAAGATAATAGTTACATTCAATTTATCTTGGATTCGGGAGCATCGGACCATATTGTCAACAGAGGAGATTTGGCTGAAGGATTCATCGATCTACCAACGCCAATGAAAGTGTTGGTTGCAAAAAAGGGCGAGTACATCACCATAACCAAGAAGGGGTAAATCAACGTCATCAGCAACTTAGGCGTTCAAGGAATCTTGGAGAATGTATTCTACTGTCCAGACATCCCATACAATCTACTATCGGTCAAAAGAATGCAGGAAGCTGGTATGGTAACTATTTTCGACCACAAAGGTGTCGAAGTAAGAAATAATAATAAGATCATCATGACAAGTGAGTTTTTGAACAACTTGATTGGTATTAAACTTATGATCAATAAATATACTCAGATAAATATCGCTAAAAATTAAAATTATGAGTTGTGGCATCAGCGGTTAGGCCATATAGGAAAAGCTAAATTTTTAGAGTTAAAGAATAAAAAGATGATAGAAGATATAGGGCAAATCGAAAATGTTTCACCCAATGAAAATCTATGTGAGTCGTGTATTAATGGAAAATTAGCGCGTTTGTCATTCAATAGATTCAAAGATAGAAGTCACATAAAACGACCATTATTTATAGTCCACACAGATGTTTGCGGTCCTATCACTCCCTCTACAGTTAATGATAAAAATTATTTTGTTCTTTTTGTTGATCAATACACCCATTATTGTATTACATATTTGATAGCATATAAATCCGAGGTTTTTACAGTTTTTCAAGATTTTGTAGCAAAATGTGAAGCACATTTCAATTTAAAATTAGTAAATCTTTATTGTGATAATGGTAGAGAATATTTATCAAATGAGATGAAGAACTATTGTGTTAAGAAAGGCATTACTTATCATTTAACAATTCCATATACCCCTCAATTAAATGGTGTTTCAGAGCGGATTATTAGAACAATTACCGAAAAAGCTCGTGCTATGATTTCGGGAGCTGGGTTAGATAAGAATTTTTGGGGTGAAGCTGTTTTAACAAGTACCTATTTGATTAACATAACGCCAACTAGAGCCCTGAAACAGTTCAAAACACCATATGAAATGTGGCATAATAAGAGGCCACAGTTAAAATATCTTAGAGTATTTGGTTCTACAGTTTACATAAATAATAAGTACACGGATATTTCAAAAATACTTAAAGACTAAGCCGGTCGGAAATAGGTCAATAGCATAAATCCCTTCATTTGCCTACTACCGACCAGTGGTCGGAAATATGGTCAAGTGCATTTTTCCGTTGTTGCATTTCCGACCATAACATTTTCATGTTTTTTTTTAATAAAGTGAAGTAATGATTAATCATCATCGTATATTATTAAAGTTTAAGATGCATGCAAAACTATTTTAAAAATAGTGAAAATCGATACTCCAAATTTAAGGATTTTCAGACGATTTTTTACAGTGAACTGAGTTTTCGTCATTAATCCATTATTATAATTTCAACATATGAAAGTTAGCTAATCGCTACTTCAAATATTTGAGCATAAAAACTTGCAAAATATGTTTTGATAAGCCTTAAAGTAATTGTATGTTCCAAAAAAGAATTATTAACAAAAATAAAAAGTGGTCGGAATTAGGAAGGTGGTCGGATATCGGCCAACTTACGTTAAAATTAGAAAATCAAAATTTGATGAAAAATCTCTGAAAGGTGTATTAGTCGGATATGAACCAAATGGGTATAAAGTTTGGAATGTAGAAGCTGGAAAATTTATAGTAGCTAGAGATGTCGTTATTGATGAGACTAGTTTTTTAAACATCAAGACCAACAGCTAAGACTGAAGGGGTTAATTTTGAAAACACCCAAAACAAAACTGATGCTTCTGACATATTGTTAAAATCAGTAGATAACTCTAGTAAATGTGATGATCATAAATCAGATGCAATAAAATCCAGTAATGAAAATGTCGAATTGAATAATAAATCTACAGTTGAAGTAGATATGGAAATAGATCCTCAGTCTCAAAACTCTCAAAATTGTCACGGTAATGATAATAATAATGCAGAAAGTTTGTCATTTGAGCCTAGAAGAAGTGAAAGAATTAGAAACCGTCCTGCTATTTCATATAATGAGGATGACATGTTCAGTAATTATTTATTAAGTGTTAAATCTTCTATTAATGATATTCCAACTTCATATGAAGAAATTAAAAATAGAAATGATAGGGCTAAATGGGAATCAGCTTTAGCAGATGAAATAAATTCTCTAACGATAAACAAAACATGGTCTTTAGTATCTAAGCCTTCAAATAAAAATATTGTAGATTGCAAATGGGTATTTGCAATTAAAAATGACGAATGTGGGAACCCTTTGAAATATAAGGCTCGACTTGTAGCTAGGGGATTTAGCCAAGGATACTTAATAGATTACAACGAAACATTCGCGCCAGTAGCTAGAATTTCCAGTTTTAGGTTTATAGTAGTTTTTTCGAATCAATATAATTTACTTATCCATCATATGGACGTGAAAACTGCCTTTTTAAATGGAACCTTAAAGGAGGAAATTTATATGAGAGTCCCTGATGGTGTTCAAAATAATAATAACCAAGTTTGTAAATTACATAAAGCTATATACGGATTAAAACAAGCTGCAAGATGCTGGTTCGAAACGTTTGAAAAATCTCTAATTGAAGAAGGTTTTAAGAATTCAGGCGCTGATCGGTGTATATAAAGGGTCCGCCATCTAACGTTTTTTTTTTTTCAAGTAGTGCTTATTTTGTGAATGGTAACACTTAGCTCATGTCTGATTTGACAGATAATTAGTTTTATCCTTCCGCTGAACGAATATGGTTGTGTATACGCTTGAACAACGCTGGGAAATATTGCGAAATTACTTTGAAAATCATGGTAATGTTGCAGAATGTGTGCGAAAATTGCGTACATCTTTTCAGATGAAGCTCATTTTGATCTTGGCGGGTATGTAAACAAGCAAAATTGTCGCATTTGGGGCACAGAAAACCCGCACGCATACATTGAAAAGCCGGTGCACTCAAAACGAGCCACTGTTTGGTGCGGATTTTGGTCCAGAGTCATAATTGGGCCATTTTTCTTCGAAAATGAGCAAGGAGTGGCCGTTACAGTCAATGGCGATCGTTATCGGGCCATGTTGAACGAATTTTTGTTCACAAAAATTGAAGAGGAGGATATTGGCAACATTTGGTTTCAACAGGACGGCGCTACGTGCCACAGCGTGCTACAGCCGAAGCTACACTCGATGTTTTGCGCCCTGTTTTTGAAGATCGCATTATCAGCCGCAGAGCTGATGTCGTTTGGCCCCCTCGGAGCTGCGATTTGACACCGTTGGACTATTATTTGTGGGGTGCCGTCAAAGATAAGTGTTACGCCGACAAGCCAGAGACAATTGACGCTTTAAAGGACAATATTCGTGAAGCCATTGGTGAAATACAGCTGCACACAATCGATAATGTGCTTAAAAATTAACCGATCGTGTAGGATACTGCATGGCCAGCCGAGGCAGCCATTTGAATGAAATTATTTTCCATTATTAACCGGAAGGATTGTACTTTCAAATAAAAAAAGAAATTTGAGAAAATATTCAGTAGTTTTTTTTATAGCATTTTCAAAAAAAAAAAAGTTATTTGGCGGACTCTATATATATTAGATAAAGGACATGTGGCGAAAAATATATATTTAGTACTCTATGTAGATGATCTTGTAATTGCGACTGAAAATTTAGATAGTTACAATGAAAAATTTTAAGAAATACTTAATGACGAAATTTAGTATGACTGATTTGAAAGATATTAAACTCTTTTTAGGAATTAGAATCCAAAGAAATGGCGGCATATTAACTTTAGATCAGAGTCAATACATACGAACAATTTTAAGTACATTTAAAATGTTAGATTGTAAACCCGTAAATACTCCGCTTGAAAGCAAACTAAATTTTGAAACTTTGAATTCTGATGAAAAATATGATGCCCCTTGTAGAAATGTTGTGGGTTGCTTAATGTACGTTATGTTATGTACTAGACCTGACTTAAGTGCAGCTGTAAATATTTTAAGCCGTTATTTAAATAAAAATAATATTGAAATATGGAAAAATTTAAAAAGAATACTCCGGTATCCAAAGGGATCAATTGATTTAAAACTAAAATATGTTAGATGCGAATTTAATGATGTTTTAAGTGGCTATGTGGACTCTGACTGGGGTGGCTCTGATACAAATAATAGAAAAAGTACAACTGGTTATTTGTTTAAATTGTTTGAAAGCTGTACAATTACTTGGAATACAAAAAGACAAGCCTCTGTAGCAGCTTCATCTACTGAAGCAGAGTATATGGCTCTTTTTGAAGGTGTTAGAGAGGCAATATGGTTACGATCTTTAGCTAATAGTTTTAATATAAAAATTTCAAAACCAAGAACAATATACGAAGATAATAACGGATGTATCAGCATTGCCAATAACCCAACTAGTCATAAGAGATCGAAACACATCGACATTAAATAGTTATCATTTTTCTCGCGAACAAATTGAAAATAACATAATCAAATTAAAATATATTTCAACAGGTGACCAGTTAGCTGATATGTTCACAAAACCTCTACCAGCAGTAAAGTTCCTGGAATTTAGAAAAGGAACCGGTCTGGAGTAGTATTTAAGTTGTTTTATTATGTAACTAAATAGTAAGTAAGATGGTCTGATTAGGTTTTATTTGAGTTTCCCTAATCCTTAGCAACAAATGTTGGACCATGTGTATATTTCCCAAAAGAACACGAGGAAGGTGAATCACAAAATTAATTTATAATTTTATTCTGTAATAGTTATTAATATTATAAGTAGATATTATCCAATAGATTAATTTTTGAGCAGGCGTATTGAAATATTTATCTTTATTGTTTATCATTATTGACAAAAATATATCTATTGGAGATACAATGAGTGGCCTAGGAATATTGTCTAGACTTTATTAGTCTTAAGTTGTTAAGTAACTGTTAAGTTGTTAATAAAACTGTCCCAGGGAAAATCCCTTCATCTTTTTCCTGTAATAAAACTTATGCTTCAAAAAGGACAATAAGGATATTGGGCATTTTTCATAAAACATCTGTAGCCCACTCCTTGTATTTTTAGTATATTTAGGCAATAGTTTTAAGATTTTTTCTTCAGTCTCTTGTAGATCTTTGTTACGACTACTTCGTGATCACCTTTCCGAGTGTTGTCATTATTAAAATAAAGTAATTGTTTAATTTAACAGATACAAACTTGGTGTCAGTAATATTTTTATGCCCTAATTTCAATAGGCAATTTGAAAGATATCACTTTAAAAGCCGAATAGTATTGAATATTCTTTAATCAGCAACAAAAAATTCTGTTTTACCTCATACACAACTCTTTTATTCAATTTTAAAGTTAGCACATTCTTAAAGAAAAATCCCTCTGTAGTCACGAAAAAAGGCAACTGATTTACAACCGAAAGCATACTCAGCCAGATTCACACCTTCGATATAGTTCTGTTTATTGCATGGAATTATGGAATTAGAATAACTTTTCTGTCCGGAAATCTCTTTCATTTTGACGCAATACTAATTGGACGTCCTTATACATTGAAGAACTAAAAGGAACACTTTGCAGGCACAATACAAAATAACGAAGCAGACTCTTAATGATGGTGAAACACTTTGCTGGATAAAGAGTCATTATACCCTTAGAGGTTCGACGTAAATAAATATAAGTTATTCTATATCGTCCACTCAGACCTAGACACAGACAAATCCAAATCTCCAGATTCCCCTATCCGCATGAAACGTTCACTAAAAATAAAGTCAACCGCAGCCTGGCTACACCCAAAACAAAAACATAACAAAAAAGAAAACAAAACGATCGCAATCAACAAGACAAATGTTTTCGCTGACTCTTTGACAAGTGGCGGGCACGGCAAGAAAGCACTTTAAAATCTGTTTTAAATGAAATGACATGATTTCCAGAACGACACGAGCTCGAGGAGTCCTCTTAGTTCGCCGTTGTTGAAAACTAGATTAAAGAAAAAGGTACAATGCACCGTACAGCTTAATGAGCACAAAAGGTTTATAACCATCAATACATAGAAACACTTCAATATCAACGAACGTGCTTCTTCGCAGTTGCTAAGGTACTAAATTCATCTACCATACCTTTTATTAGAGTTTTAATCCGACCTTATATCAAAATATCTATTCAATCTCCCCTTTCCATCCGTAAGTAGAAGCCTAATTTACTGTGAATAGGCTCAAGGTCCTAAAATATCAGGATTTATCGCGGCACGCGGACCCATCGCACATATCATCGAGGGAATTCGTGGATGTCAGAGTAAGCACCAGCTCTAACGACATCATCATCATCTAAATTTAGATGAGGCAACCTCCTCGATCCCGAGGGGAAGTCAAATCTATTAATGTTCTTTACCAAAACATCGACCGGCGCTTGAGTTGCTCAAGATGAATTGCAATTTCCTCGACAGGTTTCATAATTAAGACCAATTATGGAAAGCGCCACATATAAGAATGGAACAGTTGGGACGGAGGCGACTCACCTTGTTTAATTTATTTTTTCTGTTTTCTCCTCTTTGTGTTTTTGTTTTCCCTTCTGTTTGTTTGTTTTTTTTTTCTTTCTGGGAACAAAATCCCAAGTGCTGGGAAATACGAACGCTCGTCTATCTTCGTATTTACCGCTCTCTCGAGGTGCTGCCCGCTCTTAGAGTGTCTCTGTATAATCCCTTACAATCTTGACTTGGAAGCTTTACGTCCGCATCCAGGTTATCCACTTGTGATTTATAAAGAAACTATATCACTTTTCTCTTAGATACCTTTTTTATTTATTTTTTTCCTTATTTACACTTAGACTGACACACTCATGTCATTTAAATCACTTCACAATACCAATCCCGCACTACACAAGGGATGTAAACGATTCACGCATAAAATAACTAAACAAAACCAAGGCACAAAAATCAAAAGAAAATAAAACAAACCCCACGCAGAACACTTCACCTTTGGCTGTTCACCTATGACAGGAAACACCACAGGTCTTTCTTGACCGCAAAGGAATCCGTCAAACAGGAGTTGATAACGCCAGCACATGCAATAGCACTGTTATTCTCCGGTGGTTGGTGTCAAAAGCACACACACTACACGAACGTACTGTTTACCTCAGGACACTGTAACAATCAACAGCCCTTAACCGACAGAACTGAGCCGACAATCGGATAACGAATGAAACAACCCACCCTCTCTATCGCATTACGGGGCAAAATCCGCCTGTGTAACTATTCTGGTTTCGGGAAATTCCTCAACAATGTTGTATCTCAATTCGATTTGTTTTGATTGGTTCTCACTAGTGAACGCAGAGTACAATACAACTAACACGTTAATCCCTAAAATAATTTATATTTTCTCCGTCGAGACTGCATAAGGACTCGTCGTACTTCGCGAGAATGATAGTTGGTCACAGATTATGGTGATTACGATTTTTTTTTACTATTGGAATATAGAAACGAGAAGATACACCCCAATCGGATCACGGTCGTTTAACAACTGAACTCGATGGAACATCAGGTGCCTGTGCAGTGCTCTTCATATCCCATCGCATGAGAGATGAGACTCTGGCAGTGGATAGACCGTAAATATCGTATACGAACGGGAGAGACTGAAAGAGACTGAAAGTTCTCTCGGCGACGAAGGAAAACATTTGTTGTGTTACGATACTTTAGAAAAGTATTTCGAGATATTTATATCATGAGAGAGGAGTATCTTAGATACAGAATACGAGTCAACAACAAATGTTCAAGGAAATTCCCTGAAATAATCGGTGATAGCTCTAAATTTCATAACATCTGTTATCAGCGTTTGGCTTTCGTTTTTTGTTGCATGAGGAAAATGTATCACAAGTCATGAAAGTGTTGGGTGAAAATAATTTGAAATTATCATGAAAGCGAGCAACATTTTTGTATCCAAGAGATTATATCAAAGAATGAGTGCAACAGTGGTGTTGGTACGCACGAAGCATCACCGGCAATTGGCATTCGAGTGTGATACGATGCATCAACTTTCGCACATTGCATCCAATCGGAAATCTATTTTCTGAATCTGTTGGGTATGTTTAAGTGAAGGAGAATATGGATTGCTTTGAAGGTTTAATATTAATAAAACTTGCGAAAAACAAATGCAGGATACGGTTAATGAAGACGTTAATAGGAACAACCAAAAAGATTTTGAAAATAACGAGGTTGTTCAAAAAATAAGGTGACTTGATTTTTCTTGATTTATATTTATGTATTCATCCATATCTATTTTGCCCCCTGCAAAATAGTCCCTCTCAGATATAATACACTTGCTCAAGCACTTTTTCCAATCCTCCAAGCACTTTTGATATGCGCTTTTTGGAATAACCTTGACTATTACTGCCTCAGTAGTAGAAATCTTCGTCCTTTCATAGGAAGAGAAAAAAATCACAAGGGGCCAAGTCCAGTGAATACGGTGGCTGAGGGATGATTACTATACTGTTGTAACTGGTACATTACCGTGATGAATTTTTTTCCCACAAATCCGAACGCGTTTTTCGTAAACGCAAACAGGGCATAACTTCAACTTAATATTCCTCATTGACCATGCAACTTTCTGGTAAGAAGTCGTGATGAACCATGACATTATAATCGAAAAAAACAGCAAAATATTAACACGAAAATGGCGTGCTTTTTTCGATCTTGGCTTTTTTGTCGCTTCCATTGAGATGGTTAGGATTTGTTTTTGACGTCATAACCATATACTCATGTTTCACTACCAATGATGATCCTACTCAGCAAATTAGTTCGTCATCCACTTCATTCAACCGCTCCTGACCGATGCTCATGCGACTGTTTTCGGGAAAATTAGCAATTTCGGAACAAACTTCGCTGAAGCGTTTCGTGCTCAAAATATCTGAAAAAAAATAAAATGTTGGCGGAAGCCAACCGATATGCCAATATCTAAAGCAACTTCTCTGATAATGATTTGACAATTCTAAATAACAACAACGTTTTATTTTTTTCTGAATTTGGCCGGTGATACCTAGAAGAAACAATCATGGACATCGAAAAAAGTCAAAGCATTATCGTTACCATAGTAGATCACTTTTGGAACTCGGTTTCTGGGATCGCATTCGGTTTCTAATCATCATCAAGAACGAAAAAACCTTATAAGGTAATATTTGGCCCGTATCTAGGCTTTTAAGTGCGTTTATTTTTGGCCAGATTTTGCGAGATGCTCATTAGAACGATAGTTAATTGCTTCATTGTAAATCAATATTTTCGGATGGAAACGGCGTTATATTCTAACTAGTACTCCTTATTGATCGCTTGATCCTGCAGCAATAGCAATTGATGGATACAATTTTAGATCTCGGGATGATGTCCCAGAGGCTTTTGGGGTGTCTTTTTGTCGTCAAAGTCAAAAAAAATTGTTAGTGGCGACGGAACTCGTTATATGCAGGTGATCCTAGCTGTATAAAGGCGAGCGTTATCCTTATGACATAGAACACCTCTTAAAGTAACCAGACCTGGCCGTTTTTGTTTTATTGCCGACTTTAAACTGGAAAGCTGTTAACAGAGGGCTCAAAATGGATTGTTCCCTTAGCATCCCACCATAACCCCTTGAGTTGATGAAGTCCATCTCTGGGATTTTGTGCTCATGGATCTTTTGGACTAAACCATTGATGACGACATTTAATGTTATTGAAAAGGGCCCATTTCTCATCTCTAGTGACGATCGGGTTCAAAAACGGTTCTTGATTGTGCCGCGACATATTTTCCTGCAATGGAGCTACGGTTGGACTCCTTTGTTTTGTTTTTTTTTGTTGATGGTTTTTCCTATCAATTGGAGCACTCAGGTACCAATACTGATACGAAGAATGAGGCGAAGCTTCAGTGATGTAGGGCTAATGTCTTTGACACACATCATGCCCACCCGGGACAAATATGTACGTCACTTATAGCGAGTAGAGATATTCGCAACAATATGACCTTGCTCGGTACTAGTGCATAGCAACATGATGCATTTATTCTAGGCCAGACTTTATACAAAACACAGCCACTTCGCCGCAACCTTGCTTTCATGAGTATTGGAATCCTATTCTGAATGCAAGTTCATGACATTTCGGAGTATGTGTACATATCTATCATTGTCTGAAGATAGAAAATTGTGCATGCTACTTTACCGGTATCTAGATACCTAATATCAGTGATTTCCGATAGAGAGACAATCTCTCATGCAAGAAGGAAATTCGATTTTAAGAGAAACAACTTGTCGTGCTCCACCTTACATCCATTTCCATCTCAACCCTACATCAGTAACGACGATGTGCTGGCTAACAGAACATGTGTAATCTCATTCATGTTCCACAGCTTGGGCCTACACACACGGGAGTAATTTTATCAGGAGTAAAACTGGTGTAATGCTCTGCTCTAAGCTTACACGGAATGAATTAATCCAACTGAAAAAAATGTATATCTGAACCTCGTTTCATTGTGTTAGTGTTTTCTCGTCTTTCTGACATTTCATTTGACAGAGATATTTTGCAAAAGACGTCTCCTCTCCATTTGGTTTATACAGTGTTCACTGCTTGAAGGGCTAATTACGATTGAGACGCAACACGAGACAAAAAACGTGCTGACTCGAAAAGTAAAGAGTTGTGTATGTATTAGTTTTGCGCTCTCTTCAACCACTCGATACGCGGTTGAAGATTTTACTCCGTTTCATACTTCACACTTCAGCTCCCTCTCCCATAAACTCAATTTTCAGCCGGTTGGATTACTCCCGTGTATGCAGGCCCCTTAGCCTCACTCGTGCCACATCGGTCGCATCAATTCGTGTAATTGCCAGTTACGCATTGCTTATTATCTCGTCAGCAGCACTCACCATTAGAGCTGCCTAAATGAGGGCGGTCCGGTTAGCAGCTTCTTATTCTTTTCCCATCCTGTCAATAATTATTTTGTTTTTTAAAGTCGAACATGTGATAAGATTGTAATTCAATAGATAGATTGTTCATAATTTCTTCCTCCGCCCAAGCCACTCTTTCTCTCTCTCCCTGTGTTGCTGTTCCTTCCTTTATTTTCTCGATTTTGTGTTTTGGGTTTACGGTCAGTGGCCTTTTGTTATCGAAACGAGTGCCTGACCCCGGATTTTATTTATGACTTTGGTGACCCGAATTAATTATAAAATGAAGTTAAAGTCGGCTGACTGGCTAGCAGGGTGTATAGAATTATAGGACGGCTATGAGTTTACGTTGCTTATCGTACGGAGGGTCAGTGAGTGGTAATTCAAATTAAAATGCAATAGAGATTTAAGAGGAAGTTGAAGTTAAATGTCCGAGTACACAAGCATGGACATGGAGTGGTGGGAGATTCTGTCGGTGGGCCGTTTGAACATGAAGCGAGACTAATGGATTGTATGGGAGAGGGTTACTGAAGGAGATATAGCAAGTAGGCCGGTAGTCGGCTGGAATGTATGGCCAGGAAAAGCTATAAAATGGTTCGGTTGACGAAAGGATTTTATTTTTCGCATGATCCATTAACAAAATCTTGTCATTAGGAAAAAATGGAACAGGGTTTGAAGCTAGAGAAGGATTAGATAAAGCCTCTGCGGCCAGAGGAAAATTCATAGGAATATTCAGAGTTAAGGAGAAATAATACGTGCATAAGGCTTATTGCTTCACTATGAAACTTTGCACAAGTTCATTCGTTGATACATACATACATATGTATGTATATGTACATACGTACTAGTAGACAGATATCTAGGGATAAGAGTTATGGCCTGTGGGCCATCCTTTGCAACAGTTTAGATTTGAATATGTGCGTATACATTCCGAGAAAAATAACGAGAAATGTAGAAAATAGTACTACAAGAAAAGAATGTTACGCAGGTTTGTAATATGCTATTTGAGCCGAAAGAACCCCGGTCCTGCAAATGTTCGCTCAGTGGTTGTCAAAAACCCTAAAATGTAATTGTTTTAATATAACTATCGCTATCGCTATTGTGTTACCATAAAACTGTTCTAAAGCTCGTTACATATGTAGGTTCAATCTGAAATAAAAGGCAACTAGAGCAATTTCTGCAAGGAGTAATGTACGAAAATCAAAGACCGTGTGCGAAAAATGGTGGGCAAGGTAAACCAGGATTGACAGCGTGCTGTGTGTGGCATGAATGGAAGGATATCCTACAACATGAATTACAGACGGTTAATCCTCAACTATACCATAATTACTCAAGATTTTAAAAAAAGATGGTCAAAATGAAAGCTGTTACCTTTCGTTAAAATGGGTTGTGTTCAAAAAGTGAGTGGAATTTTGTAATTTCGTGGACTGTACTAAACTATTTTTTGTTTCTTGTTTTTTTTTTGCTGATGAACGTGCTCGAAGTAGTGTCCGTACATTGCTAGCCATACCGGTTGATGAGTTTGCTGTAAGTTATGAAATAATTTACAATTATTTCAATATGATGGGTGATTACTTGCTCGTTTGCAAACTTGATATTATAAAATTAGTACAACGTCAGCCAAGATTCGAGCGATGTCAAATATTGTTTTTGTTGAAGTTTTGGTAATCTTGTGCAGGCTGGGGAGAAGAAAAAAATGCGAACATCTTGAACGCCCGAGCATATCAATGTGAATGAATTATGAATCTTAATCAGAGACGCCGTTCTTGATTTTTGCATGGTTAATTAGCTGGCACTGTGATTTGTTTTCATAGGTTTTAATAATAAGGAAAAAAAGCACAACATCTGGCCACACTCAATTGTTTGTTCTAAAAATGTGTCCAAAAACAACATTGTGAGAAAGTATTCAAAATGCCCACAAAAAATAAGTAGAACTTATTTTAGGCTTAATGCAATACTATTCCAAAGACCGAGCTTCATGAGGCTATCGATGATTGGGGAAGTTTTGATATACCATGATTGATGGCGAAAGAAAGAATAACATTGATAAGCCTTGTCGTGCCAGCAGTCTGTTAGGAATATACACATAGAATAGGTCAGTTCAATGCAGGTTCATACAATTGTTCGAAGCGCATCACGTAAACAAAAAATATTTCGTTGATATTGTTCCTATAGTCGCTTTTTCATTTGATACCATCCACTTGATATGTCCGTTTTTGTCCATTTTTTAATCTGGTAGCATTTGCCTTTTACCTTAAATATGTATGTGGTCCTTGACAAGTTTCATCTGGCTTTATTGAAAGTAAGTCGTTAAAAACATGTCATTTAAAATGTTCTCAATCATTAGTTATAACATTGCCAATCCCTCTGGCAGCATACGAATTGCACGCCGGAAAAGCTGAATGTCTTTTGACTTCTTCGAAATATCAGCAGTGCTGATCAGGTCATGCGTCATTGTTCGAACAGGAGGTAACCAAAATGGCGGTGTTTGGAAAATTCGCTCCATGGTTTAGAACACCACCTTTCAGGGTTTGCAAGTAAATTCTTACAGCCTGAGCAACATGTGCCAGCGCTATTATGTTATTATGTAAAAAAAATCACTTTGCCGTGTCTCCGCTCATACAGCGCCCGTTTTTCCTTTAATGCTCCACCCAATGGAAACAATTGCAATCGAGAGCGACCTCTCATGATGATTTGCTTCGGCTTGAGTAGCTCACAATAAGCTACACCCCGCTGATTTCACCAAATGCAGAGCTAAACCTTCGCACCATGAATATTTGACCTTGTCGAAGATACTGCCGAGTTTATCCCATGATCCATGACGCCATCCATCGCCAGTCACTATACAACGTAAAAAAAAAATTGAAACAGAAGTTCACACGCCAAGACCCCGTTCCTGCCAATGAATCAGTCCTAATGCATTTAAACGTTTCAAAATTGCAGTGTCATCTACTTTAATGATTTTACAAGTTAAGCTAGTGTCTAGCTTAAGTCTTTATGAAGTAATACCTCAAATTCTTTGTTTTCAAACTTTTTCGGTGCTCCAAAGCATTCCTTATTTTCAACAACAAAATCATTATTTTTGAAGCGTCGAAACATCTCATCTCCGGCAGAGCATGCATACTTTAAGTCTTAACAATAATTCTTTGTGCTTCAACTGTACATTTTTTTAATAATATTTGCAATCAAACTCCTTTAATGGCACGAAATTCGACGTATTTTTAAGTATGAGGAAAAAAGATGCTTTCGCATTAATACATACAATACATATGTATGTACATATGTATACGTGTTGTGTTAAAAAAATAAGGTGACTTTTTGAATTTTGCGAGCTGAGTACAATCGATTTTCGATTTTGTTTTCTTGTGTTGATTATCTATTTTGGATCTTTAGTTTGTTTTGGTGTGCCAACCGTCCAGAGCCAGGACCGAAAAAAGTACACCAAGTTCGGTCAAATGTACAAAGTTTTGCCAACTATTTTCCTCCATTACCATAGGGTGGCAATCATAAGTTCTTGTCGGAAGACCGTACGGTCAGTAATGAATATAACATTAAAGTTATGCGCCAGTTGCGTGAAACAATACGAAAAAAACGTCAGGTTTTGTTGGAAAACAGCGGAAAATGTACATATGTTATAGTAGCACATTTAGTAAAAACCGCGATTTTTCACATGGTTCAGTCCAGCATTCTAAATAGATCTACTTTATCCTAGAGTCACCTAAAGCTATTTATTATATTTTTCTTATTACCTTTTTCATGTTCGCGCTATGCCAGCCCCGATATAATAATACGAGTACATACATACATACATATGTATGTACATATATTCCCAGAAATCTGATCCAGAAGTTTCATCTTTTTAAAATATAGATAAGACACAACAGAAGTGATTGCTTGGAATTATTTAACTTATGTACATATCATTTATACAACGCGTATACTTATGTTTTTGGCCGCTATACCTTTCACAGACAATATCTTTTAACCCCACCCCGAAATCTCATTCCATTCACCTTTCAGTACATCAAAGCGTGCTTTTCCTTTAACTACATTCCGCGCCATAGACAATCGTCCGCTTAACCTCCCCTGAACAGCAATAAAGAAGTTAAGCCGCTTGTCTATTGCTCAAGTTCCCCCACCCACAAAAAAAAATATCATCTTTCAACGCTTCTCCCGATAACCCATCACGAGCTTAACTGTACTGAGTAATAGTCCAAAATAAATTCTCAAGTAGCAACCCAATACCTCAGTTCAACTGAGACAAAGTGTTATTGCTTCCCTTTAGCGTCCAAAGAAACGATGGAGTGCCAGAAGGTTACCGTCCAACAACAACATGAATGCCAAGCAACCCTATGAAAAAAAAAATGAAGAAAACGTTACAATCCTCGCGCTCATATAATGTTAATTATTTACGGTGTTAATCAGAAGTTAAAACTCCGCTATCGTCTACTCATTTAGCTTCGTTTTCGACTGGCAAATGGGCAAACTCAGCGTCAGTTACCTAACCGTACCGCACAATAACTCAATGGAGACGGGAGACGCCGGGCAATAGATGGAACGCGCCCGCACTTTAGGGTCGTTTTCGATTTCATAGACCAAGGATGGGGCGGAGGGAGAAAAGTTGTAAAAATTATTTAATGGATGTGCGCATTTGTCATGAAACTGAACTCTTCGGGTGTGTAGTTGATCTACCATCTGTCGGGCTGTCTATTCGATTGTAGGACTCTGTTTTTGACGGTTGTTTGTCTGCCCGGTGAGTTGTATTTATGTTTTCAATTTCATGGGATTTCAAGTGGAAAAATGTGAAAAACGGAATCGGAAGAGCTGTCGAATTTATAAATACCCACTGTGCTGTAGCGAGGTAAATTATTAAGATGGACTTGGTTGGGGGATGATTTAACCGTCAGAGAAGGCCAGGAAAGATTTGTACACTGTTGATGTACGTAATATGAATTTGTTTCGAACATTGCTTTACTTTTTTATTAAAATATATGTATGTATGTCTAAGAACGGAAACTTTTGGTACACCAGCACATTGTCTATTTTTAAAAGTTTTGATAAAATCTATCCATATAAAATAAATAACAAATATTTATACATAAGGAGACCTAACGCATGTAACGTACATGAGTCCATTTGAATCTCTTCCCATGTTTCCCAAGATAGCAGAGAAAGAAAATATTGCACACCAGGGAACTACATACATCCTTATCGGCGCCTAACCAGTCCGGACAATCTAGCATTGTTCATTAAATTCATTATTTCTCATCTTTTTTTTTTAAAACCGTAAATCATTTTTTATATTTGTGTTTATACTGAAATATCATTAGAAACCGTAAACGGACAATTTCCCCGAAAATGATTGCAAAGATACTCGAATCATACAGAAAAGGAATCTCATTTCAATTCAATTGCAGAAGATACCCCCTGCCAGTTAGTGGCACAACCGTATATTAAAACCCATTCTTCTTTCACTGTACCGCTGATCCTTTTACTGGATCGAATTTCATAAAGAAAGTCGTTAATGTAAACATATGACGGATGCATGCAGTATACCATTGAAGGGATTTCTAGTCAAGAACTTCCCCTGCCGCCAATGACTTGTTGACTTGTATCGACTCCGTTTGCATTTCTTTTTCATAGATACTCGTTACAGCGGTGGAAATAAGATATTCTTACGTATTTACATGCACCATAGACCATTTTTTTCATTCACATGGATACCACGACTTTAAGCAGGATGCTGCTGCATTAATAGACTGCAGCAATGGAAAATAATTATCACTAGTAACTTGAAGCCAAAAAAGAGACCATAGCATCCCCCGTATCATAGCAATCTAAAGACGTGTCGTTTGCACTCTGTCAGGAGTGCATCGACGACTTATTAAACATAGTCGTTCATACATACATATGTATACCATAACGAGTAATTCAACAAGCACACATGGTGGCTTGGTGACAGGATTGTCAGAGGGTCGTTATTTTTTCGGTCTGCTGTAATTGTCATCCCCTCGTTGGGTTAACACAAAGTTTTATACAGTTGTTTTCCACGATGATACGGTGTCTGGTGGTTGCTTATAGCCTTCAAAAAAATCAAGGATGGAAGAATTGACAAGGATATTCCATTTAAAGGAACTGATTCTCTGTGTTACTTGCTTTGTTGTGCCGTACCGTAGAGGACCATTGAATGCACTTGAGCAAGATACAGTGCACACATGATGTGACGGTTGTTTGTCAAATGCGTGCAGTTGATAAACGGAGCTGGGACGTTTAATGGCGATTTAAAGACAATTAGGAGTATTTAGAGACAGCTGATTTGAAGGTGAATTATGTGAGATTTAAATTGAGCGGAGATCTATGTATCTATGCTGCAACCGGCTGTTCTAAGTAATCGGAGATATCTAGTTAGAAAGAAGGAAATCTCATTATCCTAGAGAACAAGATGTTTCCTAATATTAGACTCGTACATGGGGTGACTGTAGGCCGTGATTTAAGAACATGCGAGGGTAAGTTGAAAACGATTTTGATTTTATTTTTCTACAAAATCTTCTTTACTCTCAACACATTTGGTCCAGTGGTTTACCAACACCAGTATATCTTCTCAGAAAAAAGAGCCTGGAAGGTTGTGAAAATATTCATACCAGGCCCTCTCAACTTTTTCATGCGAAAGGCTTTCCAGAACAAATTTCTTCAAGTTTGGAAACAGTTAAATTATTTGGATCAGATTGTTAACAAATTGTTTGAAGATAACCGAATACAGCTGTTAAGGAAAAGAATACTTAGTCAAGCAGATGTGGGATGATGTGGTGTTGTATGGCTTCAACTGGTTGTGGAAACTTTGAATTCGTAGAAAATACCACGGACCAAAAAAAATTTAAAACGTAGTCTACGAAGCTCTTTTATATTTTCAACACGGCAATGATCCAAACTAAATTTCTTAGTAAGTTTGGAAATGGTAGCTTCATAATGCCCTAAAGCAGCTTAATACCCCGCTACAATCGAGGCATAATCTTAAACAGCGTTTCAAAAAAAAATACATGATCTAAGCCGCAGGAGCTGAGTTTACAAGTTGGTGTAGCTTTTACTAATAAAATAAAGAGAATCGATACCCCGGCTGTCACAGGCTTTGTGTATATCCAATTTTATGTGTTGAAATGAATCATTTCTTTATATTTTGCTGGGCGAATTATTAAGTGAAGTGAATTCCTTTATCAGACAAGAAAATCAATTTTATTTTTTGTATTCGGGTTGTAGGTATTTTTTATGAAAAAACATACCTTTTAAAAGATAAAATGAAAAGAATAAGTATTACAAATTTCTTTCAGTAGGTCCCAATGCAAGCTCGGCAATGTTTAAAACATGTCGAGTTTTGTGCCAGGAAAAGAGTATTTACCGGGAATTTCGTTGCATTATTTTATTAAAAAAAAAAATCTTCAGCTGAAGCACATAAAATCCAAGTTGATACTTTCGGTGAACATACTCGATCGGAAACGACAAGGAAATTGGTTTAAACGCTTCAATCATAATAATTTTGAAGAATAAGAGCGCTCTGACTAATATCAGGCGTTAGCAAAACCAGCAAAACCATTAAAAGTAGATGAAAAGTTAATACTCGTACTTTACGACAATCTAAATCATAAAAGATCGTAGTATAAGCAAGGCCAGGCATTAACATCGTCGGCAAAAGCAAATATTGATGGTTCGAAAAATTTGCTCTGCTTTATAAGCTTTTCGAACCGAACGAATCAATCAACGGAGACCGACCGCAATTCATGTGTCTGTGCCGAGCATTGAAAGAAAAACTTTATACGGACACAGGGACGACAAGGTGATTTTGCTACTTGACAACACATCTCGCTCAGACCGCTAAAAACTCCGAAATGGGATGTTCTATCCCACTCACGTATTCCCCAGACATCGCGCCTTCACACTACCATTTGCTCGAAACGATAATGCATGGACTGGCTGAGAAGCACTTCCGATTTTTTTAAGAAGCAAACAAGTAAGATCGTGCCAAATACGGGCAGTTTTTTCAACACGGAATTCATGTACTGCCATAAAGATGGACGACAATCATAGCTAGGAATGGACTATACTTTGAGTGACAGGCTTCTTTCGACCAAACAAAAGCATTCATTTTCACAAAACAAAAAAAAAATAGCGAGAATTAGCGTTTATCCATTCATTTATTCATTTGTTAAATATTGTCATAGTATTTTCACCGGTTTTTGACTCTGACATATGTAAGTATACACGACAACCAAATAAAAACGGAAGACTTGGAAGTCGTAAGTTTGAAGCTTGAAATATCCACCTTTATCCAAACGGCGTGGGGTAATTACAATTTATCAATCGGACATAAATCTGGAAGGAAGTATTTTATTTTAACTTATATATGTATTATATGTACATACATGCCAGCACAAGCCGAAGTCGAGTTTCCTTATTTATTATTGATTGTAAAGTTCTTCATTATCGAGTAATTAAGATCCCTGTGAGTCTAAGGTTTTCTTGTTTTTAATGACGACCCGATTTTTTTATCGTTTTTTGACAGCAAAGTAAAAAGTCCACGAAGAGCAGAAAACAAGTAATAAAATATAAAAGCGTTTAGAAGCTTCTAAAAGAGTAATGTAAATCAGTTAGAAAAAAAATCGTCAATTAGAGCTCAACAAGTCAGAGATAATAATGTTATTTTTAAAGAGTACCAAGAAAGTCATTCTTTAGAACAGAAAAGTGGAAGCGATGACTGATAAATAGCAAAAGATTATCTTCTCAGATGGGTCCAATTCAATTTGGAATTGACCGATGGCAAAGCTTCAGATCTGGCGAACGATAGAAAAATAAATGTGTTGCAGCTCAACTGAAGAGGTCAGGGATGTCATTATTTAGAGGACTTTAACTGCCGGTGGAGTGGAATCTCTCTAGCCTAAATGATGTAGGAAACGGAGTGGTTTCTGCTATAGAAACAGCGAGCTAATATTATATAGATATCCTATTTCAAAAGGATTAAGCATTTTCCCATCGTGCCATATGGTGTTTTTCATTGATATTTTTCAAAGTCCAAAATTACAAAGAAGTGCTGGGAATAAATTTATTCAAAGAATTTTTTTTTTGTTTTCCGAAAGTAGGTGAAATTCTTGAAAACACACTATGAGAATCCTAAGCGCGTAGTAGTGTGAGATTTCTAAAAAACACCTCCCTTACCTAGCATTATTCCGTTCTAGTATATGTATGCTTTTGGTAGACATTCCAACGAAGTTTCCTGTCATTTCCGCTACGGTGAGGTTTTGTCTTTGAAGACGGCGCAATACATTTTGTTCGCCGAGTAATTGGGAAACAGTGCTTTTTATGTAATCTTCAAATCGACATTTGTTTCCTTGTGAAATTGATTGTTTAATTGTTCACAGTAGCGGTACTCACATCTCGGTGGATATTGCCGTTTCTAATATACCACATTACATTGACGACAGCTCATAGTACCTTATTTTAAAAGGTCTGTATGACATTAGAATTACTTTTCTTGGTACAACTCCCGAGTTGTAAACCATAGGTCTAAACTGGTTTTAGCACTTGTTTGTATAGAAGCAGCTTGTTTTCAATGCTGAATATTTCTCTAATAACCAGTAAGTACATTTTTTGCATTTCCATTCAAACTCATTACGTTCTTTCTTTACATGAGCTATCCATTTTAATTTCGCGTCGAGGTCATCCCGAGATATGTATTTAGCCTCATTCGCGGACGAAATTCTTGCTTAGTTAAAAAAAACAGGAAGCCTATCCGCTTTTCTGTATATAAGCGGTATTCGCCGAGACTTTGTCCAGCCATTTACACGTTCAACGGCACGAATTTTGCATTTGCGGTGTATAGAGAGTATAAAGTATTGTAAATACAGAAGTGGGTCGAGTACACTACCCTAAGGAACGCCAACCAAAATCACTTTATAGTCGGAATACCCACTTCCGTATTTAAGACGAGATAGTCTATTCGCAAGATATGTATGCATTAAAAATATCGGATAGTTTCTCTGGTAAGATTTGTCTCTGTTTACACACCAAGCCTTCGTGCCACACTCTGTCAAAGGCTTAAGAGACGTCAAGCAATATACTCGAACATATTAGGTTGTGTTCGAGTGCTTTTTCTATTACATCAGTTATTCGATGTACTTAGTCAATAGTAGAATGCTTGCTTCTGACACCATACATATGATCTAATAAGACAAGCTTGTCTTCAATAATTGGTTTAAAAGATGGTTGGAAGATGGATTTTAATATTTTAAATTTATTTTCGTTCGGTTAAGTTTACTTAGCTAATAACATTACTCGTGTGTTGGGCATAGGCGAATTTCTTTTCCAATATAGCTCTTCAATAATAACATATGTTTTCCATTATGTTATTGTCATCAATAGCGATACAAATAGATACACATGTCATCCGCATAAATTGAAGAATGGCATCAAGAAAAGGGTGGGAAATCGGCAGAGCATGTATTATTGAGAATCGGAGCCAAGACTGAACATGGTGGTGCATCCGCAGAAATGATCAGATACTCAAATGGAGTCCCAGTATCAACTACTTTAAAACTTCTGCCCATTAGAAAATATTGGACGGTTTCTGCCACATATAAAACCAAAATGAAAAAGTTGTGCCATACAGTGTCGAAAGCTTCCTACAAGAGGACACAAATTTTTTATTTTTGTACAATATTTCAAACAACTAAAGTACCCTAATAAAACCAACAAACAAAAGGGTTGAAATTATTATTTAAGATTCACTTCCTTATTTCCCGGAATAACATATTAAAGCGTTGGTTCTCGTACTTAAGCCGCTTAATGCCTGAATTAAAACAAAATATTTCCACCTTTCCAATACCACAAAGCGTGGTCAAAGTAAAAGATTTCAAGATTTTCCTTTCTGATTGTTGAATTCAATTTCCTTTGTCAACATTTTTGAATTTTCCTACTCTTTAACTCTGTGTCATCAATATCATGCCCTCTTCCACCGGGATATCAGAAACCGTATTCAGATATGTATTATAGATTCCACTAAAAAGGTACAATAATATTTTACATGTGTGTACCCTAAGGGAAGGATGCGCGGCAACATGGTATTAAGAACCTGTATTTTGATCTTTTAAAAAATGTATATTGTTGCGATAAAATGCGATTTGATTCCTATTTTATTTGTTGAACGGAAGATCGTCCTTATAGCATTCATCATCATATGAATCAAACCTAATTCTCAACCAACGATGTGTATGCCGAACTTATGCATATACCTACTAAAAAGATAAACTTAAAGTTGATTTTTGAAGGTTTTTATTATTAAAATATTTGCCAATGGTGGCTAATTTAAGTGTCGAAAAACTTTTTATTCTTGTTTTGGTTTGCCGTTTTACCATGCATACATTTTTGAGTACAATGCATGCAAGTCTTGTTATATCTTGTTGCAAATATTTATAATACAGAGCGCACTGAACGGCTCTTGCTGCACTGGAGTGTATTATTCAGGAAGACGGAAATTAACTTCATCGCGTTCGAATATAGCAATTGGATTCTGCATTCTATTATCATAAATTGTATTACAAGATCACAGACATGAAATATTTAACAGGCTCGACTTTCACACCACGAATACATAAGTCGAACACGTGATTTGTTGTTTTTTTTTTTTTTCTTTTCTTTCGGGGCTTCTATCCATTAGGGGCTAGGCATCATACATGCATCATAAGCTAGCAATGTTTATAAATTGTTTCAGTTTACGCTAGTCCGACTAAAATAAACTTTGTGATACAAAATTTTCTCGACACTGTCACGAAAATATCATAAATGGCATTACCCTTATCTTGGTTTCTTCTTCTTCTTAGATGGCATTACAGCTCACGGAGAGCCAGAGCCAAGGTTCTTTCATTCCCTTATGTTGTGTGTGATTTGTTTTTCACACAAGTGAAAGGGACCTACAGTTTAATGCCGATTCCGAACGGCGAGCGCCGAGAAGCTTTTTCAAGGCAAATGTACTACGGAGGGTTTTGCCTGTACTTCGCCGAGGAGAGAAGCCGCGTTATGAACATTCGATGACGTTCAGAGGCCGACACACTACCCACTGCGCCACGGCGCTCTTGTGATTTAACCCAATTAAAATTCCCCAGTAACGTGGCTCATTCCCAATTGAATAGTTATGTGATAAATTCAAAATCAAAATTCATACTCCGTGTGTGCATTTCCGATATAACACCTTAATGACGTGGAAACAAAAAAGTTACTGGGAACTACAACCAATGCGACAAATCCAGTGGAATCTATCGAATTCTATCTAAGACAACCACCCCCGGAGAGTAGTCACAAACCATTTGCACCCCGTTCAGGTTGTGTGACAAACACCAAAAGAGCGTAACTCTTCAACTTGCGAGAACACTATAAAAAAAAAAGAATATGAAAAATGGTTTGTTTAGGGAAAGGAAAACCGGGAGAACTGCTGGATTCACTGGACCGAATTTATTCTATGGTAATACCAGCTAAAATGCTACACATTCCCAATGAATTTTTTAACAATGTTTCAACAAGAGTCTTCTCATCGTATTTTTGGATGACTTAGCGTACAAAAACCCTCACAAAATTCTAAGAGCTCCTAGCTAATCCTATATTAACTAAATAAGAGTAAGAGTATGTGACTGAGGTGGAAGACTGCGTTCATAAGAGCGCCAATAAAAGTGGATCTGCTGCTTATAAGGGAAATAAAATTCGAGGGCTCCTCAACCCTGAATTGTTTATGCATTTGAAAACCAAAATACGCCTTACATATGCAGAGGTTTTATTTTTGGCTTACCTAAAGCGTCTTCCATTTGTAAACTCAAAACGTATAATCATCGAAAAAAAAATAATCGCACGTTGACCTGAGACTTCCTAACAACAGACACGTTAACACGTTTTTTTGTCAAGTAATTGGTAATTCTCTAACCAATAGATGTAATATCGCACCGTTTTCGTATTAATTGATACATCACTTTTCTTCCATTTACGTCATCACACTTCTACAAACATTACACAGCCATACCCATTGACTTTGACAACTAAAGTTATGGCTTCCGATATCGATCCAAAGGGCTCGCAAGCGCAAACAGCCCAACAACGTGTTGTTAACATCGAACCCCAATTCGTGCAGCTAGAACCGATAATAAATCCTTAAAACCTACAGTCGAAAACCCGTAACCGTGTTACTTGTCAAAGCCCTCTCGGTAATTAGTATGTAAAAAATATTGAACTCCAACACGCACTCCACAGTCGAGTGGAGTACCCGACTATTCCAAATGAAATTGTCCGAAAAAAGTATTAAAAAATTCATCACACGCGCCAAATCCACAATTGACACGCACCCACAGCACCGAAAACCGATTTAGCCAAATCACGACTTCCAAATACAAGCCTGTCCAATGTCTTCGTAACCATACGTAGAGGCAAAGATATGTATATTCGAGTACGGTTAAGCCTGAAATGACATTTTCATTTGACAAGGGAGCCAAGTCTTTTTTCGGGGTTTTTTAAAGGGAAAAATAAGCGACTTAACTGACGCAATTGGACGCTTGTAGCCTTCCCAAATCATGTCATAATTCATTTGACATTTCACGTGACATATCACGTAAGCAATTTATTAACAATTTCTTGTCATGTTCATCGAATTGAAAAAATAAGTATCTACGAATGACCCTCTGTGGCGTGACGGTGAGTCCATTCGAAAGGAATGCAAAGTGTCACGTTAACAAAATGCCGTTATCACAATACCCGTACAGGTTTTCTACCATTCCTTCTCTACGACTTCGCTATAGCCGGATCTGGGACCATCTGTACCTCAAGAAACCCTTACAGTGAAACCGACTTGTAGGCAAGTGTGTTCGCTTTCGTGTTCTTCATGACGTAATAAATTATCGAAGCTGTAGAATTTGAATACTCAACAGTCTGGGCCAGGGGGCTGGCACATGAATGGTTACCATTATACTGTGAGGTCCAGGTCCTGTGTATTATGTCAAACGAACACATGCCTCGAAGTGATTTGAATAAGTGAGTAGATTTTTATTTCTTCTGTAGTACTCGTAGTTCTTCGTTCCCATTGTTGTAGGATGCTGTTTAATGGTTCATTGTGGGTCATTTGGAGTCATTAGGTTGTTGTCCAGAGGTCGAATCGTAATATTTCACTCATGACCAGCTCGTGAGCTATCCGTGGTTTCCTTTCATCGCCGTCGCTGGTGGAGTGTCATTATTAATTAAATTCGAATTCGGGTAATTTGACAGATCATTCTTTCCATCTCATTCTTATATCGTATCTATCCGTGCTTATTTGCTTTGGGGGCTGCTTTGATATGGAAATTCGTTGAAATATTGTGAAATTATCTAAAGTTATGAGGTCGATTTGGGAATTCTATTCTTTCCGGTGATTGTGAACATCAATCAGTGAACTTGAAGAGAGAATGAGTGGATGGTATAGAGTTACAGTCAGTCGAGTGACAAATGACGGATGGCAGGTTGAGAAGTTTGTGAAAGTAGTATCAGCTTGTGCGGTTGGTGACGATCTCGAGTGCAACATGTTCATTTGAGATGAAGAGGTGGCTTTTGTCATTGGCTTGGCAAAGACGGGTTAAGTGTTGGTCATCCGAACGTGTGACTTTTGTGATTTATTTATTTCTTTGTTTTGTGTCATTTTTTGTTGTCGCTGATAGATGGCTTCTTATTAAATTTCAAAATGCCACGGGCAAGGTGTGCTTGACATTTGACAGATATGAATGTATTCGAGAAAACTCGCACTATCCTCAAGAACAAACGGTCCGGTTTTGGCAACTATCAGTAAAATTAAGTTTTAAAGCATTTCGACCGGTTATTGGAAATGTCGACTCAAGAGTTGTGTAAATAGTTGTCAATCATTCACGACGTGACATATATAGATGCCAAAGATATTTTTGAATTATTAAATTATTATAACAAATTAACAGAATGACAAAATTCATCTATAATTTGAATTGTTAAATTAGTTCATAAATTCAAGTTTTTGAGAAAAAATTACTTTGACAATTCACAAAATCTGATAACTTATCAAACTCCTTTTTTCAATTCACTTCGTGGAAAATTTTAAAGGCTGTTGGTGGGAGCAGGGTGGAAGACATCGACGCAAGAATTTCATAAATGAATTAAAAAATGAAATATTGTAAGCCGTATTCGCAGGGGTATATAGACATATCCCAGCTCTGGCTATAAGAATCCAAAATATGATACAGATTTCGATGTAATATTTGGGTCCAAAAGCCTCTTGAACGTAAAGCAAAATAAAGGAATCTAATGAGCGAAGTTGTGGTATCTGTTAACCCACGATATTGGGTTGAATCATTTGAAATGTTCAACTTTGAAGTAAAGACTTTAAAAGCTAAAATATTGTACTTTTTGATCGATTTTTACTTAATCAAAATAGAAAATGTACTAACCATAGCATATTGGCTTATATGAGTTTGGTTCATAGTAACTTAGGGCCCATTATTTCTTCTTTATAGAAGGCTTCATTTTTGACTATTTTAATCTTAATTCCGTATGCAAAATAAAAGCCCAAGCTAACAGTGAGCACTCAAGGGCTTTAGTTAATTTCAAATGTTATCAAAAATAAGAAATTACTTTAAAATTTTATATTACGAACACCATACAAAATGTTCAAGATAGAATATGGAGACTCTATAATATCGAGTAGAATTGCGATTTGTTGGTGCAGGGCGTTTAAAGTGGGCCATGAAGTTGCTGGAAATTTACCTCATCCGAGAGCAACAACAGTTGCTGACGAAAACATAAACTTTGCAGGAAAAATGGTGCTCGAACATCGTCACAATACTTTGCAGGGCTTTTACAGGTCTATCCATTTGTGACGAATCAGTTTGACATATTTTAGTTAGTGTCTTGTGCATGAAAGCAATTGATGCACGGCTTGATCCAAAAGAGCTGTCATTTTCTTCAAATGGATTATCGCGAAAGAATTGCGGTAGATTGTTAGAACGTTTGCATCATTATATGTGACGGAACATGAGGTGCTAACAGGTTAACAAGCACCGTAAAAAAAAACCAAGTTAAGGTCGCTCAAAGGTTAAAGTTTTACTAATTTTCTTGATATTTGTTATTTCGGATTGGAACGTAAGGGATATTGTTATGATATTTTATTTATTTGCGGAATTTTATAGAATGAACTTAACTGCCTTGTGTAAGTGTTTGTCAATTTCGTCGTTTGTCAAATTTCGGCTTGTTCTTGAGATCTTGAGAAGAGTGACCAGTCTACCTTTTGATAGACAAAGATTTCGTTGTGTACTTGTGTTATCGTGACCCTAATGGTCGAAAGTTCTCAGAAAGGATGGAGTTTCCGTCGCGTACAGCTTGGTCGTATTTCGGTCACCAGTTGAACAGTGGTGTTCGTAGTAACATTTCCCCATGTCATATGTTTGGCAGTAAGGTTCTCTCCCTAGGATATAATTTGTTTCCGAATATAATTCATGCACTTGTCTCCAGCTCTGTAATAAACTGAAAAGGTTGAGGTGCCTCAGGTGCGCTATAGCACAATTCTCGCTATAACGCTATAGAGCAATTCTCGTATTATAACAGCAAGTCCCTTTTGAGGGGTGAGGTCGATCTCTTCTAGCCAGCGTTTGTATTCCAATGTTTGTTTCTGGTTAAGTTTAGTTTCGCTAATCAAGATCACATCGGGTCATTCGTTTAACAACATATTCGATTGGGTTGCTCTTCTCTCAATTCTGACCAGTGAATTTACATTTACGGCAAAGAACTTAAAGTTTGCCTCCTCCACTGTACGAGTATGGTTTATGGTGCGCAAGACAGATGATGTCCATTCGAATCGCTTTTTCGTTGAGTTGCTTTTGCACTAATCGAACTTACCAAAGAGGGACAGTAAGATTGCTTTCAGATTCATGACTATTACCTGGAGCTTTTCATGAAACTTTGGTATATTTTGAGCCTTGCTCTTGTTTGGTACTCATTCGGTGATACGATCGTTCTTACTTGTTTTAGTTTCTCTCTTCTTGTTGTAGCTGCTTCTGCTACTCTTATTGCTGCCTTCTAATTATCGTCTATTATAAGCCTATTTATTTCGGCCTCTTCTTTAGAGACTTTCTCACCTTCCCTTTTTGTTGTTGTACCAGCTCATAGAACTGGTAGTCTTTGCCGTCATATATTTTTCTATTGTCCGCAGAGTCATATGAGTCACTATTGTGCTCACTGTAGCGACCCTCATCGTCCCTCGTTGCTACCACTGCATCACTAACAGTTTTTATCGCTTTTAACTTAAGGGTCAGCTTCGGCATTTGACAGTGTCATAGGGAACTGCAAACCTTGCTGTTATCTTCGTCTGGTCAGTTTCTTGCCCAGACTATGGACCCGCAAATTGCGTCGCTATTTCTTGGCCGACGCGTCTTTGTGGGGAGTTGAACTGCAATATAATTCGTCTCAGTTCCATGCACAACCACTGGATTAAATCATTTATTGTTTACTGTCCGTTTAATTCACCACATCAACACTTTAGACACTTTGGGAACTTGTTCTCTTCTTAGCTCAACTTAACACTTTGAAAGTTATCTAGCGACTGATGGTTTTCCAGTCGAAATTTCCCCCAGTGCAGTGTCTCGGTGAATTAAGCAGTGAATAAAGAATTTTATTTAAGTGTGATGAGGTATTTGAGGCATCATCGGTACGGCAGTATTGTGGCAAAACAACTTCTGAATTTTGCACCAGATAATGCACAATTTCATAAATGCATCCTTGTGACCAACTTTTTGGCCTAAAATACTACCAATATTATCGAGAACCACCGTATTTTAGATGACGCACCTTGTGACTATTGTTGGAGTCTTCTACTATCTGTTGGAGCACTTAGGGGTAAATACTAGTCCATTGTACTACCAGACAGACACCATTCCTTATTGTATTTTGCCCGTTGTCTGGAGAAGAGTAAAGAGGAGCTTCACTGAGCTTTCTGCAATCATTTCTTCTTAAGGATAAGAAAAATGTTACGGACTACTTGCTACCGTTTAGTCATTTTACATCCTGGATATTTCGTGAGATCTTATTTCCTGGAATCCCTGGGATACCATACAAGCCTTAGTGAATTTAGTCTTCCGACCTTATTCAAAAAGGTCTTGAGCTCATGCACTAAATTGGAGTTGGTTAAAATATTGGACACAACTTGGCTGTCACGCATACGCAGATATACGCCATTAGGATTGCGTATTGAAAGACAGACGCATTTTTGCTAACGAAAAGTGCATTCGGACGTTTTCGCACTTAAAGGAAATCCCAGCGCTGGACCTCCGCCCGACCAATTGTAAAAATGCGTAGACAGCCCGTTCCAGGTTTAGTTTCTGGCCAGAGTCAGTCCCGATGCCATGGAAATTTCACTGTGAAATTATAGCGCAATAGGATGGCAGGTGCCATTACGTCGGAAGGCATATCCATAAGATAGTCGTAGAATATCTCTCGGGCAAGTACATTGTCACTCCAATGCGAATTGTCTCTTGAGGTAAGACATGGTTTTCAGTGCGCACCCTCTGATATATGTATATGTTAAGGGATGGAAGATTCATTATATCATCTAGAGTAGCGCCCGTTGCACTGGGAAAAGCCCCTGTACAGCTGAGACAAACCGGTCTTTGGAGTTTGGTGAACGAGGCCACAACGTGTTTGCGTGTTAGTCTGTTCCACCAGACAACCGATGAGATTATCGGTCTTACAATTGCCGTGTAGATCCAGAAGATATTTTTCAACAATATGCCCCATATATTACCAAACGCATCTTTGCATTGCCAAGAAGCTGACAGCGCTTTGGTAGTTTTTGACGCAACATGCTTTGATCCAAGATGACTCTCAGGTACTTAGTTTCCTTGGATATCGTGATTGTCTTTTAATACTAGCTGAGTGTTGCGAGTATTTTTCATCCTTCTGGTGAAGAGAAGGACATCAGTCTTAAGAGAATTAACCGACAGCCCATTACTCGTGTACAAGTCATCGATCATATTTATCGCCGACTGCGCTTTGAGCCAGACAGTTGCTAAACATGAGCCGACAGAGAAAACGGCAACATTATCCGCATATTCCTGGGCATAGATTTCAGAGGCATTGAGAGCATCGAACAGAGAGTCGACAACCATGCACCATAACAACGGAGACAAGACGACACCTTGCCGAGAGCCCCTGTTTACGCCAGACTTGACACATTGTTCGAAGCCTGCATCAGCCATCAATGTCCTGTGCACCAGCATTGCTTTGATCCACAAAATCAGTGGATCCGCCTAGCGACGGAATCTTATATTACCACTTCGTAGGACTTGAAAATCAGTCTTTGGGGTTCTGGATTAAGATAAATTTCGGCGGTTTTCTTTAATTTGCTTCCAACAACTGCCCAGGTATTTTACTCACCTTTGGTGGAAATCTTGGTGCCTGTAAGTGGACGAAGGTACTTCAAATGAATAATACAAAATTATACTTGTTGACATTATTTTGTATATGTCTGCAATTGATTAATAATAGTTCTTCTTATTATATCGTCTTTTTTGCAAAAAAAAAAAGAAACTTTCGATGGAATGACATCTACTGTGAATAAGCGTATCAAAGACCCTCAGCTTAAGTTGTCTGAAAAAAATCCATTCAAGTTTCAACACATGTATATAATTGGATCCATCTGCGAGTAACATCTAACCATCATCGTCTATATTGTGTTTACATCCAGTTGTAAAAAAATTCTCCATCACCTGAATGCAAAGAGCAGATTTAAACAACCCACCCTCTTTTACGCGTAATACGAACACTTCCGTTTACTTATGCGACACCACGCCAAAGAGCAAAGCAAACTCCATCGAGTACAATAACCAACAACCGATTTACAACATCAAGCGAATACCCCAAACGTTTCACTCGTCCTCCTCAAAGTCGCAATATCCCCAATCAAAATACTTTTTGCAAACAGAGAGGAGCATCGCTCGCAGCAAATAAAAAATATATTAAATCTGCATAACACGTTCGCAGTGAAAGATTTATTACACTCGAACGTTCGAATCTAGCCGCAGTGCTTCCTTTTTCTATAATACTCTCAGGGATTCAATTCCCTCATTTCGGAAACACTTCCGCCCGGCATCCTTTGAAAAAAAAAATTGTTACAAAAAAAAAAAAGAAAAAAATCATCAAAAACTCAATCACACATTCAAACTGACGAGGTGGAGGTTAAGGATCAGAAGGTCGCCCCACACAGTCGGATAATGGACCCGGGTTCACGTAAATATTGATTAACTCACACATACACATGATGGATGTATAATATTTCGGCTTGAAATTATTATTTGACTTTGGGGCAAATATTTGCGACGAACTTTTGTCATAAGCACCATAAATAAACTCTCTGAACTACGTTAGGGGTACTCAGAATATTAACTCAGCAAAATTGCTTCAGACTTTTGGTTAGTGCATAGTCAAACTTTTCTAAAAAAAAAAACTGACCCGATCTTAACTCTTCCATAACTCAGACGCTCAGAGTATCACTGCCCCAGGTTAAGTGCGCCACTATATCTCAAAGTAACAAAACTGATTTCCGCGCCTCGAGCGAATCTCCACATATTGACACGGCCACTTGCTCAAACAAGCCTGATGAGACCTCGGAATCCCTGGCCACTTCGCTCCTCTTGAATGACTGGGAATCTATTTAGACTCTCTGCCACGGACTATCACTCATATTGACTTTGATTAATTGTGGCTTTCAATTAACATGACAGGGGAATTTTTCTATACTGAATTGAATTCGAAAAAAAGAGTAGAAGGCAGAATAGAAACGTCTGTTTGACAGATATACAAATGTATGTTGGGGCTTCCATCAGCGCCGTTGCCGCCACGGGCATACATAAACCTAAAACTAAACGATTCGATTGCAAGCTTCACAAAGGGAATACCACACTGTCACATACTCGCAATAGATTCCCAGTACCTACTACACATAGTACTATAGATGCGATAAATCAAGTAAACCGATATGGCGGGGGTGGTGTTGAGCGCCCTGGAGGCATTATTAATATTTATCAAAATGGAACTGTTATGTGTTTGTCTTGTGCTAATTAAGCAAAGTTAATTAATAATGAAAGGTGACAGTGATGTCGTCGTTTTATTTTTTATAATTTCGACCACCCACTCGAATGGAAGATGATTGTCAGAGACTGGAGGCTGAACGTTTGACTGTGCTACAAAGAGTACATCGGAATAAATTGTTTCTCGCTCATTATCCAGTCTTAAGTGTTGGTAATGAGTTTTAATGATAATGTCAGAGAGATAACTAGGAGATTAGGGCGTATTTTCCGGCTATGTTTTCGATGGTGACTTCGGTTTTTATATGTTTGTTGGATGGGCAGAAATGACAGTTGACAGTTATTATGTGTGTTAACTTACGAGTCACTTAAAGGTTGTCAAGAAAACATAGGAACAATTCGCGACCAAAAATACAAACGAAACTAAGTCTCAAATCAGGCAAGTTTCTTTGATTTAGCGGTCACTTATCTTGTTAATGTACTCGTATAGTCAAACTACCTCAAGAAGTGAGAGATGAATAGTCCACTGATTATCCAATCGTGCGTAGAAAGAAAAAGAGACGAGCAATACAACGAAGTGAACCTCTATCAGATCCTATACAGAAATAATTCCGTGAACACTTTGTTAGTCATTGGTCATCCAAAAACGTCTATCTAAAACCGACACCTATAGAAGCTCGAAGCTATAATAACACAAAGCAAACCCCGTAGGTCTATAGAAACGAACTTTACACAGCTGTGGCATGAGTTGACACCCCTGCCAAACTCGTCAGGATCGCAACAGAGAATTCTCGCTTCTCCACTAAGGTCGGCAATGAGCCTTCGGCTAGTTGTTTAGTAGTGGTAGTCCTCGATTATTATTTAATTGTTTACAAAATTGTACTAAATTCTGCATTTAATTTAATGCAAATTAATTTAAGCAATTTTATGGAAATTTTGAATATTGCTTTTGGTCTGCGAAATGGAAGCCCCAGCACGACGTCAACCAATAAAAGCGTAGAAAACATAAATAAAATGGTAGAAGCCCTGGGTTTTCAAGACCGCAAGGCAAATCTTTTCGTCCCAAAAAGAAACAAAAAAAAAAGTGAAGGATCAATTCGAAACAGCTCGAGAAAATCAGTAGAAAATAAATATCAGATGTACAAGAGATAGTGCTGACCAGCTTGTCAGGGACATCAGAACGGACACCTCACATAGTAAGCTTATACGAGTATAAGGTTGTACCACATGAAATGCCCGATTTTTTTGTAAAAAATTAAAGTCAATATTTCTTTTTTATAAAATTTTATTAAGTCAAAATATGAACTATTGACATCTATAACCTTCTTCGACCGTGATTCAAGGTCCATTATTTTTTTTTTATAGAAGGCTTGATTTTTCGAAGGCTTCTATGACCTCTACTCGGTTTTGGAACACAAGTTGCCGACAAAATGACGCCAGACTGCGGAAATAGTGTACAACGAGATGATAACGCTCAGGGTCAAAACTCTCTGTAATATACTTGCCGTGAAAAGGTTCTCAGATTACGACCTTCAGAGTACAACTTATGTAGGTGATCGAGTGAAGCTTTGTTCCCTCATTGACCATAACTCCCGATCTGTATATTTATAAATATGAATATGATGCTGGATTTTATAAATATGAATATGATGGAGAATTTATTTCCAATATAAGCTAGTATTTCCTAGTACTATGAAAGATTATATGACCGGCCCGAATAGAAAAATTAAAAAAATGTGACTTTTCTCAAAAAAAAAAAATGTAAACTTCTGTCAGAACCTCTCGTACATTATTTGAGAAAGCTTTGCGCCTATGGTGTTAAGAACTTGGCTCCCCCATAAAGCAAGGCTAAACATTACTGCACCACTGCATAAAATAATAAGTTAATTTTCAAAATGCTAGTGGGTCTATCCGTATTTATCTATCATGTCCCTAAATGTTCCCTAATGTGACGAATTGGTTAGTGGTTAGTGAATTGGTTATCTTCCCCTGTAAAGGAGGCTAGTTAAGTTAAGGTGATTTGTAGTTCCTCTCATCATTATATGGTAACAGGTCGGAAAATTCGTCCATAATATTTTAAATAACACTTTGCCAATGCCTTTAACAACGTCATGTACCAACTTCTTTCATTTACGGCTAATGTTTAAGACTCAGCTTCTGAAATTTAAGACTCATCATTCCACAAAAGAAAAAAATATTTTTAAAAGCTCGCCTTCTTTTGCAAGCGTGGCAAGACCATATTTAAATGTCATCCTCTTAAAGGAAGAATCGTTGAAGAGCAACTTCAGTTTATGTTTATTCCTTATGAATACTCGTAAAACATATTTTATGTAGTCTTCTTCAGAATTGCATTGCACTCAACCTTTCGAGCGGAAAACGGAATTCAAAACACGCACTTAACGTCTTTCTATTTAATTTTTAACATTCTTCTGCAAAACCTATGCACCCGTCAGATCCGGAAACTCCACTGGCAAATGGTAACAATTCGTTCAACAAACACGGAGTATGCAAATTCGACCATTTGACTGCTTACTGGAGTAATGCGTTCGACAACGAATCCCGGACACAGAAACATTACCTAAAACAAAAACAACAACAAAAGACATGAGATGACTTGGGCAGTACGAAAATGTAAAGAAATTCTCATCAACTCAACCCCCTTATGTTGGCGAGAAGGAAGAAGCAAACGAGGACATCACCATCATCATCCCTTCAGGTTGACATTAAAGTAAGCATGAAATTAGGGCGGACAGGCAAGCAGGCAAGTAAACCGAGGCATTCCTAGTGACACACATTACTGCAGTTACACATCAGCCCGCTCGTGAAGAAATGGAAAGGAATTTTAACTTTGATCTTATCACAGGGGGGATTCTGATTACAGCACCCCTAGGTATAATTGAAACAAATGAAAACAGAAAAAGGCCGAGTCGGAAAGAGCAAACACGGCCTGAGCAGTCATCGATGTATATTCCATATGTACGGGTACGCACCACCCTCATGCCTCGTGCCTCATCCCTCGTCAAACGAAATACTCATAGTTAGCTTTTATGCGGACATAATAACATTTCGTCGTTGCTTTTGGAATGGCTATGTTCTGAGTGGGTCTTGGATGTCCAGGCTCCTGAGTTTTGTCCTCTTTTGATGAGGGGGGTTGATGGCGTTATTGGTGGGAGGAACGACATCGGCTTTAGAATTAATTTAACCCCGCATTAACCCGTATCGCGCCCGTCCTCATCAAACATTCATTTCAAAACATCTTTAATCCATTATCCTCTGATGAGTCTCAGCAATATGATAGGAGTTCCATTGCCCCCCTTCCGTCGTTTTTTCATCGTGTCACGGTTCAATCGGCGACAAATGATTTATTCGTTACTACCGCCCTGAGCTAATTGCTGCTGTATGTTATCTCATCGGTTGAAACAAGTTCGAGGCGACTGGAACACGAATGACATTTTATGAGGGCTCAACACGGCAGCTACCAACTAAGAGTGTCACAAATTTACGACTCGGAGGCTATTTGATCTGTCGATCGTTAAACAAACCAGTTGATTAGCAATTACAAAATTTTAATAGAGCCGTGGCTGGATGGGATTAGTCGTAACTGGTCGCTGGGACAGTCGTTTAGACTATCCTGACAGAGTATGACTTGAAATTGGCTTGTTAGTTTGTTTATAACCTGGAAGCTTAAAGCGGCATTGACTGCATTTGTGCAGTTGACTGTTGGTAGGAATTGATTGTGTTTGGATGATGGCCTGCGGCATGTATACACCACCGATGTCGATGTTAATTAAAGTTGTATTTCGATTCAAATGGTGACGAAGTCGAAGATGTACACTTGTCGAGTTTAATGAGAGATACACAATTTAGCAAGTGTATTTGACGAATGGAAATTGTTTTTTTGATAGAGTTTTTGGAGATTGCAGAGGAAATTGCGAAATTATCACAGAATGAAAACTCTGATTAAGACTGACGGGTGAATTTCTGAATTTCGATGCCTGTGCTAAATAAACTTTTTCGGATTTCGGAATGCATCCGAAGGGATTGCACGTGACAAGTGTTCTGACATCAGTATACATATTCTGTTGCCGACGCAGTTCGATCAATTCAGTTTTTTTTTTTTTTTTTTTGAAAACATTGTCAGTCACTCAATATCAATATCACATTCAATATCACATCAATAGCCTCAACTATTAACTTTTTTATGTTAAAAAATGCAAACAAATTTCTTGGAAATTTCAGAAAATTTAATCTGGCGAATAAAGGGTGAATGAAGTAACAATTTTTTCTCCTACGGTTTTCGGGCATTTAAAGTAGGTAACTGGCACCTGATTTGAAACGCTGGAAATTAAGAGTGTAGATTCATATAAGGCTTATTCAAGATATGGAGTAATCTGAAATAGATCATTACAAATGAGTCTACAATGTACGGGTACTTTCAAAAATTAACAAAGTTTTTACGGAATTTTTCAGCAAATATGCAAATTGTTTTGATAAAGTTTCTATCCTTTGATAGAAGAACGAAAGACGCTCTTAAAGTCATGTTTTGTGTCATATGAGCTTATGGACTATCATTTGGAGATGATGGCTCAAGCTTCTGAAAATGCGATAGTTAGTGGGGGATAAGTCTGGTAAGTGGGACGGATGAGGCATGGAGAAGTAGGGGACAATCTCTCTAAATTTTGAAATGCTGCGCCTAGTGGTTGCAGTCGAGACTTTGAACCTGGCAGCAAAGCTAAGAATGGACGTCAAAACATCCATATTGTTGCTTGTAAACCACTGTTTTACATATGCTGCTGTGTGAATGGCTGCTTTATCCTGCTGGAAAATCCAACGTTTATCATTAAACATTTCGTGGAAATTGATTGTCTGCGTTTCCAGGAACTCGATCTAATTCTCTGGGTTCTTTCGAAAATCTAGGACAACTAGATCTATTGGGCCATGAAATGAAATTGCAGCCCATACCATGACGGAAACGGAAACAACAGCATTGTGATTATATGGGAAGAACATCTCTGATTTTCTCAAATCCTGAAAGTAATACTGAAAGTTCTCAGGGCCATCCAAATTAATTTTTTTCTTGTCGGAAAAAATCACGGTTTCCTTTTTTCCAGCTTATGTGAGCCCGGCAAAATTCCAATCTATGACATTTATAGCTCTGAAGCAAACGTGTTTTTTTTTGTCTTCAGTTTTTGCCTAAAGATTTGTGGACACTCTTTGAACTCTCCGGACACTAGCTAAAGTTTCATCTTTCTCCTTTATTTTGCGAGCGGTCACGGCGGAATTTGAAGATGCACGTAAAATAGACCTGGGATCTCATTCTATTTTCGCTCTTACTGTACGTACTCTTCGGTTTTTGCTATGACTTTCTCGATCTTTTATAAAATTGTTGACTGTCCATGGATTTCGACCAATTTTTAGCAATCTCCCGGTTGGAATAATTTTCTGGCTTGAATGCAAGAATTTTGCCAATTTCTAAATTTGTTAGAGAATTATCTCGACTCATCTTTTCTAAAATGCATCTAAAACAAAAACAATTTTAATAAAATGTAATATATAATGTTATATAAAAATAATAAGTAGCAATAAAACGGAACATATTTTAACTAACTTTAAAGGACTTTGCGCTTTGAATGTTGAAAACCAACTGATAAGGGAAATCAAGTGTCGCTCATAAAATAGGTAAAAAAATATTTCTAAAATTTTTACAAACTTGTCACCAGGCAGCAGAGAGATAGTGAACATAAAAATTTTAACGTTCGTTATATACGAGTAAGAGAAAAAGTTTAATTAATTTATTAATTATTAATTATTAATAATTATTAATAATTAATTATTTAATTAATTATTTAATTTAATTATTTAATTAATTATTAAAAAAAAAATAAGGTGACTTTTTATTTTCAAAAAATGTTTATTTATTCATTAATATCTGTTTTGTCCCTTTTAAAGTAATCCCCCTCGATATAATATACTTGCGCCGGCACTGTCCGATCCACGAAGCACTTCTGACATTCGCCTTTTTTCTATAGGCTTGAGCTCTTACAGTGAAGCGGTCTTTATTTCCTCTTTCGCATAACTTCAACGTAATAATCCTTGCGACTTTCCAGCAGGAATTCATGATGAACCACGTCATTGTAATCCAAGAAAACAGTAAGCGAAACTTTCACCTTTGTCCAAACTTAGCGTTATTTTTCAATCTGCACTCTTCTGGTTGCTTCCAATGTGATGACTGTGCTTTAATTCGACGACATAACTACTCGTATATATCCATGTTTCATCACCAGTGATGAAACGGTTATTAACAATCAGCAAATCTGGATCGTTATCAACATCATTCAACAGCTCCTATGCGATGCTCATGTGAGGGTCTTTCGAGCAAAATTTAGCAATTTCGCATCAAACTTCGCTGACACACGTTGTTAAAACTATTTGAAAAAAAATTCATGCCATGTGCCAGGATATGCTAGTACCCACAGCAGTTTTTCTGATAATGGTTCGACTATTCTCCATAGCAATTTTCTTTATATTTTCATTGGTTGTTGACACGCTGGGGCGTCCAGGTTAGGCATCGCGGCTAAAATTTTCTCGGCCTTCTGTGATGAACTTGTACTACTTATAAACATTTTTTTTCCAAATGCCACAGTTTAAATTTCAAGTACGTTGGAGCGTTTAATTTTATTCTTCATACATTATTAATACAGATTTTTTAATTCACTTTTTTCAATGGGAAAAAATCGCTATGCATACCAAAACAGGTCCAACTTTTATATCTGTAAGAACCAAACTGAATGTCCAAAATGGCTGACAAAGTCAATATCAAGAAAGGCATCATGTAAACCAACCTAACAAAAAAAACAATTGAAAATCGAATGTACTTAACCCGCTAAATTTAAAAAGTCACCTGATTTTTTGAACACACCTCGAATATTGCCACCGTCAGAAAGGTTAGATTATTTTCAGTTCCTCTGTCCAAACTCACTTTGGGAACGATCAGTAGAATAGCAATTTTATATGTAAAGACCTGGCAAGCAGGAGCCATTGCGCACGCAATTTTGCACGTGTTCAAAGGACAATAATGAATGTACAACTTGTATCAATTCAAGGCTGCTGTAAAGCAACCATCCATTGTGATTGGGTTTTGCAAAATTCGTTGTCCAATACTAGAGGCAAGACCACTTTTAAGTCTGATGCAAAGCTCATCCTCAGTATGCAGGGTAATAATAGAGAATTCAGGCTACTCCATTTAGCTTAATAATGGACTAACAGAGGCCAAGGGCAAGAGGTAGGTCATGTGATTTCTTTATGTTTGCCAACAGACAAAATAAAATTTATAATGTCATTAAAAAAGAACGTCGGTCATGAAAGTCTGGGCAGGAACGACATTAGGGTAGCGGTCAGACGCAGAATAATTCTTAACAACCATTGTTCCTCTGGACTTAGAAGAAAACTGGCTATAAAAATGCTTTCTCGATCAAACAAAGTGATGTTATATACCTTGTCTTGCTATAACGCACATAGGCGTGGAGTTTATCCAAGGAGAAAACAAAAGTTTGCACGTTTTTCGGCCAAATTTGCATTGACGAGGAACGATGGAAGCTCCATATAACCCCTTTAACAAATTTGTGAGCATTAAATCCTCTCGCATATCTCAAGACCAAATAATGATATCGATTCCAGAAATATTTCATTCAAAAAATAATTTCATATTGAATACGGAGTACAGAAAATAATTCAGTTGGCAGTTTGTTGTTTAAAAGGGATTCTAGAGTTCGAATCTATAGGTTTTGAAGAGATTGTTGTACGATCGTACGTTCCTGAGCTGTTTTGTTAGTAAGATATTAATATCTGGATCAGATTGATTTTACACGAAGCTGTATACAAGAAAGAAACTTGGGAGTTTCTTTAGCTGGGCCGTTCTAAAAACCTGTTTTCACGTTTTTTTTTTTGCTATGATCTATTACTCGCATCGCCTGCATCATGTATTTACCTTTTGTACATTTTGAATATGAGTTTACCCTCACTACATCAATTAAGTTGTTCATGCCTCTTCTACCCTTTTCAGTATAAAGTACAGCCGCACATTGACCAATCAGCCCATCAGTATTAATGACTTCATCACTCACATCGTCATTTACGAGCACCCCATTCAAACGATCCATAAATTAAGTCTTCTTCCAAAGAAGTAGCTCCGACTTCTGGCAGGCCATCATCAAAAACTTGTAAAGCCAATTATCACTTGCGATATAATCTGTTCGTAGTACGGAACTCACCAAGTACCTCTTCGTATCCACATAGGTACTTGTCTCAAGTAGAATGTTGCATTTGGCTCCAACAAGAAGCCAACATTCTACCAGTTTCAATAGTTTTATCTTCTATCTCCTGATTTATCCTGGTTGCCTGTCGAAGCCACTCGGTAACTTTCATATATTTGTTTTCAGAAACGAAAAGAGGCGGCAACCATCCAATCCTCACTCGCCATATGAAATGTTTTATTCATGACTCTCGCCTCTCGATGGATAATGACTTACTTAGCATTAGATACACGCCGTTGAACAGATGTATCTCGATGTATCTTACAAGCTTTAGTTGATACGAAACGAACAGCGGATCGTGGTTTTAAATAAAACTGTTTGCGGTATCCTGGTGATTTTAATCCCGAATCATTTCCATCACATTAATCAATCCCCATCCCTAGTTGGATCTTTAGTAAATTACTTCCATCACGGTTGGAAGGTAATTTGCAGTAAATTAACTGTGCGGAAACCAATATGCGTGTATTTTCGCAGCAGCATCAACTCGCATCCCATGGATGACCTTAGTCATCGCATGGGATCAGAAGCGAAAAATGAGTGACACAGTAGGTGTCCGTTGATCGTTTAAGTAGAGTGGCAAAAGCCACATAACGCCCCACAAACATCGTTTTCCCTTGGTTAGCTAACCAACTTACACCGGCCAACTAGCCAGTCGGTTGGTCGACCAACCTTGGTAACAACAATATACTTACTACCGCTGCCAAAGAGCTGCAAACCTACCCTCTTTACTCTTGACTACAACTTTGTAGCGATTGCTTTTTTGTTTGTTGTTGGTCCCCACCACTGGCCGTCGGTCGGCCACTGGTTTCGCTCTGGCATCAAGGACAATCCGAAGCGTGTATTTATTGAATGCAATCGTGACATGCCACGCCAACGTGGGTTGGTACAGTGTACCAACCACACCAGCCCATGGACATGGGAATTACCCTTGATTGTTAGTTTTTTTTTTGTTCGCCTTCGGCCAGTTCACCCGTTGCCAGACATCCTCATAATCACATTTTGAAGGGTTCTTCTTTCATTGGTAACCGGGCCACTCGTCCCAGACGACACGCCAGTCAGTAAGGCCTGCTTTCTTGACTCTTATCGCTGGGTACTCTTGTCGTCACCAGCAGCCGAGGCAGCACCATCACTGGCCATCGCATCGGTGAAGCCTGGTCATTGAGTGAATGTAGTGTAGTGTAGTGTAATTTAAATTTATGCTAATTCGGACATGCATAAATATTTTGAGGTGTTGTGTTAACTCGATTGCGTGGAACGAATTCATAAGCAACTGTTGTCGGTTCGTCCGCTTGTCCATCCCGTTCGTTCATACGTACGTCCTGTCGCTGTGCACTCATATGTAGTATCCATAGTACTCATATGAGTATTTCATCTTTTATATTATTCTCATTTAGTTGGTATGTGGGTTTTGATATGTGGGCACACAGACGCCTGGCGTGACACAAAAGAATGCGTACAAGTTGACATGGGATTGGATGGCTTGAAGTGGCGTGCTGGCTGAAAGCCATTGCACGATACGTTGCTGACAGTTTTCTTTTGTTTTACATGCAATTTTTACAAGCCACTGAGTTTCACATATGTATACTCGTAAGTGTTGACTTCTTGATTGCTGTTGCTGTTTTAATTTATTATAAGTACGAGTTCGGCTTATGTCAGTTCACCATTTTGGCCATTTCGACTATTCCAAAAGGGAATTTCGCAACTTGAATTCATTTCATGAGGTTGGCGCTTAGAAGCAAGGTGGTGTTTATACCTCCCAGCTTCACAACTATCTTTCAAATCCCATTTCCTGCCATAATAGATTGCTGCTCTGACACCTAGGTAGCTTGTGGAACGTCTCGCGTCAACCATCCTCTCTTACTTTCCATTCATTGCAGCATTCTTTATCCGATGTTGATTAGCTGCCTGTTCTGTGACATTTCGCCACTGTATCATCTTCAAAGGTTTCTTGGATTAGTCAAAAGCAAAAAATGAGAAATGAAAAATCTCCTCGCCCGAAATGGAAGTGAACATTATGTCGGCAGCACTCAAATCAGCGCCACAAAAGAATCTTAAGTGACGACAATTAATATCCCCATCTACACTGGACTCCAAATACAGAACACACGCACATCTGTATCCACACAATCCAAAACAGGCCAAAGAAAACAACTTCAAACAAGTCGCATGGCGTGCGTCATAAATTGCGCGTCGCATAACACCACTTCAAACGACTAAGCCGTCGCACAATCCTAACACAGATCGCTCACATTCATTCCAGTGGGAGAATATGCTGCCATGCTGCTTCGGCGATCTCGTTCCCCATCCAACCGAAATGAACGGTGAACTGGTCCTATCCATAAATTACACTCGTCACAGATACAAAGACAAAATTGTCGTGTTGCGATGCAATAAAAAACCATCCCATAATGAATTAACGACAAACCGACACATTAGTCACAACAGAACTCCTCGCCCAACGAAAGGGCGTCAGCCACCTTCACTCCTCAATGTTCCTTCTGTTCGAAATCCATCCTTGGCTACCATTCGATTTGTGGTATAGCAAGTATCTACATATCTAAAGTGGTCTAATTTGACAATGCTTTTTAATTTCGAACTTTATGATGTCGCCCTGTTGTGATTCATTAACGTACGCACTCCCGACGCGGCATTTTCAAATTTACATTTTACTACCAATTCGAGTTAGTAAATTTGAAAACGATGTATTGAGTTCGGGTGGGACCCGACCAGCGTTAGGTGTCGAAATTGTGGGGCCATTAAATCGGGCAGATGGAATGTTCTAATGTGGCTAGAAAATTTAATGTCTGACGGGATGGTGGAATGCGTTCAAATGTTCTTTATTTAATTAGAAAACACTTTGCAAGTTTCAGGATCGATAGTCTTGGATGAAGGCGGACTCACTGCTTGTATGTGCTGCAAACAAGTGAGATTTAAAATGTGAATTTATGACGATGAACCCTTTCAGGCGCTTCCGGGATTGTTTTTATCTTTTCCCTTTTTCCATGCGGGAAGTACATAGTTTAGCTAAAAGCTATGGAATGTGTTTTAGATGACGAATAGACGGAAGGAATGTGATTTAGAACTCTCGGGAGGCAGGAAATCATTGGTTTTGGGAAATGAAGTCATCAGTGACTTATTTTATTCTTGGCACTTTTCATTTCATTTATTTTATGATGTGATAATACTCGAAGAAATGTGTCATATGAATAAGTAGATTCTTTCAAGACTTGCTTAATCAAATGAGGGAGTCCAAAGGATGGTAGTGTAAGGAGGATATTTCCTCCTTTTATGTACATATCTCGTGTTGACAACTGGTTCAAATGATCATTTTGTCATTAAATCACCCATCATGCACTGTTAAGAGAAGTGTATTAAAGACATTGAGGGAACGATTCGGAACTTGTAAAGGGTGTTTTCTTTTTTAGGGGGATTGGTTTTTAAACTGGCAACACTATTCCTACAGATCGTCAATTTAAAGTTGATTTGTGGTAAGCAAATTTTGCCATTTTATGAAGAATAGACTAATGTTAGAACAATGCATGCAAATTATGCAAACTTATTTTGAAAACCATGCTTCGGTCCGAGTTATTCGGAACACGATGAATCGTTTTCGCACCACATACACTTAAGTGGATAATATGCATCGCCAAAGACGACAAACAGTACGAAGAGAAGAAGTTATTGCCGTTGTGGGGCGCAACATTGAGGAGAATTCGAATAAGTCGATTCGCCATCATGCACAGCAATTGGAGATATCCCCATCGAGATTTTACGAAAAGATCTTGGCTTAAAAAACTTATATGATCTAGATTGTGTAAGAGTTAAAGCTGCATTATTCATGCCGTAGGTTCGCTGAATGGGCCGAAAACGTGATTCAGCTTGATCCTCATTTCCAACGCAAAATTTTGTTCGCATATACCCACTCTTGGTTAAATGGATATACATATAAACAAGAAAAAATGCCGAATTTGGAGTGGAGAAAACCCGGCAGCGTTCATCGAGGAGCCCTAATAACCATTAAAACTCACTGTTTGGTGTGCTTTATTAGCTGGTGGAATCATCGGTCCATATTTCTTTAAGGACGATGTCGGACAGGATGATACCGTCAATGGAGAGCGCTATAGAAACATGATTTCCGACTTCTTTCTTCCTCAGTTGATTGGCATTGACCTGACAGAGTTTTGGTTTCAACAAGATGGCGCCACACGACTTGTTACACGGCGCCCGACACCATAAATTTATAGCGGGAAATATTTGCTGAGCGCATAATTTCGCATAATGGACCTGTGAACTGGTCTCCACAATCCTGTGATTTTACACCTTTAGATTACATTCTCTAAGGTTATGTGAAGTCACTAGTATATGCCGATAAACCAGAGGCGTTGGATAATTCGGAAGTTAACATTCGCCGTATTATTGCTAATATACGCCCCTAGTTGCTCGATAAAATTGTTGAAAATTGGACTTCATGATTAGGTTTCATTCGAGCTAGCCCTGGTGCGCATATGCCCGAACTCATACTTAAGCACTAATAGCATAAAATTTTCGATTAAATAGACCTAATACCATAGACTAACATTAACTTCAATTTATTTTATATTATATATATTATTTTATATTGAATATGTATAGCTCTAAAGAAACACCCTTTATAAATTGACTTGCTTTACTCCCAATGCTAATTTGAATGATGAATTAATTTTCCTGATTTATGTTTTAATGTTATTTCGATTAATAATAGTAAATATATAAAATTAATAATAGTAAAGTAAGTAATAATAGTTAAATAGTCATAATAGATTTAAAAAAGGTCTTCAAGGAATTTAACGTTATCATGGGCTCCTTGAATTTCTGTATCATTCTTCCGTAACGTCATATATCTATAATTTATTCCGTTTAGTACTTAAAAGGCAATAAAAGTGCTTCTAATGCAAGGGTAAAAAAAGACTGTTGGGTGCGACTGATTTAACCAGCTCCGCATTAAAGCATTAAAACAAGGTTGGGTTAAAAAATTGACGAAATTTAGACTTTTTTTCCACAGATCTGATTAGTAAAAAATTCGAACGCAATTGTGTTACATGCGTTAATAAAGTTTTTTTTTCTTTTAATTAATTTTTTTATAGTTGCTTAGGTCTATCTTATCCTAGTCAAAAATGCTTAAAACTGACTTAACTATCCTTACAAATTTAGGAATCTTACTAGCCCTAGGTGGACACTCTTAAACAAACTGTATAATTTTACCATATGCCTTTCGACTACTATGTAAATAACTTACAATTAACATCATTATAATTAACTTAAGCTAAGAAATTTTTTTTTTTAAAACTTAGCATATGATCATTTTTTTATATACATATATTTATTTAAATTTTAATATATTATATAATATAACATATAAAAAGCGTTGATGTTGGCGGACTACGTCTCCTTCGGGCTCACTGAGCGCGACATCGGGTTCGTAGAGGAATCACCGTTCCAGGGAATTGCGACCCACGTGGAAGATTAGCGGTACCGCCAATCTATCCTGGATCAGCCCACATCTATCTAAATAGAGGAATGCTTCTGGCGGGACAAGCCGTTAAGCGCGGAACACAATGAGGTCGCAGTCGCTGTCACCGTCGCATGTCAAAAATTGAATGTACGTAAATCCCATAACATAAACACAATGATGTCTCGGTCGATGTCGCGATCATAAGGCGTGCCGCGAGAGTTGGCTAACTTTTAACTCGGTCGTATGACTGCAGGGAAAAAAAACAAAACACAAAAAATCAAACGGTTGACGATCAGTTGTAAGTATTTTGTGAAATTTGTAATATTTTAGGGATATTAATTCTTTATTTAAACAGGAAAAATGGAAGAGTTAATAATCGAAACTGTAAAGGAGAGGGAAATTTTATGGAATCTTTCCCATCCCCAATATAAAAATATAAAAAGGAAGGCACAAGAGTGCGAAAACATTTCGCAGATTCTCGGAGTTCCAGGTATTTGTTTTATATGACATTCTGGATGATTTTTCAACAAATTTTTCATGTAGCTGAAGGTATAAGAAAAAAGTGGAAGCTGCCCCGAGATAGTTATTTGCGGGAGTTACGTTGGTAACCCTAAAAGTACTCGTCATCACCCAGCAACAATGTAACCTAGTCCTAGTCTAATCCCCACTCCGTGTTTTTTGTGCCTGTTATCGGCATTGGCTTTGTAGCGTCTTTTCCCAATTGCCAGATCTTCCATTTGTTTATGTTATAGATGGGTGGCGTCCTTTTCGCATTTGTTAAACCCCTTGTTTGTTTATGCGTTTAAAAATTTATCTTCTTCGTAATATAATTGTAAATAAATACTAAAATAAATTTTAGTAATAAAAAAAATTGATTAAAAGGAAGTGTTTAAATTATAAATAAAATATAACTCGGGCAAAGAGACGAACTGTGTCTGGTCAGGCGGCTGATGATCAGGATCACAATTGGAAGTTCGAAAGTGCTATGGACTTCCTAAAGGATCCTATAAAACCAAGGCCGTGAGTTATTGTTCCAATAGAATGTATGCACAATATATAATGCTTTTTTGTTTTGTTTAGGTACAGAATAACACATAATTATTCAGTGATAGAGGAAAGAGTTGAAGAAAGGACTCCGTCGTTGCCGTCAACACTATCAACCGGCGTGAGGTCTCTTTTTGGTCCTCTACCGGAACTGGGTGATTTGGGACAAAGGCGGCACCTTCAACGTCGCAGAGAGGCAGGAAGAGGAAGGCACATACTTCAACTGAAAGTACCCTACTTTCTACAATGGTGTCTGTGCAAAGGTTTTTAGATACCTCTGAGCCTGGACCAGCGACATCGCAACCTGCACAAACTGATGAGGATGAGTATTTTTGCAGAAGTCTATTGGAAAAGCTTCGTACTTTTCCAATAGAAATACGAAATTACGCAAAACTAGAAATTCTGCGATACAGAAACGATATCCAGCCAAAAATATTAAGAGGTGAAAAATATGAAGAATAAATTTAATTGTGTTATTATTATAAATCATCAATTTGTTTACATAAGTTGAAAAAAAGATTTGCTTGTTAAAGTTTTATTTTATTTAATATTTCTTATTGAATTCATTTTTTTGTTGTTGTTTTGTTAATTGTTTTTTTTACATTAAAAGAGAAAAGAATAAAATATGAAAAAAATAAAAGTTTTCATTTTATTCAAATGGTTGGAAAGCTATTTTGCCTTCGTTGAGAAAATAATTTGTTAAAGTTCTCCTCACACTGAAGGCTTCGCCTGGTCTATTGTTTGTTCCACATCTACGAATATGTAGGTAACAATTCCTTGACCTCCTGATGCCAAGTACCAAAGATGCGTTCGATAAGAATCATAGTAATTGTCCGGGCAATACGAGTTGCAGTTGTATACATCGTCTGTGATTTTGATGAAATAATGTAAAATTGTACAGGCAAGCATAATTTTGTCCGCATTTTGTGGATGAGATTCTATGCGTTTCCCAAGAACTCGCCAGCGAGCAGTTAAAATACCGAAGGTATTCTCTATTACTTGGCGCGCTCCTGAAAGCTTGAAATTAAATACTTCTTCAACGTGGTTCAGCAAAAGTCCAGGGTAGAGCCGCATTAAATTTTTTCGGAGAGGAAAAGCGCAGTCACCAACGAAATAAAGGGGTACCGTTCTTTGTGAATTTGGCAATTTCACTTCGAGCGGTAGATTGATCTTATTGTCATAAATTTGCTTCCCAATGACAGAGTGACGAAAAACTCCTGCAACACTTTGGCTACCAAGAGCCCCAACATAGACAGCCGTGAAGGTATAATTGGCGTCAGATGGCGCCATCAAAACAAGGCTGAAGTAACCTGTACTTTGACCCTGTGTTCGGCGGACATTTTATTTCGATGTGCTTACCATCGATACTGCGCACCCAATTCGGCATGTTCCATTTCTCGTTAAACTATCTGTTTTGCCAGTCCGAGGTGTTAAGTTCTGGAATAGGTGCGCACTGGAGACAGTACTTCCCAAAGGGCTTTACACACTTCAACAATTATTTTCCGTACTGTTCATACACCCATCCGGAACGACCAAGCCAAATAATTTGGAGACACACCTTGAGATAAATACCTGCAAAGAAGTTACAATTATGTTCCAGCCAATCACTTTCCAATAAAACACTTACATCAAAGTAACTACCAACCGGCATTCGGGACTAACTGCTTTTCTTATTGATGCTTTCATCAAAGTTGGTTTTACTAAACTTAAAAGCAACTCGTACTGAAGTTTCGTCATACGAGTCGCTTTAAAAAACAACTCGGCATCGTTTTGTATTATAAATTTAAACGTTGTTTCAAAAAGGCCCTCGGCTCTTCTGTTTCGGTACAAGGAAGGACCCACCACCGGCGTTTTTTTGTTTTTAACAATTTATGGCCAAGTAACAATTTGCACAACACTTGTAACAAAAATAACTTTCTTACGTTCATCCATATTACTTTTATAATTATTTGCAATTTTCCAACAAAACCACAAATTCAATTCAAGAGCTGTTTAAAATTACAATTTGAATTAAAACAGTTGTTTAAAATCTGACATAACAAAGCAAACTCATTGTGGGCGAAATTCTTGGCAATCATTCCGACTGCGACAGCGGCCGCGACCGAGGTGCGACAGCACCAGCGACTGCGACCTCATTGTATTCCAGCAGTTAAGGCGCACTCTCTCGTGATATAAAACATTGGTTAGTAAGCCCCGGAGATTAAGCTATTGACCGAAGTCATTGCTCTCGCAACGTGGCTTCGAATCAGTTTGATCAGGAAGTTATCCACCCGTACAATCCTGGCACTATTGTATAGTTCCTCGTTCCGGTAAAATTTCGTGTAATCAGATTCAGGTGTCCTATGTAATCCGAGACAGTCTTGAGACATTGTCTCTCAAACACCCGAATCCTTTCAATTAAGCTGGCTCTCATATTGAACGACATCCATAGGCAACCATGGGCCTGATTAAGGCCATGTAGCCCATTACCTTCACCCTGGAATCCAGTTGGCTGTAATGAAACAGCCATCTTGTCAGAGTGAAAGCACCTCGGGCCCTTGCCAGAGCAGCATCTACATGTTTGTCAAAATATAGATACTGGTCTAGCCAGATCCCAAGGTATCTGACTACACTTTGTTTCGCCAGTGGGCGCCCGTCCGGTCCAAGAATTGAGAACCCGCGTTAATTTTTTCTAGTGTCTCGAGAGGCCCTAGACAACGGCGTTCTGAACAAAATAGTTTCTGATTTCTGGCAGTTGATCTTCAATTTCCAGTCATCACAGTACTGCTGAATTTTTTCGAAGTCACGCTGCAAGACAGTGACAATGACGTCGATCGTTGGACTTGATCTGTACGCGATTAAATCGTCCGCATACGCTATTGAATGGTGAAGAGAAGCTATCAAATCACTGAAGTAAATGCTGAAAAGGGTCGGCGAGTTCACCGTACCCTGTTGCAGTCCGTTGTTAATATCAAATGTTTGGGTAGAAGTCACGTTGGCAATTTTCACTACGAACTTTCTACCTGTTAACAAATCATCATGACATTGCATCATCGAACAAAACCTGGAAATAATAAAAGCGAATGATTCACGCGTTATGATCATTTTACGCTTTATATGGTCATCCTTCCTAATCACTATTTAACATTTGGTGGCCAACATTGTCAAGCAGTCTATTTCGCGATGGGCACATGTCAGCCCTTCGTAGCCATCACCGTGCCGTGCACCGTGCCATCCTCCGACGCGTGCACTAGTCTTTGTTTTTCGTTCCGCTTTGTTTTGTTTTTCCGCGAACCCGCCACCCCCTCGCAAGTGCGAAGTGCAAAAGCAAAAAAAAAAAAAAAACAATGACAAGTGCAAATAAGTGAAGTGATTCGGATCGAGTGCATCCGGCCCGCTCCCTCCCGTCCCTTCCTCCACAAGCCACGGCTGCGCATTCTCGGTCGCAACTCCCGTTTGATTTCATCAGACGGGTCAGTGCAATGACCGCGAGTGCGTAGCATCTGACGTAGCGGAATCAAAAGTGCAAATTGTTGGTGGACAACTCTAATCGGTGTAAGGGCATAACACCTACATCGATTTGATGTTGGGAAGCTACTTAAAATTTGCACTTCTCAATTCTGCTTTACCACCTTTCAGACGTCGGAGTTGGTTCCTTTGGTGTCTGTGTTTTGTACTATGGAAAATTTTAGGGTTGATGTGAGTAATATTCGTTGCCTTAGAACGAATCTCTTTGCTGTATACGTTCACCTGTCCCTATATAAACCAGCCATCTTGGCACTTAGTGAAACACAGGTAGGGGAGAATACCGATTTATCGGATTTGAACCTACCTGGATATAACTTGGTGCACCTTTTCTTTCTCCACCGCGGTCTCGCCCTTTATATTCGTAGTGATGTAGCTTACCAACTTCAGCCACAATCCAATACGGAATTTAATTTTGTGTGGCTAAAAATCCATGTCCGTAAGCATTTAATCCACTACTGTTTTATTTATAGAGGTCCAAACTTGAATAGCAATTCAACTTTCAATGAGTTCGATATGCTATCCGACTCCATCACAAGAATTGTATCCCTACCTCCTCACACCATTGCCATTGCGGGCGATTTCAATGTACACAATTCTAATTGGCTTCGACATTCATGCCAGACAACACCCGAAGGACGGTACGTAGATATCTTTGCTGAGGTAAATAATCTGACCCAGCTTTTCAATGAGCCTACACGAATACCTGACATTGCAGATCATTCCGCCAACAGCTTGGACCTGTTTCTCACCTCTCATCCTGACAAATATTCTGTTGCTATATTGTCGCCCCTAGGCTCGTCTGACCACTGTGTCGTATCAGCTAATTTCTCGTCTTCACTCCACACACTTAGAGAACAAATTCCCAAAGAACAGTGTGGCTATACGAGAAAGCCAATTGGAGCGGCCTTAACGCCTTTTTTAGGAATTTTAAGTGGTCACTATGTTTCCTCGATAGTGACGTGGATGCCGCTGCTGATATGATCACGAACATTATTTTGCTGGGTATGAGATCCTTCATTCCTCACAGAGTGAAGAGTATCAAACCCAAAGAAAAAGCGTGGTATGACTCAAGCTGTAAAGAGGCTATCAGGTTGATAGGGTTGAGTTTTCGGAACTACAAAACCAACCCGGAAAAAATTCAAACGGGCCAGAAATGACTGCAATGCGTTAATTAGACACTCGTTCATTTACAATGACATTCCAGCTATCAGCTCTTCAGACAAGGCCAATCTGCTTGCTGCGCATTTCGCGTATAGCTCAACGCTGCCAGATTCCACATTGTCTCCGCCTGTACTTTTCGCACTCGTACAGTTGCAAGAGTACTGAAAGATCTCAACGTACACAAATCCGCTGGCCCGGATGGTATACCACCAATACTTCTGAAGAGGTGTTCTTCTGAGCTGGCAAAACCTCTGCGTAAGCTTTTCCATCTGTCCTACTCTCGGGTCTCTTTCCGAGTAGATGGAAAACAGCATTTGTCCAGCCCGTCCCTAAAAAGGGCAAATCTTCGTCCATCTTCGTCCCCCTCCTCCTACCGACCCATAGCACTAACGTCCCTTGTTTCCAAGGTCATGAAAACGCTGATAAACCGTCAGCTTATGAAATATCTTGAATCGCGGAAGCTTCTTAATGACCGGCAATACGGTTTTCGCAGCAACAGGTCCACTGGTGATTTGATGGCATATCTCACCGAAAAGTGGAACCAATCTTTGCACAATTCAGGTGAAAGCAAGATCGTTGCGCTTGATATTTCAAAAGCATTTGACAGAGTTTGGCATCAGGCTCTTTTGTCGAAAATGCGTGCTTATGGCATCGATAAATCTACCTTTCGAACCGTTCAATTCAAGTTGTTTTGGATGGGTTCAAGTCTGATATTCACCAAATAAATGCTGGTGTCCCCCAAGGCTCTGTTTTGTCTCCGACTCTCTTTCTCATTTTTATAAATTATCTCTTGTCTGTTACTTCTAATCCAATCCACTCCTTCGCTGATGACATTACTCTCAGCTTTTCATAGTCGTTCCAGGGCTCACGTCCCTGCTCTTCGGCCATAGATCTGGAACGGCAGCGTATGTTAAGCACATTGAATTCCGATCTTGACAGCATAATCGATTGGGGTAAAAATAATAGAGTGGAATTCAATGCTTCTAAAACTCAATGCTGTCAACTGTCGTTAAAGCGAACCCGTAATAATCAGCCATCATCCATGAATGAACGATGCAAGAAATATTTCACCCCCTCCGATTTGGCTTCAATTTATAAAGCCTACATCCGCCCCAAGCTTGGGTATAACGCTCATATCTGGTCTGGTGCCCCTAAGACCTCACTGCACCTACTAAATAGAATACAACAGCGAGCGATAAAACTTATAGGAGACAGTAATATCGCAAAGTCAATTGACTCGCTCGAACACCGACGTAATGTGTCTTCCTTGTCACTGTTTTATAGCTATTTTAACAACCGTTGCTCAAATGAGTTAGCCAATTGCATTCCTCACCTCCACGAATTCACCCGCAATACTCGTCTTGCCAGGAATGCTCATCAGTTCACCCTTAAGCCTGCTTTCGGACGTACAGTTAAGTTCAGAGATTCGTTTTTCAGCCGCACAACACGATTATGGAATGCTCGTCCCCGCCCAATATTTCCAACTCACTACAATCCACAGACATTTAAGACCAATGTACCTTCTCTCCCTTTCTCCCTCTATACCTTAGGCCCGTGCTGTGTCCTGATTCCGGACACTTAAGGGTAGTCATAACGCCTTTTGCACGCGCAAATTATAAAAAAAAAAAAAAACCCGATGAAACAAGCGAAGAAGTGGAGAAAAATAACCTTCTTATAAAAAGGCTCCCAAAAAGTCTTTAGGGAAGGCCGACAATGAAAATAGAACGACCTGACAACGTGATGAAGATGGAGAATTGTACTCACATTATCAAGACCGGCTACAGGATAATCGAGTCGTTCAATTTGAAAGTAGGTTTTAGATACGTACGACAGATCTGTCCCTGTTCAGACTAAACAAATTAAATGCAATACCAGATTCACCAACTTTAACGAGGTGACATGAATGTGCAAAAAAAAACACACTTCGTAAAGCAGGCAAGGGCTCCATATTAGACATTACGTTTATGAGTAACTCGCTTCTGCGTAAAACAAAATGGCTGCTCAGCGAGAAATATACGCACAGCGATTATACTCAACTATGATGAATCGCACCAACAGCGATTCCCAGAAGATCAACTAGCAGAAGGGAACCTTACTACTGCTGGAATAATCAGATCAAAACGCTCAGGGCGGAATGCCACCATGCCTGACGCAGATCACAGCGTTCTAGGGGAGACCAGAGTTCCAAGAGCAACGACGAAAAGGTGCCTAGAGGAGGGACTTTTCTCTGAATCATAAAAGTTCCAACATCCGGTGTTGCTACTCTAGGGAAATAAACGACATGGAAAACCTTGGGCATACCGGCCAATATATCTGCTAGATACAATAGGAAAGATCCTAGAACTTATCATATATGGTTTTAGAAAATCGCTTTTTGACGTCGCGTCGATGACATAAAGGAGATAGTAGAGAAAAAGATTGCGAGGGATCACACAGGAATACTGCGCAATAGTAACGCTGGACGTTAAAAATGTCTTTAATTCCGTAAAACTGGTCCTGCATTAAGAGGCCAGAATAGATGCATCACATTACCTTATGAAGAAAATTCTTAACTATTTCACTAAGAGGAAGCTGAGTTACCAGACGGACGATGACTTTGAATACTATAATATTTCCGCGAGAGTCCCCCAGGGATCAGTCCTTGGACCTCTGTATGATGGAACTTCGCGATTTATGCTGCCACAAGGAGTCAAGATTATCGGTTTAGCTGACGACATCGCCGTAGTTACTGTATCGAAACACATCCACTAAGTAGAGTCCGCCACGGATGAAATGACCTTGAACTAGGTGACCACAAGATGGAGGCTGTCTTAATAACCAGCAGAAAAACTGTGGAATACGCAAACTTCCTGGTTGGGAATTAATCAATCAGGTCTAAAGAGGCATTCAAATATTGGGTATAATGCTCGACAACCCACTTAACTTTAAGATCCATGTCGAATATTGCCGTAAAAAGGCGTCACAAATGCTGCCAAACATGGGTGGTCCTGGATACGCGAGAAAGATACTGCTTTCCAGAAAAGTGAGCTCAATATTCCTGTACGCTGCGCCGGTCCGGGCGGGAGCTCATACAACAATGGAGATAAAAAGAAAGCTCTCGTCTGCAATTGCTTTGCGCAATAAGAACAGTATGCGGCTATCGAACAGACGGATCGATATCCTCGTCGACAAAACGTAAACGGCTTACCTTAGACGAACCACAGTCTGTCAAGAGACCAGCGTTATCCGTAGAATAAAAGCAGAAGGAAGACCAACATCTGTGACACTGCGGCAAGCCAGATGGGATAACACGGCAAAAGGCAATTGGACCACAGGCTGATCCCCACAATTGAGGCTTGAGAAAAAGGGGTACACGGGATTGCAATCCCGTGCCACGGTGGCTATCGAAAATATCTTCACAGATTTGGACACGATAACTCGCTCTTTTGCACAGAATATGCAGAGGAAGATTAAGACGCAGAGCAAGCAATATTCTACTGTAGACACTTCGCAGACACAAGAATGACGAGCGTGCATAATGAGCTGAGAAGATTCTAAAGATTAAGAACTGCTGAAACGGTAGAGACAGTGCACATAGCATACGTTTTTAACCAACCTAACGGCGGTCCCGCGGGGAGAGTGCTTGAAGTTCGCAGGGTGTGGTTTAGTATGTAGGCGTATTCCTGGCATCGAATATTCGGCTTTGCGAATCATGCATACCAGTAGCCCGGGCTACAAATATGTTTCGAAGATAACCATCCTTAGGCGCAGCCATAAATAAACAAAAGGGCTTTAGCGATGTCAGCACCTACGCTTGCGCTTGCTTTTAGCCGCACATTCTTCCCCTATATTGACAAACTTTTTCCTTTGTCATATTCCATCCACAAGGTAATGGCTACCTTCCTTGACCATACTGCTCCTACCTGTCTTGCTACGTTGTTAGTTTCTATATCATCTAGTAGGTTTACTAATTAACCTGTGGAAATATTTTACTCAAGAAGACCAGCTAAATTAAATATTAAGGTTTGCCAACGATATAAGAGAGAGCAGAGTTCCATTATAAATTTAGTCGCCTCTTACGGAGGAAATTAATCTGTACATATAAAAATTGAGCCTTAAAATTGTCTTCATTTGTCGCCGATTCACGCCTTAACGCATTTACCGTTTTCAACAAAATTTCAAAACATCTTTGGTATTGGTCTACATATGGTTTTTGTGAAGTTTGGTTGAAATCGGAAAACGTATGTGTGCGTGAAAAAACACATGAATTTTAGTGCATTTAGGGTTTTTTTCCATACATTAACAGCGCTTAACGGCAAGAGCGCCTTACATACCCATATAAATGTTTGTTCTTGTTTTTACTCTTTTAGTAGCTGTGTATTGTTCGCACGTTATATGTATATATGAACAAATTATGTGAATATTGTAATGGATTCAAATTTAGAACCAAAACTCCTGGAATATGTTGTGCTTCTGGGAAAGTTCGATTACCACGATTACAATATCCACCTGAACCATTACCATCATTACTTTCTACCGCAACACCTGAATCAAAACATTTTTTGGATATCATTCAAATGTACAATTCATTCTTCCAAATGACATCTTTTGGAGCAACGAATATAATCCATCTATGTAAATAAAAATGAATCGCCAAATGTGTTGCTAACCGCAAAACTCAAAAACGGTTCAACCAATTCGGCAATTTTTTTTTTAATATTTTTTTAAGGCACAACGAAGGCTTTTATTAAGAGAAAAAACATAAAAGTTGCGGGGAAATTATAATAGTAAAAACAACAATTTTCTTTTCCCATACAAATCACAAAGTAAATTAAAACACATGTACCCAGCTGTTAAAAATATTTGAGGTCAATCGAAACAAAACAAAGGCGCGTTAGGATTATTTTTGGCATGCATTCAAGTTGATAAGGCTGTATGGATATTAACCTATGCCTGTCCAAAATAAAGGTTTTGTGAAATTGATAATCGTTGGATTGTTCCCTATTCATCAATCCTATAAAAGACTTCCAAGGCGCACATCAATGTTGAATCTTACCATTCCGTTAAATCTATAAAAAAAACATTTGCAAATATGTAACAGAGAAAGTGATATGACTGTGATTGGAGTTGGTGCTGAGAATTTAATTAATGATGTTACCCAATACAGAATGGGCCGCTCTGTTAGCAGTAATGAAGCAATTTGGTGCATTTTTTCCTATTTATGAAAGATACCTTATCTTAGTTCACCTAGCAATCCAATTAGAAAATGGTCAAAGAGTATATTTTACAACACAGGAGCAAATATATCTACAGCACGAGGTATTCAACCATCATCTACAACCTTGACCAGTTTTTTTGATATGTGTCAGAATGATGATTTTGCCCGAACATTGCTATACTCATAAATGCCAACACTTGGAATCAATCCTCGAAAAAATTGCAAAGACGGAAACATGGAAAACCAGTTCCAAGTTACCCCAACGTATATTCTGATGCAATTGGTCGAATTTATTCAGTCCATCCAAGCAATGATGAGTGTTTTGATTTGTGATTACTGTTGGTCAATGTTCGAGGCCCAACATCATTCTAACATTTGTTACTGGTGAATGGCTCTTACAGAGAAACCTGTCAGCGTTTGCGACTGTTAGGAAATGATTCACATTGGGATCAAACTTTAAATGATGCTCTAATTTCTTCAAAACATAATCAAATACGAACATTGTTGCCTATCAACATGCTTCCCGTCAAAACCAATTGATTTATAGATCAAATGCGAAGAAGATTTGTGTGACGATATCTTGCATCAAATGCGCAATAAAATAGAAAATCTACATTTACAATTCACAGAAGAAATTAACAACGAGGCATAGCCTTCGACACAAACCATCTACACCCCGTCCAGGTTGTGTGACAAACATCATAAGAGCGTACACTCTTGAACCTGCACGAATTATAAAAATTATAAAGCAAAAAAGATGATGTCTTCAACTACCCACCAAAATTTTCTAACTCATTGGATTTGGCTTGATTGCGCCCCATAAGCTTCAATGTAGGATCGGTTGTCATAATGAAATATTAAACAACCGCGTCTTTGTAACGGCAAGGGGGAAAATGTGTTAATACCCCGCATCTCAATGGTACCAACTGACGTACCGTTTGAATTTAAATGACTGCAATTTCCAATGCGGCTGGCTTTCTCTATACCATAAATAACTCCCGGGGTCAGTCGTTGAGTGTTTGCGGCGTTAATCTTGAAAGCTTATGCTTCTCTCATGGACAGTAGTATGTTGCCTGCTCCCGCGTTGGGAAACCGTAAGCTTTATTTGTTTATGCGCCAGACTATCAAACCAAAAACGTCGTGTGCCATAAAGCGAATTATATTTGTTTCTAATCTCGGAGTTGACTAGTTTTTTTTTTTTTTTTTTTTTTTTTTATAATTTGCGCGCGCAAAAGGGGTTATGACTACCCTTAAGTGTCCGGAATCAAGACACAGCACGGGCCGAAGGTATAGAGGGAGAAAGGGAGAGGAGGTACCTGTGCACATTGGTCCTAAATGTCTGTGGATTGTAGTGAGTAGGAAATATAGGGCTGGGGAGAGCATTCCATAAACGTGTTGTGCGGCTGAAGAACGAATCCCTGAACTTAACTGTACGTCCGAAAGCAGGCTTAAGGGTAAACTGATGAGCATTCCTGGCAAGACGAGTATTGCGGGTGAATTCATGGAGATGAGGAATGCAATTGGCTAACTCATTTGAGCAACGGTTGTTAAAATAGCGATAAAATAGTGACAAGGAAGACACATTACGTCGGTGTTCAAGCGAGTCAATTGACTTTGCGATATTAGTGTCTCCTATAAGTTTTATCGCTCGCTGTTGTATCCTATCTAGTAGGTGCAGTGAAGTTTTAGGGGCACCAGACCAGATATGAGCGTTATACTCAAGCTTGGGGCGGATGTAGGCCTTATAAATTGAAGCCAAATCAGAGGGGGTGAAATATTTCTTGCATCGTTTGAGGAAACCTAGACATTTTGCCGCGTTTTTGGCGATTTCAAATATGTGATCATTCCAATTAAGTTTGGTGTTGATACACATACCAAGGATGGAAAGTTTTTCGGTTTCGTCGACACAAGCGCCGCTCATGGATAATGGCTGATTATTATGGGTTCGCTTTAACGACAGTAGACAGCATTGAGTTTTAGAAGCATTGAATTCTACTCTATTATTTTTACCCCAATCGATTATGCTGTCAAGATCGGAATTCAATGTGCTTGACATACGCTGCCGTTCCAGTTCTACGGCCGAAGAGCAGGGACGTGAGTCCTGGAACGAATATGAAAAGCTGAGAGTACTGTCATCAGCGAAGGAGTGGATTGGATTAGAAGTAACAGATAAGAGATCATTTATAAAAATGAGAAAGAGAGTCGGAGACAAAACAGAGCCTTGGGGGACACCAGCATTTATTTGGTGAATATCAGACTTGAACCCATCCAAAACAACTTGAATTGAACGGTTCGAAAGGTAATTTCTAATCCATAGAAGCAGAGATTTATCGATGCCATAAGCACGCATTTTCGACAAAAGAGCCTGATGCCAAACTCTGTCAAATGCTTTTGAAATATCAAGCGCAACGATCTTGCTTTCGCCTTGATTGTGCAAAGATTGGTTCCACTTTTCGGTGAGATATGCCATCAAATCACCAGTGGACCTGTTGCTGCGAAAACCGTATTGCCGGTCATTAAGAAGCTTCCGCGATTCAAGATATTTCATAAGCTGACGGTTTATCAGCGTTTCCATGACCTTGGAAAGAAGGGACGTTAGTGCTATGGGTCGGTAGGAGGAGGGAGACGAAGATTCGCCCTTTTTGGGGACGGGCTGGACAAATGCTGTTTTCCATCTACTCGGAAAGAGACCCGAAGAGTAGGACAGATGGAAAAGCTTACGCAGAGGTTTTGCCAGCGCAGAAGAACACCTCTTCAGAAGTATTGGGGGTATACCATCCGGGCCAGCGGATTTGTGTATGTTGAGATCTTTTAGTACTCTTGCAACTGTACGAGTGCGAAAATGGATTTGTCCCATGGTGAAATCAACGCTCTCAAGTACAGGCGGAGACAATGTGGAATCTGGTAGCGTTGAGCTACACGCGAAATGTGCAGCAAGCAGATTGGCCTTGTCTAAAGAGCTGACAGCTGGAATGTCATTGTAAATGAGCGTGGGAATTGAAGACGAGGCTGAATTCTTTACGTTTTTCACGAACGACCAAAAGTTTTTGCTACCCTTGGGACATTGTAGCACTTTCTGCCTCAACTTTTGTTCGTGGAAGAATTTTACACGTCTAATTAATGCATTGCAGTCATTTCTGGCCCGTTTAAATTGTTTCCGGTTTTCCTCAGTACGGTTGTCCTTGTAATTCCGGAAACTCAACTCTCTCAACCTGATGGCCTCTTTACAGCTCGAGTCATACCACGCATTTTCTTTGGGTTTGATACTCTTCATTCTGTGAGGAATGAAGGATCTCATACCCAGAAAAAGAATGTTAGTGATCATATCAGCAGCGGCATCCACGTCACTATCGAGGAAACATAGTGACCAGTTAAAATTCCTAAAAAAGTCGTTAAGGCCGCTCCAGTTGGCTTTCTCGTATAGCCATACTATTCTTTTAGGAATTTGTTCTCTAACTGTGTGGGGTGAAGACGAGAAATTAGCTGATACGACACAGTGGTCAGACGAACCTAGGGGCGATAATATTGCAACAGAGTATTTGTCAGGATGAGAGGTGAGAAACAGGTCCAAGGTGTTGGGGGAATGATCTGCAATGTCAGGTATTCGTGTAGGTTCATTTACTAGCTGGGTCAGATTATTTACCTCAGCAAAGATCTCTACGTACCGTCCTTCGGGTGTTGTCTGGCATGAATGTCGAAGCCAATTAGAATTGTGTACATTGAAATCGCCCGCAATGGCAATCTCAGTGTGAGGATGTAGGGATACAATTCTTGTGATGGAGTCGGATAACATATCAAACTCATTGAAAGTTGAATTGCTATCCAGGTTTGGACTTCTATAAATAAAACAGTAGTGGATTAAATGCTTACGGACATGGATTTTTAGCCATAGGAAATTAAATTCCGGATTGGAACATTGGCCGTATTGTGGCTGAAGTTGGTAAGCTACATCACTACGAATATAAAGGGCGAGACCGCGGTGGAGAAAGAAAAGGGGCACCAAGCTATATCCAGGCAGGTTCAAATCCGATAAATCGGAATTCTCTCCTACCTGTGTTTCACTCAGTGCCAAGATAGCTGGTTTATACAGGGACAGGTGGACGTATACATTAGTATACATCTACCTTATCTATTATACATTAGTTGCCTGAAGATAACGTGCCTCTTACAAGTGCTCTTTTTCACATATCAGCGAAATCCTTTACACTGGTCATGAAGGCCGTATTTTCGATGACGTGTCTTCTTTGTCTTGTAACGTAGATACCTCATCGTGATTGTAAAATTCTACACAATATGCCGTCTTCAGAGGCTGAATATGCAAGTAAGACTGTAGACCAATCTCAGCCCCGATAAGGTTGCATCAGTAAATCTTCGTTGTACCACAATTTGTTCCCAATGAACTATCGTATATCCTGGAATATTTATCAGATGTTAGCACGCAATCCGTATTCTGAGCTTCTACTCTCTTGGACGCTTTATGTTGAGCTTCTTTTGGAACACATGGCATTGGTTGTTGAATTAAACCGTTCGTTTAGCGTAATTTTATAACTGCACACAAGCGGCTTTTGTTACTTGGCGGAGGGCCTAGATCAAGCCAGTAAAAATCAGACTGATTTGAACTTGCGTTGGTAGGACGAATCTCACATATCCGGATTTGATTCATACTGGATTTAATTTGGCTACGAAGTAAGTATTAAAAAAATAACCTTAAGATAATTCTGTAAAGCACTATCATGCTCCATGAAGGTCCATTAGCTCCCAAATGGGCTCTTTACTTTTTAAATACACATTATGACCATTAACCGAAAACCTTCTCTTTCTAACTAGTACTATTTTTCACTGTCACTAATGCAATTATCCGATGTCCCATTATACCCGTTCCCAATCCGTAATTAAAGTTTAATTTTATTTTCTAATGCTCTGCACATAGATCACTTAACCTAGCATGCTGCCCGACATCATCTGCTTATGGCACTCCATTCCGTATTTGTTCTCAACATGTACCATATACGGAGCCTTCCCCACTCGACCATGACCTTTTTTTGATCGTCATAATCAATCAGGCGTTTATTGTTCGCTCTGCTGGCCGCATTCAATTCTGCAGCAGCAGGAGCTAAAACATAAATACAAAAAACAATACCAAACGTCCAGTGGTAAAATCAATTCTGAAAGTTGCAGCGCCTGGCAGATGAATATACATATGTCCATATGTATGTGAGGTTTGGTTGATGTGAATTAACTTTTCGCTGCTTGTCCGTGGTCAAGTGTTTGTTCTCCGTTGATCCGTCAACGTTTTCGTTTCTTTTCCCGCCTTCGTTCTGCTTCTGCTCCTCGTCCTAACTCCCGTTCTCCAGCAGGTAAGAATGCAGCATTAATCAAATATTAATATTAATGTATGTATGTGTATCGGGCCAGTGGATTCGTTGAGTAAGTGTGCGTCTTGTGTATTTGGGGTGGTCCATTCCACGGATAAATGAATGTGCCAACTGTGAAACCCAGATACATATATCAAACTGTTCGATTTCGGTCTGAAATGTCGGTCACGTACAATAGGTGGCCGATCATCAATTATATTGAGAGATGACGAGAGATGATGGGAACTCGGGTGGCGAGGCGAGATATGGAAATGCGATGTCGAAATGGAAATTTCGCTTAAATTTTACATTTCGCTTTGCGTTACGAGGAATTCTGTATTCGGTGTTTGACTTGAAATTTCGCAAACAATTTTGGCGAATTTGTATAAGAGGCTTAGGTTGGGGCTGTAGGCAATCATAGGCTGTAGGGGAGCGTAACTATTTCAATTATAATGTCGAAAAAGTCGAACTTGAAAGGGAATTATAAAGGGCCAACCATAATAGACTTACGCGTGCTTACGCCAGCGTAGGGAAATGTCTTCTTACATGCAAATCGTTTTTTGTGTTCGATTCAGTATTGATATGAGCATTTACCACAAGAAGCCAATTTAGCACTTTTCCATTACGGAACACATCACAACACAAAGCGAATGTGAGAAATTTGACAGTTCATTAGAAATTTTCTTAAGCTTGTCAAAATTCATTATGGGTAACCTGACTTTTCATTCAAACTTGAACGAGCTTTTCGTTCGGTTTTGGCATAAGCTTAAGCCCACGTATGTACATGGTTGGGTCTTAACTGTGGCATTTCATACGCGATTTGTCCAAATTGCTAACCAAACTTAAAATAAATAGTGTCAGGTGTCAAAGGGGTTACATGTGTACGATTGCCGATTGTTCATTTTTGTTTGTGTTACAAACAGAGACTTTGCATTAACTTTTGTTGTAAGAATGGAATAAAGTGGAGAAAATGTAAGCTAGGCCCTACAAGTCAAAAAAGCATTTATAGGCCGCACAGAGGTTGAAGATAACGATCTCTGAAAGTTCCAGTGCATCAATAGCTAATGGAGATACGGAAAAAGGAACAAAATTTTTATGAACTCTCGCTTATTCGCCTTTAAATAAATCGCTACAGATATTGTCGTATCTGCTAATGGTCAAGCACATAGTTCTAAGACTTCAAGCCCTAAGAAATAGTGAAAAGATCACGCGTAAAAGATATCAGACCCTACGAAATAAAGTTAGTCGTTTTCTTCAAGAGAAAAACGACAATGACAACAGAAAAAGTTTGCAAATATTAAAGAAACATGAGAAATACGAGAGCAACGAATACATGGATAAACGCTATACGAAAAGGATACCAGGCCAGACCAACGATAATGGGGCGTTTGTTTTGGGTTGTAACCCAGTACAGGAGATAATTTATAAATTTCCTAATGTACATGCAGGGCAAGCAGCAATAGAAAATGATATTATCCACACAGAAGGAATGTAGGAAGAACTGCCAACTGGCAGAAGTGAGGGAAGCAATCCATCGACTTAAGAATAAGGCCACAGGAGTCAATCTAATATCATCAAAATTAATAAAATATGCTAGAGAGCAATTAACAGAAAAGTTAAATGGGCTCATTACAATTATATGGAACAATGAAACTATTTCTGAGGAATGGAAAAACCCAGCCATCAATCCCTTATTTTAGAAGGGAACACAATTACCAAGGAATATCGTTACTATCAAGTTGTTACAAGTTGCCGTCAAATATTCTCTTAAAGAGACTTACTTCATATGAAAAGAAAATAATCGGAGATTACCAGTGTGGCTGCAGAAGGAATTGCTCGAGATGTGACCAGATTTTCACGGTACAATAGCTTCTAGAAAAGATACTGGGATTCTACGAAAGAATCCACCAATTATTCTTAGATTTTAAAAAGGCATATGACTCTATAAGCCGATCGAAAATGTCTCATGTCCTTATAAAGACGATAATCCTGAAAAAGTTGGTGAAAAAACTCACATCCGCTTTTATACTGACGATCTGGATCTTCTGCGAGATAGTGAGCAAAGAATTAAGAGAAACGCAGATAGGTTGTAGGAAAAGAAAATCTTACAAATAAGTGAAGAAGAAACCAATTATATGGTCACTGATCGATTTAGATCGACCCAATCTTCGCACCTGATTATACCGTGTTGAGAAAGTGGACGAGGTCAACTGAATAGACGTAAAGATCGAAATAAATGCTGCTTATGGGAAACGCGTGTTTCTTCACACGGTGGGCGAACTATTCAAAACAATTCAATTGTCCCGCAATGTCAAAATTCGTATTTATGTATAAAAGCATAATAATGTCAGCATGTGAAGCAATCTGACCAAGAACTAGGTTAATAGATTTCAGTTCTTTCAAAACTAGATTTTAAGAAGAATCTTTGGTGAAAAACAGGACGAAGAAAGAGGCGAATAGAGAAAACTACATAATCAAGAACTCGAGGAACTCCATTCAGCCCCAAGCATTGTCCGAGTAATAAAATCGCGAAGCCTAATATGGGCGAAACTCGAAGAACAAATAGACTGTGATATGATGAACTGAAAAAAACTGGCAGTAAGGCAGTGCCGTAGGTGGGCGGACAATATAAGAATGAACCAAACATGAAAAAAACTGGCAGTAAGGCAGTGCCGTAGGTGGGCGGACAATATAAGAATGAACCAAACATGGGAGAACCACACTCATGGCAGGGAGGCTCATCGAACCTTACCGAGATGGCCAGTAAAATTAATAATAATAATAATAAAAAAATTAAGAAAATTGATGATAATAATAATAATAACATTACAAGTGCGGAGTATTTCATTTAAATCAGCCAATATCTTCTCTTTCTATTTTCAAGAGGATCCGTGGTTCTGCATAATATAAAAGCATTCCCATTTGAAAATACTAAAACAACAGTTGGCAACTACAAAACAACATCTGTCAATAACATTCAGTTTATATTACTTTAAGTTTCATAAAAAAACTTTATTTTTTTCAAATTTTGTGTTAACTAAGCACCGTTTGCAGCCGGTTTTAATTTTTTGCTTCAATTAAAATAAAAGTGCAGCTGAAATGCATCGAATGCTTGGGGAAGCTTATGGTGACCATGCTCCAGCATGGCTTTAATTCCATTGGAAAAATTCAGAAGCAAGGTAATTGGGTATCTCGTGAATTGAAACCGAAGATTTTGAAAGTCGACTTTTCACTTGTGAGCAGCTGATTGGAAGGCAAAAAAAAAGACTTTTTTAAATCAGATTCTGACTGGAGATGAGAAATGGATATTCTACCATAATCCAAAGAAGGAAAAATACACTGAACGTGGTGGATCGTCACCATTAACCTCAACATCAACACCAAAGCAAAATTTGAGTTCAGACACTATGCTGTGTTCCTGGTGGGATTTAGATTAAGATTTAGATTAAAGTGGGGAGAGGGACAATGTCATCTAATCACTGCGGCCTTTGATGGGCCTATTGTGATGTCCCCCACTCAGAGTTCACTCAAAAATCCTGAGTTCATGATAAAACTTAGTATGTTTTTGAGTGAACTAGCGGCGATTTCTTCTGCTTCAAGATAATGCCTGCCCAGTTGCTTGTATCGTGTACTGATGAGACAGTATGTGCTCTGCTGTTTTTACCTCTTCGTTGCAAAACATTCTATAGGTGTCTTGCGTGATGCCCATGGTTTTAAGATGTTTGTTGACCGGGCAGTGTCTAGCGAGGAATCCTGTGACTATACGAATCTGACTCCTAAAAAGTTTAAGGAGTTTAAGGAGGAACATCTTGGCTTGCCTGCTACCTTCCTTTTGTGTACAGTAGTGGTTGGCCGTGTTCCTTAACCATTCCTTTATGTAGCATTTTTTGGTGCTTATTGGTATGCCGCAGAATGGTCTTGGCATTATGAATGGTGATGCAGAGACTTTTCTTGCTAATAGGTCTGCTTTTTCGTTTCCTATATGGCCACTGTGCCCAGGTATCACGTGAGGTGAACTCTGTTTATGTTGGCCAGCCGGCGTAATAGTTGTAAGCATTCCCATACCAATTTAGAGGTGACTTCGTAGTTTTTGAGGGCTAGAAGTGCAGCCTTGCTGTCAAAGAAAATATAAATGTTTTTATTGGTTATAGCTCTGTTTATATTTTCTCTGAGGCAGAGTTCAATTGTGAATATCTCTGCTTGAAATACAGAGTTGTATCTGTATACACTGTAATAGATGTGTTAGCCCCGTATACTCCAGCCCAACACCTTCGTTCGTTTTGCATCCGTCTGTGTACCATACATAGGATTGACGGTCAAAGGAAGGACTATTTTGCTCCCAGGTGTGTCGAGAGGGAATTGTGAACTTAAAGTTGTACCTTGGCTGAAGTTGTACCTTGGAAGACAATTATCTATATGGGGTACGAGTTTTTTTAAGATTTCATGCCTGTTTAGTTCATTAAGAATGTCCGGATGAAAAAGCCTAGAATTAGAGTCATCCTCCGCGATGAGTCTATGGCCGAATATCATAACTTCTTTTTCAAGTTGGAGGTGTACGGGTGTTAGGTCCGTAATGACTTCTAGCGCTGTTGTGGGGGTTGTTCTCATAGCTCCTGTAATACAGATACAAGCTAGTCTTTGTAGTTTATTGAGCTTGGCTTGTACTGATGTATTTTTTGGTTTTGTGCCACGAGACGGGCGCAGCGTATGTGCGAATTGGTCTGGTGACGGCTGTAAGGGTGGTCCGATAAGTATTTTGTGGAGGTATACTGGAGAGAGTGGAGGGGATGATGTTGGAGTCTGGAAAGTGTGTACTTGTTAAGATTTTTAGTGTTTCTGGATCATTTTCCACATATGTGCCATCTCCTTTCTTCAACAGACCAATTTGATTAGTGTGCGTTTTGGCAAGAACTCTGTGGATGCGAGCACTGCTTTGTATGTCTGAGAGCATGAGTCTCTTTTAGCTCTTCTAATCTCTTGATTGTACCTATAGTTGGTGAGTGAGGGGCAGTATGATGTCCAGTTTCCATTTAACTTGGCTTTATTGAACAGTTTTCTGATCAATGCTGTTAGATTTTAGAATTTATTATTCCACCATGGAGTGGTGCGGTTGCCTTCCTCAACTTTTTCTGGGAAGGCAGATATGATTGTAGCATTGAGTCTGTCACAGCTAAGTTCTAGACTGTCTACGTCTCTGATGCTATTTGGACAGTTTCTGATCGATTGCTCGAGTTCTAGGTTATAAATGTCCCAGTCTGTCGCTCTCGGTTGTCTGTATGTTTTGAGTGTTTTCGCTTTTGTCTGGATGTCAAAACGCATCTGTCGATGATCCGACATCGATGTTTCTGTCGAGACAGGCCAGTTCTGAATGTAATTGCCTATGAATGGGGTGGTTAGGGTGAGATATAAGACTTCTTCCCTGATTATGTTGATAAGGGTAGGGCTATTTCCATGGTTTAGAATTTCTAGATTATTTTTGTAAATAAATTCTAGAAGGTACTCACTTCTTCTGTTAATGTCCGAGTTTCCCCATGGCGTGTGGTGGGCGTTGGCGTCACAGCATATGATGATTTGTCGACCTCTTCTTTTACAGTAGTCGCGGAGTCCCTGCAGTGGTAAGAAGTTGAGATCAGTGGAGTCGCCCGCAAGGTAGACTGAGCAAATTACTCAGTGGGTAACTTAGGGTGGCAGCTGCCATGTCCTTGCCTGTGTATTCTGGGATAGGAATGGTTTTAATAGTTTTATTTGTCATTAAGCAGCCTCTAGGTCTTCCTTCATTCGTGGAGTAGTAGAGCAGCTCACCTGATAAGTCTTAAATCTGGTCCTTTATTATGTATGGCTCCTGGATAAAGGCTACATATACTAGGTGCTCCTTGTTAAATCTATGACTTAGTACTGTAGTAGGCTCATACCTAAATTCGAACACTCCTCTAGGAACAGGAATGTAAAGGAACTACCGGTGGAAGAGAAACACATTCGTTCGCAGCTTGCGCGAGAATAAAGAAGTGTTTTAAATTGGTGCGTGTTCTATTTATTTTACTTCAAAAGAAAGAAGTTAGTTACAGTACCTGGTAGGACCAAAAAGGTGACTACAATCTGGCGAATCCATTACGGGTTATATATAGAATAGATATATGCTACAACTGGTTAAAAAACGGGCCGAATTAATTTGCACTACCAATATTTGACCAACAACTATACTCTTATGATGTCTCAGCCGCAATATTCGCCAGTAATTATTTTGTTAGATTAAATGTGATTTGGAGAGCTAAATGCTAACCAAAAAATCGAGTTACAAGAGTGTTTCAAAATAACCCCATTTTGCAGAGGCTACAATTAAAAGATAATTAATACAGATAAAAACATGTGATGAAAAGAAATCCATTATTTTGGCATGAAATTTAAGGCTTAGTTTAGCATAGTTTTCGATTATGTCTCTTTAATAGAAACCAGGCTACCGCAGCAAAAACTGGGAGAGTCATTTTTCATAAGCTTTTCTTGAGTTAATCTTGCACCAGCAAAATTGTTTGCCATGGACAGGTGTTCATCACTTGGTGCCACCTCTGGACTATAAGGTGGATAAGTAGTAATTATAAGTACCTCAAAGTCAACCTGCTGAAGCTTATGGCGATATACTATTGATGCGAATGGCCTGGCGTCGTCCTGATAGAACACAATTCCTCTTCTACTGACCAGAGCTGACCGCTTCTAGGTGATTGCTTCCTTCACATGGTACAATTGTTGACAATGAGGTTGTCATTTTTCATCACCAGTCACCATCCGTTGATTTTGTTGTAAATCGACAGTGATTCGCAGATGGGCTTGCGGTCCATCAGGTTATTTTGCGTTTTCTCGCGTGGAACCCATTCATCGAGCTTCTTTTTTCAAGCAGCCTTATTCAAATTGTTCCAAACAGCTCTTTGTGCAATGTTTACCCGGGATACAGTGCTTACATGATGAATAGACTCTACGATTTCCATGATTTTGTCGACATTTTCAACAAATAAAACGCATGCTCAAATAAAACTAAGTCAACCAATCACAAGACTATCAGAGAACCTTTTTTTAAGCTGAAATCTCACCTTTATAGTGCCATCTAGTATGCGTCGATAGAACGGATTCAACGCGGGTTTCCTTAATAAATGTCTTTGCAAAAAGTGGACATCTTTTATTTTTGAACTTTCCGGGTAGACACGTATGCTGCAATCTTCAATGAATCATACCTTAATAAAAGTCCAGCTCTTCTTATGGAGGAGTATTTAATTGCCTGCTTCCTTCAAGGCCTCGCTCTCAAACCTGCACTAATTGGATTTTCGCTGTTTGAGAGCTTGTAACCTGAAGGCCTTGAATATACAATTCATTCTACTCTAAAATGGGATGCCTAACATATAAAGTTGTTTCCCCTAGATCCGCGAGTAGAATACAAATAGACTAATTCGACACCATGTCCTAATTATTAGAAGAGCCATATACAACCGTGTCTAATAATTTTGCAACTGATACTTTGGTCATTGCTATTAAGACCATTCCAAGATGCTGGAATTAATTTCCACTCACACTGCCACCCTTGGTGCTCATAAAATTGCAATCATTTATCTCTAACAGACGACATGACTTCAATGATCGTTTTATGCGAATAGCAGGACGAAAGAGAAAAGACATTAAAAAAAAAATCTGGCCAACGTTCAGAAGTCATTACTTCCAAACTGAATTGTGCGAATACATTATCCGGCCCAACCAGCGAATGCCTCCACTTCAGTCATCTAATTCTTAGTCGCTCCATCCTCCATCGGTTAATGACAACACTGGCCTGGTGGCATCCTTAGAGCTCCTCCATGCCTTTTCTCTTTTATATCTCCGTTACACAGTAACTAGGTTATATAAATGCGATGTTATTGCGTCCGGGACATGTCTGTCTTTGAATTTTACCCATTTGCAAATACTCGCTTATCAGTCGCCTAACCACATTCCTTAACCTTCTATGCCACATATCCCGTCATACTGCTCTTAATTAGTCAAGACACGTGTGCAGCGGACTGAGGATTCCTGAGAGACATTTTAATTGCTCGACAGGATGACAGGAAAGAAAAATGTGTCGACGACGCAATGGTTGTATCTAATTTGTTTATCAACAACTCGAACGTTCGACTCTATTCACCTTCTCATAAATAACTGATTCGGTATAGACGCGGAGTGGTGAAGAGTATACATGGGAATAAACGTATTGGACAAATTCGTCGTACTTCCTCTTGAATGCCAGTAACATTTCCATTTGTTACTGAAGAGATTTATGGTCAATTCCAAGTCGACAAATCAACGCCCCTTTTGGAAACAATTTCCTTGTTCGCATTAGACCGATGGATCGGGATGTGGTGGCATAACGCGGCGTCGACTAGGACTGGAACCGAAGCCAGAACCATAGAATGCTATGACAGGCAACGTAGTATCACGAAAAAGAGCTGAAGGAGCTCACGATGTACATATCTCTGCTCCATAGAGGGTATAACAAGGCATTTAACTTGCTCCAAATTGGCATTTGGACAAAAATCCCTTTATTCCTTTTTTTATGAGCTTTGGTCGGAGATGCGGGATTTGGTTGTATTTTCTTTTTTGTGACTCGGATTAAAGAGTGGAACGGGTAGCCTCCTCAAGCAATCAGATGAGTTTAACGCAAATATAGACTCTGGGATCAGCTGCTTTTCGTACGAGTAGTTGGAGGAGTTTAGAGAACTTGTTGCTATATGGTTGGGGACCACGGTGAGCGGTGTGCACCTATTGCAATGAAGCGAAGATAAATCATTTCAATAGTACTGTAGATATGGTGAGTGCCGTGCAGCAGGTTTAAAACTGGATACAGTCGAACGATAGATATGGTGATTATAGAGAAACTGGAACCGAAAATTCAGTAGATAGAAGGTAAGTGCACGCCTGAGGTATGGGACTTAATGCAGTGCTGATATGGACAATCTGGACAGACGGTAGATTTATTGACTGGAGTACGAAAATGAGGTACTTGGGATCTGTTGAAGGAAAATAGCCAAAATTAGAAGCCTGGTATATATGTAGTATTGTTAACATTTTCTATACTCTCCCCCCTATCAAAGTCCTTTTGTTATTTTTGCGACTATTAAGCGTGCGACTCCCCAATGCGAAGCTTCGAAGAATTTGATCCAACCGTCCGAAACCTAGCTAATAATTTTTTTCTAACCTTTATGTATCTCTTAATGAGCAAAAGACTAAATGTTAACAAGTCAACACGGCTCCGAAGATAAAACCAAAGGCATGTATCACAGCATCAAGGATACAAAATAAAAAAGTAACACTCTCTCCTCACAACACTACCCAATAAAATGTTCAATTTATACCTCATAAAAAATCCAACAGTGCAGCGCAGCAGCAAGCAGCTAAGCCAATCAGCCATAAAACCAACAAGAGTCCTCGTCGACAAGCACGAAATCAAATGTTAAAACAACAAACACGCAAAAGATTCAGCTTCTCCAGCCGAATTGGCCGTCCTGCGTTCGAAATTGACCGGGCGCACCAAGTGAACATGGAACATGATGCACCGACTACGGAGACTATGTGACTATGGAGAGAACGGACAAGTAGAATTAATTTTTAATTACCTTGCGCTGGCCCCATGTCGCTTAATTAATTACCCAGCGATTGGCAGGAGGCCAGAATGGCGTGGGACAGACACACTTGTGTATGCCAAAGCGAAGTATCTATATATCTTCGATTGTCTGTGCGCGATCGCGTCTTGGACGTTTCATGTCGAAGATGTTTTGCTTTTAGTGGTTCTATTTTTTCGTCTTCGGCCGATGCGTCCTGCTATAAACAATGTCATCCGAAAATTTGTTGACTTGTGTATATATGCGCGCGAGCAGACGATGTAGGCTGCGAAGAATTCGCTTGTGCGCTACTATGCAGATGATGATGGTGATGCTGTAGCTGCTGGTTGTGGATTGGAGGATATACATGCGATTCCGTGTCTCCTGAGCGGATGGAACGCGCATGGATGGACATCCATGTGGAATTTAATTTCATTTGGACGGTGATTTGCTCGACAAGATAACAAACAACATTATAAACATGTTGCAGCGTGATGGTGAGGAGCAGAAGGAATTGGAAAGTCTGACATCGAGGGTCATGAGGTGTACACGGTATACGCCGACCGGGCTTGAAGGCAATTAAAACATTCTTTTTTTTCATTTGAAGAGAAAGTCTCAAGACACATGTTTGAATTGGGGATACGGATGCGAATGTAGGCTGAATCTGGGCACTCAAACTAACACACTGGGTGGAATGCCTAGTGCATCATTAGTATTGAAAGCAAGGAAGGTGATGCTATTACTTCAGAATGGTTAAATGATTATGAACTCTGACTCGAAAGATAACGCCAAATAAAAGAGAACAGCTCGATTTGATAATTAGGAAAGATGTTGTCTTCCAGAAAACAACGTCCGTCAAGGGATCGGGAATCACTGCTCGGAACATCTAAAGGCCCCTACAGAATTAGAAGTTCAAAGATCCGAGGAAGCCTCCACGTAAAAGAAACCATCACAAGAAAGATAGAGTGCGACCGACTCAGTTGGTATTGCCATGTTCAAAGGAGAGATCCTTTGAACACCGTCCAAAAGGCAATATCAATCAACGTTCCAATTTCAACACGCAAAAAAGGCAGGCCGAAAAACAATTGGTGCAAACAAATGCAAAAACACCAGCATTTTATTGGCCTCAGCGATGAAGTAATCCCAAACCGGGAAGCCTGCCGCTACTTTCTGAGGTCAAACCGGCGGACCCCACAAGCGGACCAGTAGGAATGCAGTTAAGTGGGAAGGTTATGGTCCTACACTTCTGACCATAACGACGCCGGAAAAAAAAAAAAGGGAAAGAAGAAGAAGAAGAACGTCCGTCAAGGGATCGTGTGTTAGCTTTTGATACTGATGATACTAGATTCGAATCCCGCAACGGCCAAGAAGTGAACTCGCTTTCCGCGCTATTTCACTTTGCAGACTTTGAGTCTGCAGTTTAGGATTTATATAGGGAAATATTTCTAAAAAGTTTTTTTTTTCTTTCAAATATAGCTACGAAACCTCATAATTCTTCAAAAAGTTACCTTAACCTCTACCATCGGCTTTTTACGACTCTCTGGCAGATGGATTCCAAATAAGGGCACGCGTACAAACTTATTTGGTGACACTTACTAGAAAGAATTTCACTTTTGTGAATAGCAAAAATTCAACTGGGGCCATGTCGAAACTGTAACTGGGTTGAGGTCGCATTGCGTTTTGCTCAGATAGTTGGAAAATTACAGGTATGGTTGGGTGCACTGTTGTGATACAATAACAGCGATGTGCACTCTTATCTTACTAATTCCAATCCGAATTGCGAGCATGCGCACACTTAATCGACGGGGTGAATTCAGTACCTTACACGTTATAAAGGGTGTTTTTTAAGAGGATTGGTTTTTAAGCTGACAACATTGTTTCCACAGATTGTCAATTCGACAGCTGAAAGTTGATTTCTTAATATATGTTATATTGAATAGATTAACGCCAGGACAACGCATGCGCAAAACTTATTTTGAAAACCATAATTCGGTTCATCAAACTTAGCATGTGCTACATCCATTTTACGGTCGACATACTCGTAATCGCCCATCTGAGAACGTTATTCGGAACACTATGAATCGCACCACGTACCCTCTAGTGGATAATACGCATGCCTAAAGACGACAAACAGTGCGAAGAAGACAAGTTATTGCCGTTGTGGAGCGCAATGTCGAAGAGAACCCGAATAAGTTCATTGGCCATCGTGAACAACAATTGGAGCTATGCCCATCCAATTTACGGAAGATTTTACGGAATAATCTTAATTTAAAAGCCTTTATGATCCAGCTTGTACAAAAGTTAAAACCACGTAACCATTGGACATTGGACTTGAGGATTACGCTTGGTTGCGTATGACCAAAATCATATCTAGGCACTAATGGCATAAAATTGTCTATTAAATAAAGTCAATATCATAGACATTAACATTACCTTCATTGTATACTGATAGTGAAAAAGCCAACACCTTTGCATATACCTTTCTAAGCAACCATTCTGTTTCACAGCATTTAGAGGACTTACAACTAGAATGGTGAACGAAAGGGTAAATAATATTTCATACAATCAAATAAATATTCCTCAAAAAATATACATTTCCCCTCAAAAAGTAGCTGAAATAATAAATACATAATGTGTCCGAGGAAAGCTGACGGCTTTGACCGTATAAAGAATCTCTATATGAAGCATTTACTTAATGTTGCTATTAAGCACTATGCTTTATTTTTAATTTCAATAGTTTGGAAAACTGCAAGGGTAATCCCTATTCTGAAACCTGGGAAACCAAAGACAGCACCCTCTAGCTATATACCTATTAGCCTTCTAAGTAGTGTTAGTAAAATCTTTGAAAGAATTATTAAAGAAAAATTAATGGAGCATATAGTTCAATATAACATTTTACCAAACGAGCAATTTGGGTTTCGCAGTAACCATAATTGCGCGCACCAGGTCTTCAGGATATGTAATTACATCAAATGCAATCGCGAAACAGGTAAATCCATTGGATTACTACTGTTCGATATCGAAAAGGCATTCGACTCAGTTTGGGATGACGAACTTCTATATAAAATGATCAATTTTGAGATTCCCCTATATCTTGTCCGGGTCAACTAGAGTTTTTTGTCTAATCGTGTATTTAAAGTCTTTGTAAATGTTAGTGTATCCGCTTCCCAAACAATTCTAGCTGGTGTCCCTCAAGATTCTGTTCTCAGTCCAGTCTTGTACAATGTATATATACGTCAGACCCTCCCTAATGTTCCTGAGTGTGAAATAGCATCCTACGCCGACGATACTGCCGTTTTTTTCATAGCATCAATTTAGTCTTAATATTAAGACAAATATTTTGACAGTTTTTCAGAGTCCCACTTCAGGGATGGAATTCATAAATAAGAAGATCACTGGAACAAGCGTATTATGTATTAATTTTTTTTTTATTATTTGTGCAGGTTCAAGAGTGTACGCTCTTATGATGTTTGTCACACACAGGGCTGTAAGGTACTTCAGTAATTCGGGACTTAAATACTTGATAAGTACAAGTACCAGGTACTGGTAATTTGTCGCATTGTTTGTAGTGTTACAGTAATTTTATTCCATGCCATTAAGATGTTATATTGGAAATGCACACGCAGAGTATGAATTTTGAAATGATCTTATACTGCGAGTGTTATGCCTTTGTTAGCATTTTTTGATCATCACTCATTCGCAACTGGTGTTGTTGCACAGTTTTTTTTCCGTATAAGAATTGTTCTTGACTATGGTCAGACTTGAACTACAGACCTTCCGCTTAACAGTCGGTGATGATTACCATTGCACCACTACCACCCCTCAACCCATGAATTTCAAACCATAAAGTCGTCCTTTTCTTATCGAACAACAAAACTTACATTATACAATTAATTTCCTTTATGATCGCTATTTAGACAGCCTCCACCTTTGAATTCTATAAATATTGTACAACCGATTCAGTTTAGGATCATATAAGGGCAGGTAATAATGGCGACCTGGTCTGTACTACAGATCTGTAGATTAAGAAAGTTGGTTATATTATCCGGGCTGAAATTTAATCTCAATGAGATCATTAACAAAGCTATTAACCGATCGCCTGGAATCTGTAGACAAAGTGAAATTCCTCTAACTAGGTATCCTGGTAGTTGCGTCAGTGGATATTAAATGGTGAGACAAATTTGGCGGCGTGATTACTTACAGATTAGTGGCCCGAATTTAACGACGTCTGTTTAAAATTTCTTGTGATTTACCTTTCAAGTAGGTGAGCCCACATATCCTTGTCCTTGTTCGGAAGTATTTGAGTATTTTTGATTTGAAGTATTTTGATGTGGGTAATGGAGGTGAACTTTCCATTCAGCCCCGAACATTGTCCAAAAAATTAAATCGCGCAGACTAAAATGGGCAGGACAAGTAGAAGGAATAGACAGTGAACGAACGAATAATGAATTGAAAACGCCTAGGAAAAAACCGCCAATGGAAACCAGATGGAAGGACAAGATGAGATGATGATCGCCAGCACTTCTCCTTGGAATATTCTCGAATGAAGAGGGAGACGGTACATCCCTTCAGTATCCATGAATTTTCATAAACTCAATAGCCTAAAGAGTCTTGATACTTTTTTAAAATATAACATCCAAATAACATTGCCATAAATCTCCGAATTTGGTTCATTTACATAGCGAAAATACTAATAAAATAATACCAAACGGGGAACCCAAAACATCATTCCTCGATGAAGTCTTTATCGCCTATTCTTTTTCCGCCTCCAAATCCACCTTTCGCAATTGGCGGTGTGTGGCCTCAGGTTTTTTTTTTGTTTTTGATAATATTATCTTTCGAAGTAAAAAGCGATGCTTTCATTCTGGTTTGACCGTTTATAACTTTTTAATTTAAATCGCTTACCGTAAAGCATGTCTCCTCTCGTCATCATATTACAAGCTCTTATCGCCCATATTTACAACCATCATTACACTTAATTATGTATTCAATTAAGTTTCTCTAAATGGGACGCATCAAGTATCTACATACTTACATACCAAAGGAGGTGAAGTAGAAATAAAGAAAAATGAAAAGAAAAACCTGAAGATTTGGAACTAATCACCGGACGAAGGGTATCGTAAAAACTTTGTCTTTTTGTTTTTGTGTTTTTTGTCGTGACGATTGGAACAAGTCCAATTAACTTCAAATCATTTGATTTCATTTTCGGATAAAAACAAATACATACAAGCCGCCAACGGGGATCAAGCTAACAGCCAGCTACCAAATGGTAATAAACGTCCCCTCCCGCGCAATAAAATTGATTGGATGCGGCGGTTCGACTGGAAAGGCCTCATTAATATCATATACTCGTACAGTCGTACGATGTAATACCTTCGTACTCGTACTAGATACCCTTCGAGTAGATCGAATCTGTTTGTTGTTCTGTTTTTCTTTATATTCTGTTGTTCTCCCTAAATGAGGGCGTTCGCTTTCGCATTCAAGTATCGCTTTGTATCGCTTTGTCGTGGTAGGGCACGGTAGGGAGGGAATGGCCTGAGATTGGGAACACAACCGACTGGAGTATCTTCGGTTTCAGTGCAATGCGTCGGTGATTCTAACGATGACAGCATTAAGTGGAATTTATTGTCACTTCGAGAATACGCCGCCGTCGCTGTCGTTAGGCCGTTCCGTGAGGGATGCTGAATGTCTATGGTGCTTAAAGGCGTAAGCGTGGGGTGATTCCCTAGCCTATTTAGCTCTTTGACAGTTTACCTGGATTTTAATTCGAATTTATTGACAACGACAGGAAGAGAGGCAATGAACAAGGGCACGGCTTGTTAGCGGAAGTCGAATGGTTTTGAGTTCAGACGAATAGTAGTTTCTAGTTCATTTAACCGAATGGCGATGTTTATGGAGTGATGGAAGCGTTGCAGCACGTTTTTTCACTTCTCTAATTGATCCGTAAATTGAAAACCATCAGTATGTGACTAATTGTCAGAAACTGTCTTTTTATTGCTAGCTTTGTGGGGGTAGGGGTCTGATGAAGCAACGTGACGGATTGATGAGGGATTTGATGACGCGTGTGCAGGGTGACGGGGTGATGATGAGCGCCGAGACGTAAAAAGATTTGTCGCACACCAAAATTCAGTTCTTGAATCATCCACAACAGCCTCGATTTGTTCAATTCTGTCAAGCAGTGAGTATTTGCTTTCATGTCAAATTTATTACATTTGTCATAAATATTTACTGAACATCAAATAACGTCTTCTGTTTGTCTTTCTGTGGATTTATTTCTCCTTCCTAAGCTGTGGGAAAAGGAAAAAGAAATGAAATACGGAAGAATAAAAAAAGGATTACACGTGAGAATGGGGAGAAAAAAGCTTTACCTGCTCGTTGGCAAATCTTTTTCTTCATCATTATGTTGAATGTGTTGGAAATTTAATATAAAATATGTATCTAAAGCACTTTTATGCTGTTTACCTTTGTGTATGATTGAAATTTGGTAAATTAAGAGGCTTATATGGATTTCATTGTGTGTTTGAACATGGGCTTTTCTGGCAGAATCTGTTTGTTAAGCACGTATTATTGCTTTCTTGTGGCTCAAGCTGTGCATAGAAAGTCTAAAAGACTTGTGTATTCTCACTAATTTCAAGTGAATGTGTGAGGCTGTTTTAGAAAGAAACTCGTATCGGTTTCAGCAGTATACTGATTCCCTCGAAAACTCCTTTTTCTTTCTTTTTGCCCTGGATACCTTGTGGAGCTTCTCGAGCCTTTTCGATCCATTTTTTTCCTGTTTGATGTTGACACACAGATCATCAAAAGTGTACTGCTAAATTTGTTCTAGGATTTTATATATATTCACGACAAACATTTATATACACTATTCCACACAGGTAGGTAATGTACTAAAGTTGACCGTCAGAAACTCCGTACGCAGTTATAAAAGACCGGTGACAACAACAGAAAGGTAGCAGCTGCAGACCTGGCGCGCGGCAGGCAAGTCACTTACGGCACGTCGGTGACAATGAGTTGTAACTTATTTAATACTACGAATTTCGGTCTGAAGCATATTTTCGATAAGTTTTACTATCGAAATATGAAAAAAAAAAAATTTCGAAGTGGTCACATGAGACTACCCCCTTAAGGTTGGTGGCCTGAATGGTATCGTCTATGGTGAGCGCTATAGAAGCTTGATTTCTGACTTCTTCGTTCCTCAGTTAAATGGCATTGACATGACAGAGCTTTGGTTTCAACGAGATGGCGCAACATGCCACACAGCGCGAGTTAAGTTTATCTGAACCACCGTTTAATAAAAAAAACAAATTCTACTTTACGTTATAATTTATTGATGTTAAGGGTTTCAATCCCGCAAATGGACTGTGACAATGATTATTTCTTTTACAAAGGAAAGTTCGGTTTTGCGCAAGTGATTCGATGAGCTTGCAATATGGATTTTGGGTCGGAAGTCGACCGAGGTTGACATTGCAAGATCATCGTTTCACTTGTGCAATTACAAAGAAAAACGCTGATCGGTTGGTATGTGTCCCACGGTGTTCGCTGGGTCGGTGGGTGCGCTGACCTGATGGTTGATGGTTGCGTATGGGAATGTAGTGGCGGTGGTCATCGTTATGGTGGGGTTTTGCGGGGAAACTTGTGGCTTGTAACCTGAGGTCGTGTGTATTGGTGGGTGATTCAGGGGGCGACGGGGTGACTGGTGGACGTCGTAACTCGCGCGACACCATCAATTGGTTGCAGGAAACATTTGCTGAGCGCATAATTTCGCGTAATGAACCTGTGAGCTGACCTCCACGATCCTATGATGTCACACCTTTAGATTACTTTCTTTGGGGGTATGTGAAGTCACTAGTCTATGCCGATAAACCAGACGTTGGAAGATTTGGAAGTTAACATTCGCCGTGATATTGTTGATATATGACCCCAGTTGCTCGATAAAGTTGTCGAAAATTGGAGTTCACGATTTTGCTTCATTTAAGCTAGTCGTGGGGCGTATATGCCCCAAATCATATTTAAGCAGTAATGGCATAAAGTTATTTATTAAATAAAGCTTGCCATTATGTTAACATTAGCTTGAAATGTTTTATTTCAAATTCTATTTTTGTACCTCTAAAAAATACACTCTTTACATGCAGAACCAGCAGAGAAGATATATGGAGTCATCACAACTAAACGATACAATGAATCCCGAGAAAGGTTGGTAAGGCTGATGCCTAAAGGAATACAAAGAATAAGATAACGTAGGTAATGACTTATCGGAAACATTTAAGATACAAATGTGAATGATTAAAACACGGAGGTGCCTTGTCACCATTTCTTTTTAATTTGGTGCTGGAATTTGTAATGAAATCCCTTAAAAAAATAAGAGGAGAGTAACAAATAATAGAATCACATCCGTTTTAGCCTGCATTGGCGATCTGGACCTGCTAAGAAATAGTGAGGAAACAGTTAAAAGAAATGTCAATCAATCACTGACTTGTGTCGATCCAAATCTGACCGATAAAAGTCTACTCGATAAAAGTGAACGAGTTCAAATATCTGGGGATCGCATTGACTGCAAAAAACGACGTTAATATCGAAATACCATACATAAAAGACGGCATATGGGCATTGCGTGGTTCTGCGCAATGAAGGAATTGTTAAAACAACTCTTTTGTCTCGCAATGTTAAAATCCGCCAAAAATCACAAAACCATAATAATGTAAGTGACATTTTACGTATATGAAACCTGATATCTCACTAGGAAGAAGCAAAATAGATTTCGGATCTTTGAAAACAAGATCTATGATGGAAAACAGAACGAACAAACAGGCGAATGAAAAAACTACACAATCAAGAACTTGAGGAATTTTATTTACGAGTAGACAAAAGCATTGTCCTAGTAATTACATCACAGAGACTGGTAGGTATGGGTAGGACACGTAGAACGGATGGACAATGGACACACAGTCAAACAAATAATGAGTGGAAAACCTGTGGAGAAAAGACTGCCAGGAAGGTGGTACCGTAAATGGGAAGACAATATACAGATAGACATAAAAGAGGAGGGATAGGACAATGAAACATGGAAGGAATATAATCATGATAGGGAGGCTTGGCGAATGGTCGTTATATGGTACTTGTTTAAAGAAAGTGTCAGTAATCAAAGTCAGCATTAAAAGTAAGTCCCTTTCACTTAAAGAAAATTTAATAACACGCAACATAGGTGCTTGCGACAAGTTTCAAGTCGTTTACGGGCTGTAACGCCAGTTATAATAGCAATAGTAATAATAATAATTGGTTGATGGTGGTTAACACCGATTAAAGATCATTTATCCGTTACTAGAGGCCTTAATCGACAGTTTCTTACTAGCTTAGAGATTCCATTTCTCAAATTTTAGAATATGTGGGATGAGCTGAATCGAAGTACAAATGATTGAGTAATTTGAAGTCGACGATTAGCCAGAGTTATCAAGAAAAGTTCTCGCAGAAACAAGTTTGTTAAACTGAGTTTACTATCAAATGAGATGTTTTTATTTTTTTCCCTGTAAATGTATCGGAATATTGAAACTAAGTTTGGTCGATAATTTAACAAAAAGGCGTTCACCGTAACGATATTCAAAATTGACCTCTTTGTATGAAGGTTAGGGTCAGATCAAGGATCAGAATATTTTGTGTATTTGAAGCGAACGACATTACTACGATGAAACTTTCAGTCCACATTCTTTCAGACTAGGAATAGCTCATTCATGAAATTCGTATGATGGTGTTTCAGCAAAATAACTTGCTATTTTCCTTTCTCACACGAACGTATGTAAGTGAAAATAAGAAACTCAAATTAAACTCCACCGTAGACCAAACGAGTCCTGATGTAAAACAAAAACAAAAAAACCAAAAAATGAAAAGCCCTAAAGCCGAATTCTTGAAACGACACAATGGATCTTTGGCATGTCTGTCACGTCCATTCCAGCAAATACAGTCAGAGATACTCAAATAAATATACACCACACTCCCTTCGAATGGAATAAGTCAACTGGAAAATGTACCCTAAACACGAAGTCAACGGGTTGACAACACACAATTGTGGATTAAACATAAAGGGACCTTGAAGAACTGCGTCTTAAATCCTTAAAGTCACAGTCCAATCCACGGCATCTGTATTTGCTCGTTCCAAAAATACATGCCACAAGGAAATCATCAAATCTACTAAAAGCCAAATAATGGAAAGAAGACTAAAGACAAACAGCACCCCTCCGGCCAAGAGACGTTCTCATAAAACTTTTCAAAATCAAACCAAAAAACATAGATGGAGACCATCAACATCATTATCATCGTCGTCGTCCTAGTACTAGTCATCATAGTAGTTGCAGTCGACGTGGTCGACATCTTTTGTCCAATGTGTCCTTTATGTTCCTTTTGTTGTGTATTTAGTTCGTTTTCTGGTTTTCTTTTTATGTTATGTGGTCATCATATTTTATTATGGCACGTTAGTGACTAGGGATTTGCATAGGACGACATGGATGACCCATTTGCTAGTTTTGATGTTATAGTCTGTTTGTTCTGTCCTACAGTGACAAATCACACAAGAAATTAATTATGTAGACGAAAAGTTTTTCTTCATTTTATGAACGATTGTGTAGATTTGCTTTCTTTTCTTAACGTTGGCCATAATACTCTTGCACATTGTTAGATTTTCGGGAATTATGTCAAGGTTTTTCTTTTGAATGGCTTTTATATAGTCAATTATTTACGGACTAATCTTGCGGTGAAAAAGATTATCAGGAGATACATATTTTAGATTAAAGAATTGTTCGAACTTAGCTTGATACTTGCAGAAAATTGAACTGTAATTCCAGACTAATAGCGTAACAACCCAATTTCAAAGCATGATGTTGATGCCTTGAAGAATAGGTTTTATGCTTTCTGACGATGGCGTTTGGGGTCGAAGCTCCAAAGTTGAAAAAGTGAGCGCCAAAAGTAATTATGACATAACCTAACATAACAGCAATATATGTATAATTTGAAGGAAAAAGACCACAAGATCTCTATATATTGTACTATACATAGGTGTTAGATATGTGACACGAAAGGGATTCTGAAAGAAAAGAACTGGACTCCAACTAAATATGTTGTGTTGTGTGCCAGCCCAAAGGCAGAAGTTTGTAAATTTTTCCCGGTTAAGTTATAAACAGCTTAGAAATATTGAAACACAGAAAAATTTATTGATTTTCAAGACTTTAATGCAGAAAAGATAGCTTTATAACATTCCACACAAAAATCGTCCAATCAGACTTATTTCTTTCCTTCTGAAAATCATAAAAAAATAAATTTTCGTAGGAGCAAACACTCCCATTAATTGAGCTTAATTAAAGCTAACTTAATCCGACTTACTTTTACTTAATCTAACTAAATAACTATGAAGAACGGGAATTAACACTTCCCAGCATACGAGATATGGATTCATTGGAGCCTTAGGAAGTATAGAGGGTTGAGAAGAGACGAGGATTTCGCACATTGCGAAGGTTGGTGTTTATAGAGACAGAGTTGTAGAGGATCGCGCACTCAACGGTATCTGAAAGGAGTCGATGGATGAAAATAATGTCAAATACAATTTTTCTTACCTTCAAAGTGTTCATGTTGATTAGTTTAAGACGTTCTTGACAGGGTGATAAGAGCAAAGGATTGTTCCAGGGGAGACTTCGAAGTGCAAAACGTAGGAACCGGCGTTGGGTGCTCTCGATTTTATAAATTGTAGGTAAGGAGACCACACTTGAGAGACGCGTTCAAGAAGGGGTCGAACAAAGGTTATGTAGAAAGATCGGGTAACGTAAGGGTTGGAGAATTCTTTAGACCATCACTTCATGGAACTGAGTGCTGAATTAGCTTTAAGGATTATCTCGTCGATATGTGCGCGAAAATTTATTTCCTGGTCACGTAATATACCAAGATCGTGAATAGCCTGAATGGTGGAGATGGATTGATTATTGAGAAAGTAGAGGCGAAGAAGAGTTTTGTGATGGCTTAGCAATGGAATGATAGTTGTTAATATCATTCCTCGCACCTTTTGTGTGTATAGTGGTTATAAATGAGGTTTTCCATAAGCGGGGGAATTCACCTAGTAATAGGGATAATCTGAGGATTTTGAGAGAGGAGAGAGGGTGTTGAGGAGCATTTTTTAAGAAATATGGCAGGGAGACCGACAGGTTCACTCCTGGACCTCATTCATCATTAAGTAGACTTAATTTACTTTCGATGACATGAGAATCAACTGTACGAGGAAGAAATGGTCCAAGGGAGAAATTCGGTAAATAATCGAAGTAAGCGTAGTCCGTCGGCGAGAAAATTGGCTCTGATATTGGGATCATTTGAAGGAGAATGAGGTAGGGTAGCCTTCAGATTTTCTTTTGTAGTTAACAAACTTAAAGAATGACTTAGGATCATTTATAAAATTGGCTTGCGGGTCAGTTAAATACCGTTGATAGAAGGGATTGTGGTAAAGTGGAGATAGCTGCCCATGTTGTTAATTGCTAACAAAGTTGTTAAGGGATTGACCAGTTACGTGAACACATTTTTGGAGTGCCATGTCGAGTTTCCGCTAAAGGTGGCAGGCTCCCTTGACTAAAGCATGTCAAGAATAGGAATCGAAATTGATTCGTTGCATGTTCTCATAAATTGGTCAAATCAAAAAATGATATTATTCAAGGTATTGTCGATTGCTGGCCACTATTTCCATATTTCCATCAAGATCATGTCGGAAGAACACCTCGTTTAAATGCAATCCACAAATCAACCCATTTTTTCCAACGTTCAATTAGCTTCTGAGAGCGCCATGACGCAGTGGGTAATGTGTCGGCCTCTGACACACGATGAGCGAGTTCGGATCCCGATAAAACCAACGCCATCGAATAATCATAACGCGGCTTCTCTCCTCGACGGGGTACTGGCAAAACCCCCCGTAGTACACTTGCCTTGAAAAAGTTTCTCGGAACTCGCCGTTCGGAATCGGCATTAAACTGTAGGTCCCATTCACTTGTGTGGAAAACAAATCACACACAACATAAGTGAATGAAAGAAGCTTGGCTCTGGCTCTCCGTGAGCTGCAACGCCATCTAGAAGGAGAATTTAGCTTTTGCTCATACAGACCATCAACTAGTAGAGTACGCCAGATGAGATAGGACTTCCCATTTGAGGTTTTCCAAGGATATTTTCACCGGTTGTGGTTATGCAGACGAACAGTAAAATCACTTTGTCGTGCCTTTCTGAATATTCCGGGCGCTCTTCAATGCACTGCTTAGTCGGATTAAGTGTTGTCGGTGGATACAGTGATGGTTTCAATTGGTTATGTATCGCACAAAAGGCCGATAGGATCTATGTTTGGAACCGTGGATAGTTGGTCTTGCCGTTAATGTTGATGACCAGGTTTTAACCAAGGCTTTGGGTACCTGAATCCACTTTTCATCACCAGTGAAAATGCGATGCAAAAATCTCTCCCTATTCCCTATAGTTAATGCAGCTATTCATATGTGAAAAAAAACTCTTTTCGACGTCCTTGGTTTCAATTTGTATGAATCCTTGCTTTTGGATCATTCCTTCAGAAGTTTTCCTGAAGTCAACTCCCAACATTTTGATATTTATTTTAGGTGTTTGACATCGACAAAACGCTTTAAATTAGACTGATTATCATTACAGCTTCGTCAATGGTTGTTGTGAGTGATTTTAATTCTTGTCATTCGAGTGCCTACCAACCTGGCAATATCTCGATGATTCGTCAAGAGCACATATCCCGATAGCTTCCGTCTTATTGTGTATCATAAGATCCGAAAATACAAATGGACCGAGCTTGAACAGAGCTTGACACACTCGATGTGGTGAGTAACGTGGGGCTGATTCATCTAATTTCTCGTTGCCTTCTGATCCAAAGAAGTGTAATGTTCAGTATATTGTCACAACGGCCCTTTTGGATGATATTATAACCCAAACCTAAGTAGTCCTGGTATGAGAGAAGGCAGATGCTGCTGTTACCAGATATATTATTGATATCTCAGAGCGAACTTTTATGGTTGTCAAAGTCTCTCTGGAAGACCTGGCGACATTAAAAGGTTTAAAGTAGATGATAAGATCGAGAATTTCGGAGAAAACTATTGCACTCACTCCATAGGGCATTTAACCGATCTCGTAGACTGCCTTTCTAGAACTAGGGTCAGATCTCTGATTGTTTATCTGAATATGAGGTAAAGAACTTATCTTATGATGTGTTTCGGGTTTCCCAGTAATACAACTTCTTTTAGTCTTTTACCTTGCAAAGCTGGGGTAGAGAAGACTTATGCAAAGGGTTTCCTGGCCGACCGTCTATCCGTACGCATATATCAAACCAAACTTGTCGAGTAGCTATGAGTCTCCCTAGCTACTGTGGTTTCTAAGATTCAGGTAAAAGTTTGCAAAGTTCAAGGTAGAAGACTTGGAATGGTAGCTTTCCAGTGTGGACTCTCTTAGTATAACTGCGATGGTGTAACTCTGTACCTAATGTGTACGTCGTCTAAGAATTGATAAACAGAAAATTGTAGTCAGTATCTCATATGAAAACTAGGCACTTGATGTTATATTGTTGGGCAAGTGTAGCTCAAATCTTAGTATAGGACAAAACACTGCCAAACATATCGGCTATCTTTTGCTTAAGAGAATTTGATCTTTGGCGGAGTTTCTAACGCGCTTTCTGGCACTGAGTGTTTCTTTTGTTTGATAAAAGTTTCCTAAGTATTGCAATAAGACTGTCATTCCCATAGGGACCTTCATAATATCTAATAATAGCTAGGTCCACCCATGAACAAAATACAAAGCGCTTCCTCTATATTTATTCTACCATTATTGAGACCAAATGATGGAAATTTAGAACCATCTAGAAGGTTATCCCTTATGTGATGAAAGACAAGAAACTTTTAAGGGGCACGAAAAAGTCAATATGTATTTTTAGAGCTCTACTAATAACTTAAAATTTATTCGAAGGGATAATGAATACTTACTTGGTGAGTGTTTAACCCACAAGCATTATCTTCGGCCTACCGGGGCGCTTGATTTCATCTTTATAATACCTGAACCGTTGGTGCACTATCTCCACCTGAAGTCTAATTATATAAAACCCCCCCACAAACTTATTCCAATTTGTTAACGAAACTTTAAATACTAACTTTGGTCATAAGTCTCACCGCAAATTTCCACCTTGGAATGAAAAAGATATTTAATGCTAGGAGTCATCTCAGTGGAACAACAGATTTATGGACATCAAACCAATTTTACCCATCACCAGCAATTGCATGCCTTACATAATAGAGTTTATGCCACACAATTGCTTAAACCTTTGCCAACGCATTAACTGACCATTCCACCGCTTATCTCCCGATTAAGTGCAACCAGAAAGACTGGAAAAAATCCATTTATGTTCACCGAAATAAATGCCACAAATCCGCCACATCGTTCATCTTCAATTCAAAGTCATTTGAGTGCAGAAGACTGTCCATAATAACCTCCGATTCCAAATGCTGTCGTCCATTATAAATCTTTTAATGTCTTCATTTGGACTTCCCATTGCCATTTACACACTCCTTCAGGAATCCCCATTCATCTTGGCTTTCTTCCTCTTGACTGCTCACTATCATCAGATATCACAGCTTCAGTGTTTTCGGAAATGATGTCTTCCCTAAAACGGGCCACGCACATACGAGTATGAACAATGCCACACAGCCCAACTGACCACCAGCACCAATCGCTTAATGATGACTTCTGTTGTCCGGTTGCGACCTCGCTTATCGCACACAGACATACATGTTTAATAATGCACTCCAGCAAATGACCAACGCAGAAATCCTTTAGCTAAGAATGAGGAAAGAATTGAATGAATGGAAACGAAAGATTCTTGGTCTGAGATACTGTCCGAGTGGATGACAGTCTGCGTCGTGTGTTTAAGATACTCAACGGACTGAAACGAGCTGGGTTGCACGAGATGACATCGTAATTAATCTTCCTGTTCTCGCTGTGATAGTGTTCGGCTTCTTGCAACTGGCTTAAGTGGAAAATCTTTTTGTCTGTAATAAGGGAGTTTAGACAGTAATCGGATTGAAATTCACTCGTTTATCGAGATAATATAGCCGCAGATGCTAAAGGAAGGTAGAAAGAAAGAATATGGGTATTGGAGAACAGAGATAAAGGCTGGATTAGGAAGAGGAAGCCGTGCCGGATTGGATGAGTGGAAGTGTGAGAATCAATGGATAATTGTTCGCTTAAAAGGCAATTAATTGTAATTCGTGAGAGATAGTAATTAAGGATGTGGTTTCAAGGCAACTTTTGTTCGGAAGGCTGTTGTTATTGATCACTTAAGGCTTTATCTAATCGTAGTTTACCAAATGATTTATAAGAAGCCTATTTTAATTAGAGATAAATGTGAAAGTACAAATAAAGAACCACATCAGCTGAGTAGGTAAAACGTGAGAAACCAAATATTATGTGGCTATTGACTAAGAACATTGAGAACTTTATATCGGAGTTATACTGCTTGTCTTGGTAAAATGAAATGTTAACGGTTCAATAAAATATTACTACTTCCTTAAAAAGTCAGGCTGTAAAGTTCTTCCTCTGGCCTAAGTTTAGATTGTAGTGTGAAGGTTTTTGAGCTACAACATGTGTAGTTAAGTTAGTTTAGCAAGGACGATGTTGATTAGAGCAAGAAGCACAGATCTGCAGTAGAATTTATATGGATCAGAAGAAAAGTCTTTTTTTAATTAACTTCCCATTTTAATGTTTGGATGCGTCCACTACTACAGAAACACAAATAGCAGCAGTGGGTGAAAGGTGGTGGCTCGGCGCCAAAAAAAAGCTAAGTCGATCACATCTGCTGTTAAGGACATGAGAGTGTTTTAGGATACGAAGGGGATCCTGTTAATTGACTACCCTTTAAAAAGCAGAACAATTACAGGCGAATATTACTCCAAACTTCCGGGCGAAACTACAGCCGAATATTACTCCAAAATATCCAAAATATAATTGTAGTGTCGTTTAACACTAGTTTAGAAGTACATGTTTATTAAATTATATAACGACAATAAAAACAAAACAAAAAAATCATCTTCTTTCATCAGGACAACGCAGCTGTATACAAGGATAGCTGCGTGATTTGTGGAAGGATTTATTATAACATCCCCCTGATTTGGTACCCTCGGACTTAGATCTATTCCCAAGGTTAGGTTAGGTTCCCTTCGTAAAAAGCGGTGTGGATCACTTAGACCAAAATCGGTTCATTGTGCTACCACTCGCGTCGAGCTGGTCACCGCTACTCTTGCAACCATTTTGAGTGCTGAATAACATTCGATATTTTGTATATCTCCGCTTAGAATAGATTCGTTAGTGCATTAAAGAAGTATTCTCCCAGAAGTCGTCTTCTAGAGAAGGCTAGGGCAGAGCAGTTGCATAGGAGATGAGATGGAGATTCTTTCTCTTCCTCATCATGACACCTACCGCAGTAGTCGTTATATGGCAGCCTTAATCTTGCGGTATGTTTTCCTAATGCGCAATGTTCTGTTAGAACTCCGATCAGGTTGCTTATAACTGCCTGCGTATTTTTTGTAGGCTTGTGGTTTTACGTTGACAACACCTTGGCCAGGTTTGTCTCGCGTAGTTGCATGTTTCAAGGTCACGCCTATAAGGCCTCATTTGCCTATTGCAGTACTTATTTCGATATTTTATATTTTTGCGTTTCCATTGTTGGGTGGATTTTCCCTTTAACAGTCGAGAGCTCCACTGTGGTGCTTATTTTGGCTAGTTCGCCTGCTTCATAATTACCTGTTATATCACTATGCCCAGGTACGCAGCACAACGTTACAGCGCATCTGCTCTTTATATCATTTAGAGCTGTGTGACCTGATCAATTTTGATATTATTGGTTATTCGAGTGCTTTTATTGCTTCTTGGCTATCTTTTTTTTTTTTTTTGTTATTCATTTTTGTTTTAATAATTTTGTAGAACACAGTTATCCTAGACAAAAACTTAAACAACAACTGATATAAAATACTTTACTGGCCCTATACGGACACTCTAAAGCAAATAGAACTACTTAAGGCTATGCCTTTCGGCCTTACGATTAACTTGTAATAAATAAAACAATTAAAATAAATAAACAATTTAGGCCAAGAAAAGTGATATTTTAAAAAAACTTAGCATCAGATCCTCTTTCTTTTTTTTTATAAAGAAACTTATAACTAAGAATAACTTAACCCTACCTTAACTAATATATATATATATACATCTTTTTTTGTTTTCATTATTGTTTTGTAATTTTTTTTTTTTTAATTTTTTTTTTTTTGTTTTTTTTTGTTTTTAATTAAAACTAAACTAAACTTACGTGCCACCCTGGTCTGCCGCAGCATGCCCTTAACTACTCTAACCTCTTCTAACCTAAACTAGTCTATGTAAGGCTGCCATTGGCATGTGGCTGGCTTTGCCTTAAAAAGGCCGACCTATTAAAATTAACCACTGACGCAGATCGCTCTAGCCACCAGAAGCGTTGATGCTGTCGGACGACGTCTCTCCGATCTTGGCGTGACACCGATTTACTGAACCTGAGGCGCTCGGGCTCACGGAGCGTAACATCACGTTCGTAGAGAAGTCGTCGCTCCACGGACTTACGTGCCACGTGGAAGATTAGCGGTACCGCTGATCTATTCTGGATGAGCCCACATTGATCTAAATAGAGGAATGCCGCTAAGGCGCACTTTCTCGTGGTACATGTAGTTAGGGAAGTAAGCCCCGGAGATCAGATTATTAACCGAAGTCATTGCCCTCGAAACGTGACCTCGGATCAGTTTTATTAGAAAATTATCAACCCGTACAATCCTGGCCTTATTGTATAGGACCTCGTTCGAGTAAAGCTTCGTGTACCCAGATTCAGGTGTTCTATGTAATCCGAGACAAGTTCTGAGACATTGTCTCTCAAACACCCGAATCTTTTCCATTAAGCTGGCTCTCACATTGAACCACACGAGACATCCATAGGCAATAATTGACCTGATTAAGGCCATGTAGCAGATTACCTTCACCATGAAATCAAGTTGGCTGCTATGAAACAGCCATCTTGTCAGAGCGAAAGCGCCGCGGGCTCTTGCCAGAGTACCATATACATGTTTGTCAAAATATAGATACTGATCCAGCACGATCCCAAGGTATCTGACTACACTTTGTTTTGCCAGTGGAAACCCGTCCGGTCCAAAGATTGAGAACCTGCGCCAATTTTTTCTAGTGTCCCGAGAGTCCCTAGACAAAGGTGTTCTGAACAAAATAGTTTCTGATTTCTGGAAATTGATTTTCAACTTCCAGTCATCACAATACTGCTGAATTTTTTTCGAAGTCATGCTGCAGAAGATTAACAATGACGTCGATCGTTAGACCTGATCTGTACGCGATTAAATCGTCCGCATACGCTTTTGAATGGCGAAGAGAAGCTATCAAATCACTGAGGTAAATGTTAAAAAGGATCGGCGAGTTTACTGTATCCTGCTGCAGTCCTTTGTTAATATCAAATGTTTGGGTAGAAGTCACGTTGGCAATTTTCACTACGAACTTTCTACCTGTTAACATGTCAAAAATCGTATATAGCAGTGGTTTACTTATGCCCAACCCATTGAGTTTGTAATAAAGACCTTCTAACCATACGGTGTCGAAAGCCTTTTCCAAGTCAATCAGACAGACACCAGTGCATTGGTTCTTGCATTTGTTCCATTTTCTTCATCTGACACGAGTTCCGACGCAGCATGAACAGTATTATGCCCCGCTCTGAAACCGAATTGGTTATCCGGAATGATTTTATTGTCCTCAACCCATCTAGACAGGGCTCTTTGGACCACCTTCTCGAAAACCTTGCTAATACTTGGAAGGAAACTTATCGACCGAAGATTTGATGGGTTAGAGGCATCTTTACCCCTCTTGGGAATTGGTTCCACCACCGCTGTTTTCCAATCCACTGGATAATATGCATTATTTAGTGTATTGTTGAACAGAATGGTGTACGTCTCTACAGCCACTGGTGGGAGATGCCTGAGCACAACATTAGATATTCCGTCGATTCCCGCGGATTTTTTTCTCTTCAGTGACTCGAAGATCATCTGGAGATCCCCCGTCGAAATAAACAGGGTATTCGCCCCTTCATTGGTGACGGCATTATTTGCCATGTAATCGTCATCGAACCTGGTAAAACCAAGATTCTCGGATCGCCAATGTTCGATATCATTTCTAAGATAGGACTGATGAAGTAAAACTCTGTTTTCCAATTTTTGCTTTGGGCGAATGCTATCATTCACCTTATACACTACCTGGAAAACAGCTCCCACTATCGCCACTTTCTCCTGAGGATCCTCGATCACGAAGAAATCATCATCCAAGACGGCGCTCTCCGGATCAATGCTGACTGTTCGTAAAAGATGTTCGTTGTCTGACGTTCTCGAAAGCTTCAGATCCTGAATGTCATTCTGATTGTTTCTCCGAAATATATTATTAATTTGCGGAAACATACTCGCGCTGTTGGAATTTACAGCACGAATTCTGTTGTTCCAATACAAACTTATAGATATTCTGTAATTTTCCTTGATCAAGTGTTGGATATTTTTAATCAGTGACTTCAGTATCCTGACCTCCGAGTTTTGTCTGTCGGTAAACCGCCTGTACAAGAGTTTGTGTCTTGTTAGGAGTCTACTTTTTTGTCTGTGCAGAGCGTCGATTGTCGCGTTTTGGTATACGTTTGTGGTATCGTGCTGTCGTTGGCGTGGTATCGTACTGTCCATCGTCTGCTTTATTTTATCATCCATTTGTCTGAGGTACTTGTCGATTTCGTTATTTGACAGGTTCCTATTGGATGGTGGGAAGGAATCACTCGAAGTGAGCGATCTCGTAAGATTACTGGCAAAACGTGGCCAACGCGCCCTACTATAATCGTAGGGGCGTCTTTGGACATACTCTGTCATCTCCGCGAATTCGTCTGGTATTGTGATCACAGCACTAAGTCCACAATGGTCACTGTCGTATACAAAAGTTCGTAGACAGTTAGTAGACCCTTCGTCCGTGTCAGCTAGTCTCAGTCTAGAGTACAACATGAGTACAGCATGAGATCCAGATAAGAGCCGCTCCTGGAATACGACGGACTATCCGTTGCGAGTAATTTGAGTCTGTACTCTATGTTCCGCAAAACCCACCATTGGCTTAGTAGGCTTCCCCCAGTGTTGGATATGTTGTTTCCCCAGTCACTATGTTTGGCATTCAAATCGCCGGTCAGGATGTAGTAGTTTTCCACTAAATTTAAGTGCAGAGATCGAAAAAGTGTCTCGAGTTCTGCAATGAAAATATTGGGATGAGGTGCTTCAGGTGCATAGGCTGCTATGGAGAGGAATGCACACAATGCAGGCCTCTAGAACCTGGAACCTCCGCACTTCACCGCTATTGAAAATTAATTTCTCAAAAACTATTCCTTACAACAGCTTCGTTTAAAAACAAGATCAAAGAAGAGGTTTCTGGCTTTACAAAAAAGTATATCGCGGCATTGTGGCTGTTACTGTTGATTTTTAATAATTTTTTTTCTAAATTAAGTCAATTTTTTAGAAAATTGCCCCTCCCGGCTAAACGGGGGGGAATAGACCCCCCCCTCCCGTACGATTTTTTTCTTGTCTTGGCCAGGGCTACAAGCTCTAGCTTTTTGGCACACTGCTCGTGGGGCACCCTGTATATGACTTTATGCTTTAAATTAGTTTTATTGAAGATCGCAACTCCCCCGCCACGTGTGGCGTTAGGTCGGTCTCTTCGTATTATTTTATAAGAACTGTTCCGGATTTTGTGCTTCTGGTTTAGCTTTGTTTCGCTAACCAAAAGTATATCGGGGCTTTCGTCCTGCAACAGATTGAAAAGTACGGCTCTTCGCTCAATCCTAATCAGTGAATTCACATTCACCGACAGGATCTTTAAGGGACTCTCTACCAGCGTACCCATTACGATTATAGTTGCGCTAGGCCCGGCAGAAGCGAGTAGATTCTGTCCACTCGGGTCGCCTGCTCATGGATCTGTTGTTGGAGCTGGCCGATCTGCCCTTGGATGGCGAGCAGGATCGAGCTTCTTGGCTATCTGTGTAGATGACGATGTCATTATATTGTTCATCGATCTTACAGAAAGCGAGTCGGCGGCCTCACGAATTGTTGTTAATTCAGTCTAAAGGATTGGCTGATTTTGCCCATTGCCCATCCTAGACCCGTTCCAGTGCAGTGCCTTTTCTTGGAAGTTTCTTCCCCTCCTAGGATCGGGATTAAATAGTATACAGACCCTCACAAAAGTATTCGGAATTATGTTCTTTTCTGGATTTGAGTGTTGTTAAATAACAAATAATTAAGCAACGATAATAAAAATCGGTGTCTATTCAACATTTATTTCCTATTAACAAATAATTAATAAAAAAATTATCATTTTCTCTCTACAACAACAAAAAAAAGCAAAATAAACAATGATTTTGGTTGAGTGATTTGAGGAATCTGCCGTTTTCTTATGAATAAAATCAGCTCCGTTTTGGAGGGATTTATTCCAAGCCCGCAGTTCTCTGCCCAAATGGCCAGTTTGCATAGGTCTTTTCAAATTAAATCTCTAATTATTGGGAGGTGTTTCCCTCTGATTACTATTGCAATATCGTCTGCATACGCAATGACTTTGCACCCGCTGTCCTCCAGGGATAGAGGTATTACGATTACATCTAGCACCAACAATTGCGGCGATAGTACTCCTAATTGTGGTGTGCCACGTTTCACTGCCCTTTTTGTATGGTAGCATAGCAGCCGACATTACCATTAACCTCTAGCTTGCTTAATACACAGGTGATGGCTAGTGGTCTTATGTTATTGAAAGCCCCTTCGGAAAGGTAATTATGGTGAATTGTTTGTTGGAAAGTAATCTTTCAACGGCTCCAACTAACGTGTGTAGAACTGTGTCCTCTGATTTAAGCATGTTACGATTTTGAAAGGTTTTTTGTAGGTTTTCTCGAATGTATAGGCCCACCAGTCTCTGTAGCGTCTTAAGAAGACTGTGGGAGAGACTGATTGATCTGCAGCCTTTTGCAGTTGAATGGGAGGTATTACCTACTTTTAGTATAAATGTAACATTTACTTATCTGTTGCCAAACTTGGAGACATTTATTTTTGGGAGACGCTTCGCATTAAATAGTCGAGAAGGCCAGAGATGAATATTTTCACAGCCTTTCAGGCTCTCACTTCCGAGAAGGAATACAGATGTCAAAAAGATTATGTTAAAAAGAAAACATCAGATCGGCTATCCTTAAAACATTTTTCTTTTTACAGGACACGTAGAACAAACGGACAGTGGGCGAATAGTAAAACTTAAAGTGAGTAGAAAGAGAGAAGTGGCTCTAAACTTCCGAGTTCCAGTAATAATAATAATAATAATATTTTTGAAGTTCGAATCTATCTTTTTAGTGAGACGTTTACGTGTGTGTGTCCGTTCGTGAACTTTTTCTCGTAACGTAAATTTTTGGGCATCAATTCCGGACACATTTTATTGATCGTGTAATTGCGTAACGAACAACTGAATTAAACTTTCATCAGTTTTATCTTAGGACCTGTCGGGGCGTCTTCAAGTGCATCATATTGTAGGTGCGACTGGACCTAAAAACCTATTTGATTTTTATTCTAAATGTATTTCGCTCCCAATTAACATGAGAAGATCTCATAGCATCGGCATCTCCAAGGGGCAACTTAAGCAACACTTTAGCACACCTCTTTAAGATTTTGTTCTTTTTTTTCAAGTGGCATCTACGGCTGGCTGATCTACGTACTTATTTTTGTTTTTTTTTTCTTTTTTTTTCTTATTTTCTTTCCTCTTTCTACCTACTAAATATAAATTAACTGATTTCCGTATCTTATATCTGTTTAGTTTAGTTCTTTAAATTACACTTATTTGCTTCACATCTTAAAAGATTATACATCTTATGTGTTAGTGTATGCTTTAAATAAATTCAAATTCAAATTTTATTTTTCTCTTAAACCCCCAATAGTACAAAATAGAGATCGAATTTCCTTAATTTACCACCGGCACCGGGGCGCCAAGGACAAACGACTTATCCACAATGGGTACCTTGACACTGCTCATGAGCTCATACTCGGATCACAAGGATGTTGCCAAGCAACACGCCAAATGTTGGTGGTTGTCGTGTGAAAACGTTTTCCAGAACGGCGTGTTATCTCAATAAGAACCTGCTCATTCCTTAAGTGGCTGAACTCGTCGTCATGCCTAAATGAACCTGAGAACTTACTGAAACCTGTTAGCCTTGTTGATGCTCAAGAAAACTTAATCAGGAGGATGACCACTCGAAACACATGACAGTTTGCCAACCTGATTATATTTAAGACTATAAGGAAGCAGCCTAGGGTAGGGTAAGCCTTAGAAACTCAAATTTTAAAAGTTAATTTAATAATAAAATAGAATAGAAAAAAAAAGGATTTGGTTATATGGTGGTCTTTTTGATTATTAAAACTGCTTTCCTTTTGCTGTATTGAGGTTTATACGGCAAACAAAGACATTAATCCCTCATTATAAAATAGCTACTTTCTGTGTTAAAAAGTACGAGTAGAATAACCAATGCGACCGGTACAGACCTTACGTGAGACCGACGAAAAATGTTATTCATAGCAAACGTTTTCGAGAGGAAGAGAAATTTTCGAATAAAAGCAATTTCTCGACTTATCCAGAAATTACTATTTTTTATACAGAAGACAAAAGGTAGGAATTTTCTCGGACTAATATAGAGTGGACAAGTCCGTTTCTATTACTAGTACTTTCGTTTATTTTCTTCCAGGAAAAAGAAGACGATACACACGTAGTCGTTTGTTTTGAAAGTGACAAGACCTTATATACGATTTGGTACCATCAGTTACAGAATAGACCAGAGAATTCAGTTTAAGATTATGAAGGATAAAATAAAGTCCGCTCTTAGTAAATCTAGGGCTTACGACTGATATAGGCGTTTTCAAAGAGACTATGGAGAAGTTAAAAGTGAAGAGGCCATGCACATAAACAATCGGTGGAAATTTGAAAGAAATGAACCATCCCCGAATCAGGCAAGCCATCATGACGTTTGACTTACATCATTCTATGCCCATTAAGCTACTTTAAAATATATAAAATGCACGGACAAAGTTTAAGCAGCCCTATATCTAGCTAGGTAGGATATATCCTAGGTCACCAACATAGAGTATTATGATTTTTTTTTATTAAAATAAGTAACCAGTTCATCAGACAATATATGCCACTTTAAGTGTCCATACCACAAACTCTGAAATGTAATATAAATTAACTAGAAAGCAGTAATCATAAAAAGTTATTGTTAAAGTTAGCACGTTGCATTCTCAAGATCAATCATCGATGGCTCAGCAGGATCCTATAATTCTTTTTATATATGAGACTCTTAAAATAACGTTTACCCCCAAGAAATTCTTTAACCTAATGTTAGCCTATCATTAGTGTCAGACTGTTTGACTTCATGACCGATCAGAAGCCCCGGGCGATCGATTTACACTGATTGCTTGTTTGCTAAACAAACTCCTAATTGAACAAACCGACCGTGCACGATCGTATCACACGCGTAGGCGTTGACTTCGTCATACATAAGTAATATTCCCTCTCAGCTAGTCGTGGATATTGAATTTAGCGCCGTGATCACTCGGATTTGCTCGATGATTTGTTCACCGCCAACCACTCAGTTGTGTAGGATTAAACATCCACTCTGGACATGAATACATACATATATTACCGAAAGGATCTCAGTCTTTAATGGCACATAATCAATTAGTCATCCTGGGCGGTATTTCAATTAAAGCTGCTTCGCATAACTTTCCAGCAATCCAGCTCTTCTCTTCCAATCCCTTCGTCTATCCTACGCATTTCATGTATAGTGTGCTTGTATAGTGTTTGCCAATATTTAAGATATATTAGTATGCCAGGCACGTTTGGAGAATTAACTTCAATTTCAGTTAAGCCCAAATAACGGCACTGTTGCTAGGGCTGCTACATCGTCCAAGTGGTGTCTTCCGTTTTCCGGTTTTTGGTTTTTGATTTTCTGTCATTTCTTTTTTTTTTCCTTTTTTGCAAGGCCCCCGAGGGTATGTGCTTTGTGTTTTGAGCTCGCATCCTTTTACATATGCTAATGACTTGTTGTAGTCAATTAATATTCTCAGCTCCATTGCATACTAATTAGGAAGGGAGTATGTCAAGTGGACCACAGCCTTCATTGGAAAGGGAGTGTGGAACGTATCTATATATGAAAGGATTCCAGCGAGACAGGCAAATGGACGAAAAAGTAGAAAATCAATTACCAAAAAGGGGGTTGAAACGCAATCGTGACTCGTGACGGAAACCGATGCCAAACAGTACCAGGTGTACGTGCCTCTGCTATTGCCACTCTGCCGACGAGACTAATGGGGTATCCACGTGGTAAAGAAGAAAAGAGCACAATCGTTCAAATGAAAAATTTCCTCCTTAACAAATTAAACATCCTGCCAAAGGCGCAACTATAAAGTGAGGATGGCTATGAGGACAACAGCATTGAGCAACTGAAAAAAACAGGAAACATCGAAGGTCTCTAGTCTCTTACAAGTCATCGCACAATCGAGAGTGAGAGTTTCAACAGGGATTAAGTAAACACGGCCGGAACACCTCCATGCTATCCCACCTGTAAATTACGACCGACAGGCGATTGGGATTTGGTTAGTTTACACTTTGGGTATTTTGAAGTTGCCTCCCAAGTGGGGTGGTAGGGACACCACTACAGCGGAGTGACGGACGATAACGTTTGATGTGTGTCGAATTTGGTGCCTTGCTGCATTACTGTTGCTGCTGCTGGCAAACCTGTTATTTGCGGCCTGTGAAGTGAGTGTTTAAACAAGGATTGTAGGATTGAAGGGCTGAAGGACGGTCGTCTGTAAAGTGGTATTTCGATTGGATTGGATTGGGATTGAAGTGTGTTTGCATACTCTTGTATACTGACATTGTGGAGTGTCGTTGAATGACAACGATGACAGAGTGATGTGGGAAATTGTGTGTTATTGGTTCTGTCGGTCCTTTATTCCAGGCCTCATCTTCGCACGTCGTACGTCGCTCGTTTGGTTAGTAATGAAAGGACGACAGAAGCGACAGTGATTGCTGTCTGAGGTGTAATCAGGGAAAGTGATGTCCTTTTCGGGGTGAGATTACGATTTCAAGGAGATTGTGGTGTGACTTGAGTATTTGATATTCTCCGACTGACTTTGATGTTCAGTTTATTTCTTTCCCTATCAGACGATCTAATTACCGGCATCCATTCGTGCTAACTTAGAAAGGTATCAACATTTTGATTAAATTGTTACTCCCAAGCTTAGTGGTGCTATTAAACTTCTATTACTGAGTATTTGCAATTCGCAGTAGGAGATGGAGACAACGATCTCCCGTCGCGTCATGACCAAACCACAGTCGAACTGATCGTGCATCTCATGTCGGAGAGCAATAAACGTAACAAATAATAATTCAACATTGAGTGGATTTCCCTCTGATTAAATTATAAATTCCGAAGGAAGAGCAAACATGACCACCATCACGCCACATCCTCATACATGGCACACCGCACAAGGTACACACGGCAACAGTTGCGGCGTGCATTTATGATCCCTCCCGTCCACCGTGCCACCGTCGCCGTCGTCCGCTGCACCTCTTCGTAGTCTTACTTTACAGCACACAAGGATGACTTGAGACTTGAAGCACACCCAGGCCGCCTTATTACACTCCTTCTTGCCAATTAATTGAGATCATTCGTGCGCTATATAAATATTTGCCATTACTGCACTGCACTGCACTATCCATACGCTGGTACACCATGCCGGTCCAACCAACCGCCTGACAGCCCGTGGATCAATGCTTGCCGTTCGTGCTTTTTCCAGTTTAATGACTCCAATAATTACGCCCGTCCCCTTTTACATGGCAACATTACGCCTCCGTGCGATTCAATTAAGATATCGACTTCGATGAACTTATCGCCGGCATGGGGACTTTTCGGATACCTACTTTGGCAGTCGGGAGTCACGACGAGCTAGAGTTAGAGCTCGAGCTGGAACTCTGTCGTCTTCTTATTCATCGTCGTCATCATCATCAACAAGAGGCAAACACATGCATACCGTTGGCATGTAAGTGGAGAGATGCAAGCACATTCCTTCCGCCCGTCCTTTTGCCCGTCGAACTATGAGTTTTCGATGTTAGAGGTTTGCACTTAAATTTATTTACTTTTTGTCTTGTAATTAGATACTACAGAATCCACTTTAGAGAGTTATATCGTGAGATGAGGTTACCACTAGGTACCGTGTAGCTAGGTACGATTGGGTACTTTGTTTATGAATTATTTATGAGCGATCATTACGCGATGAGTAGCGCAAACGAGACGATGATGCTAACATGGCTATGGTCGCTCTTCATTGGGTTAAGTCGTTGTAGAGCACAATCTTGAATTGTATTTCAACTGAACTTTTCGTGTTTGTTGATTGATTTGGAAGACGTACACCTAAGTGGTCGTGGTTGTGGCAAAATTAAGTGGGAATTTCATTTCAAAGTGATTGGATGAGTGGTGCGGAATATTTCGAATGGAATGGATGTTCTCAGCTTTCGATTGACGGGTTAATTCATATAAAGAGACCCTTGAAAGGTAGAGTAATGTAGGATATACATAGTTCGAATTACTACGTATTCTATAACAAGCTATTCTTGGATAACCTGAGTAGCACTACAATTTCATTAACGACCTCTTCTCTCCTATTTACCCAGAAATGACACAGATACACAAAGGCATCTTAAAGGTACAAGAAAGGCAATCCAGTGGCTAGCTATAGGCATATGTACCTCGATGATGGAGCCCGACTAGCTTGTCTGTAAGTAAAGGGTCACGGTGCTAGCAATTTTAGATACTAAAACTCAGCGTAGATTGTTTGCCCACCCACCAAAGTTTGACCTTATTTCTTTTGGCTAGGTCCTACAGGGCATCGTGGCATTCCTTGAAGGATTTTGAGTTCGTACTATACGAGCCCAACGCTTGGAGCGTTGCCTGACTGTCTGAGAGTATATTGATGGTTATTCCTCTTATGCCAGTCTCTAAGTTTAGGTTGACGCATGTTAGGATGGCGTATAATTCGGCTTGGAAAACACTAGGACTAGTTCCCAGGGCCTTCGATATTTTCCGATTTGGTCCAAATATGCCAGCGCCAACACCAGCATCCATCTTCGAACCATCTGTGTCCACCACACCTGAGGCCCTTGACATTTAGCAAAGGATCTCCGCTTTCCCAAGCTGTGCGGCCTGTGATCAATATCTCAAATCTTTTGTCAAAGGTGGACATGTATGGTAGTGCGTCCGAAATTGTGGTAATCATATATAGCTCATGAAGAAGTTGTAGGATGGATATGTGACCGAATGGTCTACAGGGCTGGTCTGTTATCGAGCAGAGGGTCTGATTGCACTACGTATTGCAATGTAACTTTTTAATAAGAAGGTGGAGTTGAGTAATTTGCCTCTTAGGCTGCTGGCATGGCGCCTGTAATGCTGAGACATGCTAGCTTCTGAAGGTGTTGAAGTTCACTATTTGAGTTTTCTGTTCAACTTCTGTCCACCATACAGCAGACGCATAAGTGATGATAAGTTTATTTTTGATGTTGGAGTTCCAATTAAGTTTGCGACCAAGGTCAATACCTAAAGACTTGACTTCTTCTGAAAATCCTATGTTGGTACCGTTAAGGGCGATGGGGCAAGGTTGTATTTTCCTTCTTTTTGTAAAGGGGCCTAAGGTTAAAAAGCCTAAGGTGGTGAAAGGACTCCATCTTCTGGACACCCTTTAACTTCCGACACTGTCACAGAGACCTCTCCGGATGTAGCTGATATAAAATAGCTCTCGAGCATTGCTTTAACCGAATGGTTAGTGGAGTGGTCTTCACCTCTCCGGGACAGTGCAGTGATGATTGAATTGTAGCCAATATCATGAAATGTCCCCTCAATACTATTTTCGAAAGTATTTTCCACATGCGCTAGCAAGAGGTGCAGCGCATTTTCAGTAGATCGTTCTTTGCGATATGCATATTGATTTGGATGCAGAGGAGTTTGATTTTCCAATATACCTCTAATATGAAGCTCTATCAATTTTTACAATGTTTTTAGCAGGAAAGGTGTTAGGCTAGTAGGGCGATAGAATTTAAGTTGTTCACTTGGTTTCCCAAATTTTCCAGAATGATGTCTAGGCCTCTCCGGAAGATTGACAATTTAACTCTATTTTTATAGAGTTGGTTGGCTTTATAGAGTTGGTTGGTAGCGAGTCTACGATTTCGCAATGTTTCCTCCAAGACCTTCTCTTGGATTTCCTCAGTGCGAGATTGTATTTTGTTAGAGCAGATCTATAATTTCTTTTCTTTTAGCTCTGTTTCACGTGATAGCTAAGTTGTAATCGTCCAAGACCACAAAAATTAAAATAAAGAGTTCTTATCATAAAATAAAAAATAAGATTATTTACAAGTGCCACAACGTTTGAATGTATTGTTATCAAGTTGTAACATAAGTGTTGCATGATTTTTGAACATCTGTTTATCGTTAAATAATTTCCACCGAATGCAAAAACTTTGTCGTCAATGTAATTTTCATCATTTGACAACACTTCTACTATCAGGAAATTTTTAATGCTTTTACTAAAAGAATGTTTGGCTCCAAGAAAAAATTACGCTAAGAGCCTCTTGGACATCATTTCTAAATCTAAATATTTTCCTGTCAAGGAAGTTTTGCAGAAAAGAACAGCTCTTCAATTAACTAGGTCTAACCGTTTCTGCTCTAGTACCGACTTTAATCTGCACAGCTATATTGACAGTTGAATTAAGAGTAGACTTCTGCGATGATGGCCTGGTTATGATGCAACAACTCACAATGGATGTCCAGTTACCCACCATACTCTCAGTAAAATGTGTGGAATCTATCTCTGGGATGTTGTACTACTCGGTGTTTTCGACTAAGCCATTGACAGCGGCGTTGGCGTTGTAATGACGTCATTTTGCCATGTCATTTCTCATCTCCGGTAACGATCCGGTTCTTGATTATGACGCGACGGAAGTGTGGTGCAAGCTTCTACTCTTTGTTGAAGATTATTTTGCGATACGGGGTGTGGCGCGCATTTTTCTAACTTTCAGACTTTCCCAATTTGCCTAGATCTGCTTGCGAGTTCCCTTTCCGTAAAAGTGGGATTTCTTTCGATGGTACACTTCAGAAGCTCATCGTATAGCTCTTCTGGCCTAGCCTTTGCAAACCAACACTTAGGTTCGTTTACTCATTTTGGATTTCTCTATTGGCCTCACTTCCCTTCTGATTTTTCTAAAACAAAAACAATAAAATATGCTGAATATGCTCTTCCGATACATCCCTTTAAAAATTCAGCTAAAAATGCTCACAATGATGTTAACGAAATGAAACTTGCAGACTGAACGAACAGGATATTCTAAATACTACTTTCAAAAATGGTTTGATTTTGTATTACATTGTTTTTGTGCGATCGTGATATATCCTGATAATTCCCCTTATTTCTTGAACAAACCTCTCGAACCTTGCTGGTTAATAAAAATAAACTAATTAAACACACTGACCTCTTTATGAAGTGACTACATTCGTTTTAGTTACCCTCTCCGCAAGAGGTTGGAAATCACCGCGGTCCTAATTGTTTCTCCTGCCAACGGGTTGTCATAACTGGATTATACAGATCAAGATAATACCGTCAAACCATGAAGCCGATTATCTCAATACATAGGAAATCCTCATTAAGTCACAATGCAACGATCACACTCGCATTTATCGCTAATCTTAATTAATCCCATTACTCGCGAATTGATTTCCACTACTCGCAACAACCTCCAGCTATATGGGAATAATCTTAACATCTTTCAATATTATGTGAATACCACCTCCTGCGACACTCCTTATCACACCAGCTTACGGTCCATTTAACGCCTTCGAAGGCGTATGCATATACTATCGCTTTACCGTCGTGGACGCGGCACACCATGATATAATTTACGAGCTCGCTCATTGCTAATAGGTGTAGGCAGTTCACGGGGAAGCCACTGCCACGTATCCTATATTACCTTCACGACAAATAGCCGCATGATTATTTATGTCACCAGTGGATTTGAGGGTTTTCGTTCAGCAATTTCAAATGACACCTCATTAAGATTATCTCCACAAGTTCACTCACACATGCATATATGCTGGTACGGGAATCGGAGCCCATAAACAAAATCATCCCACATGAGACAGTTGCATAAACGGCGTTCATCTCGTGGCATGGTTATATCGTGCCATCGTGGCATCTGTGTCTGGTCCTTAAGAGAGACCGTGTGGCATGTTGTTGCGGAAGATGAATAGGGAGCGTGGTGGCGATGACTGGCGATGGTGGACTGGACGCACACATCTTGCTGAATTCCCAATTAAATTAGCATTAAATTAGTCAACTCTCGCAGCTGTATTGTTTAATTAATTGCTCTAAACCAGATGAGTGGGCTGCATAGACATAGACGTCGCGAGGATAGAAATAAAATGACAACGAATAGCAGCATCGAGCATTGACTGCACGAAATGATGGAATGGACGAAGATATTTCGATTCAACTGCACAAAATATTTGAGAATTTAATAGCGGATATTGCGATACAATTTTCAGGGAATTCCCACTACCATTCCTGGTTCGTGAAACAATTTGAATGTCTGCAACATACCGTAGAGTCACGCAACTCCGAATGAAACTCGACAAGGGGAAAGGCTAAAAGGATAATTAAAAGACTATTGTCTATTAGTAGTTCACTACCCAAGTGCTGCGAGTGTATCGAAGCCCCACAAGGAGTATGGCACCAAACTTATGGCGACACCCCTTAGACACATCGTGCGAGTGTGTAAAACATTTTTGTATGTAATCCTTTGATAGGATTGCTACTGAGTTTCAAGAAGCATAGAGCACATGGTGCAAAGGAAGCAAATCGCTTTGGTGGCCTGGCTCCCTCGCACTCAGTATTAAGTTGGCACCAGTTATGGCAGTGGTGACGGTAAAGGTGGATTTCGAGGCAAAGTGCAAAATAATTGTACGCATTAGTGGAGCGGAAAATACCGTAAAACATTAAACGTAATATGAAGAGAACGATGAACGAGGGACGAAGGACGTTGAGAAATTAAAAAAAAAAATGGAATTGTGCTAATTTGTTTTGCACTCCATTGCGGGCATATAAGTGGTGATTGTGATGCTGCTGCCGATAACAGCCGTAATGTGGGTCGCCGTGTAGAGGTCCTTGAAGGGATACACAGAGGAAGGTAAAAGTGTCCTTAGTAATTAAGTGTGCTCAACGCAGGAAGAATAATTATCGTAATTAATAAACGTTGATGGGGTGTTTAGGAAATTAATTACCTGCAATTTATCTACAATCGGTTTGTCGCTATCTTCCCTATAATCATAGATTCAAATCCCATTTACCCCGGTGCGATAAGGAAGAAAATAAATTATAATTAAAAGCACGCACACATAACGTCACCTCCGGCTCACTGAGGCATTCCAAAAACAACTAAAGTCTTTCATTACACTCGTTTAACTACCGCTTTGACAAATATCTACCTATTTGTCTGGCAACTTAACTTCTCTGAACCCCCCACGCCTTCTTAAACTTCTTAAATGAGGGAATATCCCATTTGCAATATAATTAAACTGCTCGTCGTAGGACATGTTTATTGCCATCAATAAATACGAGAAAGAATCCAAAATCATCAGAAGTTGTACGCGTTCATATATGGAACCTCGATTACAGAGAATGGATCTTTATCTCAGTCTGACATAATTGAATTAATCCCCTTGGACTGTAACGACATCAGAGAACATAAAGGAATCGATTTATGTCCCTTTTAACTTTAGTTGACCATTTTTGGAGCCACAAAACGAACATACAACACAACTGACATGAGAACAAAAAGAGAATCAAAAACGAGGAAACAATCCCGATGACATTGACTGGTCTTCTGTTTCGGTTTCGATTATGGATATCCATGGGGGTAAAGCGGAAAAACCGAAATTACTGGACAAATTGGAAAACGTTTTGCGGATTTCTTTGTTGTGGAAACAATTTTGCAAATGTTTACTGCGAAAAGTTTTTTTTTTCTTTGTTTTTTGGTTTGAGGTACAAAAGCGCGCTTTGGACGCTTAATATGTTGATCGTTTGGGTATATTTCTATCTTCATCTTTCTAAAATGTGTGGAATACTTACCGATGATTTGGATGTAAAAAACAACGATTACAAAATTACGCCAACGCTATGATAGCAGACGACGAGAGTTTAGCCACAGACAACGTCGGCACTACTGCTGGAACCACATGGAACCAAAAATGGTTCCGTAACGCTCGCCTGTGCCGTTGACCGCCTAACTAACGACGTTTTCGAAAAAGTACGGCTAATGACGCCGCCAGCCCAAAATCCACACTAAAGGGTAACCTTTTGAGGATGCATTGCCACCTGGTGAACCTCGTGCGGGTTAGTGTCGTCCTATAAGCGCTATGCTATGTTATACTATGTATGTGCTAGGTCACTAAAGATCATTTTTCCGCCGATTTGGAGGTCTTGTTCTAAACGCCCCGAAGCCCAGTCAACAACAAACGGTGTTGTCCATGGTCATTAACTTATGTCATTCGAAACTTATGTACACGGATGTAGGCCCAAGTCCTGAGGCAAAATTCACCAAGTTGAGGTCTGCAAAAAACCGAGTTACCATGCATGTCGAGGAATCGACTACCTCGGAAACTTTCCGGACACTTTCACGGACCGGTAGTCTCAAATGGCCATCAAATGTTGAAGAGTGAACAGTGAATGGCCATGAGGTCTATTGTAAAATGACAACGCGCAACATTTGCACTGACGAATACTCATTTTGATAATAAAGTCTTACCATTTAGACGTGCTTTTTAATTATGAAACTTGCCATGGTGGCTTGGCATCAGTAACCGAATAATAAAGAACTGACTTGATATGTTCAACAAAACAACATGGACGTCACAGGCCACCAAAATCTACCCGCGAAAACCTCTTTACATTCGATTTTTTTTTATTATATTGGTATGTATGTCTTCTAACATATGCTGACATTGTCAGCCATTTTTGATATTTAGTTTGTTTTTCATGGAGATAAAGGTTAGAAAAGCTCTTCACAGAAAACCGAGAAGATACTAATGACAACTCCCGCCCTGGTGGAGCGTCCAGGGCATCCACGTCAACAACAAATGAAGTCATGGAAGCAGTGACGAAAATTGCTATGGAGGATCGTCGAGTCACTATCGGTTGCTGAGGATATTCTCATACTGATTTGCTCACGCCAATTTTTTTTCAGTTTATTTTGGATATGAAACGTGTATCAGTGAAGTTTGTTCCAAATTTGCTAAATTTTGACCAAAAAAACCGCTGAGCGATGCTTAGCTCAGGAGTTGTTCAATGACATGAATGACAATGCAGATTTGCTGAAAAGGGTCAATACTTGTGACGACATATGGGTATATGGTTATGGTATCGAAGTCAAAGCCCTGTCATCCCAATTAAAGTAAACAAAAAAGCTAAGACCAGAAAAAGCACGCGAAATTCAGTCAAATGTAAAGGTTTCCTCACTATTTCCTTCGATTGCAATGGCTCGACTTATCATGCGTTTTTGCCGGAAGATCTTGTGTTCAATGAGAATTAATTCAAAGTAATGCGGCGTTTGCATGGCCTGTTTTGTGGGAAAATTCATGGCTGTTGCATCAGGACATTGCGCCTATCATTCCCCGTGCATAATTTTTTGATCAAAAACAACCCAAAATCATTCTTTAGTCACCGTATTCACCGGACTTGGACACTGCGACTTTTTTTTCTTCCCGAAGCTGAAAAGACGGTTGCCACTATTGAGGAGATAGAGTCGCTGGACTAGATGGACGTCCAGAGACAGAGTTGCTTATTACCTTATTTTTTCACCTTATTTTTTTAACTTAGCTCATATATAGGTAGACATGTTTGTTAACCAGCTGTCAGCTAACGAAGATATAAAATAAGGCTTGAAACGATGGATGATTTTTCAAATTAAGCTTTTTAGTTACATACATAATTTTTCGTTTTGGGCCCACTGGACTTGGAATCTATCGGCCATATGCATCGCTTCTAAATGAATTTATACATGTAAATAAAGACCTATAATTTTCAAGGGTGATATATGGGAAATACTTTTAAAAAACCAGTCGCACCACCAATTTTTATCCCCCCGATATTGATATGTCATGTTTCTTCTTTAATGGAGTCAAAATACAGGGTGAGCTTGAGCCTTATTCTTACCTAAGTGTATTGACTTCTCATAGCTTTTTTCCGATATCGCAATTCAAATAAGAAAATTGTGGAGGTGGAGCCCTTGTGTTTATTTGCACAATAGCTAACTTGGATATTGACCAAGCTTAACAATCTGAAATAGACTGCAGACATGATATAGTATAAGGTAAAATGTATAATGTTTGGACAGAAAACAATACGGTTTCCTTGTTTTTTTTTTTTTTTTTTTTTTTATAATTCGTGCAGGTTCAAGAGTTACGCTCTTTTGATGTTTGTCACACAACCTGGACGGGGTGCAGATGGTTTGTGTCGAAGATGTTCGTTCACTACTCTCCGGGGGTGGTTGTCTTGGGATTCGAGAGATTCGACTGAATTTGTCGCGTTGATTGTAGTTTTACAGTAACTTTATTCCATGCCATTAAGATCTTATATTGGAAATGCACACGCAGAGTATGAATTTTGAAGTGATCTTATACTGCGAGTGTTATGCCTTCGTCAGCATTTTTTTTTTTTTTGATCATCTCTCATTCACAATTATTAGTTTTTAGTTAAAAACAGAAAATCGGATGCAAAAATGTCTTGTAGTTTTTGAGAAATTAAAAAAAAAACCAGAACCATTTTTTTCTAAGAAAAACCTTTTTTTTTTTGTTTTAACGCGGCTGGACTTGTAGGCAAATTAATATATGATACATTGACCTCTTTTTTATTATTTTTAAAAAAATCAGAGTTTTATGAGGTTACAATAAAGTGACACAGTATTGGAATAACCCTGGATTAATCCTTTTTTTTTCATTGATAACGCCTGAAAACTGACCTCTCATTTTCGCCTGGGTCCGCCCGCCGCCGATGGGTTCTACCCGCTAGGACCTTAAGACAATAAAACCGCAATTTTTCTTTATTGAAAAACAAAATATTTGCAACCCAAATGTAATCATGTAGGCATCGCATTTTTAATAAAAAAACATTTCCAAAGTGGGTGTTAACTCATCAACACATTACGATGTCAAACTCATTCTCTCGAGAAGAATTAACGGACATGCACTTCTGCTACGGTTTAGCTAATGGTCGAGATCGTGAAGCCGAAAGACTCTACACTGAAAGATATCCCAATCGGAGGTGTCCCGGTCGTAGCATGTTTTCAAGAATTCACCGACGTCTGCGAGAGCACGGAGTGCTAGAGCATCGAAGAAGCGAAAGATCAGTTACAGATGGATCAGGAATCTTAGATGAAACAATTTTGGATTTGGTCCGACGTAATCCCTCCCTTAGTACAAGGAGGATAGCTATTATGCTTGGAGTACCCAAATCTAGAGAATGGAGAGTGCTTCAACGGCAAGTTTTTGAGAGTAGAATTTTGCCGATCATTACTGCTTCGAGATGAAACTGGACGAAACTATTTTGCAAGGATATTCTGGACGGATGAAGCACAGTTTACCAGAGATGGGGTTACTAACTTCCACAATTTGCATCATTGGAGTAGCACCAATTCACACTTTAGCTGTAATGTTTGGCTTGGTATTGATGGACAAACTGTAATCGGGCCCCGGTTTTTGAATGCCGGCCGTTATTAATGGAGAATCATACCTGCAGTTCCTACGAGACCTTTTGCCCGATTTGATGAACAACGTTCCTTTGGCCATAGCAGATAATTTAATCTACCAGCAAGATGGAACAGAAGCACACTACAGCTAACGGTTTAGAAACTTGCTGGATGATAATTTTAGTGACCGTGGGATCGGAAGAAGGGGCCCCACGGAATGGCCACCTAGATCACCAGATTTAACTCCTCTAGATGTTTATGTGTGGGGATTCATGAAGAATTATGTTTACGAAGTGGAAATATTATCTTTGGAACAAATGAAAGAACGGATTGAAGTCGCTGGAGTCAAATTGCAGGAAAATTTGTCAAGCATAGACTTATGTGCAGCCATTAGAAGGAGATATAATCTTTGCCTTCTAAAAAATGGGGATCATATTGAAAATTCATTATAATAAAACTCCGAATTTTTCAAAAATAATAAAAAAGTAAAAAAGAGGTGAACGTTTCATTCATTAATTTGCCTACAAGTCCAGCCGCGTTAAAACCAAAAAAAGGTTTTTCTTAGAACAAAATGGTTCGAGTTTTTTTTTATTTCTCAAAAACCACAAGACATTTTTGCATCCGGTTTTCTGTTTTTAACTAAAAACTAATAAGAGAATTGAATTTTTGAAAAAAAAAAATTAGTACTTAATTACATACCTACAATTTTGAAAAAAAATAGTTGGAAATTTTTTTTTTCATTTTTTTTTCAAAATCTTGAGTTTGAAAATTAATTTCTCAAAAACCAATCCCTAAAACAGCTTCCTTTAAAACAGGATGAAAGAAGAGGTTTCTGGCTTCACAAAAAAGTATATCTCGCCATTGTGGATGTAACTATTGATTTTTAATAATTTTTTTTTCCAAATTAAGTCAATTTTGAGAAAATTGCCCCTCCCGGCTAAACAGGGGAGAATAGACCGCCCCCTCCCATAAGATTTTTTTCTTGTCTTGACCAGACCTACACGCTCTAGCTTTTTGGAACACTGCTCGTGAGACACCCTGTATATGTACATACATATGTATACAGAGTGTCCCACGAGCAGTGTGCCAAAAAGCTAGAGCGTGTAGGTCTAGTCAAGACAAGAAAAAAATCGTATGAGAGGGGGGGTCTATTTCCCCCCGTTTAGCCGGGAGGGGCAATTTTATAAAAAATTGACTTAATTTGGAAAAAAAATTATTAAAAATCAACAGTTACATCCACAATGCCACGATATACCTTTTTGTAAAGCCAGAAACCTCTTCTTTGATATTGATTTTAAATGAAGCTGTTCCAAGGAGTAGTTTTTGAGAAATTAATTTTCAAACTCAAAATTTTGAAAAAAAATTGAAAAAAAAAAATTTCGAACTATTTTTTTTCAAAATTGTATGTAATTAAGTAGTAATTTTTTTTCAAAAATTCAATGCTCTCATTAGTTTTTAGTTAAAAGCAGAAAACCGGATGCAAAAATGTCTTGTGGTTTTTGAGAAATAAAAAAAAACTCGAACCATTTTTTTCTAAGAAAAACCTTTATTTTTGGTTTTAACGCGGCTGGACTTGTAGGCAAATTAATGTACGAACCATTGACCTCTTTTTTATTATTTTTAAAAAAATCGGAGTTTTATGAGGATACAATAAAGTGACACAGTATTGGAATAACCCTGGATTAATTTTTTTTTTTCATTGATAACGCCTGAAAACTGACCTGCGAATTTCGTCTGGGTCCGCCCGCCGCCGATGGGTTCTACCCGAATTTTGGATTTGGTCCGACGCAATCTCTCCCTTAGTACAAGGAGGATGGCTATTATGCTTGGAGAGCCCAAATCTAGAGTATGGAGAGTGATTCATACCGAAAACTTACACCCGTACCATTTTAGGCCAGTTCAGGGACTCACCTCAAACGACAAGTTTTTGAGAGCAGAATTTTGTTAATCATTACTGCTTCGAGATGAAACTGAACGAAACTATTTTGCAAAGATATTCTGGACGGATGAAGCACAGTTTACCAGAGATGGGATTACTAACTTCCACAACACAATTTGCATCATTGGAGTAACACCAATCCACACAACAAAAAACAAAATAAATCACAACATCGCTCTAGCTGTAATGTTTGGCTTGGTATTGTTGGACAAACTGTAATCGGGCCCCGGTTTTTGAATGCCGTTATTAATGGAGAATCATACCTGCAGTTCCTACGAGACCTTTTGCCCGATTTGATGGACAAAGTTCCTTTGGCCATAGTAGATAATTTAATCTACCAGCAAGATGGAGCACCAGCACACTACAGCTTACGGGTTAGAAACTGGCTGGATGATCATTTTAGTGACCGTTGGATCGGAAGAAGGGGCCCCACGGCATGGCCACCTAGATCACCAGATTTAACTCCTCTAGATTTGTATGTGTGGGGATTCATGAAGAATTATGTTTACGAAGTGGAAATAGTATCTTTGGAACAACTGAAAGAACGGATTGAAGTCGCTGGAGTCAAATTGCTTGACTTATGTGAAGGAGATATAATCTTTGCCTTCTAAAAAATCGGGATCATATTGAAAATTGATTATAATAAAACTCCAAAATTTTTAAAAATAATAAAAAAAAGGTCAATGTTTCATACATTAATTTGCTACAAGTCCAGCCGCGTTAAAACCAAAAAAAGGTTTTTCTTAGAAAAAAATGGTTCGGGTTTTTTTTTAATTTCTCAAAAACTACAAGACATTTTTACATCTGGTTTTCTGTTTTTAACTAAAAACTAACAAGGGAATTGAATTTTTGAAAAAAAATTAGTACTTAATTACATACAATTTTGAAAAAAAATAGTTCGAAAAATTTTTTTTTTAATTTTTTTTTCAAAATTTTGAGTTTGAAAATTAATTTCTCAAAAACTATTCCTTAAAACAGCTTCGTTTAAAAACATGATAAAAGAAAAGGTTTCTGGCTTTACAAAAAAGTATATCACGGCATTGTGGATGTAACTGGTGATTTTTAATAATTTTTTTTCCAAATTAAGTCAATTTTTTAGAAAATTGCCCCTCCCGGCTAAACGGGGGGGAATAGACCCCCCCCTCCCATACGATTTTTTTCTTGTCTTGACCAGACCTACACGCTCTAGCTTTTTGGCACACTGCTCGTGGGACACCCTGTATATCTCTTTTTTTAGTTTTAATATAATATTTATACTTTTTTTGGTTTTTATTATTTTTTTTTGTTCTATCCTACCCTAACCTACCCTAACTTACTCTACCCTACCCTACCCTATGTAAGCCTGCCCTTGGTGTTAGGCAAGCCCTGCCTTGAAGAGGCTGAAGCTATTGAAATGTCCACTGACGCAGCTCCCTCCAGCCACCAAAAGCGTTGATGTTGGCGGACTGCGTCTCCTCGATCCCGGTGTGAGACCGATCTACAGAACCTGAGGCGCTCGGGCTCACTGAGCGCGACATCGGGTCCGTAGAGGAATCGCCGTTCCACGGAATTGCGACCCACGTGGAAGATTAGCGGTACCACCAATCTATCCTGGAGCAGCCCACATCTATCTAAATAGAGGAATGTTTCTGTCGGGACAAAGCCGTTAAGGCGCACTCTCTCGTGATATAAATCATTGGGGTAGTAAGCCCCGGGGATTAGGCTATTTTTTCTAATGTCTCGAGAGGCCCTAGACAAAGGCGTTCTGAACAAAATAGTTTCTGATTTCTGGCAGTTGATCTTCAACTTCCAGTCATCACAATACTGCTGAATTTTTTCGAAGTCACGCTGCAAGAAAGTGACTGACGTTGATCGTTGGACCTGATCTTCTTCTTCTTCTTTTCCTTTTTCCGGCGTTGTTATGGTCAGAAGTGTAGGACCATAACCTTCCCACTTAACTGCATTCCTACTGGTCCGCTTGTGAGGTCCGCCGGTTTGACCTCAGAAAGTAGCGGCAGGCTTTTTGGGATTACTTCATCGCTGAGGCCAATTAAATGCTGGTGCTTTTGCATTTGTTTGCACCAATTGTTTTTCGGCCTGCCTTTTTTTTTTTTTTTTTGTGACACGGGCATGCTCGAGATTTTTTTGTTTGATCTTACTTTTTTTTTTTTTTTAGTTTTTAATTCATTTTTATTCATAATTTCTTAGATCTATCTTACCCTAGACAAAAATGCTTAAAAACTAGCTTAACTATCTTAACAATCTAGATATCTTACTGGCCCTAGGCGGACACTCTAAAATAGACGTAACAACTTAAATCTATGTCTTTCGACTACTATATCAACTTACCACTACATTACTATATCAAGCTTAAGCTAAGAAAAATGTTTTTTATTAAAAACTTAGCATATTATCATTTTTTGTATTATATATAAAACTTAAGCCTACCTTAATGTAACTAAACCTAACTTATTCTAACTTAACTAAAATATATATATATAAACTATATACATAATATATATTTAATATATATATCTTTTTTTGTTTTTTTTTTTTTTTTTTTTTTTTATATACATACTACCCTACTACTACCTACCCTACCCTACCTTACCCTACCCTAGCCTATGTAAGCCTGCCATTGGTGTTAGGCAGGCCATGCCTTGAAGAGGCTGAAGCTCTCAAAGTGTCCACTGACGTAGCTCTCTCCAGCCACCAAAAGCGTTGATGCTGGCGGACTACGTCTCCTCGATCCCGGCGTGAGACCGATCTACAGAACCTGAGGCGCTCGGGCTCACGGAGCGCGACATCGGGTTCGTAGAGGAATCGCCGTTCCACGGAATTGCGACCCACGTGGAAGATTAGCGGCACCGCCAATCTATCCTGGATCAGCCCACATCTATCTAAATAGAGGAATGCTTCTGGCGGAACAAAGCCATTAAGGCGCACTCTCTCGTGATATAAGTCGTTGGGGTAGTAAGCCCCGAAAATCAGGCTATTGACCGAAGTCATTGCTCTCGCAACGTGGCTTCGAATCAGTTTGATCAAAAAATTATCTATCCGTACAATCCTGGCCCTATCGTATAGGACCTCGTTCGGGTAAAATTGTGTTTGATCTTACTCTTACAACACCGGTGATCTCCAATCGTGTCAACCCACTGATTTGCATGTACACTTGTGGGGCAGTTTAATGGTGGTATATGTGTCCCTAGGCTCACCTTGGTGTTTTCTAAATTGCCTAGATGTGATTTTTGTTTACCTTTGATTTAGTCGCCTTTTACGACAAGCGAGAGGTATCGCTGCAGGGATATTCTTAACCCGTCCCTGCACGGAGCATCGTTGGACCTGATCTGTACGCGATTAAATCGTCGGCATATGCTATTGAATGGTGAAGAGAAGCTATCAAATCACTGAAGTAAATGCTGAAAAGGATCGGCGGACTCACCATACCTTGTTGCAATCCGTTGTGAATATCAAATGGTTGGGTAGAAGTCACGTTGGCAATTTTTTCTTCTAGCCATACGGTGTCGAAGGCCTTTTCCATTGCATTCTTGCATTTATTCCATTGGATATCCGACACGAGTTTCGACGCGGCATGAATTGTGTCATGCCCCGCTCTGAAACCGAATTGGTTATCCGGAATGATTTTATTGTCCTCAACCCATTTAGACAGGGCTCTATGGACCACCTTCTCGAAGACCTTGCTGACACTCGGAAGGAGACTTATCGACCGGAGATTTGCCGGGTTAGAGGTGTCCTTACCCCTCTTGGGGATTGGTTGCATCACCGCTGTCTTCCAGCACACTGGATAATATGCATTATTCAATGCATTGTTGAACAGGATGGTGTACCTGTCTACAGCCACTGGTGGAAGGTGCCTAAGCACAACATTGTATATACCGTCGATACCCGCGGATTTTTTTCCTTTTCAATGACTGAAAGATCATCTGGAGATCTTCCGTCGAGATGAACAGGGTATTAGCTCCTTCGTTGGTGACGGCATTATTTGCCATGTAATCGTCATCGAACCTGGTAAAACCAAGATTCTCGGATCCCCAATGATCGATATCATTTCTAAGGTAGGAGTGATGAAGTTTTCCAATTCGTCGTTTGGGCGAATGCTATCATTCACATTATACACTTCCTGGAAAACAGCTCCCACTGCCGCCACCTTCTCCTGAGGATCCTCGATCACGGAGAAGTCATCATCCAGGATGGCGCCCTCTGGATCGATGCTAACTGTTCGTAGCAAACGTTCATTTTCTGACGTTCTCGGAAGCTTTAGATCCTGAATGTCATTCTGATTGTTTCTCCGAAATATTTTATTTATTTGCGGGAATATACTCGCGCTGTTGGATTTTACAGCACGAATTCGGTTGTTCCAGTGCAAACTTACAGATATTCTGTAATTCTCTTTGATCAACTATTGGAGATTTTTAATCAGTGACTTCAGTGTCCTGACTTCCGAATTTTGTCTGTCGGTAAACCGCCTGTACAAGAGGTTGAGCCTTGTCAGGAGTATACTTTTTGTCTGTGCAGTGCGTCGATTGTCGCGTTTCGGTACACGTTTGTAGTATCGTTATGTCGTTGACGTGGTATTGTACTGTCCATCGTCTGCTTAATTATATAGTCCATTTGTTTGAGGTACCTGTCAATCTCGTAGTTTGACAGGTTACTATTAGACGGTGCGAAGGAGGCGCTCGAAGTGAGCGCTCGCGCCAGGGAATTGGCGAAGCGTGGCCAACGCGCCCTACTGTAATCGTAGGGGTGCGTGTGGACGTACTCTTCCATTTCCGCGAACTCGTCAGGTACTGTGATCACGGAACATAGTCCGCAATGGTCACTGTCGTATACAATGGTCCGTAGACAGTTAATAGACCATTCGTTTCTGTCTGCCAGTATCAGTCGAGAGTCCATCAGCATGAGATCCAAATAGGAGCCGACGGACTATCCGTTGCGAGCAACTTGATCCTATATTCAATGTTGCGAAGAACCCACCATTGGCTTAGTAGGCTCCCCCTAGTGTTGGGTATGTTATTTCCCCAATAACTATTTTTGGTATTTAAGCGCAGAGATCGAAAGAGTATCTCGAGCTCTGCGATAAAAATATTGGGTTGAGGTGCTTCAGGTGCATAGGCTGATACAATGTACATTCGCTTTCCATTTCGGAGAGGAATGCACACAATACAGGCCTCTAGCACCTGGAACCTCCGCACTTCACCGCTATATATGGCCTTATGTTTAAAATTATTTTTAATAAAGATCGCAACTTCCCCGCCTTGAGTAGCGTTGGGGCGGTCCCTTCTAATTATTCTATATGAACTGTGCCGGATTTTGTGCTTCTGTTTTAGCTCTGTTTCGCTAACCAGGAGTACATCGGGGCTTTCGCCCTGCAACAGGTTAAAAAGTACGGCTCGTCGCTCAATTCTTGTCAGTGAATTTATATTCGCCGACAGGATCTTCAAGGGGCTCTCTACCAGCGTACCCATAGGGCTCTCTACCAGCGACCTTAGGTGCGTTAGGCCCGGCAGAAGCGAGCAGATACTATCTACTCGCGTCGCCGTCTCAAGGATCTGCTTTTGGAGCTGCCCAATCTGCCCTTGGATTGCGAGCAAGATCGAACAGACATCCACCTCCGCCTCCGGTGGCTCCGGTGGAGACAGGCACTGGGGCTTTAGGAACAGATATGGGCTTTTGTACCGTCTTTCCGCCATTTGGGCGTAGGTCAACTAGGATGTGACGGCTGGTGTTTGTAAGCGGCCCGAGGGATGTTCCCCTTGACCTTTTGCTTATAGGCCAGGTTTTCTTGATGTCCTGGAACTTAGGACATCGCGGCTGCATTTCGCAGTTCGACGCGGCGTGCCCGAACTTTTGGCAGCGGATACATTGTAAAATGGTTCCGCTCCTCTTTAATTTTATTTAATTTTTGTCTGAGATGCTATGGAAGTGATAGTCCTGAGCTTCTCCAGCTTGCTGCTGGGTGTGAGCTGCACCAAAAAAAAGGGTATCCTCGCTTCTCCCTTCGGGAGCTCACCGTTTTACCCCCACGAATTTGAGGTCGTCACTCTCGAACTCTTTGAGCTCTGAAAGCATTTCCTCAGGGTCTGCAATCGACTCCACGCCTTTGAGGAGCATTATCTGCAACCTCTTGGCCTTTGGTGTAAAGGAGAAAAACTCCGTCGTAGACTCTTTCAATAGGCTTCTAATCCGCTTATGCTGTTCCAGTGTCTTGCACTGAACAGCATAGCGTTTCTGACCTAAACATTTAAAATGAAAATTACTTATACCAATAGCATACTTACAGAGATCGATGGTCTCATGTAGGGCCGTGGTATAAGTAAAGATGGGTGGCACCTTCTCCTTTTTAGGGCGTTGTTGTTGCTGCTGCTTCTGCTGCCTCGACTGTTGTTGTTGCTGCTGCTTCTGCTGCTGCGGTTATTGTTGTTGCTGCTGCTTCTGCTGCTGCGGCTGTTGTTGTTGCTGCTGCTTCTGATGCTGCTGTGGCTGTTACTGTTGCTGCTGCTTTTTCTGCGGCAGTTGTTTCTGCTGCTGTGGCTGTTGCTGTTGCTGCTGCTTCTTCTGCGGCTGCTGTTGTTGCTGCTTTTGATGTGTGGCGGCTGTTGCCTGCTCTCTCCCCATCTGCTGCATCTCCTTAAGCATATAGACTACGGCTTGCAGCTTGGCGCATAGGATCCGTTTTTCCTTCTCAAGTTTGCTTCGCTCTTCCTCCACAGCCGAACTTAAAAGGGGGGCGAAGGGGTTGTTGTGCCCCGTGTAGGGGCCTTCCCTACCATCTGAGAGGCAGGCAATATCCGCTTCCACGGGGATCACTGGTTTTGGTTTTTGTTGATGTTGTCCAGTTGCCTTGGACGTCGATGGTGATAGAGATGGCGCTCCTTTCCTCGCTTCGGCCTGCAGCTTTTCGGTCCAAGTAGTCAGACAGGGGCGCTTAATTAAATCGGGCCTCGGGTTGACCCCTCTGCGCTTTTTCATGACGGCGACCGGAGTTGGGAACTCAGATGATAAATCTTCTGATTCCGACTCCATGTGACGAACGGGTCTTCGCCCGTCGTCTCCCGTCATCTCTTCGCGTAACTGCTTCTACCACTGTTGCACTACACTGGTCTTAGATAACTCGACTGAACACCTTATCACCGTGCTTATGTAATTGATTTCAAAACTACGGCCAAACTCGCACTTGAAAAACTACTGAATAAAAATTTTAGTTTTGATTTTTGCTTTTTAATTTTTTATTTTTTGCTCCTACTCGCACAGCCTACTGAGCGAGAATGAATTTTGTTAATTTCTCTCCAGGCTATAGTGTGCATGGTTATTTTTGAACATGAAGAGCTACAGATTTTCAATCGTGGCCTCACTAACTTGGATACTAATTTCTGATTCGCCTGGAAAACAATGATTTCTATTTGGAGTACACTTACATATCTCTAAAAATCCACCCATTTCTGTGCGCCGTCGTGTTCTATGCCACGAATTTATTGTGTAACAATTGTTGTTTCATTGGGTATAAAACCTTGAGGCGAATCGGAGAGTCATATTTAGGATCTACCATTTCTCCATACTCCATTTCTGTTTTCCATTCCATATTCGATCTATGGCCAACATCCATATCAATGAAGCCAATATCCTTACACCACCTTTACCCTAAAGTGATGTTATTCCTTGCATCAAACATTTTACATATCGACATATGATGCTTTGATTCATACCAGAGGGCTAAAGGGCGCCTTAGAGATTAGAGCGTCTTGTTAAGTGAACGAGGTAAGTTGTTTGCATCGCACTGTAATACCGACTACGTTAAGGAATCTTTCGAGTAATAACATTATGGAAACTACATTTACCTACTAAAATGGTGGGAGAATATGTTGGATTCCGTTCTGTGACAGATGTTAGGTATCACAGATAGCTAACCAGTAAGCAGATAGCTAACCAGGATCCCGATTACATCAACGCCATCCAACGTTTATTTCGCGGCTTCTCTCTTTAGCGGGGGACTGGCAAAACCCCCGCAGTACACTTGCCTTAAAAAAGCTGCGACTGTTAAGTTGGTTTGCGGTTTATGTTCTCTGAAACCGCTTTAAAGGTTTAGCCCCACAATATCTCCTAATTATACCATAAAACTCATCTTACTACAATGTAAATGAGACAACTAAGCATCTGTCTGTATTCTTACATAAACTCCATATCCAATCCCACTAACACTAGTCCTTATATGCATAAAGCAAAATCTGGATAGGGATACTATCCATCAGCTGCGTGGCATATAGTGCCATCTGTGGCTACCCTTTCTCATGATATTATAATACCCCCGTCGGATGAAAAGGATTTGTCCCATAAATCAACATTTAATTTGTCTAGTGTGTTTTTACATGCCTTATATGCCCTGACACCCACGAAAAGGATGTTAAACCACTTCTATTCCGATGTCAAATCCTTTTTTAGCTCGAAAATTTGATTGATGGTCTTAGCAATATGAAACGTAAGTACTAGCGTCGGGGATACTCGTATTTGCATTTTTATGGTAAATGAAGATACACAACCAGAGCACAATACCCCACCTCAGCTATGCTACAATCACCTACCATCGACAAGGTGCATACGTTTGATGCAGTTCAACCATCGTCATTGTACTTACTCAGACCCCACGATTTCGGAGTTATTACACCTTTATTTTTTCGCTTTCAATTTCCGGATATCCTTTGTAGAGTCACTTCCTCTGGTATCGATTCAATCAACAAAGTTCAAAAAGCTTGTTCCCCATAAATTGATCGACCGACCTAGCCCTCTCGTCGAACTTTTGCAAATCCATTTAATATTTGCCTTTTCCAGGCGCCCTTGCCATATTTTTTTTTTCTCCAAGATTTGCTTCACTCAGGTCCTGTGTGTGTCCCCGTCCCTGCGTCATCTATTCTATTGTGTTGCAATTTAATTTATTGCCCTAGGCTTGCAGACGGGGCAAAAAAACCACATCGAACCGACCCTGAATATGCTTCAGGAGCAGTACTCACTTACATATTCCTCGATTTCTATTCTGGGTTGTCTGTGCGGTGATGGCTGTGCTTGTAGAGTAAGTGGCCGATGCCATGGTGCATGGTAACAATAGAGAGCTTGTGTGCTATGTGTGGCTGAGCTACTACATCTAAATTGGATATTAACTGCACTTGAAAACGGATATTTACCTTTAAAATTTCCATACATTGGTCTTGTTGTAGTTGTATGGAAATGCGACAAGGACAAGCACTTGTATTCCGCTTTGTATACGACGGCGAATGTGGGGGGAAGGCAAAATGCGACGCTGGCGGTGCCGGAAGTTAGGAGTTATCGGTTTTTCGGCAAACTGGCAGTCAATGTTACAAATAGACTGCGAGGGAATTATTTACCCAAAAATACTTGACTTGAATGGGAGGTATTCAGTTCTGGATAATAAACGTCTCTGGGGGTCGGTGGATGAGCTAGTGGGTTTCATGTATTGGAGAAAATTGAGTTCCAAAGGAAAGTGGCAAGGCCCTTAATCAGATGAAGGAAGCATAAAATTTCTATTCTGGGATTGTGTGATAGGAGTTTATATTTTGAATGAAAAATCTTTACTTGTATTGTGCGTGTTTTAGTCTAACAAACCTGGTGTCTGCTACGTTTTAGATATTTATTGTTTTTACTCTTTCACCGTCACAGAGTTTCTTCTCCATAATGAGTTGCAGAGGTACAGAAGTTAAGGCGAATTTCAGAGAGGAAAAGTAACTAACTACCAACGAAAAGGTAGATATATTTTGATATACGGCCGTTTACCAGGCTTCGAATATGATGGAGTGCTCTAGTGCTACTTTCGAATGGAAAATAAAAGAAGTGAAGTAATTTTTTTTAGGGCACAGGTTCGGCTCTCTTAAGTTGATCTTTGAAACAAGTACATATTTCCATATCAACAAACCTTCTACAGGTAAGAGTAAGAGCTGGAAAAATCTTGTTCTGCTGCGATGGTTGATCAGTTGATAGTTTTTTATCCGCATTCTAATGATAGAAAAAAGCTTCGTTACTAAATTTAGATACTAAGTGATATGATTTCATCCTGGTAAAAGCATTATTGAGAACGACAAGATCGACCGAGATTTTTTTAACGTTTCACTCAAGGCGATAGAATCATCTAGCGAAGCACCAATAACTAAGAGACCTGAGACCGCATGTAGATGAGCATAATGTCATGAAAGTCCTTTTACAGTGATTGTATGTCAGGTGCTATATGCAAACTAAAAGTTACAATTTCATTTCATCTAGGTTTTAAGGTGTCGTCTTATTTTTTTGCTTGGTTTACTATATTATTTATAATAAGCTAGTTCGACGTCTGGTTTTTTATATGACCTTTGAACAATAGTTTGTTTCTTTCTATCTGACTTTATATAGCGCTGAAGGTGAAGATCATGGTTACCATCTAATAGCCAATAAGCTTAACGTTTCTTTAGTAAACAACAAAGTTGCCCCACAAATACTGATGAACTTTCTTGTTGTCGTGCCTAAGACCGTATGAAACAGAAGTTATCGTTTTAAATAACGCGCTATTATAGAACTGTTAATATTCCCTCATTTAATAAGGCAAAACGAAAATATATTTAACAATTTGATAGAGGGGAAATACACTACAAAAATGGATACGTAAAAATGCATTTCAAGGAACATACTGCTTTTGCTTATAATTAAGCGACTTCTTGCACGGATTTAGTAAACTTAATCGATGGTCATATACATGAGGTGACAGATGGCTAAAAGGGTTGGTAAAGATGGCAAGGGCTGGCACAGTAAGCCGCAGAAAGCAACTCGTTTTTCATCCAGGTTCATGTAAAAGTTCGGATTTCTAGAATAAGAAAGAATTCTAGGTTACGTTTTTTTCAATATGATTGAATAAACGTTTTTATATGATTGAATAAACGTTTCAATATGATTGAATAAACGTTGGACTCATGCTTTCTCCTATTAAATGGGACTTCCTCACACAAAATATTTAAGTGCGTTCAAAAAGTAACAGGAATAACGCGGGTTGCATTTGTCTTATTCATTTAACAAACCTTAAACATGTCAGTAACAATGTTTCAAATATGCTGGTAAACATTTTTCAACACATTGCTGGATTGTTTAATATGCTGTCAGTTGTCAAAAAGGTCATACTACTCGTATGTGGATTGATAATTTCGGAGAACATTTCTAAATATCAACATGTTAATATGTACCTCTAGAGTTAGAATTTGTCATTTGTTTGTAGGCATGTGCATGTGGATGTGTAAGTTCCTACTTTCGTGAACTCCGGACGCTTTTTATTTAACATATACATAATTGCGTAATGAAGTTTTTATTAATAGAAAACTGCGTACCGGTGCTGTCGGGGTATCGTAAGAATACTGGTCTCATTGGGTATCAAATGGAAAGTTGGTACTACATACATATACTACATAGTTTATGAAACAATGGCTCTATTCCCAGAAGTGGGAAGCTCAGTCGTGGACCGACATCGTGCCAACGTGTCAATGAAATTCTTCCTACCGCGCTCCAATTGGCTGGTAATAATAATAAAAATAATAATTATTCTTATTTGCTGTGAAAGCAGGGTTAATATTTCTTCAGATCTGTTTTTAAAACCTTTATTTTTCGGGTGATCTAGAGCATCAATTAATATGTTGGTTTCTTAAGTCTTCCAGGGTTTCGTCATAAACTTGTTGAGTATAGCTTTCCTGTCATATGGAGCTCTGAAATCGACAAATAGTAATAGGTTTATGCCAAGATTGAAAAGTAGACATGCCAGAGCTGATAGAAAGTTAAGTGGTTACAAATAAACATGAGCCTAGGATGTTTCTAACTTCTTGATTTTGAATTCTGTCACTCCAAGTCGGATAGTGATAACTTAATCAACTGTTCTGGCTTAAAAATTATTGTACATGACGGATTAACAGAAAATTATTATATCGCACCCCAACTATGGGAAAGATTTGTTATCCAGGGTTCTACCCTACAGTACTTCTGATTAAACTTGCTAAATATATAAACGGATTTTTTTCGTTTTATTTTTGGAATTATGTTGCTGATGTGGGCACTTACATAGCTATAATTCTTGCTACGTACTACTTCGAAGGTTCCCTAGTAGACAGATTCTGGAAAGTCTTTAAGGGTGAGCGAGCGAGTTTCCTTGATGGCACTAAGGAGCCCATTGTGCACATTTAGGAATAGAAAAAAAGTCAACTGCGGCCAAGTCGGTACTGTAAGGTGGTGAGGGAATCAACGTTATTCATCAGATTGAGCGAGTCACCCTGTAGGCTTGTTTGGGTACATTGTTATGATACAATCGCCAATTTCTGATGATCGCTGACCATACGCAGCTGACCTCAGTATTCTGAAGATCAATCACTGTCTGCCTCTCAAGTACATAGATGGATTAGCCCTTTGGTGTAGATGAAAACTATTAGCATGGCTCTCATTCTTGATTGGCTCATTCAAGCGTTATTATGACCTCCACATTGGTCTGTGAGGAAATTGTGAAATTTCAAATCTGTGTGTGACATGTTTTCATCCTTGAATACTTTGCGAATCATGTCCAATGTCTCCGTACCTGTTCTACCGTACCGTCGTTTGTTCGTTTTGAGCTTGCACCGAATCACTCGATCATAGTGCATTGAAAATTCGATCTAGCCTGAACGAACGCTCGTAGGTGAAGGATTCTTAATGCGTTTTGAAGGCCAGATCTCTACCACCCCGCCCATTTCCTACGATCGCACTGCTACATACGAGTACAATCGGTCAGAAAATAAATTGTTCGCTATGCTTTATACATATATAAACCCTGTATTTCTACAGATGTTTCGAATAGCAATAGCAATAGTCTTCGTTTTTTTTTTAACGTTCGTATTAACCAATTTGCTTTGACCCAAATGTAAAATATAAAAAAAAAACAACATCCCAACTCAATTTCAAATGGTACTACCAAAGTTGACACCATCCATTCTTTTCACTTTTCACACGGTTATATGAATAAACATTTCAAAACCTTACCCAGTTATTTTTTTTTTTTTCATTAAAACCGTCTTTGACCGATTCAACACTCACTCCTGTCTTAAGGCCAACCACGAAGCTTAGAACTAAAAAAAGTTTATGATCAAATTGCATCTAAACATGAAATTGCAGTCGCAACAAAGCGGCTTATGCTGACTTGTTGAGGCGTTTATTATTTAAGTACCCTGCCTGTCGTCATCATAAATGAATTGCTTTATACTCGAATGCAACAATGTATGCGTTCATGGATGGATACCATCATGGTCAATTCCCTTCCCCATTTCCCATGTAATATATTACAGCCGAGATGTAAAACGTTATTAGCGAGTGAACTTGAGATATTGTCGTAAAACAGAGTGAGGACTTTCCTAGTACAGATACGGATTACTGGTAGAAGTCGACAATTAAAATGCTGTAGATAATTCGCTGGTTTTATATCTGAATTGCTTGCATATTTGAATTTATGGATTCTGTAATGGAGTGCATGCAAAGCCGCTTGGGGTGTTTAGACTTAAGTAGTCATAATTTGTTGCATTTGCTTCTATGTGTATTACGCGATACGGTGGCGTTAGATGAGATTGGATACGAGTAGAACTGGAGAAAAGTGTTTTGTGGAATGTACCCGCATTAACTACTTCAGAAATCGTTCTTATCTGTTTATTCGCTCGCTGCTCATTGATAGACCCACACTCAAAATGATGACCACCACACCTAGAAACTGTCAGCTGAATTTGTATGTCCGGTACTTAAATGTTTAGGTTAGGTTGGGCTTGCTCACGCTACCCAATCTATTTGGAACAGAAGGACGCTCATCGTATGCGTGCTAATGCAATTTGATAATTTGTCGGGCCATAAAATATTGCTCGTAACCTAGTACTCGTATCTGCACGTCATTAAAATCATCAGAACCACACTGTCAGACAAGTACTAACACGGAAGTCAAAATGAAAGCAGTTCATTACCAGCGGAAGAGGATGGGCGATGTACGTACTTAGCGCACATGCTCGTGCATATGCCTCCATATGGGGCAACGCATGAAGGCGGCGCCATGCCTTATTTAAATCTCTCGGCTAATTCATCATACACGCTTATCACTACCATCATCTTCATTATATCACTGTGTCACATCCTTTCGAACATCGGGAGTGCCTAAAGTAGTTCAGTTGAAATGTATCCACACGCGGGTACTCACCTCCCGCTGGTTAGGTTTTTCTAATCCAATAAGTAGACTCGTTAGCAGGTAATTTGGTAGTTATGCTCCTTTGTTCCGAAATCCATTATCAAAACCGACCACCTACTATTCACGGGAATGAGGTGAATCTTCAAAGAATTTTATTTCTTAATCTATCCGGTTGTCATTTTTTTGATCAAACTTGTCGTTGAATTTGATTGACTTTTGGGATTTGCGTGACAAATCGGGCCTATGAGCATATTCGATTTAATCATGATCGGGTGTGGAGCTTGTTCACACCTACGTTTGAGAATTTTAAAAGAAGCAAAAGATGCGTCTCGTGCGTGGGCTAATGCGTTACATGGCTCTTTATTAATTTATTTCATTTTAAATTTACAAAGTGTTGTACACCATTTATCTTACTATTCCATTTGGTATTCAAATAAGACCGTTTTATAATGTAGATAATCTATCTACTTTCCTAAGTCATCCGAACAAGGTGCGTGTGAGGACAGATGGAACTTGTTATTCTATTAATTATTGATTAGCATTGAAGAAACACAAAGTAAGGCTGAGTGATAGTGTCTATTAGGCGCCTGTCAATGCAAACACCGGTACGCTTTCGGAGACATTTCAGTAGGCTGAGGTTTTAATATTTCTGATGAGTTGAATGGTTTTGATCATCTCTCGTTTGATAAGTCGTTTATATTAGGAGAGAAGGGATAAAAAATTGATTGGTTTCGTGAATGCAATTATATCCGAATGGGACAATTTAGGCATATTACGAACACAAATATTGGAGATATCTCCAATCGACAAGGTTGATAGAAGTTGTTGCCATTCTTCTGAAAACAACTCTCATAGCTTAAAGATAAAAATGGGCAACAAATTTATTCTTAAACTCAGAGACCTTAGCAACTCTATGATGTGAGTTACAAATACTCAATGCTGTTCAGTGATGGTAGGGGCTCTAATTCAGACGTTGGGATTGAGCTCGAATTAATGAACTATCGAATCAAATTTTAAGTCTACTGAAGTTACAATAATAAAATGTTCATTAAAAGAATAATAACTGGGCCCTGAATATGTTGTCGCTCTTTTAGAATCAGGTGACATTATCAGAACTACGTACATGTAATTTAAGATGGTAACGAATCTAAACTATGTGGAACAATAAAACTATCCCCGAGGGATGTAAACTTGGTCATCAATCCCGTAAAAAGGCGACCGAACACAATGTTGTTACAGGTGGCTCTCAAACATCCTATCACAGAGACTGACATCATGCGTTAAGGAAATAATCGGAGACTGCCAGTATGACTTCAGGAACCAGTCGACAAATTACCATATTTTCATAATATGACAGTTTTTAGAATGGGAATTCCACCAACCGGTGCACCAACTATTCGTAGATTTTAAAAAGGACATGGTACATGTCCTTGTAACGCCAGGAACCTCGAAAAAGATAAGACACAACCAAGAACACGAGGAACTGTAATCAACCCCAAAAATTGAGGCAGGACTCGTAGTGATGTGGTTTGGCACCATTTCACCATCACATAAAACCTGGCAACACCTTGTCAGCACATTTTGATGACAGCCGTCTACCACAATAACGGTAAAAAGAAAACCACCACTGAATCATCACGCCACTCCTGTTTCCTGCGCAAAAGAACTCGGACGTATCTATTTTTCCTTTGTAATAAAGCTGGAGGTTAAGAACAAATAGTCTTTTTGATTTATCGCAACACGTAGAACAAATGGACAGTGGACGAATAATCGAACGAAAAATGAATGGAAAACTCGTATGTCGTAGATCGGAGCACAATATAAGGATGGTCCTAGAAGAGATAGAACAAGGTTGTCAACGAGGTTCTCAATCTCCGAGGATAATAATAATAATTAAAATATTAAGAACAAATCGAAACACTGGTAACGCATCGAATTCTTAGAAATCTTTTTGATTTTGAAAATAAATAATGCTCTGGTGCACCAAAAATGTTGAAGCGAAGAATTAAAGGCATTACTTCACGAAAACTCATGTCAGATTATTGCAAGTAGATGACACAAAACAAAAGAGAATAAATCAAAAGCAGGGATTTAGTATTGTACGAGTTGACACCGAGAGACAAAAGATCCCTGCATCGTATCGTGGCTGCAATGAAAATAGGCATTGCCAAGCCGGCGCATGCTTAAATATATTGGTATAACGTCAATGGTTCAAAAGTTCTGCTCTGCATTTGGTTGTTTATAACGAACTGCGCATACTGAACAGGATAGTCGAGATAAGCAGGAGATCGCTATAGACTGCAATTGATGGGTTTGAGTCGAGCATTGAATGGAATAGAAAAGGACCACTGTAAGAACAGACAGAAAAATGGGAAAAATTAGTGGCTAACTATGGTCAATATCTACCTTTGTGTTTCAGATTTTTTACGACTTACTTTAAATAAAACATTAAATTTCAACAAAAAACAGCGACAAATTATTTAAAGTCCTAATAACAAAATTATTATGCACCACCGTCGGATCACAATCGTACCCTTCTCCAGGTGTTTAATTTTGAACAAAAGCAACAGCGAATAGGAGCTACTTCAAAGTCGCTAAGCCGTAAGTATTTTAGCAAAATTATCAGTATAAGGATACCCCATCTCATAAAAGAGGCCTATAATATTGTTTTTCACAATCATAGATGAAAATAAGAGCTCATCACGGAAGTCGCTAAATGTAATCCTAAATATCATTTTTAAATACCAACACATTCCAGTCATTTAGGAACCCCAGGTACTGAGAAGTCACTTTGGTAGATATTAATTCCCTCATTCAAAGGTGTAGTAAGATGAATGTATTGTAGCAAAAATGTCAAAGAGGTTGACAGCAGTTGACGAATGTCTTATCTATTAGGAGTTGGAATTAATTTGTGGTATCTTACCACCAGAGGCATGGGTAATATCGATTACCTTCACCAAAAAAAAAAAAAAAGAAAAACTGCTTCCGAAAGTCACTATATTTTAATATAAGCCAAATATTCATGCAATTTATTACTGCAGATCGCTACCTATTTTAATTGATGTGGTTGAGTCATACATTGCAGGAAAAAAACGTCTGGAATATTCCGAAAGACACAACAAAGTGATTCTGTAGCACGACATTGTTCCCCACACTTCTCAAGATCTGTAAACACATACTTCGAAATGCGCAAATGGCTTACTTTTCTATCTTTATTTGATAAAAAGAAAATTGCATTTTAGTTCCATCTTTCAATAAAAAAAAAAAATGTAAACTGCACTAATTACCGTGAAAGAACAAACTTCAGAGCCATAAATCACATATTACAGATTGACTCATGCGTTGAATCCAAAATCCCAAGAAAACCTCACACAAACCGCACGATTAATCACCCACTATAACAAAACTGGCGCGAGCTTAGAACCTTGTGGGACCCCTACCACGCTTGTTAGCATTTCAAACAACATGCGTTGCCTGTGAACTCCATACTCATTACCAACTGCGGCTCCAACGATTGAGTATTTATTGTTCCAGAAACTAATTTACCCCATGTTGCGTGGGTCCTGTCATGAAATTTGTTTTCTAAATCAGTCTCTAATCGAATTTCATCTTAATTTTGTCCATAATCATTTTATTTGTTCGATTATGCAGATATGTTTTAATAAGGCAATGCCGGTCGATCCTGGAAATGGAAATTGTATGTTAAACATTTTGGTGTCGGAAAAAAAAAATACGGATATTTACACAACTCTATCAACACAGTAACGAGTGGTCAGTACACTGTAGCCAGTTGCTCGTGGCTATTTTGGATGAATCGACGGTAGTGGCTAGTGACGGAGCACGTCTGGATGCTTCTCCCACGTTGTCGTCTTGTCTGCTTATCCCTATTTTGTTCTTTTTTTTGCCAACTTCGTATTATGTTGTTATGACTTTTTTTTGGAGAACCCCCTTCACCGTTTGCGGTGGCATGCACCATTCGAATTTAAAATGTTTAATTCATGAGAGTTATTAATATTCCCTCGTATAAACTATAGGGACGCCATTTGATGGCTTATACCGCGACAGCGATTGCGACTACGACTACGAACACGACAGACTGCGAATGCAACTGCGGTTGATGCGGTCTAATGGGCCACAAGTTTAAAATAAAATAAATAAGAAAAAACAAACAAGAAAACAATGTTAAATATGATTTTACTGATTTTACAAAATAAATAAAAAATAACAGCCAATGGATGGAATAACAATGAGACCGCCGCTGTGTGACAGTCAGGGCTCGTCGACTGGCTCTTGGTCAAGGATACCTGACTGGCATTTATTGAAGATTCGCAATATAAACAGTACTGCGCTTTATGGAGATTCATCGTTACCATAAATTGTTTCCGTATGTATAAAACACTTGAGTCTGGAAAAATTGCTTTTGTTACACAACTGAAGCTCACATACAACCTTGTACTATATTATATTGTAAAAGAGAGAATTGGTGTTTTTTTGAAGAATTAATTTAGTTATACAAATGTCAGTGATGATATACAGATATGGAGATCATAGTGGAGTCTTGTAACTAACGATGCATGAACTTCATGATGCAGCAACATGGCTGGCCATATGGTATTTTAGAAACAGCAAAAGGCGGAAGTTCAAAAAGCAATGCATCTTTGCAGAAAAAAAGAAACAGAACAGTAGTTCGTTCGATCTTAATACAGCTTACTTGCTACAAAAAACATCTTTGTTAGTACAACGTACGAATCATTTCAGACATTTTGAAAGACCATTCGGGCCTCAAACGCGTCTAATTTCATTTGGTTTTTAAAAACACCCAATTTGAAAAGAGCGTCGCGTTAACCGTTGTATTACATCACTCAATAAGTTTGTAGTATGGCATATAAATGGCGCCATGATTGACCAGTCCATATGATTTTTGATTTTTAGAAATTACCAACCTACAGACGATGCGGGTAATATTTGTATGACAATCGTTTAATTCTTTCTTAGATGACTTCAACAGCTCAAGCCGCAGCTACTGTACGATCTTTTGCCAGCTGCTTCCTCTGCCACCGATCTTTTTTTGTATTTTTATTTAACATGGAGGCTTTTACACCGCTGATGAGGAAATACCGCGAAATATAGTACATTGTATGAGGTTTGTTGAAAAAATAAAAACTTTTTTTTTTTATTTTATTTTATTTTCGTATCATAATTTACATTTGGTGAGCTACCACACATTTTACATACAGAGATATGATATTTCGATTATATCTTTCTACTGAACAATTATTTTATACAATTATTTATGATAACAAATGTTTGACAATGATAATAACCTTTGAATGAAAACTACGACAAAAACCTTCAATGCAAAAATAAAAAAAATAAAAAAAATAAAAAAATAAAAAAAAAATAATAATAATAATAATAAACAATAAATAATAAGCAATCAACAATAAATAATAAATAACAAGGTAAGAAATGAATAGTGTATTTTCGAATACATGTGGGTTTTAACAAAAGAGCATAAGGAAACATGATTAAACACTTAACTGATTTATAAGAGGGTTTTCGGAGATTTCACAATTATGGAGAAACATTGGGTTTTCGGAGATTTCACAATTATGGAGAAACTTTGTTGTTAGTTTTAAAATTCTATCACGAACTAATTCAATCTTTGTTCTGCTGTGAAGATCAGCCGTTGAGTGATAAGGAGGAAGATTTAGCATCATTTTAAGAATTTTATTTTGGAAAACTTGTAATTTTTTTAGATGGCATTTTGCTGAATTTCCCCAAACTTGGCAACCATACAGAAGGTTTGATTGAAAAATTACTTTAAAAATTACAATTTTAATGGCATTGTTCAGTGTAGACCTCCAGTTTATAAAAGGGTACAGCATGTTTGTCGCAATATTTATTTTATGTATAGTTTTTGTAATATGTTCTTTAAACTTGAGTTTTGTATCAAGTTGAATATTTGGACATCTTTGGAATCCTACAGATGGAACCCAGTTGACAATGGTATTATTGACAATTAGTTGGTTGCTTGGGAGAAAGCAGGCTTTTCGTTTCCTGCTGAAAAAAATGGCCTGCATCTTCTCAGTATTTAGTTTAATTTTCCAGGATTTGAAATACCTTAGCAATAACTGAATCGCATGTTGTAAGTTTTCCTCCACGCCGTGTCATCTGCAAAGATAGCTACTTCACAATAAGGAAGTCTTGGGGTATCAGACACAAAGATATTATAGAGAATTGGTCCCAAAACGGATCCTTGAGGCACACCAGAAACAATAATGTGACAAGCAGAATAACAATAATTAACAAAAACTCTGAAAGTACGATCGGAAAGAAAGCTTAGCACAAGTCTGGTGAGATATGGGGAAAACGGAGTATCAATAATTTATAGATAAGGCCCAAATGCCATACACAATCGAATGCTTTCTCAATATCCAGCAAAACAAGACCAGTTGATTTACCCAAGGAGCGGTTCATTTTAATATGTTGGCACACTCTAAGTACTTGATGGGATGTACTATGATTTCTTCTAAAACCAAATTGCTCATTTAGTAGTATATTATTTTCTTCAATAATTGTGGTTAATTTTGCTTTTATGATTTGCTCGAACACTTTACTAATACTACTTAACAGACTAATCGGTCTGTAACTATTTGGTTTGTTAGGTGGCTTTCCTGGTTTAGGAATAGGTATCACCTTAGCTATTTTCCAAGCTTTTGGAAACTATTGGATCTTAATACAGGCATTAAAAATAAGAGTTAAGTATCCAATAGCCGATTTGGGAAGTTGTTTTAAACACATGTTTCTAACACTATCTATGCCACCAGTTTTTTTTTGGTGATAAGGAACACAATATGTCTTCAACACTCTGCTGAGATATAAGTTCATCTCGAGGTGTTTCGATAGGTTGTGCAATAAAGTTATTAGTAGTTACACTAACAATTTGGTTGGTAACAGAGTCACCTAAATGTTGGGAAACAAAATGATTTTTCAAAAAAAGTTGAGGCGAATAAATTAGCCTTATCATCGTCCGTAAAATGCACATTTCCGGAATCTTGAAGTGCTGGAATTCTTATTTATTTATTTATTTACTTGTAGTAATTAAAATCATGTACAAGTAAGATACAGAATTTTTTAAATTCGCACATGCTTAGTAGGTATTTGTGATAAACAATTCAAGAAGAAAGAAAAACAAAAAAGATAAAAAAGATAACATATAAAATTTTAAAAGAAAGATACAGACAAGGTAGTTAACATAAATTTAACAAGTAGGATAGATTGAAAAATAAAAACGAGAAAAGTATTTAATAAGAAGAAGAAAGAAAAGAAGAAAGTGTTTTCCATCAATAATTTTCATTAAGATACTTAAATAATTGTGACTTGAAGACGTTTGTGCAGCTCAATTGCTTGATGTTAATGGGAAGCATGTTCCACATCTGAACTGCATGAACAAAAAATTGTCTTGATGTTACCAGATATTTATGTTTTGGTATAATAAGATTTAAAGAGCGTTGTGTCCTAGCAAACTGAATACTTTCGAAAAGGTATTCGGGTTCTTTAGTATTAACAATTTTATATAGTAACAGCAAGGTAAGATATTTTATTAAAGCTGTAAGCGAGCAGCCTGTAATTTTTTTAGTATACTCAGAGATGTGATCGTGACTTTCGATGCCGTAAATGTACCTAGCACAACTATTGTATGCCACGTTGAGTTTCCTGAGTGACTCATGATCAAGTTAAGGGAAAAGTTCGCAACCATAGGTGATGATAGGTAGGATAAATGACATTAGATGGCAAATATTTGGAGGTTGGACTTAGGCCCCTGAGTGCACCATATATCTTAGACACTATGCTGTTTACGTGCATATTCCAGCTGAGATTGGATGTGAAATGTATTCCCAGATTTTTTATTTTATCGACGTATTCGATGGAGTTGTTATTAATAAGCAGAGGGGGTAAATTTGGTGCGTTTCTATCTCTATAGAAAATCAATGCTTTGGTTTTTGATGCATTAAGGTTAAGCATGTTGTTTGTTGTCCAAGCGCAGATACGATTTAGATCGTCTGAAATAAGGTTCATTGCCGAGGTACATAAGGATTTGGGGAACATTGAAAAAACCTGTACATCGTCGGCATATAAATGAAAATTACACGTCGAAAAACAATTATATATATCATTTATGTAACATGTGAATAAAAGAGGACCTAACACAGAACCTTGCGGTACGCCGGACTTCACACAAAGATGCGACGAACATTCGTTATCATAAAAAACAAATTGTGAACGATCTGAAAGATAAGATGACAACAGGTGACATAAGGACCTTCGACAATGAAATTGTTCTTCTAGTTTTTTTAAGAGAATTTCGTGATTTACACAATCAAAAGCTTTAGAAAAATCTAGGCAGACCATTAACCCAATCATATCACTGTCCATACCTGCCCGGATGTCTTCACATACTTTTAATAACGCCGTTGTGCAATTATGTTTTGCGCGAAAGCCAGATTGAAATTTAGTTATCAAGTTGTTATTGTCGAGATATTTTTTAAATTGTCCACTCACTAAACTTTCGAAAACTTTGCTTAGGTACGGGAGTATGGCTATTGGGCGAAACTCCCAACCATCCAGAGATGATGTTTTGGGCAAAGGGATAATCTTGGCAACTTTCCAGCTTTTGGGGAAGGTGGCGGTAGTAATGATCGTATTCATTATGTGCGTGACTTGGTGTAGTATACAGGGCAGGAGTGATTTAAGGAAAGTTGGGTGAATATTATCTGAGCCTACCGCATTCAATTTTATTTTTAACAAAGTTAAAAAAAGTTAGTCCAACATCGATTTCATTTACTCCTGAGAGTGAAAAGGAGTATTCAACTCTATCTGTGCGGGAGATTGAAATGCTGTGAGTATAATTGTAAGTCGAGGATTGGGCAAATTTGCTATTGAGAGCTTCAAGGTCTAGATCGTTAGGGGCTGCAATTTTATTGGAGCTGATGCCCATTCGTCGCACATTTTTCCAAAAGCTAGAACTTGAATTGCTATTTGAAAATAACTCTGAATAGTGGCGGCGCTTATTTCGTCGAACAAGTGAAGTTACTGCGTTACGTGCAGCTTTGTACTCATTAAGAAGGGCAAGACATCTGAATCTCCTCCAATTAGAATATAGCGAATCGCGTTGCTTTATAAGCCTTAAAACTGCTCTAGTAAGCCAGTAATAGTTTTGATTGGCACATGTTTGTTAAACAGGTAGTGAATATTTTTATTGAAACAATTTATTTGTATGTCGACATTATTTGTATTGTAAATTGGTGACCAATTTAAGCTCAGACAGTCCAAGAATAATGAAGCTACGTTCATATTAGAAAAATTGAAAAATAGAAATTATTGATGGAAATGAACACTAGATCATGATATGAGAAAGCCGGAGCAAAGTTCTGATCATACAATGAAACAAGGTTACATTTTGAGACAAGACATACATACATCAAGAAGCGAAGGATTGCGGCTGGGCATAAAATGTGTTGGCTGATGTATATTAACAAAACTAAGATGGAGAGACTCAACCACTTCTATGAATGGGATATTATTAGCTTTCAGTAAATTCAGATTTAAATCGCCAAGGACTACGATATCTGTATGGAGTGGAGCCAGCCTCTCTAGAATATCACGAGGGAGGCAGGGAATAATTGGCCACATTGGCGGCATATAAATGCAAACTACTAGCAATTTTCCTTCCCTTAGCAAAATTTCAACGAACACATATTCTATGGGATGGGAACCTATAGATTTACTAACAATACTAAAATTGTACATATTTTTAATGTATATTGCGACACCTCCACCTACTTTATTTTCCCTATCCACGCGAGTTATATGTAATACGACACCGATGACCCAACCGAAGAACCTTCGGTCATTGTCATCGAAAATATTTTAACTGTATTTTAATTAATAATGACGAAGCATTTCCGTCAATAATTTTGTAATGCAATTCGTTACAGCGTCAGCGAAAGGTCGACGATGGCAACGAACTTGCAATCGTAAGTTAAGTTAGATTTTCATTCATTCAGTGTGTAGTCATGAATCAATAAAGTGTTTTTTCGCGAGAAGCGTTGTGTCCTTTGAAATAACATAAGTGGCGCAGTCGGTGAAAGAAAAAAAAAAAAAAAAAAAAAAAAGTATCAAGACATAAGTTGGAAACAAAGTAAAGCAAAATAAAATTTAGTGCTTTACGCAGAAACAAAAACAGTCTTGGAGAAAAGCAGCAGTGCAGTGAAAAAAAAAAAAATTATTAACAACAATAAAGACAGAAGTGGAAAACAAATTAGGTCCTTTACGTAGAAACAAAAGTTTTTAAAGTGGATCGACGCAACATTAGAGCAAACATTTTCGACAGCTCTAGAAACATGGCTCAACCGTATTAGATCGAACCATGTTTGGTGGCATTGACCCAATTGCTAGTACAGGGTCAACCCCAGAGACAAAGCTTACGATCAAGAATCGAGAAGGAAACTCGGTTCCTACCAATTTTCGATGGACAACTTGGGACACTACCATCATTCATTGATGCAGTAACAAGAGTTTTAGATGAATACCGAGAAGAAGCCTTGGAAGCATTCCAGATAATTTACGACCTCAAGATACAAGGAGCAGCCAAAAACCTGTTAAATGTCAACCCCCCCTCAACCTGGGAAGAGTGTAAAGCAGCGTTAAGACGACACTACCGGCCCAAAAAGGATCAGATGACTCTAACCAAACAAATTGGATCGCTTAGAGTGAGTAGCATAATAGAATTAGATAATAAGTTAACAAATTGTGTTGAAGACATAACAGAGTACGTAGCTTTTGTTGAGAACCGAAATATACAATTAGATATTTTTAGTGGAATGCTGGTGCAAAAAATTAAGGAACTAGTTTCCGGACCATTAGCTTATGCCATAATTGATAAATATAACTTATCGGAAATTAGAGATATTATACACAAATTTATAGGCCTCGATCAGGGTAATTTAAATTGTAGCCAGATGAATAGTAATGATAGAATGAAAAATAGTAATCATTATGATCGGAGTATCAATCCTAGGCAAAATAATCAACCAGTCAATCAATACAAACAAAAACATAGTTCAGTTCAATTTAGTAGGCAGTCCTCTAATAATAATCAATTTTATAGAAATGGTAACCACTCACAACATGTAGGGACAAGACAAACCAATAGACAATCACAACCAAGTAGTTCAAACAACACTAGACAACATTCATATACGAATAACAGACCACAAGGTAGTCAACAAAGTACACGACAAATGGACGTAGATACGATTGACAGATTAGATACAGATGTTACAAATTCGTTTTTTACGAACTAGCCTCGGAAAATAAAATTTTTACAACTCTCACGATTGAAAAGAAAAAATATATAGCCTTATTCGATACTGGTTCTACAATAAGTATACTTAACCTATCGAGATTTCCCAACTACAATTACCAAGTTTTAGACGACTTACATCAAACGAAAATAAATACAATACAAGGTCATGTCAGTAAACCTAATAAAACAGTAGCAACAGTTTGCCCTGAAGAATTCAAATACCCGAATAATGCAAAAATTAAATGGATAGCGTTAGAAATAGAAAAACCTTATGATCTTTTGATTGGCATGGACTGGATTCAAAAAAATGTTAAGGAAATAAGCTTAGAAGATAAAGAAATCAGAATGAAAAATGGTGTAAATTTATCCTTTCTTTCCAAAATTGTTGAAGAAGAAGTTAATGTTCTAGAAGTAAGCACTCTGAAAAGTATTCAGTTGGATCATTTAAACGAACAAGAAAGGAATATTATAACAAAATTACTGGTTAAATTTAATAAACTTCTATATAAAGAAGGAGATATTCTAACTAAAACAAAAACGGTGGTACATAATATAAAAACTACAACAGAGGAACAGATAAATTCGAAAATATACCGATACCCACCGAAACATGAAGCTGAGGTTAGAAAACAAATAGACGAAATGGAGAAGCAAGGCATAATTCGAAAGAGCAATAGTAGGTATAGTTCACCAATTATTGTCGTTCCGAAGAAGATGGACAATTCAGGCATCCAAAAGTTCAGAATAGTTGTCGATTATAGAAGACTGAATCAAGTAACAGTCGATGATAAATACCCTTTGCCTAATATTGAGGGAATACTCGATAAATTAGGCAAGGCGCAGTATTTTAGTACAATTGATCTTGCTAAAGGCTATCACCAGATAATGGTTGCGGAAAAGGATATAGAAAAAACCGCCTTTGTTAGCCCAGCAGGTCTGTACGAGTATGTTCGAATGCCGTTTGGATTGAAGAATGCTCCGGCAACTTTCCAACGGCTGATGAATGAAATCCTTAGAGAATTTATTAATAAAATTTGTATAGTATATTTGGATGATATACTAATTTTTTCAACTTCGCTAGAAGAACATGAAAATTCATTAACAAAGATCTTTGCTAGACTACAGGAACATAACTTAAAAATACAAATAGACAAATGCAGTTTTCTTAAAAAGAACACGGAATTTTTAGGTCATATTTTAACAAAGGATGGTATAAAACCGAATCCGAATAAAATAAAAGATATTCAGAATATAGAAATTCCAAAAACAGAAAGGCAATTAAAGGGATTTTTGGGAGCTACAGGATTTTATCGAAAGTTTATTCAGAATTATTCGAAAATAGCTTATCCGATGATAAAATATTTGAAAAAGGGATTTAGGATTAATATTAAAGACCCCCAGTACATAGCAGCTTTTGAAAACTTCAAACGTCTGATTTCTACACATGCCATACTAAAGTACCCCCAATTCGATAAACCTTTTACTGTGACAACAGATGCCAGCGATTATGCTATTGGCGCTGTTCTGTCTCAGGAGGGCCACCCAGTATGTTTTGTTTCTAGAACGTTAAATAACCATGAAATAAATTACAGCACTACTGACAAAGAATTTCTTGCTATTGTTTATGCTGTAAATTATTTTCGTCCATATCTATATGGCAATAGGTTTAAAATCATTACCATTCATGTTCCAATAAAATACCTAAATACTAAGTTCAAAGGAAAAGAATTCTCGCAAAGACATCAGAGATGGATCTTAAAATTGCAGGAATATAATTACGAAATAGAGTACTTGAAAGGACGAGAAAATAAGGTCGCCGACTACCTAAGTAGATTAGAAAATTCACAAAAGATTAATGATTGTAATAAAGAAGGTTCAAACTTAGCACTCTCTGATCGGGATACCCAACATTCAGTTCAGGAACAACTACTTGATCACATAGGAATCAAGGACGATATCGTTAATAAATACAAAATTCAAATTATTTTAACTTATAGTCCAGGTGAAGAAGTTGAAACTGTACATAAAAGAACAATTATTCAAATTAACCCACTGGAAGATAAAAATCAAATAGAAATGATACTTAAACGTTATATAATTAAGGGATATATAGGGATCTATTCCGAAGTATCAGAATCAGACTACAATAAAATTCAGTTAATTTTAATTTCGCTTTATTCATCTGACCAGAAAACAAAATTTATAAAGTGCACCAAAAGAGCAATGGAAATAAAGACAGAAACAGAATTACATAAACAGCTATCCTTATACCATACCAAAGAATCTATGCACAGCGGCATAAATGAGTGTTACAATAGCCTAAAAAATAAAATTTACTACCCAAAATTAAGAGAGCATATCCATCTTATAATAAACAACTGTCAAAAATGCCGTGAAACTAAATACGATAGGAAACCTATTAAACCAAAATTTTGTATTTCCGAAACTCCAAAAGGGAAAAACGACACCATTCATATAGATATATTTCATTTTAAAAAACATGCATTTGTTACAACAATAGACAAATTAACAAAATTTGCAGCAGCTTATAATATCACTGATAGAAACTGGAGAGCTAAAATTACTATTATAATGGAACAATTTACAAAGTTTGGTAAACCCAGAAAAGTTATCATGGACAATGAATTTAAGTCAGAGCAAGTAATACAATTTTTGCAAAAAGAAAATGTAGAATTTCATTTTACAAAGCCCAATAGCCATACAGGTAACGCCGATATTGAAAGATTGCACTCAACCTTGTTAGAAAAAATAACAGGAATTGAGGACAATGAACTTTCAGTCGAAATGAAGATACAAATCGTTATAAGAAACTATAATGATCGGTATCACTCCACCATAAAATGTTCACCTAGACAAGCTAAGGAAATAGTAAGCGTTAGTGACCTTCAGACAAGAATTGACAAAGTAAAAAATCACGTAATTGCAAAAAGAAATCTTGGTAGGGAGGTATATGAAGAAACCAGATCGAGAGGTCATATTAGAAATTACAAAAGACTAAGACATAAGGACGAACGATATTACAAATTAGCCCCTCTTCAAAATGTACATTTTTCAAATATAAAACGCCCTCTCCAAATTACAGGTATTAACACTAGCAGCTCTAATGTTGCTGACCCCAGTGACACAGGGACTACTACAAGTAGATCAAATAAATGAAGAATTAGGATATACGATGATAAAAATTCAGGAAGTAGAAATTATTAATACAACAAATATGGTCTTACATATAATCAACCCTCAAGAAATGGCGATCATGTTAAATGAAATAAAAACAAATATTGATAGTCTTGAACTACATGGTAAAGAAGTACTAAACAATGTTATCATAAATTTACAAGCTAAAATTAAATCAATCATGCCAAATGTTAAAAGAGAAAAAAGAGGATTATTTAATTTTGTAGGTCAAGCTCAGAAATGGTTGTTTGGAACCATGGATGAGGAGGATAGAATAGAAATTTTAAAACACCTAGATATAAACAAAGAAAACAATAAACATGCAATAGAAAACTTAAATCAACAAATTTTAATTAATACCCACTTTAATGACACATTAAGTACTTTAAAAAATGCTATAATAAATGATAGAAGTAAGATTACAAGTGCATTAAATACTATTAAAGAAGAATATTATGAAATAAAAAAACAAACTATGTTTTTCGATCAAATGTTAAAACTTAGATGTTTGGAAAATAAGATCGACCAAATTCAAGATAATATTGCTTCAGCAAAAAATAACATGATTCATCCAGGAATATTAACAACTGAAGAAATAGAAATGTTTAAAATTGATTTTTATAAGCTAAAACTGATTAAGATGGGAGTTTTAAAATACAAAGAACAATCTATTGTTATAGCTTTAAAAATTCCAAATTCATATGTAAAAACAGACTTAAAATTAATAACACCGTTGTCAAATAAAGATAATGTCGAAATTGATGAAACCAATGAATACATTGTAAAAATAAATAACGATATTTTAACTTTTAAGCAAGATACTATTTTGAAGGACCTAAAACCAAGTAAGAATTGCATTTTCAAAAATAATTGTAACTATAAAGTCAATAATAAAACAAAAATAGAAATAATTGATGACGAAACCATTTTGGTAAAAAATGCTTTAAACGAAAAACTTATTCAAAATTGTGATGACAGAAACATAACGCTAACAAGAAATTACCTGATTAATTTTTATAATTGCCAAATTAGTTTATACCAAGAAACGTTTACAAACAATAAAATTAATATAGAAGTCAAATATTTTTATCCAAGTAATAGTTTTGATTCAAACACTACAATTAAATTAGTATCATTTGATGAAATAAAAAGCAACAATGATTTTAAAAATCTTAAACTAATTAAGGAACTTAGATTTCATAAGAACTTATCTTATGGTATGGATATGACTCTCCTCGTTATTATCTTAATAGTAATAATCTTTATTATTGTCAAACTCAAAAGTTCAAAAACAAAAATTAATATTGTAGCAAAGGAAAATAATTGTAATAGAACTCAGGAGAGTTCTTTTTCTGACCGGGGAGGAGTTATATGTAATACGACACCGATGACCCAACCGAAGAACCTTCGGTCATTGTCATCGAAAATATTTTAACTGTATTTTAATTAATAATGACGAAGCATTTCCGTCAATAATTTTGTAATGCAATTCGTTACAGCGTCAGCGAAAGGTCGACGATAGCAACGAACTTGCAATCGTAAGTTAAGTTAGATTTTAATTCATTCAGTGTGTAGTCATGAATCAATAAAGTGTTTTTTCGCGAGAAGCGTTGTGTCCTTTGAAATAACATAAGTCGCGCACTAATTTATAGCCATTAACGTGAAATAAGTCTGAATACATCTCTGGTTTTAGCCATGTTTCTGACAGACACATCATATCGACCTTGCTGCCATCTAAAAGGAGACGCAAATCGTCAATTTTATTTTTTAAGCTCTGTGAATTAAGGTGACAGATATTAAGACCTTTTTTTTGGTTGCACAAAATGTTTAGCAACATCTTTGGTTCATATGAGGAGCTACTCCGACAAGTTGAACTTATATTGGCCATTTGTTAGAACGAAAAAACCAAGTAAACCATCCACATATACGAGTATGAATAACATAAAATATATTATAGCCAATGGGAAACACTTAATTGAGACCATAATACGTTTAAACGAAAAGGAAAAATAATACAAAGTAAGAGAGAACAAAAACAAAAACAAAAAAAAAAAAAAATATAAGTAGAGAAGTAAATAGAATAAAAGTAGAGAAGTAAATAGAATAAAAGAGAGAACGTTGAAAGTGGTAAATAAATAAATTAAGTTGTTGTTGTTTGTAGGTTGTCATCATTTTTTGCTTCACGTCTCGCGGCAATAGAGTTCAGTTGTCCTTGTTTATTTACGGCGATATTGTTGCTGTTTTTATTCTCCTTGATTATAACTACTCCATTTCTGGTGAATGCTGAGAAGAGATGTCCTCGGTGCTTCATGTTGGCAGCGATGAAGAAGAGAGCGATTTCTACTTGTGAGGCTCTCATTCAAATATATCCTCTTGTTGGAGTCTAAGTCAATGCCGTTGAAACAAAGGTGTCTCCCGTGAAGTCTTCGTTGTTCAGCAAGACACTTAAACACAGTGTTTCTGTCTTGGGGACTATTGAACTTAATGATGATAGGAGGGTCGCTTGAATTATTCGTTCGAGTAGGACGATAGATGTTGTTTAAAGTTGGAGGTTTACAAGCAACACTATGGCATAACTGATTAAAAAAGCTCTTCAAATTTTCATCTGGCAGGTGAGGAACGCCGAAGAGAATTGCATCAGCTGAAAGTTATTTTCTTTCTAATCTGTCACATCTTTCACTAAGTTCGTCCACTTCAACCATGTAGCTTTGTTTTTGTTTAGCAAAAGCGTCTTCGATTTGCTTCACTCGTAGTTGCAGATCGTCGAGGGTTTTATTTACATTTTCGACGAATGCTGCACAACTTTGCTGGATTATGGAGATCTGTTGAACCAGGTCTTCTCGAAGAGCAGTCATATCGGTTGAGAAGCGATTTAATAAGACCTCGGTGAGTTTACCGAGGCGCTCATCTAGGTCAGCAGCAGTGAGGGATTTTGAGAGAGCGGTTGCTGCACTTTTACATTCTTCTGTTCTTATTTTTAACAACTTTCATAATATTTCAGAAGGGCTTGGAACTTTTGTCTAGAGAAGATAGCTTTAAGTTCCAATTAATATTCCGTTGCTTTTCTATTTCCTTAGAAATAAGGTTATTGTAATATTTAAGGTATAATCTATAGACTGGTAGCCTATAACATTGCCAATGTCTCTTAATAGAATTTCGGATGCGGATATAATTTAAAATGTAATCAGGCATTTTAAAGACTTGTGTTTGCTTTCTTTTTTTAGGGGTACACGAACTCATTACTTCCAGGACATTATCAGTGAAGTCTTTAACTGTTATATCGATTTCATCCTTTGAGGTCACGTCATCAATAACTGTCCGGAGATTACTGTATATGACGTTCAATTCCGATCGGAATCTAGCCCAATTGGTTCTTTTGAAATCGGGTACAAACTGTTCGCACGTTAGGGAAGATTTAGACATTTTGCAACAGACAGGATAATGATCTGAACTCAATTCTTGTAACGATATCGGCTGCCGAAAAAGTTGGGGCACATTTGAAATGAAAAAATCAATAACTGATGGACAACCTCTTGAACTAGATGGTACATATGACGGACTAAACGGATAAAGAACAAAAAATGGAAGCAGATTGGAAAAAACTTTTTGAATTTCGCGAGGTACATTCAATTTTGGCTTTGTTATTTTTTTTTTTTTATGTTTTTTTTGTTATGTTGGTACGCATGCCGCCTAACATATATGTTTGTTTTTCACAGACAAAACTGCTAGACATGTTTTGGTGTTTTGGCGATTTTTTTCTTTCTTTTCATTTGGTGAGTCTACTCTGAGTAAATAATTTTTTTTATATGTAAGTGGTATAAGTTAATGACGGATGAAGACGTTGAAGCAGTGAAGAAAATTGTTCTGGAGAATCGTCGAATCAAAGAAGTTACTGACAATATTGCCATGTCGGTTGGCTCATGCCATGACAATTTTTCACATTTTTTGGGCATGAAAGACCGCATCGCTAAAGGAACTCAAAGCTATTTCAAAAACGCATATCAGAAATGCTCTCGATCGCTGACCCCAATATATTATATCTGAGGGAAATTACTATAAAGTGGACACATTAGAAACTGATGAATAAATAAATATTTTTTGGGAAAACTCATCTAATTTTTTGAACAAATCTCGTAATATAATTTTGCTGACTGATGACGCCCTACATGGCCCAACTATCTTAAGGATCGATAGAATCTGATTACACTGATATCGCTGTTTTTGGTTGTAAACAAAAAAAAAGGACCAAAAATCACACCCTGAACCTCTCGAAGAGGCCTAAGGCCTCTTTCTACACTTTCGATAATTTCCAACTCTGCACTGTAGAGGAGGACCGAGGTGAATAAGGTTTTATTAATGATTACTTTTGTCTTCCGAGAGAGAGCGATCGTTGATTGTCAATATGCTCAACGGAAGCAAGATTTCAAATTTCTTAATTTTCTTACTCTATTCTATTTTCAGCAAGCCTCGAAGAACTCAAAACCACCTCAAAACTCACACCTTTTACGCTTAACCAGTAATCTATTTGATTCTGATTTTGCCATTGTACACGAATTGTCTAAATTCACTCAATCGCCCTTAAAAAAAATCACATAAAACCCAACTGTTGGCAGTCGTTCTATAACTAACATGTAACGCATCGACCGAGATGAAGAACTAAAAATTCCACATGGATAGCGCCTCTAGCATGATTGATGATCTGCCGGAACTGTCACCACTTGTCATAAAAGCATAAACCCAACCATAAAGCCATTCACACTTTATATATGTACTCCACCTTACTGCCTATCCGTTAAATCCCAACAGCTTAAAGCACATCCGAACATGTCTCATAAAACCATTTCGACAATAAACTCATAAACCCCATTCTTCCCCCTGTTATTCTCAGAATAATATGCAGTTGAATGAACTTTAAATTGACGCTAATGTTTTGCCACTTTTTTCCACATCCAATGACAAAATTTAAGTCAACAAAGGCGCAGACAAACACCGCATGAAACACGATGGATCACCGAGCATTGGGACATTGCTGCTTCATCACAACTGATTTGTATACATCATTGAAACAAAACATTACACAAAAGCTCGATGTCATCCTTCCCGTTGTGTGGGCGCCGCCACACACTAGTGCAATGTCGGCCATATACCATGACTTTGACTATAATTGTGGTTCATCCCTGAGCTACAACAAGCCCTCCTGTTCGTTCTCTACGACTATTCATGCAAATACCTACATAGATTGCAACTGTTAAAGGCAAACACAGATCGGGAGTACAAAGGACTGATTGTTACCACTGTGGATGCTCTATTTGACGGAGCACATACCTACTTTGTAGATACATCAAACGTAAATAAAAGAAACAATGAAAAGAAAAACACAACAGTACGTCAAGGATCATCCCGTGGAGAAGACGGATACTCTCGCATGATACCTTCACGTAGTGGGAACGATGTCTTCAGGGTTGACGCAATGTACAGGAACATTGCGTTCATTAGGCACAGAAAATTAAAACGGAAACGACAATGATTCCCAGTATTCGGATGAACCAAGAATAGACGAAAGCGACAAAAACAATATACTATGTTCCACCAACATCATCATCATTGTCGTCCCGGCAGCGGCTTAGGCAGCAAACAGCATCAGTAGGAAAGCTTTAATTAATCTCCAAGTTGCTAAGATTTGCTCGACAATTAGACAAATAAGTAATTATAATAATGAACCGAGTTCGTTGTAGTTCTAACAAGGATTGTCGGGATTAGTTTGTTGTGGGCAAACCAATACGAGACAGGATATTGATGTTGACTTTCGTCACGGAGAATAAGAAGCGCGAGCGAATGTCTGACGTGGGAGAAATTAAATTTAGTTATACCGTTTTAGGGGGCAAATCGTACTTAATGAACTAATTTTTCGGACGAGCCTTGTGCTAGTGTTAGGAGAAAATTCCTATTATCCACAGAATAATGGGACTGAATGATTTAGCCCATTGCTGTGTGAAGTTGCAATATTTCATGTGGCAAAGATAAATTGACGAGTCTAGAAGAATCTGAAGGAACCATAATTGACTGGTGAATCAACGTTATGAAGAGCATCCCAAAACCACGAATACTAGATTAACATGAACCCGACCTGAAATATTTCATTATAAGACAAGTAACCAGTGATTCTCACATTCATGTGAGTAGGTGGCAAAGTGAAGGCAAAACTGTTAAAGAAAAATATATTTAAACAAGGCCCTTGAGAGATACATATCTACCACGAAAATAAATAGTAATTTTTTATCAGATCAGATCAGATCAGCAAAAGAAAAGTCGCTGTCATACTTAATCTAGCCATATATAAGATATAAGATAGTGCTGGCGCTATGTACAATGTGTACGATGCGATAGCTGGTGAAAGTCGTCAAGTTCACGTTTATTTGCGACTACGAGGAAAGAACAATACTAATCATTGATTTCATTCCTTTTTTGGATGAGAATATGTATGAGGAAATCAGTTTCATGCGTTTCGATATGATACTGATCAATAAACTAAAGCTCGACCCAACATCTGTGGCCGTTTAAGATGAAGAGCGCTCAGGCTCAGTCACTACAGACGATATGGCTAAATAAATTCATGATGTTGTGTTAACATATTGCGGGATGAAGATGATACAGATTGCTGATATTGTAGATAGCCCAACAGAATACCCAACACCAAAAATTGGGCAAGAGAAAGCTATCAGCGAAATGGATGTGGCGTTTGCGCAAAGTTTAGCAAAACCGGAATCGCAGGACAAGTCCAGAGCACAATTTAAGCATGCTTAAGCGTAACCTGAAGGAGTTTCTACGGCGTTCCGAGACTATTGGCGAAATATGGATCCATGCACGCCAGATTTAAAAGAACAATCAAAACATAGGACTCTCCCCGGCGATCCTGTTTCAGAAAAGGCGAAAACCAACGAATTCTGGCTCTCTTTATTTTTGGGACTCGCGAGGAAAAGGGTAGGACATTCATGGAACAGCGCTATTCTGATTTGATGGACGGATTCAATACTGGAGTAATGAAAAAATAGAGTCATTAGGCATCTGCGGTACTGCTAATCTTCCAGATTTACCGTAAGACCAGACCAGATATGAGCGTTGTACTCAAGCTTGGGGTAGATTTAGGCCTTCTGAATTGAAGCCAGATCAGAGGGGGGAAATATTTCCTGCATCGTTTGACATTCCGCTGCGTTCTTGCCGACCTCGAATATGTGATCATTCCAACTAAGAGTTCTTTTAACACACATACCAAGGATGGAAAGTCTCTCATATAAGGATAATGACTGATTATTGATGGTAAGCTTAAGTGACAGTCGACAGCATTGTGTTTTGGAAGCATTGAGTTCCACTCTCTTGTTTGCACCCTATTTAATTATGCTGTCAAGGTCGGAATTTAATGTGCCTAACGTACGCTGCCTACGGCCGAAAAGCAGGGACGCGAGTCCTGGAACGAATATGAAAAGCTAAAGTACTTTCATAAGCGAAGAAGTGTATTGGATTAGAAGTAGCAGATACAAGATCATTTATAAAAATGAGGAAGAGAATCAGTGACAGAACAGAGCCCTGGGGAACACCAGCGAGAAATCGAAGATCTGAAGTGGTGCTACCGCAGGCATGACGATCGAAAGTTTTATGAAAGGATAAAACGAACATGCCAACGTTATTGAACTAGACGAAGTTAAGATGGCCATATCTAAACCAAAGTCTAACAAGTCTTTGAAGAGCTGGCAGATAATCCGTCTGCGCCAGCAGCTGGAGCTGACCTGGTCGGGAACATGCACCAGCTTATCTATAAGATATGGCCAGAGGAAAGAATGCCCGAGAAATGGAGCCTCAGCATCGTTTGCCGGATCCACAAGAGAGACCCCATTGACTGCGCCAACGACAGAGGAATAAGACTCCTCAACACCGCTTATAAAATCTGCTGTTCTGTGTTAATGCCTGAAACCCTTCGTAAACCACCTGATAGATCCTTATCAGTGTGGCTTTAGGCCAGGAAAGTCCACCATCGATCAAATCTTCACACTACGGCAGATCCTGGAGAAGAAAAGTGAATTTCAAGTCGACACCCACCACCTATTTGTCGACTTCAAAGCCGCATGAGACTGCGTAATTAGAGACGAGCTATACAACGCCTTGTCTATTTTTGACATCCCTGCTAAGCTCGTCAGACTATATGGGATGACTTCAGAGAATGCTAGCTGGTCCATTCGATTCGGTGCAGACCTAACCGATAGCTTTGATGTCAAAAAAGAATTTAGCCATGGCGATGCGCTGTCGTGTGACTTTTTCAACATTATCTTGGAAATATTATGCGAAACTCGCTGGTCAACACAAGACTATCTATTTCTAATCGTCACAACTACTCGCCTATGCGGATGACATTGACATAATTGGAAGGAGTCAGCGAGATGTCAATGACGCGTTTTCGAATATTGAGGCGGAAGCGGCGAAATTCGGTCTAGCGGTTAATGAGGACAAAATAATCAGTCCTATTCCCAAATCCGACGGATCGAAAGCTCCGCCAAATTCGAACAATTTGCATTCCCAAATCCGTTCGAAGTGAATCGATTCACGTGTCGATAATGTAAATTACGATTCACGGTATTCTTAAATCCGCGTGAATCGAATCTATCCATACAAAGTGTGACGTTTCAGATCCGCGCCAAAATCGTGGCGGATCTATACAGAATTAGGTGAATTGGATTAAATTGTGTGTGAATCACTGAAAATGTAAGTTTTATATTTGATGCAGTTTATTTGTTAAATACAAACAAATTGATTTATAGGAAGAGGACAACTAATAGGGACCAATTTAAGGAGCTCATTGAAGAAATGAAAAAATACCCAGACCCGAAGAAGTAAGGGATTTCTGGGAAAATTTGCGCGAGTAGCTCAACGGACTGGGGCCTCCAATAAAAGAAATAATTGAATGGAAGAAGGTAATTTACATATGGAATTGCCTGATAAGTTACTTAGCTGTTACACTACTCTTCTTTACAGGTTTGGAGTGATCATAAATCCCATTTAAAGAAAAAATTAAGTTCCAATGAAAAGGGAAATAAGCGCAACAGGTGGTGGTCCGAATAAGCGGATTTGTTTAACACCCGAAGAAGAAGAGGTGGCACAACTTGTTGTTTTGACAGAGTCGGTCGAGGGTATAGAGAATTCCTTTACATTTGGAGTTCCAAATGAGGAAATACCCCCTACCCCACCAACGGAGCAAAAAAAAACAAAAGGGGCGGAAGATGTCCATGACGGTGCGCAAACCTCACGACGAAGACTGGCTTTAAACCAAAATGAACTTCTTGACAAACAAATATGTATACAAGAAAAATTATACAACACCATAGCAAAGATGTGTGATATGCAAGAAGAAACCAATGCGCAAAATAACTCATCTTTGCGAGGAATATATAGGTCATTAGAAAAATGTACTGACCAAAATAATGAAATGATCGTACAAATGAAAGAAAACGTTGCCGAAAGCAAAAGGCACAATGAAGCACTGGAGGCTTACATAAGAGAGACAAACTGGTTAAATTCCGAAATGTTGAAAATTAATAAAGAAAAGCTAAAAGTTAAGCAGAAGTTGCTAGAAATTGAACTAGAAAAACTGAATTTAAGCTAGCCTCAAACGAACTGATCATCAAGAATGAAACTATAATGGAGTACAATTGTGATATTTTTGTTTAATGTTTTTTTGTTTTTTTATCGTTTTTTTTTTATTCATATTTCTTTGTTATTTTGTTGTTTTTATTGTGAACTGAATTATAGACTTAGCATTATTTCTTCCCTTATAATGTTTGCTTCATTTGACCCTATTTGTTCGCTTTCATTGTCCGAGTGACTTTCTTCGATATTTTCCACATAATCGATCTCGCTATTTACTTTGTAGAATAGGCAAATGTTATGGAGTGCACAACAAGCATTTATTATTTGTGATGCTTTTCTGAGCTCATAGTGAAGAGCTCGAGACGACATCAAACACCGGAATCGGTTTTTCAACACGCCTATGGTTCTTTCTACAACATTCCTTCCCTTAGAGTGGTGTTCATTAAATTTACTTTCGCGGGAGTGCAGTTGAACTGAGCGATATGGGGTAAGAAGCCAGGGTTCAAGAGGATACCCAGAATCAGCTGCAAAGAAATAAATTAAGTTTCTGAAAGTACCCATATAACAAAATTTGTACTTGCCTAACAGCCTAAAGTTTCGGTCTCCTTTCTCGTATTCTTGTGCGATGTAAGCGCCGGCCTTACTATTATTCCATATAAAGGAATCATGGTTAGACCCAAAAAATCTTGCGTCTATTGATCGTATCCATTGCTTTTCATCGCAAATCTGAAAAAGAACAACAACTAATTGTTATATGTATGTGCGTATGAAACATTTTTATTTCACTTACTATCATCGCATTTATGCTATAAAATCCTTTTCTATTGTAATATAAGTGCGGATTTTCCTTCGGAACCTTTATGGCAATGTGACTCCCATCAACGCACATCACTACACCGGGTATTTTACATTTTCTATAAAAATGGGCTTTACCTACCTTCTTCTGCTCTTCGGAACCATTTAATTGAATCCACTCTGGGCACAATATTCTCTCCAATATATTCAAAACTCGAGCCAGTATCTTGCAGAAAGTTGGTTGTGCAATACAGACATTGTAATCTTTACTAGCACCGTGTTGATAACTTCCTTCGGCGAAAAATCGAAGACAAGCAGCTAGCTGATGTTTTGGGGATATAGCGAAAGATTGTCTTCCCTTGGGAAGCTCCTTTTCCAGGATCTTCAAAACATATCCAAAGGCTTCTTTGTTTAGCCGGACATTTTTTACAAAGCTACGAAAATGAAAACAAACACTTACTGAAAGAATTTACATATAATGATTAAACTTACCATGCATCTGATAAATGCATAATATCTCCAGCGGTTTTCGTTAAATGTAACCGCATTATTCTTTTCTGCACATCCGCGCCTTGAAAATAGTGAGATACTGTCCATGATATATTTTTTCAGCTTTTTGTAAACAAATACTCCAAAATGTTTATTTAAATTTATCAAAACAAACGTCAGATGCTAACTTCGATAATTCGAAAGTGAAGTCGATAACGTAGTTCATCCGACGGATTTGAGAATAGCGGGAATAGGTGAATGTGAATCGAACGAGTGAAGTGAATCTCCAATCCGTCGGATTTGGGAATAGGGGTGAATATATATGGTGTCATCAAAAAAGGACGCTCACAACCGACGTCTTGGCCAGAACGTCAATATTGGAAGCTACAATTTCAATGTAGTCAAGGACTTCATCTACCTTGGCTCCGCAGTTTCCGACATCAGTTCTGAAATCAAGCGCAGGATCACCTTACAAATCGCTGTGTTTTTGGGCTCAGGAGGCAATTGTGTAATAGAGTCCTCTCACGTACGACCAGGTTGACTCTATACAAGACCCGTATCATCCCAGTCTTACTGTATTGCGCAGAAGCTCCAACATCATCCCCTCCACTCTCTCCAGTATACCTCCACAGATCAGGGCAACCAGACCCAACAGAGAGGACTGAAAGAGATCAAGGCCAATCTTTCATGAAGGAAGTATAAAATGGGGCATAAACTCCTTTGACCCATTCAAATCTCCTGGAGAAGATAATATCTTCCCAGCTCTCCTTCAGAAAGGAAGTGCGCAAATCACCCCCATGCCAATCAACATCTTCAGGACTAGCTATGCGTGGGGGCATATATGGGGGTTATCTCTAAGGCAGGCCGCAGACCTACGGACCTGCCCAAATAATACCGACCGATAAGCCATACCTCATTTTTCCTAAAAACAATGGAAAAAAGACTGGATAGACGATGGTCCACCCAAGAGCTTCGCAACAAACAATATGCCTACCAGCCTGGGAAGTCAACCAAGCATGCTCTTTAGGAACTCGGATCAATAAATCCCTAAGCGACAAAGAAATTGCAATAGGTGGCTTTCTTTATATTGAGGGTGCTTTCGACAATACCGATCACGCCCACCTACAATGCTGCATCGTCAGCACAGGGGTAGATAATACCACATGCAGATGGATTCAACACATGCTTAGCAACAAGAAAATAAACACCTCAATAGGCAATGATAAAATCAGTATAAAAACCGCGAAAGGCTTCCCCGAAGGCGGGGTTCTCTCACCCCTCCTATGGTCCATCGTGGTCAATGAGCTGATTAGCATACTCAGCAACAATGACTTCTATGTCCAAGGCTATTGTGCATCCTAATTAGAGGAAAATTCGAAGACAAAATCTCGGAACTCCTCCAAAGAGCACTCAACCTTATTGCCAGCTGGTGCATAAAAGTTGGACTAAATGTCAATCCTAAAAAAATCGCTTTCAACAAAAGAAGAAGTAGGCATAAACTAAAAAAACCCCACTCTATTTGGTGAAACAATAGAGTTCTAAAACAAAGCCAAATATCTAGGTGCAACACTAGACGAAAAGCTCACTTGGAACTCTCACATCACAAGAACCATTGAGAAAGCCAGGATCTCTCTATGGACAGGCAAAAGTCCCACTGGAAAAACTTAGGGCGTTGATTCTAAGATATCTCGCTGGCAATACACAGCAGACCAATTCTCACATAAGCTGCGCCCGTCTGGTGAAAAAAATACCCCATATAGACAAATGTGTTCCAAGGTATAACTTTTGCCAAAATTTTAAGGTCACAATTTCCTCTCGACACACCTGGGAGCAAAATAGACCTTCCTTCGTTCGTCAATCCTATGTAAGGTACACAGATGGATCCAAAACGAACGAAGGTGTTGGGGCTGGACTATACGGAGCTAACACTGGAACACACATCTATCACAGTATAGACAGATACAACTGCGTATTTCAAGCAGAACTCTGCCTCAGAGAAAATATAAACAGAGCTATAACCAATAAAAACATTTATATTCTCTCTGACGGCAAGGCTGCACTTTTAGCCCTCAAACGCAACGAAGTCACCTCTAAATTGGTATGGGACTGCTTACACCTATTCGCCAGCTAGCCAACATAAACAGAGTTCATCTCATGTGGATACTAGGACACAGTGGCCATATAGGAAAGGATAAAAATAAAGCAGACCTATTAGCAAGAAAAGGCTCTGCATCACCATTCATGATGCCAAGACCCATGCTACATAAAAGAATGGTTGAGAAACACGGCCAACCTCTACTGTACACAAACAGAAGGTAACAGACAAGCCAAGATGTTCCTACCAAGCACTTCCCTCAAAAGAACGAAACAACTCCTTAACCCTTAAATGCATCTTGTATCAAAAATGATGCAACATTTTTAATTCGCTCTAAAAGTGTTTTTGTTTTGATTAGCAACAATCGGTATTTATCATACGATAGAACAATAGTTTCTGAACCAAATCAAAATAAAAAAAAATCATGATTGATCCGTTATCAGTAGTGTTTTTGATTTCGTTGATTTATAGCCGACAATTTTGAAATAGAGTGAAATCGAAAGTTTTCTTTTTTTGTTATAAAATACATTTTAGGGAAAATTGTGTTCAAAAAATAAAATCAACAAAGGTTAGTATTTTCTCCATATAAATGCATCGGATTTTTTTTAATTTGTGATTGTCATGATAACAAAGTGGTTTTTTGTCTGTATCAAAAATGATACTCCATGCATTTATACTCCTTTCAAGTTTTTGTTCATACATGAACAAGACTCATATGCGTAGATGTGTTATCAGTGCACATAAAGGGGAAATAGGAAACGGAAAATAAATATATATGTAGTTAGTCAGTTAATTGACTTTTTATTTAGTTCATATAATAAATATTTTGGTTTACAAAATCGTTTATGGTTTGGCTTAAGGCCGTCCACCTGAAATAAATATATATGTATGTAGTCCATAAAAAACATCATAAGCGCCCGTATAAACAAATAAAAACGGGCAAATTGAACATTTACCTGCATATGTATACCTTACATATGCAGGTATAAATGTATTAAAAGGAAAGATAGGATCGGTTTAGAAAATTTTATATAAAAGGACGAGTAGAAGGTCAAAATAGATCATAATCGAAAGTAAATCTCAAACGGGTGGGTGTGCATTTATTTTAATTTTTTTACATTTGAAAAAATATTTCCACAATTGTTTTCAACTCTATTTAGCTTGGTTGCGGGCTTGAACCTTTTGCTTTTTTTTGATATAGAATGTCTCGAAGACATATTTCTGACAGGCATATTGCCAGCTATCTAGAGGAGCTTGAAAATGGGTATTTATCAGAGGATGGTGACGAGGTAGATGTAGACGACCTTGAGGAATTGCTGACTCGTGAGCAGCTGGAGGAACTTCTGGATGATGAACACGAAAATGAGGAGATTGGCACTGATATCGAGAACGTAGAGTCTACTCTGGAAAAAGATGAGGACGCTCCGCCAGAAATAAACGATGATCCAGGCCCAAGTAGCTCTCGTCAATTAAGCCCTTAGACATGCAACGACTAAGATAGAAAAATAAATCTCTGGAATATGATGATGAAAAAATACAGTTTCAAGGTTGCGAGGAATTTCCTTTCGAAATAATATGACTTGAAACTCGGTTTCAGATCTTCTCATATTTTTATAAGCCTGAGTTCATCAATGAAATAACTGAAGAAAGAAAAAGATACTCTGTGCAAAAACAACCTGATCATCCCGATTGTGTGACTAATTGTGAATTGCGGAAGTACATTGGAATATTGATATTTATGTCAGTATATCATTACCCAAGTGTTCGGTCATATTGGAATACTGAACATGGCATTCAGGCCATAAAAAATCCGTGCCAGTCAACCGCTTTGAAAAAATAAGGCGGATTCTTCATTTCAATTACAACGACATGCACAGGCCGGTAGACGATCCCAATCATGACAGGCTCCATAAACTCCTTCCGGTAATAGATCACCTGAATAAGAGATTCGCTAGCGTCCCGATGGATCTCTCCATAGATGAACAAATGTGCGCAACAAAAATTGGGCATTTTATGAAACAGTATTTGCCCTTGAAACCATATAAGTGGGGCTTCAAATTGTTTATGCTGTGCTCACTGAAGGGATGTGCTTACAAGTTCATTATCTACTCAGGAAAGGATAACGATCCTATGATGGACAATGAGACGAATGTTGGAGCCGTTGGTAATGTGGTCATAAAGCTTTCTCGGGATATCGAAAGAGGAGTGAACCACATTGTTTATTTTGACAACTTCTACAACTCATTGCCACTCATGTATTACATGGCCAAGGAAGGAATATTGTACTTGGGAAGAGTTCAAAGAAACCGTCTCGGGAAAAATTGCATTGATTGCGACAAAACAACAGGTGATGGCAAAGTCGATTGAAATAGGATCGTACGAAGAATACGTCACAAACTACGATGGTATTGCGATGTCTACCGTGAGCTGGAAGGACAATAAATAGGTTACTTTTTTGTCAACTTACGTAGGCGCAGAGCCTGTTTCAACAATTGAAAAGTACGAAAAGAGAAGAAAGAGTATAACATGTCCAAAAACCGTCAAGGGATACAGCGACCATATGGGTGGGGTGGATTTGATGGACTCTTATTTGGGCCGCAACAGGATCCAAATGAAAAGTAGAAAATGGTACATGAGACTCTTCCACAACCTCCTGGATTTGACGGTGATAAACTCATGGGTGTTGTATAAGCAAGTTTTGGCAAAAAGAGGAAAAAGTTCGAAAAACCTAATGAATCTAGTTGATTTTAGAAGCGAACTTACTGACACGCTTTGTTAATATAAAACAATACAAACACAACAACATAACAATTTGTTAATACAAACACAACAAGAGGTGTTGTAGCAGCAGTAGTAGTTTTTCGGAGGAACTCGTCCCAAAACATAGAAATGCTCTACAGTTTATGCCATCAAGAGATGTAATACGTGATCATAAGCAAATACAACAGAGCAACCGGATGCGGTGTATGATGTTAGGATGCAAACTTCTTAGTAGCGTTGTGTGTGAAAAATGGGAGGTAACTTATGTTCGAAAAAAAAATCAAATTGATTTAATAATATTACATTCTTAATTTTTCTTAATAAATGAAATAAATTAAATTCTTACACTATTTTTCATTTCATGAGATCTATGACTCAATGAAGCTCTAAATGCATGTTATATGAAAAATGATACGACTAGTTTTTTCGCATACAGCCGTTTTTTCTCACTCAGGATTTTTACAATATTTTTTTCCGTCATTAATTTATCCAAACCAAAAAATACAATATATTTTTTTAGAAAATAAAAAATCATGCATTTCAGGGTTAAACTCTCTAGGTGTCAAATTCGTATAGTCACAGGATTCCTCTCTGGACACAAACATCTTAAAACCATGGGCATCACACAAAATGACACCTGCAGAATGTGTAACGAAGAGGCAGAAACAGCAGAGCATATACTGTGCTACTGTAACTGCCTCATCAGTACACGACACAAACACCTATGCAAGCATTATCTTGAAGCAGAAGAAATCGCTGCTATTTCACTCAAAAGCATACTCAGTTTTATCATGAAATAATATGAGAAGTTAATAATTGTTGAATGTCTGTCTCTTATTTAGGAATTTTTATTTATTTTCTGAATCAATCGTGATGAATTTTCTAGTAGAGATTTACATATTTACTTACGTCATAAAGTTGGTTTTAAGTGAAATTTAGTATACCTAAATAGGTTCCTCAGATGATAGAAGTTTCCTTATTATGAACGTATTATTATGAAAGCGTCCAACCTTTAAATGAGGATGATTAATAAGAGGGACGAAAACATTCCATTGAGTTTCCTGTTCATGCAATACGTTTTGCAGCTTCAAACAAATGACTCTGAGGTATCATGTCTATGATGAACAGCGTGATTAGCCCAGGAGAGACCTAGATGATAATACATAGTATCCAATTACAATTGATTTATTTACATTTGATGTATTTGTATTGACATATTGCTTTTCAATATAGCCGTTGAAAAGGCGTTTAAGATGATCTAGCAAGTCAAAGCCATGAGTTGGCTTCCAAATGTTCGATGGCTGAAAAACAAAGTTTTTTGATGATTGAACACGTGCTAAAAGGGACTTGTAAAAATGATGATTAATATTGAGCTACTCTTTGAATTTCAGGTTACATTAGAATACTCCTTTCCGTACGGCGAGGGTTTGAAAATAGGTTATTAAAGACACGAATAATATTAAATAACCAAATACCCCTAAGTTCGAATGTGAGCCTTATCGATTATTTCAATCGTTATCTGTTAAACCTCCGGAGATGAGCTAGATACCTATCGCTTTGAATTTATAAAGGGATATTATAGCTTTATTGTTCGAGGGATCCTGTACATGCGAAAACTAGATCAAAGCATCCCTATATCCGTTTTTCAATTCATTTTCCCAGTTCCTTTCAAAAAATAAAACAGTCCCGATCAGCATGCAATCAGATTGAGAACTCCAGATGAAAGACAGCATATCAAGAGAATAAAAGACAATTCACCTATCAACTACAGATGATGGTACCTATCACCTTTTTCTTTGCTTTCAATTCGAATCGAAAAATGTTTCCCTTTCATTATCTCCCAATGTGAGTTTTCCCTCATCGATACGAACCAAGTATAAAGCGCAGGCAAAAAAAAAACGCGTAAAACTCATTTCGAACATTTAATCAATTCCTTCAATCTTAATCGCACTCACAGTCGACGTGATGCGCTCGAGGCGTTTCGCTTAATTAAACTTCTTTCATTCATTTGATTCCTGCTTCCATTCGATTTGGTCCCATTCTCTGTCATCGTTCTTTGCATTACCGTCTTACGACTACAACTTATTGCCGATGTAGGTCGTGACAACGTTTTAAAAAAAAAAAAGTCCGACCGGTAGTGAAACTTGTGCGGCATAATAAGACGACATCCATCTAATGACTACACAATCTTGTTAATAGCCGGGACGGGAATTCCGTCTGTGGCCATACCAGCATCCTGTATCTTCTTCTTCCATCCATTTCAATTTGAGATGAATTCCAATTTTCCCACAGTTTTTTTTGTCCTTCATTTTGTGTACATATTCTCTCCTCCATACCATCTCTTCTTTGGAAACAAAATCGTCTTCTAACGTTGTGACTTGTGAACAACAGCTGCTGATGCTCCCCCACAACGGGTCTATGCATAAATCATGCGATAAATATCTTCCACGCTCTCCACCGATAGGGTGCAGCGCACACAGAGTCGCACAGATAACAAAATAAGATGAAATATTTAATATTGATTTCATTAAATATGCATCATTAGGTGTTTCTATCGATCTACGACGGCAATACGAGTATTATCACTGATTTATCGATTTTCCTTTACCGCACGACAAAGATGGGACAAAAGAGTAGGGAAAGTTCCCGAAGAGCCGAAGGTTGGGATCTGCCACGTTGCTAATGTTACCGTCTATCTTGTGTGCTGCAACCTCTTCGACTCCTACATACAAACATACTCGTATATCTACAACCTGAAAGATGTGTGATTGAATTGATAGCATAAGTTATTGCATTTATATCCGGCAGATTCATACTCAAACTCTTGTTGTTGTTATTTTATTCGCTGAAGCGAATATTGTCCTCAGGACTATACGAGACTTTTCTGTTGTCATTGTCGTAGTCTTAGTCGACATCGTCAACGTAGACGACGAAGAAAGTAAAGTTTGTTGTTGTTCGAGGGCAATTTGCTTGTTATTATTGAGGTTAAACGCAACTTTAAGTTGAGTAGGCAATTATGCAAATTGTCACTAAACAGCCGGGGGTTCAATTTGGTTTAAATTTATTTTGTAACCGCCGGCTGGCCTGGATTTCCATTTACTTTTAACTATGCCCCCAAGTCATTGACATTGTGTTTGTTCGTGTTAAGAAATGCAGACTGTTATCATCCCGCAGTTTGCAAGAGTTAGTGCGGAGGCTAGGATGAGTTGGGATGGTTGGCACGAATGATTTAGCATTAAACTTACTGAAATAGAGAGAGCCTTTGGCTAATGGAGATCATTATTTATATCTTCTTTGTTATGATGGTCGAGAGGGAAAGAACTTTAAGCACTTTCTTCGATAGGCACCAATCCTTATAAAATGTATTGATACAGAGCCCTACAACTCAGGTCGTATTAAAAAAATTATAAAAAAATCGATTTTTGAAAAGAACTTTATTCACTAGTTCAACTCAATATTGTTCCCTTTAAATAGCCCTCATTAAATTTTATATGTTTTACCAGCGCTTCTCTTAAACTGAAATTCGATTTTTGAGGTGGCATTCAGCTCTCAAGGCGATCCGCTTTTAGTCTCACTTTGCTTGTGAAATAACCTTTGAAGTTTCCCTCTATTTTGTGAACATAAAGGCTTAGGGCAACGTGAGTGTGCACGCCGGGATCGAGGAGACGTAGTCCGCCAGCATCAAAGCTTTTGGTGGCTGCAGGGAGCTACGTCAGTGGATACTTCAATAGCTTCAGCCTCTTCAAAGCAGGGCTTGCCTAACACTAAGGGCAAGATTACATAGGCTAGGGTAGGTTAAGGTAGGGTAGATTAGGGTAGAATAGGGCTAAATACAAAATAGAAAAATAGAGAAAACAAAAAATATTACAAAATCAAAAATTAAAATATATATAAAAAATATATTTATATATGTATATACTATATATATTAGTTAAGTTAGAATAAGATATGTTTAGGTATATTTAAGGTTCATATAAATATACAGTGCTGTGCAAAAAAATACCAACTTTTTTGGTGACGAAAGAAAAAATGTCGTTACTAACATTTCGTAGAAATTTTATTACAATTATGATCACTCAAGTAAAAGTTATCAAAAGCACAACTCCATACCAAATAAGCAATTATAACAGTAAAGCCATGACGATCAATGCTGAATACTGTACTCTTTAAGTGTGCAAAACAAAAGCAACTTCCAATGAAATTAATTTTGTGCAACGGCTCTTTATGGAAACTACATTTTGGCGGTAGCTATTCATGCAAAGCAATTTCTTTATTTATCAGGCAACATATTTCAGTAGTTCCCGATCTCTTGACGAGAATGTTCGTAATTGCCCGCAATAAATACAATAGCAGTTTTAAATCGAAAATAATCGAAGAATTAAAAAAGGGAGCTACCCAAGCTTCACTTGCCAAAAAATGTGGTTTGAATAAAGGAATAATTCCACGCTTAGTCAAGAAATTTAAGACCACTGACAACGTGGAAACAATTCATTTGGGTGGACGACCACGAAAAACGACAAGTCGCAACGACAGAAAAATGTGTGCTTTAAATAAATAAAAATCCTTTTGCTACGTCAAATGAAATTAAGAAATCTTTAAAATTAGGTGTAGATTCAAGTACCATACGAAGACGAGCCTTAGAAAACAATTTAGGATGTCACAGACCATTGAGAAAACCAATGTTTACGAAGAACCACTTAAAAAAAAAGGTGAACTAGTAATACTAATAAAAATTGCACCTCATTAACAATTATTTTAGATTCATTTTCGCCCAAACCCATCTGAACTGGTCAATTAAAAACTGAAAAACGGTATTGTTTAGCGACGAGTCCAAATTATATTTAACAAGCTCGGATGGAGCGTGTACTGTACGGCGACAAAAGGGTAAGCGTCTTAACCCACAAAATTGCAAGGTCTCTGCTAAGCCGTTTCAAATATAAGGACATACATACTAGAAAGAGTAATGTTGCCATTTGCCGAAACACACATCGAAGTTGATTAAAACATACTTGGAAGACAATGGTGTTCAAGTTCTTGATTGGCCAGGCCAATCACCAGAATAGAACCCCATTGAAAACTGATTTGGAATCCTCAAAGGGCGAGTGAGAGGTGAACGGCTCCAAAAAAAGGCAGAACTGATGAAAAAATTAGATAGTGAGTGGAAAAATATACCACAACATTTTTTGGAAAATTTGATACTGTCGATGCCAAAAACATTTGCCGAGGTGATAAAAAACAAAGGCTATTATACAAAGTACTGACGCAAATTCTGAAAAGTTGCTTTAGTTTTGCACACCCTTAAATATTGAATTCAATTTTTTTAATTTTTTTTTTATTGTCATATATGTACGTTTTATTGTTTATATAAAGTAAGTCCTTTTGTTACATTATAGAACATCAACAATGGTTCGGTTAAAAAAAGTTTGTTGCGTGTTAATCAAATAATTGCTATAGTTTTGCATAGCACTGTATATGAAAAATTATCATATGCTAAGTTTTTTGAAAAAAAAAAATTTGTTAGCTTAAGTTAATTATAATGTTAATTGTAAGATTTTTAATATAGTAGTCGAAAGGCATATGTTAAAATTATACTATTTGTTTTAGATTCCTACATTTGTAAGGATAGTTACACATATCATTTTTGGTTAGGATAAAATAGATCTAAGAAACTATGAATAAAAATTAATTTAAAACTAAACTAAACTAAAAAGCATCGTCACTGTGTTTGTTATTTTACAATTTTTCGATTTGCTTTAAGACGGCGGCGTTTTTTTTCATTGGTCGATGACCCTGTCGATTGACGCTGATGACGCTGGCAATTCGAAAATCATATTGGGTATACATTCGAACGTTATTGTCGAGCCCTTTGTGGGCTTAGGCGATTCAGGAAGATACGGACTGGCAGTTTGACAACAGAACAACAGCGCACGACTTATATTAGTTGTACAAATGGGAATCACATGTTTCCCAACAGATGGCGCTAGCCGACATGCTGGTCAAGTATGTCAGATGTGGAATGTCACATGGTAAGCCCATTCGTAAGTAAACAAACACTTATTATTCCCTTTGGGAATTTTCATGGGCGTCATATATTTTTTGGCCCTAAAATCCCAACTTTTGAGCTAGAAAGGCCAAATTCGCGTTCTCAAAAAAAATCTGCGCTGCATGTACATATGTATATTGAAATATTTGTAATAGTGGAACGCGTCAAAATGCTTTTAATACGGCAAAAGTGATGGAAAACAAGAAAAGTCTCGAGCCGGAAAAAAAATGAGGACTCAGAATCGGATACATTAATGGATCAAGATCCATGAGAGACTGGCGATCTGCTGATCCAACGGAGGGAAACATAAGTTTTCCTTATCATATTGTGGCTTGTAATAGAAAGTAGAGTCATTTCGATACATTTTACTAAGAAACACTGAAATGATCCGTCCTCTTTCCACTTCCATTTCTGACGGATGAAACATGGTCTGAATAAGCAACACCTCCGCTCTTTCGAAGAAGCTAAACAAGAATTCGTTAGATGCCAGAAAGATAGGCAAAAGTTGTAGCTACCGAAGCACAATCCCTTCAAGCATATGCGGGTAAGATGCAAAGGTGCCCCAATTGTTTGTTCTTTCAAGTAGTATGTATATACGAATTTTTGCAGAAGACGTCTTCCATGTTTTTCCTTAAAATGGACAAACTTAAATATCGTGAGGTCATAAAATTTTTCGTTTGAATGAATTGATACCTTACAGGTGAATATTACTCCAAATTTCCTAGACAGCTGGATACCAAGATCCGCAGAACTAAGAAGAAGAACTAAATTACCTTTCATTGGAAGCCCACACCTGTGCACAAGCGTGCGTTGGCCGTGGAGAAACTGCGGGATGTTGGAAACGATTTGTTTGGCCATCCCTACTAATCTTCTCCCTCAGGCTCCCAAACAGAATTGTGTTGATTGAACCATAGATGAATACTTTCACAGCCTTCCAGACTTTCTCCCTTAAGGAAAGGAATACTGATGTTGGAGCTATGTTGGACCAAGTGCGTTAAAGTCAAGGGATATTTTGTATGGTAGAAAAATAAAATCATTTTTCACTGAAAATCGCAGTCCTTTATTGATAGGCCGATAACTTTTCATCTTACCCTCGTATGGGTAAATTTTTTAGAAACGTAGCACCAAATTTAAGAATTTTAAGCGGCCAGAATCAGCGAAATTATAATACCTCCCCTTTACTTTATTAACACACCTCGTATAACCAACCTTTTAATCGACGGAATCAGAAACCAAAACATTTTGTAGGGTTAACTTATTAACTATACTAAGGTGCTTGCTTGTCTACAAAGATGTTCATTCTGGGTTTAACTACACAAAACTCAAGTCAGTTCCCAAGTCTTAGACATTAGACTCGACCAGAATTAGGGCCTTGTAGCCAACAAAAAAATATGTCTGGATTTTAAAAAACCATAAGGAATGATGTGGATTATACCATTCTGCTAAGCAGCTTCGTTTCTCTGCTTGATAACTTGGGATTTTGTTTCTCCGATTTTATCCTTCACGCTTTTTAGGATATAAGTACAGCAATCAAGTAGATTGTCTTGATCAATATACTCTTTCTTTCTCATATACAGTAAGCTGTTCATCAAATATCAAGTCGTTCAGTAGGACAACTAGATGAAATGGTGTGACGCTGCTATTAACCTTTCGCTTTTTCAGGTTAAACATGTGTGACTAACGCAATAGGCTGAATTTGAGCTATGTGCAGTACCCGACATTCTTTCCAGTCGTGTGACTAATTGACCTCCTTGTACATGCAACTAAAACTCCCGGCATGATCCTTGAAAAACAATAGCCATAAGAAAGCCAATTCCGAAATATCTTTCAAGTGTCTGTAAAAGATGTCCAGAAGACCCAAAGCTCTTACTAACGTAACATAGATAGGTAAACGAAAATACGAAGAACACAGAGTATATGAATAATGGCTTCTTTTCTTCCTATCATTATTATTGTCTGCCTAAGATTAGTTGCCACAATGTTAGCAACCTATGGTCGAGGATTTATTACCTAACTTTCTTCAGTTCATAAGTTCAGATTAAAAAAATACCCACCAGCTTTAACGGTTGCTGTCTTGTGTCTTTTGATCTACAAATTAATTTCATCTGACGCAATAATCTGTTGAGTAACAACTGTACTATTAATGTACATACATACGCAACTATACAGAGAATTGGAATGCATCACGCTTACTGAACAAGTTCCAACTTTCGAATAGCCCATGACTGTACAGAATCGCCTAATTACGATCTAATCAAGAGCAACATCTTTTTCTAACCTACAACCTGTACATCCATAAATTACCTAAAAAACAGGAAAATACATCCATCAATTCAAAACTAGTATCCACTTAACAGGCGCCAATACACCTCCACTTGACAACCTGCTGAGTGCGCCTACATCCGCAGACCTCCCAAAAACCTTGCCCCAACTCCTTGGAACATCTCTTTCGAATAACTCATCTGTCACCGCAACGCACAGACATCTCATTACCATCCTAGATCATCAAATCGCTCATTTCATTGACTCCAAACGGGAAAAGACAGCAACACATTTAGTTGGCAGAGCATACTCGTATCGCGGCGCCTCGGCCTTCGTCTGTCATGATAAATGTCACCGACAGCGCACTTTCGTCCGGCTGTCAGCACAACAATTTAACTTTTTTCCTCGGGTCTCTCTCTTTTGTTGCTTTCTTCATCTCGTCTTCGGACTTGATCCTTTCTGTCGTCGTCGTCATCTTCCTATTTGTTGGTGTTGCTGGAAATTGAGAAATTGCCGTAATGCCACGGGAAGATGTCCACCTTCTTGCCATAAACATAATGACGTCATTGAGTTTTTTTCGGTTTTTTTACTTCACTTTTAGAGGGCTAGATACCCTCTGCCTAATGGTCGTCTTATTCTTCCTTAGAAAATATTATATCAAGGCAGATACGTTCGCTGTTCATTTTGCTCACTTTTTTGTCTTCCTTCTTAGCAGCGTTCTGCTTTTGATTGATGACCGACTAGCTGTTGACTACTGGCGTCTGGCCGTACACTTACTGGAGCGATACCCCCTCATTTATTCAAACCAGTACGGGTACCACCACCATCGTAGTCATCATCATCATCATTCGAATCGGCGTGTCACGGCCGCCCCCACATTAAGGTGTACAACGACGCCGTTTATGTTTTGTGCCGCACGAAGACGTCTCCTTCAAAATCCGAAGGAATAATAGCGAATAAGAAAAATTACTTCGACCCATTTTTGAACGTTGAAGAGAAAGAAAAAAAATTAAAAAAAAAGTTCTGAAAATATTTTCATACACACCCGTGCGTACGCGACGCCCCTCTGTGTATGAACAACGCGCATGGTGGAAATTACATTCCCCGCGCCATCGTAATGAGCTGGCGACTCCGGCAATGTGGGTGATTTGCCACGACCTGTACGGTGGGCGTAGTCAAGACTCCTTGAAAGCGAAAAGGTCCCTCGGGATACCGAAGGTGGAGTGCGTAATTAATTATGTTTTCGGCTAAAATGATTGCACATTATCGCATTTCTATTGTGCACGATACGGCTAGCGTGGAATGCAAATTAGGCGACAGATTTATGCGTAAGTTCATTACACTCAATAATTGTATTAAAACGAATTGAGTCGGTGGTCACTGGAGTGGTAAAGGTTTCATTAGGCAAATAAAAACGGTTATGCTAAATCAAATTAGTTTTAAAGCTAATTGAGTTAAACGGCTATGGAACATTAATCACATAAATTTCCTTGCTGTGTAGGTCATGTGTCATTAGTTATTATAAGTGTCATGCTTTCATATGTTTTAGGTAAACAAATAGGAGTCCATTAAGCAATAGCCTCCTCAATTAGGTGACATTGTGGATTGCCTTTATCTCCACAACTAGCATTTCAAGGACAATGCCGACATGGGCAAGGATGATATTGAACTAGATTAGACTATGTATTTAACTTTCAAACGAGCATGAAGCAGCATTTCTTGACACATACTAAAATGTAAGATCGGTAAGTCTAGGTCATTTAAACATTTTTGTTGACAGGGAATATTTGGAAAACGATTCTGGCAAACGACAAATATGTTCAGAAAATGGCATTTAAAAAAAAAAACACAGCCAAAGCGAGAAAATACTAAAACAAAAAGCTTAACGTGGTCATAATAATTTGAAGGGCTACTCGATTGCCTTCAGACTAAAGTATCGGCTAACTTCTAAATCAGTATGGCGCTATAGCAACGGGCGCATAGTTAATTTTGCTCCGAAATTTGAAGCTGGCTGAATGGTCGTATTTTTCGTGCTGGCTCTGTTCATTGAAGCTGGTAATACTCACTCGATAAAAGGCGAAAAAAAATTCGGATAATCCAGAAATTTAGAATGCATCATGTAAAATTTTCCACGCAATAATCTGTCACTGTTGATGGCATGCACCCAATATTCTCGGTTTTTTTCTTGGTCATTCTCCTCCGCTATATAATAAAAGCAATAATAATACTTCTAGAAATAACTTTTATTTTGCGACTTCCCAACTAACAAATCCTTCGAGAACAGTCGGCCGACTGTTGTCTAGTGCGCAAGCTCACCGCCAACCCAACTACTAAATCGACCCAGTATGCGTGCTAGCCGCCCAACTCGATTATCGGCCAACAGAAAGTCTGTGGTGTACCTTGGTTTTTGAATTGCCTCACTATCCACCATATTCTACACATCGTTTACTACTTGTTGCAGTCCTAAAAAGCCAGGAAAAGTAATTTCCGAAAGTGAAGGGTATTCCGACGCCAACGATTAGTCCTTTTACAAAACATGTATGAAAAAGGCTATGGTAATGAATAAATTCGAATCATGACTAGAAATTGTTGTTTTATTAGTCGTCCTACGAACTTATTGTGTAATTTGTTAGGTACAGCTTACGAGTATAGGCCATCTTGCTTCTTCTTGTGTTATTGAGATCACTTTAACTGCAGCTGTTTTCAACACGATCATCCAGTTCGTGGTCCGGATTGATATACAGCGGCAAGCAAAACTGAATACGAATGAATAAAAATTCAGTTTTATTACAGTCCGGTGGAAAAAAAAAATGCCAACCTTTGCAAATTATCTCAGTGTACAGTCCTTATGGTCCAGAAACGAAAAATTGTAGGCCTCTTAAAAATATAGGAAGACCCCGGCTATTAACGGACGGCGATGTTCGTGTCATGGAAAAGATGCATAAAACAAATCAGATAAAAATAGCAAAGACTGGCTCTAGGGCTATAAATAAAAACGTTAGCGAGGTGAGCTCTTAAACAATTCGGTCTTGTATCAAGCAAACGTAAAAGCACGGTTAAAGACCATAAAAACTGGACGGTAGAGGACTGGAAGCGAGTCATATGATGTGATGAGGCTGTAGTAGTCGGTGATGATATTCTTTTAAGGAATACTGTATTTGACAGTTTTAGCGCCTATTGTAGTTAAACCGCAGGTGTCCACTACGGTTCATTTGGCTTTGAATGATTGCTCTGAAAACCTCTAACCTATAGTGTATAAAAGAATGACAGATGAAGTAACGCTTGTTCTTTTTCTAATAAACGTCGTGCTGTATTGACAAACGGTGACCGTTGCCTTTTTGCGCTATCCTACAAGGCCAAAGTCAATCGTTACCAGTCAGATGGAAAGTAATATTTCTGGCACAGACCTAAAGAAAGAGTTCTTAAGCACCAAGTTAACGAGACCGTGATGATTTGGGGGTGTTTTACATTACATGATGGACCTTTGGTAAAAATCGGAAGTATAATGAAAAAGGATAATTATCTTCAAATTTACCGGATTTTGTTTAATGCGTATCCCATTGAAGATATTATCTTTAGATATTAAGATTCTTGAAGAAACTATTGATTCTGATGAACTATTGATTAGTGTTTCTGTAATAGGTACTACAGATGTGAGCTATAACTCAAGAATTGAAGCTAGTCGATTGAGCGAGACGGTTGAGTGCTTAAGCATTTGATGACAAATTTTTTCACAACATTTTTTCCAAAAATGATGCACATTCTCTGCTCGTTGAATAAAAAAAAACAAAATGAAAACTGAAAATACCCATGTGATCGTCGAAAAATTATTGCATTCTTAATTCAAGCTAACTTAATTTAGCTTAATAACTAAGAAGAACGGGTGAGCGGGGCGCGATCCTTAGAATCTTAGATTGGGAGAAGGGAAAGCTATTGAGGAGACGGAGTTTTAGGCATGGAGCGCTGAATTAATATTCGAATTAGCACTTGCCAGCATACGGGAAATTCGTTCATTGGAGCCGTATGGGGTGCGGGGGGTGGATAGATAGAAGAGACGAGGGTTAGTGTTTAGAGATATGGACTAGAGAGGACCTGTTAGAAATCTATGAATGAAAGAGGATGTCAGATACTCTTCTTCTTTCCGCCAACGTACTCAATTTAATTAGTTTAAACGGTCTTGATAGGGCGGTAAGAACAAAGTATTGTTCCAGAGCAAACCTTAAAGAGCGAAACGTAGGAACCGACGTTGGATGGTTTCGATTCTAGATATGTGGGTTTGTTGGTAAGGAGAACACTCTTGAAATGCGTATTCGAGTAGGGGGCGAACAAAGGTAATATAGAGTGATCGAGTCACGTAGGGCTTAGAGAATTCTTTAGACCAACGCTTCATGAAACCGAGTGCAGTATAGGCTTTAAGAATTATATCGTCGATATGTATGCCAAGATCGCGGATAACCTGAACGGTAGAGAAGGGCTGATTATTGAGAAAGTAGAGACGAGGGGGAGGTTTGATTCATTTACGTGAAAAGGTAATTGATTGGCATTTGGAAATGTTAAGCTCCAAGCAATTTTTGGAGCAACAGACGGAAAAACTGATGAGATCCGATTGAATAAGGGAAGAATCTTGTTGCGCGGAAATGGTCTTAGGAACTTGGTGTCGTCGGAGGGAGAGGTGGGAATGTTCAATGACAAACTCAATGTCGTTAATGGATTGAATAAAAAAAAGTTGATCTAGGTGGCTGCTAAGGGGAACGGCGGAAGAAGCTAAGAAAGGGTTGGAAAAGGCAGATCGAAAACGAACACTGTAGTAACGGTTTTTTAAATAAGAAGATATCCACTTCAACGCAGTGAGTTTTAGTTTGTGTGAGATTTTGTCAAAGCCTTTGTGAAATCTGTTGAAATGACGTCGACCTCATTTCCATTCTTTAATGCTGAGAGTGTGAAGGACACAAATTACACAAGGTTTGTGGTTGTAGACATGCATTTGAGGAAGCCATATTGTTTATGGGAGATTAGAGACTTACATTAGAAACTTACAATGTCGTACAAGATACTTTCGAAAAGTTTGGGTATGTGTGACAGTTTGGCGATGGGGCGGTAGTTGTTAACAACATATAGAGTTATGAAAGAGGTTCTCCATATCTGGGAAAATTCTCCAAGGGACAGGGGTGAATTGAATATGTTTGAGAGAGGGACAGAAATAATGGAGGAACATTTTTTTAGTAATATGGCAGGGAGACCATCGGGCCCAGGAGTGAATTTATCATGAACTTGATTATTTTCGATGATATGGGGGTCAATAGTACATGGGAGAAATGGCCCAAAGGAGAAATTTAGTAAGTAATCGGAGTAAGTAGTGTCCGGTACAAATGAGTCATCGTCGAAAGATTTTTTGAAAAAGAAAGTTGCCAAAAAGAGGCCATTCAAGAGAGTGAAGTTGGATAGCCATCATGTTTCCTTTTGTAGTTGACAAACTGAAAGAAGGACTTAGGAGCTTCAATAATATAGGCTTATGTTTCGATTAAATGACGTTCATAGAGAGTTATGAAGCTCGGTGAATTGCAGATATGTACCAATATAGTTAGAAAAGTCATTGGGTTTTGACTTCTCTCTGTAGAAAATGGATATGGCCTTGTCTATTGTAAGGCTGTCAAAATTAAAGGAGACACTATTGAGATATTCATTGATTAGGTTGAAAATTGTTTTGTGGAAGTCGTAAGACTTAAGCGGAGGGGAACTATTCAGTGATGGAGAGTCGTGAAATACTGAGAGAAGAAAGGGAGGGAGATAGACAACTACTGATGTTTGATGAAGACAAAGTGAAACAGAGGAACTAAGGGCATCTGTTATGAAAATTAGATATAGCTGTCGACCCATGTAATTTGAGATGCCACTAACCTGGCTAAGGTTTGTATCAGCTAGTTTGAATCTGGACAGAAATGATTAGAAATCTATTTTTTCAATCAATCTATCTTTAGCCTTCTTACTCTACTTGGCTTTCTGTTGCTTCCATAACCTTGACCCATTTCTTAGTACGAGGCCTTTGTCGACTTGGGATTCTTTCCCTTTGCAACTCGTCTGCCTTTCATTTATGATTAACTATAAACGTGTCTCAACTCCTTGTACGTCGGTTATGTAGACTAGAATCAAACTTACATATATTTCGCCGGGGCTCTATTATGTTAATCTATTGCTAGGTTTCTTATCCCCGTAAATCTGAAAAGTCACCCGTTTTTCTCCCTATGGTGTTGGTGTTCGAAAATGGTCTTTGACAACATCACATCATCCGTACCGTAATCATTCTATCTAATGGTGCAAATTCTTTAAATAGAACCTAGACTCCACTAAAATGATCAAGCTTAGTTACTTCTTTAGTCGTCAACCGTACGGATTATCAGTTACTCTTTTATAGCTACAGCCTTCAATGTCTTATTTTCTTCGACATATGAGTATATACGATAAGGCGATTGTGCTTTAATCAGACTCAATGACACGACTTTCATCACAAATTACAAAGGGCTCTTACGAATAGGTATTTGCCGTTAAATGCCATATGAAGGCTGCTTTTTAAGCCAGTAGCTTAGAATAAATATAGCTGCCAAACCATTTTTATTTAGTAGTCTATTCAATTTTATCGCGTTAAATGCAAGCTTCAGAAATATAGTTTCAAAATTTTGATTCGGTGCGCCAAACCTAATACTCGCATCATATTATACCCGACATAATCGATCATCTGAGACCGTTTTGTCACAACATTGACAGAATGTAATGGTTCGGAGAGGCATAAAAAAAGTTTTTACTGAAGAGAATATTGCATCCGTTGCGAAGAGTGGTGAATAAAATTCAAATTTAACGAGATCTTGATTTGAAAACTTACGAGATCCAGCTTGTACAAAAATTTAATTTCGAGTATTCACCATAAGCGTCGAGTATTCGGTGAATGGTCCAAAAATTGACGTTCAATGCTTAAACCATGTCTGTTCTGTGGCCTCAACGATGTTTTTAATTTGATATGTTAGTTGGATTGTAGCTATTGTTGCAGGGGCAACTATAGTAGACCCTAGAGGATCGGCCTTAATTTAACTTGTCCTCTCTACTTTCCCCCGGTCTCTACTTAGAATAAGCATTACCATAACATCAATAGCCAAACTGGTGCTAAAATACCCATATTTTTTCACTGCTCGGTTTAACTACGTGAAGTTATATTCAAGGCTTTACATTCTAATCATGATAATTGCTCGAGTTTTGGCTCAGCTTTATGCTTAACCTTATTGGGCCTATTTTGTCTACATACATACATACATGTACATATGTATATGTTCTTTCATGAGAAAAATATCGGAGAGGATCTTAAATAAAAAGACAAAAGACCGACTTCGTCGCATTCTTCATTGCGTTAAAAAATCTTCCATAAAATACATATTTATTTTCCAATTCAATTGCTATATGTATATACGAGAACTGCCGTTTCGGAGCGAGCACGAAATAATTTCATGACATCGCACATTAACTTACAAAATTCTATGAATAAAGTTGATATTCCAGAAAATATAAGGAATTTAAGGACGTTTTCAAAGAAGCTGAACAAGGTACCAACTCGAATGTTGGTTCTAAGAAAGACCAATGAATTCTTACATTCTTATCTGTATATCAATATTTATTTAATCATCTACGAGGAACCAATTTCCGGAATAAAGAAGACAACTCCCTAGAATTAATTTAAAACTAAATATGAGGAAACTAATGGCGAAACTTTTTAACTTTTTATTAAACTTCTGGTCCGAGTTGTTCAGCGTTCAATCTAAGTATTATATTACGCTTTTCACCGAACAAGTTATAATTCAAACACCTCTTCTAAAGATATGTACCTGACGTAATCTGCCAAGTAAATTTGTAAATAATGGGAGTACATATGTATAACACACACTTTCTAGAAATTATTTAAAACTTCAAAAGGTTTATCATAGTACGAAAATAGGAAAATTATTTTTCAAATTAACTTTCTAATTATCTGAATGGTCAAATTATGAAGTTTAAATTTTTCACTCGAACTGAAGTCAACAAACCGAAACGTTTATGAGTTTCATGAAATATACTCGTACAGGGTGGAGAATTCTTATCTGGCATATGAATGGTATCAAAGTACGAGTAGAGCGAGAAGCGTCTTTTTTCAGTCAATCAACAAAATCAAACAGGTGAAAGGTGAACTTTTAAGCAAACATTTTGAATGTGAAACAACTGGTTCTAAAATTGCTCAATGCCATAAAAAAAAGGAAAGCGTGAATAAAAAATCATTTTTCCAAAGAAAAACTAAACTTTCAGCCAATTTTTTTCTTTTAAGGAATTTTTATTTTCTATGCTTGCTTTACTATCTTAAATTTAACAGCACATTCTCAAAACGAGGTTTCCGATCATATGACTGATTAACTTAATTGAAATAAATAAACGTTTTTCGTAGTCAAAAAATTAAATAAAACAATTTGGCATCTACGGAAATGTTATTTACAAGTCAGTTTTGTGGAAAACTATTTTATATGCACCATTATAAAACATCATCGGACATAGCAGCTCTTGTTCAAGAACTTTTTACCCAAAAGTCAAGGAAACCCGAAATCTGGCCATTTCCGAATTTTCCTGTTCCCGAAACAAAAGTCAGTTAATCACATGAAAGAAAATGAATTTCATAAACTGAAGCCTATACCTTAACACAATTATATATGCCCTACATAGTACGAGAGGCGATCAATAAGTGCCAGTAATGGAAATGAAAATGCAAGTTTTTCAATTTTTTGGTTTTTATTTCTCAACGTAATCTCCTTTCAGGTCGATACTTTCTTTCCAACGGTTTTCTCACTTATTTAACCCCTCAAAAAAATATGACTTCTCAAACTCATTAAAATAAGCCTCTGTTTCGGTGATAGCCTCCTGGTTTGAGCGAATACGGTGGGTGTTGCAGCAATTCATAGCGCAATTAATTTAATTTCACTGCAATAGTTCTCGATGTGTGAAACAACACTTTTTTCTTAGCTAAAATGGGGGCATACTTCCTTAAATTTCTTGTCGAATCGGTCCAATAATTCACTGTAGTACTGCCCATGATTGTTCTTCCTTTTTCCAAAAAGTCCATGAGGATTATTCCCCTTGAGTCCCAAAAAATTGTCACCATGACTTTTTTTTGCCTTCTTCGAAGCAGATTCACCATCAAAAATCCATTGTTTGGAGTCCAAACTTTGGACTGTCGTTTGGTCTCTGGCGTATAATAATGTATCCAGGTTTCATCCACAGTAACGCCCCGGCGCAAAAACTCCAGAGAATCTCGATTATGGAGGTCCTAATACTGCTCGAACATGGTCAGTCTTATCCGCTTGTTGTCCATTGTCAGCAATCGCGGCACTCATCGGGCCGACAGCGTTCTTACGTGTAATTTGTCACGACACACTTCTGTTCGTCGATCAGCGAGATGATGTCGTGGACTTTTTCAACGATTTTATCAGAAACCCTGATTTTATGGGACCCTGAATGTGTATATTTAATATGGTCATATGATGATTTACCTTTTATCACATAGCTTCACCTGAATTACGATGGTAGTTTTCATGCCTAAATTAAGCAAAAGAAGATGTGATTTATGATTGCCTGAAATCTCACTTTGGGAATTTACTGTGAGGCGAACGAAAATACATGAAGATTTGGTGGAGGCCGTGCAAATTGATCAACGAATCAGCCTTTGGCTGCCAGAGTGGAAAACTCTCTAATTTTTGTTTATTTTAGTACAATGGAAAAGCCTTTTGGATAAAGTAACAGCCATGAGCTCGGTTTGAATTAAATAGGACAATAAACTAAATCCATTAATGATTGGAACGAAAATAAATTATTATTATTATTATTAACAACGGCTATTTTGATCTCGAAAGCTCAGAGCCTCGTTGATAACCCTTCACCAGACCACCCATGTTTCCCTGTTCGATTTCATCTTTCTAGGTCCATCTCTATATTATCTTCTCATCTACGGACGGTCTTTTTCTCTCAGATTTCCGATTTAATATCCTTTTAACTGTCCGTCCACTGTCCATTCGTTCGACGTGTCCTCCCCACCTTAGCCTTGGCAGTTTTATTACTCGGACAATGCTTGGGTTGAATAAGGTGAGTTCTTTAGTTCTTATTGTTAAGATTTTTTCCATTGACATATTTCTTCGTCCACCATAGATTCACTATAAAATCTTGTTTTCAAAGACCCGAAATCTATTTTTCTTCTTAATTATAGTTCCTTCATCGGAAAGGAGCACGCGCTGCCCATATAAAGCCTTTTATTTATTCCGATTTTATGTCATTTTTATCAGTCAAAACGTTTTCTAAATATTTGAACTCATCCACTTGCTCAAAACGTTCATCGATTACGGTCAGGTACGAGGAATGTCTCGTCCCAAATCGACCAGTGACTATAATCATGTATGGTTTTCTCTCCATTTATTTTTAATCCTACTTCATTTCCTGAGGAAGAAAGTCTTATCCTCACTATCTCCTATAAGGTCCAGATCGTCAGTATAAGCTAGAGCGAGTGTGATTCCATTAAGGGTTATCACCCTATAATTTTTCTAAAAGGATTTCATTACCTTGTCTAGCAGCAAATTAAAGAGACCCGCTAATAAGCCTTGTTTTAATTGTCCTCGTTTCCCGAATCTTTCAGATAAGCGTTTCGTGCTTTAACTCTTGTTTCCCTTAAAGAATATTTATATCAGTTTTACCAAATTGTTCGAGCTCCCAAACGTACAAGGACATTTTGTGTTTTCGATCGGTTGATAAAGTCATTGTATTCAGAATAGAGGTTTCATATCCTAGGAGTATGCCTGAAACAAGATTTAATGAAATACATAGAAAGGCTAGTCCTTTCGTTGGAACAACTTTGGAAATAGCTTAGAGCCACTGTTCAAATTGATAGTGTGACCCCTCAGGTTTCATCCATACAAGGCCGGGCTAACTAAGCACGAAGGGATCTGCTTTTTTTAAAGGTATGCAAATAGCTATCAGTTGCTTTTATCGCGTTTCTTGAATATGTTACCACTTTTCGATGAATACAATAGGCGGTTTGTATAATAACTCTTAGTTATCTTGACAAACGTATAATATTCGCAAATACATAAGATGCCCTGGGTGCTTCACCTATATAACGATCATGAAGGCTGCATGACTTACTAAAGTAATGTCTTACTTAGCAATATGGTGCTTGGAAAAATTAGAGTTGCTTTTCACAATGCATGTATGTATGTAAGTCATCTAGAGACTAGACTAGTTAAAATCTTCCGTCACTCTTCGGGAAAAGTGTATACCAAGGCTTTAGAATGTCCTGACAACAATATTCAGTGATCTTAGTCTTTCAACCTTTTTGATAATTATACTACGTTGAGTGCTTACATTGCAGAATAAAGCATTTGCATTAGAGTACCTTCATGGTCTTTTATTCTATACTCTGCTTGGAAGTTTATGTTACCAAATCTCAAGTCCAGTTTTGGAGGCTCTTAAATACTAGTCCTAGTAAGAGATTTAAGGCAGACCTGTTATCAACCACTTGCTAAAACAATTTCTCAGCTTGTCAGCTAAAACTGAGCCCAAAAGAATCCGTATATCAAGCCTAAAAGTGTGCCAATTTTTTTTTGAAACTTAAAAGCCATTGACTAGGGATGGGGCGTATTAGTAGTCTGATAGAATGATTTCCGATAAGACTAGTCAGTTAACAGAAGTTCACATAAGACAGTAGGACAGAGTTAAATGAATTACTTACTGTTATATATCAAAAGTTGGTAGAAAAGCAAGCGAATAAATGTATTGTTATATGGTTGCACAGCTGCAGTTCAATTAGTACACCTTAGAAGCGCTCTTTTTGTAGGTTTCACCGCAGGAGCTAAGTTTGGTCACCCATTTGACCCTATTCTGATTCCGATTTGACGTAACCTCATCTCTCTTTTTCACATGAAAGGACTATGATTGGTAAGTTCAACTTCCAAGTTGGAAACCTATATGCTAAAATGACAAATGCTTAAGCCTAACATATGGTATTAAAGTATTGGAACATCAGCCATTCTATAAACTATTTTATTCCTAAGAAACTTAAAACTGAGCATCTGGAACACCCTGTACTCTAAGATGAGGTTTAAACTACTCGAATCATTAGACTCACTGATTAAAATCCTAATTGGCAATTCAACACAACGGCGCACACACACAACTCATTCCTGTCAACTCCATCCCGACAGACGTGATACTTCCAACTATCTATCTCACTGCCGTGAATGATTCTGATTTAATCAAAACATTTCACGTGAATCACCGGAACGCACCTTACTAGCATAGAATGGATCTCGTTGGTCCTCTCCTGACAGTGCTCTTCGGTCGTTCCCATCGCGTATAAACTACCAGCAAGTGTTGGCGACAACAAGACGCATTACCATTGCCACTGGCAATTTTGCTTATTAATCCGTTTCTTCTTGTTTTTCCTTTCGTCGTATACGAGTATTGGGTAAAGGGGAGCATGTCGGGGTAAATCCCGGTGCGAGTAAACGAGGCAAACAAAAGCAAGCGAAACTCTCAGCGGGATTTACGCCTCATAAGGACGTTGATTAATTGGTCGACGAGAACGATTTGGTTTATATTTTTGAATTAAACTCAACGAATGTCGGGCTACTCCGCGGACCCGGCCCATCAACCTAACTGATGGTAGGATGAAGGCCTAGAAGAGAGGAATTGATGTGAATGTTGCGTTTTCATTACGGGGTACATGTGTAGCTGTTTTTTCCAGGCCGAATTATATTTTTGATAAGTCGGGTTGGAGTCCGAGGGGTGTCGGCGGCTGGGATTCTGATTGATGTGATCCCTGTGCCACAAGCGTGCATGTGTTTTGCTTTAATTAATCGCAGATTTTTCATGTTGATTCCTTTTTTTATTCTTCTACGCCGTGTCGAACGATATGGTCGCGATTTCCCTTCGAACAACGGGACGAACTAAGGATTTTCAATGAACAGTCGATGACAACAATTAATTTACATGGACGCCGTTGAACAACAGACAAAGTCATCCAAACAATTTGTCTGGTGGCTGAAATACGCACCCGTCCGTCTGTTGTTTCCCCATCGATCTGTCTATTTCGCTTTATCTCGAGGCGAGGATAATAAATGGAATTCCCGTTGAGTAGTGTTAGCGGTCGAGATAATAGCATCGTCGTCGTTAAATTCTGTTCGCCGGAATCGGACAATAGGATGTTGTGTAAGGAGATTCCAATGAAATGGTGGATTATTTGATTGCAGGTTTGAATTTCCGACAATAGGAGTCATAAATAGAATGTAGTCAGGCGACGGACCGACAAACACAGGCTAATGTACTCGATACTCATATCAGACAATGCAATTCCGTCTTCGTCTTTCACTTGACGCTAAGCTTAGTCTGTTCTGTGGACAACAACGCAGCCAATGCTTCGGCACTACGATGACGAAGGATATTTGAAAACAATGAACAGACTCAGTGACCAAAATCGTGTAATATCCTCTTCATTATAGAGATTTACGACATGGATTATGAGCTTGTATCTGTCACCAAAAGTAGTTGTGGAGAAAAAAAAACCAAACCTAGCTAAGGAACAGGAAACGATGTACGTTGTACTCGCGCGTACACATACACAGCTTTTGTGGGGACATGCAATCACGTATTCGGACCAAAAGCAATTAACGTTAAGCACTTGTTAGCCAAAGTTGTTGGAAAGGACTTAAACAATAAAAATATCATATTCAGGGAGTAATTAACAAACAATGAAACGTCAGGACACGCTGCCGATTAATTGAAGGCCAAACACTTAAGTGAATCTAACGACATTTATGAGGTAATAAAAGTCCATTCCCAACAACGGGGTATTACAATTTCATGTGAGATTCCGTTGCAATCGTAAAAATTAATTACAAAGTCGGCAATGGAACATGGTATAGCTGGGAGTTTTATCGATCTAGAGACCTGGGATTTATGTATACTTTTTCACATGTAGCAAGAGTTCAGAGAATTCAAAGAGAATCTGTGGAAATTGCGATGACGCAAAGTGCCTTATACCTGACCACCATTTACGTTCTGGTCTGGTGAGTGATCACGGGCAAACGAAACAACTATTGATTATGTGACGAGTAGTAGTAAAGCTATCTCCTCTCCCTCTCCATGTTTTTAGAAAAAAGGGTCCTGCGTAGTCCACTCTTGAATAAAGAAAGTGTCGCGATGGTAATGTTCGATTTGTGGGAAGCTGACCCATTAATTGTTTGGCAGTTTAAGCCCGATGTCGTGTACATGTGATGCAGCGATGGATAAATGAGCATACAGGATTACGGCCCCCAATTATCCAATAGTTTCTTCTGATCGTTGCATCAGTTAGCAGTCTGCTAATTTTAGATTTATAAAATCCCTTTAATTCGGTTTTAACCAGCTCCGTGCAGGGACGGGTTAAGAATATCCCTGCAGCGATACCTCTCGCTTGTCGTAAAAGGCGACTAAAACAAAGGTAAACAAAAATCACATCTAGGCAATTTAGAAAACACCAAGGTGAGCCTAGGGACACATATACCACCATTAAACTGCCCCACAAGTGTACATGCAAATCAGTGGGCTGACACGACTGGAGATCACCGGTGTTGTAAGAGTAAGATCAAACAAAAAAAAATCTGGAGCATGCCTGTGTCACAAAAAAAAAAAAAAAAAAAAAAAAAGCAGGCCGAAAAATAATTGGTGCAAACAAATGCAAAAACACCAGCATTTGATTAGCCTCAGCGATTAAGTAATCCCAAACCGGGAAGCCTGCCGCTACTTTCTGAGGTCAAACCGGCGGACCCCACAAGCGGACCAGTAGGAATGCAGTTAAGTGGGAAGGTTATGGTCCTACACTTCTGACCATAACAACGCCGGAAAAAAAAGGAAAAGAAGAATTCGGTTTTAACCAACTCAGCAACACCACCAACTTCTGGGACAGACAACTTAACCCGATCTTCTCATCTGATGCGAAATACTTTATTATCCGATTCATCAACACTTATCGACAATCCTCTCTCATCTCCTATCCCAAATGCTTCTACCACTCCATTAATGCAAAATAAAAATACGATAACTACCCCTCTACTTTTAGCTTTCTCAATCCAATGACTCCTAAAATACTCGTACAATAGTTGTCAACTTTTTGTCCATTTTTTAGCCAATCCGTTCACCGACCAGGCCCTTCAACCCGATCATGACAATTTTCCATATAAGGGAGGCTCTCCCATGCTAAATTAAAGAAAGCCTACTCATCCAGTCCCGTCTGATTATGTCTAGTCCATAAGTCCCAGTACAACGTTATTTTTTGCTTCAGATTCAATTAATCCCACCTCCGGAGTCCCTCAAGGTAGCCATATCGGCCCATTGCTATTTCTTCCTAAATTCATTTATGATGACACATTAACTTTCGCTTTATCTTATACACTGACCATATGAAATCTCCTGCTTGTGCCAATTGGACTTAAATAGATTAACTATTCGGTATCAATAACTCATGCTCAATGTCAGCCATCGAGTACTCAATATCAGCAAATGTCGACCTATCACATGAAACTAGATTATACGTCACGAAGTTGTTCCGCCTATCAATTTCTCGGTTTGATGTAGGTTTATCTTTGACGAGCAACTTAATTTTCGTCTTCCCATTGACAATAATATTAAACGTGCTAATCCCGACTTCACCTTTGTCCAAGGTTCTTAGATTACGAAACCCTTATACTGGTACCCTACCTTCTTGAATATGCTAGTTAAGACTGTTTATTCTCTTATAGGATCCACACCACTCGTATTGAGGCCGTTCATCGTAATTTTTCGCCTTATAAAGATCTTTTGAAATTAATCAACCTTACTACCTAGAAGATCGAAGCGAGATTGCAGACACACATTTTATCCATAACCTATTTAGCGGTAATATTGGCCGGTCTTTGCTTTTGCATATTGTACTCATTAACACCAATTCCCGGAACCAGTTCATGCCCTTCTTCCGCATCAACGCCTATCGTGAATCATGAACTATTGCTTCTATGAACCAATGTACGGAATGCTGCGCGAAAAGAATTGCGTTCGTCGTTGCCTGTATCTCAATAAGCCCGGTCTTAGAAATGTGCTGTACCACCATCCTTCACATTTTATTAAGTTAAGGCTTGCATTAAGCTAATGGTCAAATCAAATTTAATTTGATTTGGTCGTTTGCATTTTTCAAACACTGCGCCCTTATGATGCCTAACTGACAAAAGCGCTAAATCGTCGACCAATATGCTCAGCAATCAAGCCGGCGATTCAATTAGCACGCTCGATAAGGTTTGTACAATCTCGGAAGGAATTTTTCCAAAATCAATTGTCGTTCATTAAAGGTATGGCGGTTAGCAAAATTGTTTAGTACCATAAAAGCTCTAGGGTTGCTTAGAAAGGTTTGGCGAACTGAGTATACTACTCTAGTGTAGGATGTATCCATTTTAAGCACCAAAACTTTATTGCTGAGGACGGAGTAGCTGTCGATTTCTTGTTAAAAAAAGAGGCATTTTTAGAAACATTTTTACGAATGGGGAGATTATGCGACCGGGAAACGCTTCCTCCACAGTATCCATTGTGGCTCGTGCCGTATGTGCGGTAGAACCGTCTTATTGAAACCACATGTTCAACAAGCCCCACTAATTCAATTCCGGCAGTAAGACGTCGTTTATATTGGGTCTGTAGCGTTCGGCAGTAACAGTGACTGTATTGCCGATGGCGTCCTCAAAAAAAATACGGCCCAATCACTCCTCCCGCGTGAACTCCGCACCACGCAGTGGCTTTGAGTAGATATAATGGCTCTTCATGCACCACACGCGGATTTTCAGTACCGCGATTTTATTGACGTAACCGCTTAAGTGGAAATGATTTTCGACACAAAATCTTCCTCTTCGTTATTGAGATTAAGAATAGTTGACAGAAATTCATACGCGACTGACGGTCAACAGGCATTAACTGATGCACTGTTTGCACTTTGTACGGGAACATGTGTAAGTCTTCACCAAAATTCGCTGTAGGGTCGATATGGTGATGCCCAATTGAGTAGCCCGTTATCTGGTTGATATTTCTTCGTCCTCAGCGACATCGGCAGCCATAGCCACGATATTCTCGGTCGAACGACGAGTTCGGTAGCAGCCACGCCCTGCATGGTCTCCTGTGCTGCCCGCGATTAGAAAATAGCTTTCAAACAAAGAAAAACGGATCAAAATCAGTCCATTCGTTCTGGACCTACAATGCCACAGCCTGACACACAGCCACACAGCCTCATAGACACACAGACTCGTCAAACTTATAACACCCCCCCTCCCTTTGCGACGGGAAACCAAGCTACAATTGCACATCTTCTACCCTGCGTGTTGCCAAAATTGCTAATTCAATAATTTGAAATCCAATTTTACTCCGGTTGCACCTACCCCATGACTACCCGCGTCCCGAACGTGTATTCACAAAGGAGCTGGTCTAGTGCCACCAACACGAGTTCGACAAGACAAGGACAGATGGCAGATTTCAGACGGACCCGCCCTAATGTCAATCGAAGTCACAAAGTTTTATGTGAAGAACGATTAATAAACCTTAATTGCCTCCAGAGAAGCATCCTGTTGCATTCGGACCATTCATCAAGGACATGCACAGGTGAAAGCAAAACTTAGCCACCATCATATAGACAAATCGCACAGTTACTCGAATACTCCTTGACTTTAATATACCCTTAGTCCTGCCCGCCTGTAATTAGCACTCGGCCCTACCCACCGCGAATAAAGATCAAGAGGCTTCGTCCGAAACAGCCCATCAGTAATTAAAAATTTGCATTCAACCATCTGCCTCGGGCAATGCCTGATGAGTTTCATTCTGATCTCCTAAATTCCCATCAAGAGTGGATGCTCCCAATTGATTGATGATCGAACTAAATTGCGTAAGTTGGTATGCACGATCCTCAATTTAAAAGGGCTTAATATGCATACGTTACTTACATCATCATGTCCTCTACCAACACTTTATACTCATCGCACTATCCATCAATCATCAATCAGAGAGTCAGGGAAACTGAAAATGAATAATAAATGAAAACTGCAACCACGTCGCCGGAAAGTAAGACAGCTTCGACGCCATCCAGTTGGGGCCGTTTATGTACGCATTAAGCCTTAAGACTACACATGCGAGCAAGAATCTGCCATGAAAAAATACAAAACGAACGGATCTGAACTCTGAGACAAATTGGACTTTGATTTATGAAAATGAAATCCTCCGGCGGTCGAGACATCGACTCACCGGCACAGGAACTCACCAACTCAGACGCGCTAAATGTCTTCATGAGGGGGTCTGCGAAAGTCTACATAGTAAGTATCTGCACTCTTTTTTATGAATGGCATGGTGTCAAAGTGATGGATTTGTTTTTTTGAGAGCACATACCATACACAAAAGATACAAGTATCTCATAACAGATAATGTCGGCAAGATAAAATCACAAAAAAAAAAGAAATAAAGCCGTGCCCTAAGGTTCACTTTACGTTGCCATAATATATTGCGCAAATTAATCATGTGACAAATAATAGGTTCGTACGTTCGTTGGTTCGTTCATCCGTTTGGCGAACGTTCAGAATTATATCTGTATCTGCGAGGCGCGTGATTTTGATTGTCTCTGCGTGGATTGCTTCGTGCGCTTCGAGGCACTATTTAACGCGTGCTTAATAAAACCATTACCCAGGTAGCATTGTTCTTCGCAGGCGAAGCAAGCGGATGCAGCTTGCTGAAGAGATAATCCATATATACAGTATAGAGCTACGAGTTACCAGCTTCACTCGCAGCATGGTGAATCCCTTGGGAATATTTGAAAACTCCGAGGGAATCATGAGACACTTCTCGTATTGTATGCCCTCGACTTGAGGAGATTTTTCGCACACGTCGAGTTGGATGGATTCTTTTAAGACTTTTCGTCTAGTGGCAGGAGTGGATTTGTGTGAGAAATATTTATTTGATAAAATCTAAAGTATGCTACGGAATGACAAAAGGGAATATTACAATAGAAGTGGGTGGCTACTTAAAAATTTTAGGCACGTCTGCCTTTTCTGTAGGGTAAAAGGGATGTAGAGCGCTATTTCTATTTCCAAGGACGAAAGTTTCATTTCCTTTTTGTGCATTGCAAATGCACTCTAAATATAGTGAAGGAATGAACGATGTGGACGCTACTTATAGGGCCATTCAATTCTTGACATGAAGAAAAGATAAGTTCTTTAGTCAATAAATTTGGGTATGTACTATCATCTGAATCCAAGGAAATTGTCCACGATTGCGACATAAAAAATGTTGATCGAGGATCAAGCCAAGTGGGAAGATCTATGTGCCTTGAAGAAATGACTTAAATAGAAATTGAACACGTCCTTAGAACACTAAACGAATGTAAAGCACCAGGCATTGACGGAATACGACCTCGAGATCTCAAAGCAAATGCATTGACTCTGACACCTGTATTGAGACAGGTTTAATAAATCGGAGTTTTAACCAAGCAACGGTCCCGAACCTATTAAAGACATACATATATTGTACGGCCAATCTACAAAAGTGGAAAGAAAAATGAGATTACGAACTACAGACCGATTTCATTTCTCTCAGTGAGGGATAAGGTACTGGAGGAGACGATGGCTAAAAGGCAATTATGTAGAAGAATTTAGCATTCTATATCCAAAATAATTTGGATTTCGCAAAAATAAAAGCACAAGTCGATTGCTTGGTGATTTTGCAAACCAAATAAATAACAGCCTAAATAAAAATCATAGTTCTATCGTCTCGATTATAAAAAAGCTTTTGATACATTGTGCCATGCAAGGATTATAGAAAATTTACAAAATGTAGGTGTCCGAGGACATATTTTGTTTTGGTTTCAGAGCTACCTCAGCAATAGAAAGTTTAAAGTGCGAATAAGTGATGAATTCAGTGAAAAGCAAGGCATAAAATACGGAGTTCCACAAGGGTCAACACTGGGACCCCTTATTTTCATCATATATATAAATGATATGCTCTTAGTGCTCCAAAGAAGTACTGGATATGCATACGCTGATGATACTGCTATAGTTGTAAGTCACAAACATGCTGATCAAGCTGTGAAAATAATGCGACAAGAGCTCAACGCAATAATTGCGTGGTGTCACGATAATGGTCTTATTATAAACTCAAAAAAGACCAAAACTATACATATATGTACGACCTTCACATATTCCAAAAGCAAATATATTACTGAAAGTACATGATCGAAGGTGCCTTCATATGTCAGGTAACTACCTGAAATTACAGGACAATGACAATTGCGACAAAATAGAAATCGTATCAGTTTACAAATACCTTGGTGTTATGGTGGACTACACTTTTAAGTGAGAACAGCTAACTAAGAAGTTACGCAAATCCGCATATGCTCTCTATCACCTGAGCAACTTCTGTCCCCCATCCCTTTTACGTCAATGCTATTTTGGTCTAGTCGAATCTCAATTGGGGTATGGAGTGCTTGCATGGAGACAAGCACCGCAAATGACAAACCTCCACTCCTTAGTGAGAAGTATTCAGCTATTAGCAGACCCCCTTTGATGAAGAGATAAGAATGCTGAATATTCAAAACATCTACAAACTTGAGGTAATTTCAGCTTTCTTTAATGATAGTAGGTACAAGAAGCAAACTCAAGAAGCCTTTAATACACGACGAAGACAACAAGGACGCTATGCCATTCCAAGATCCTGGAACAAATATGTACAAAGAAAATACGAGGTTAGGGTACCAAAGATATTTAACGAACTACAAGACACCAGGTTTTAAAGAGCGTTAAAAATTTGTATGTGAATTCATAATGACTGTTAATTGTAGATACATATATACTATTTCATATCTGTAAAACGTGATTAATGTATGTAGGTGTAGCATTAAATTTGAAAGTGTGAGTGAATTATATATCTGCACCTAGTCTTCCGCAGACAAGCCATTCAGGCTTCGCAGATAATTTAAGAAATAATAATAAATGTTATAAATGTAATGTAAGAATAAATTATAAATGTAAATTATAAAATTGTAAATTATAAAAATTCATTATAACGAGCGTAATAAAATAAAACTCTTCAAAAACAAAACAAAAACAACATCCCTGTTTCCATCATATATGTATGTCAAATCGAACCGTGATTCTGTAGTATGTTTCGACCATTACGAGCATAGTCGATAGGGGGCTTGGCAAAGGGTTTTCAACTGGGCTTTGAGCTTCCGAGTTTCAAATGACTGGTCATAATAATAATGACATTTGATCAATCATCTATTTGATCGCACTCAAATTCGAAGAGACTGACTCTGTTACAGTGGTCCTACAGCCTATCGAAATGCACGCCTTGCAAAAAATGTGGCTCCCGTTGGTGAAAGTGTTGAAAAAATTCAAATCTATGAAAGTAGCCAAAACCATTTTTTTTTCCTCAAATCGAAAATATGGATGTGGAAGGTACATACATACGCAGTTGTAGTTGTAAGCACACAATTCTCAAATTCTTGACACTTTGAAAAAGAATATTTGTCAAGTTATGGCGGAGTTATTACCCGATATATGTGGAGAAAAGTTATCGAAAATTGTCTTGTCAGAATCGAGTCCTGCAATGACTCCAGTGGATTTAAATTATATTCGATTCATAATGACCTGATCCAAGAATTGTACTTTGGGAACCACAAACTCGATGTACGATGGGTGATCCAAAAGAAATGATAATCGGTTATTTCCAGTCTGCATTAAAAGTCCACGTCAACTTCTTTGCTTATTCGTATACCCACTTAATTAGCGTGAATTATGGGTGAAAAAATAAATGCATTCAACTGGAGCCGCATGAGCGAAGAAGAACGGGAGCAATGCATTTTAAGGCTTTCCGAAGAAGTACGGGAAAATGGGTCTGAAGTTGAAGATATTAGTGGCGATGGCGATGAGGACTATGTTCCCCATGGAAATGATTCTGATGCGGAGACGGACTTAGTTGAGGGGGGAATATCAGATATAGAAGATACTGATGATGACGTGATGCTAGAAGAGTTGCAGGCAGAAAATGATCCAGTTCATCAAACGCAAGAAAGATAATTCTCCGAGGAATACTATTTGGCCCATGGTGGAACAAAATGGTGCCAACAACCACCAGCAACATCTCGTCTAATTGTAAGAGCACACAATGTCATTCGAGAAGTCGGTGGCTACTCAAGACGAGGAATGCCTCGTAGTCATATTGGTATCTTCAAGACAATGATATCAGAAGATATGATCATTATCATTATGCGAGAAACTAACAGAAGGGCTCTACAGGAAATTGTGAAGTACCTACAACGAAAATAACCCGACGAAGCAAATGTTTGGAAATCTGTTACTGAGGAGGAACTATGTGGCTATTTTGGTCTTTGTCTAGCTGCTGGTGTAAATCACGCCAACAAGCTGCATACAGTAAAGTTGTGGAAAACCAATATGGACCCCGTATTCAGAGCAACGATGTCGCTAAACCGATTTTGGGCTATAAATCGTTTTATAAGAATTGACGATCAAAGAACTCGTGTCGAACGGAAAAGTGCAGATAAAGCGGCTCTCATTCGGGACATGTGGACAATGCTAAATCATCATTTGGAAACTGCGTATACACCGACAAAGGTTATAACCGTTGACGAACAACTATTCCCATACAGAGGAAACACACGATTTACACAATACATACTATCGAAGACTGCGAAATACGGAATGAATGTATGGTGGGCATGTGATTCTAGCAACGTATACACTTGCAAAGGAATTCTGTATACAGGAAAAGAAGCTGGACATCAGAGAGCTGTAAATTTGAGCGAGAAGGTGATGATTGAATTAACGACTAAGTACCAATCCAGCGGGAGAACTGTTGTTGCTGACAACTTCTTTACAAGTTTTGAAGATGTGGAAAAACTTCGAAAATCTAGACTCGCCTTTGTTGGAATTATTGGACGGAATAAAAAGTGCATTCCTAAAGAAATGCTACCGGATCGTAGTCGCTTAACACATTCCACAATCTTTGGATTTACGGATAATGTTGCAGCAGTGTCTTACGTGCCGAAAAAATCTAAAGCAGTTATTTTATTGTCAACAGTTCACTATGACACCGAATTGGTTGGAACAGCAAGAAAGCAACAAGCAGTTCTGTTTTACACCAAACATAAAGTTGGCGTCGACGTCATGGATCAAATGTTGGGAGAATATACATACATACGTGTAAATGACAGACGAAGCGATAACCATTTGCTTTTTTCTACAACATATTGAATGTCGCAGCATTAGCATCTTTTATCTTCTTCTTTTCCTTTTTCCGGCGTTGTTATGGTCAGAAGTGTAGGACCATAACCTTCCCACTTAACTGCATTCCTACTGGTCCGCTTGTGGGGTCCACCGGTTTGACCTCAGAAAGTAGCGGCAGGCTTCCCGGTTTGGGATTACTTCATCGCTGAGGCCAATCAAATGCTGGTGTTTTTGCATCAATTGTTTTTCGGCCTGCCGTTTTTTTTTTTTTTTTTTTTTGTGACACGGGCATGCTCCAGATTTTTTTGTTTGATCTTACTCTTACAACACCGGTGATCTCCAGTCGTGTCAGCCCACTGATTTGCATGTATACTTGTGGGGCAGTTTAATGGTGGTATATGTGTCCCTAGGCTCACCTTGGTGTTTTCAAAATTGCCTAGATGTGATTTTTGTTTACCTTTGTTTTAGTCGCCTTTTACGACAAGCGAGAGGTATCGCTACAGGGATATTCTTAACCCGTCCCTGCACGGAAAAGCATTAGCATCTTTTATAATTTACAAAAAAATAAATGATATGATTACGATGAACAAAACCAATGCACGTAGACAATTTTTGCATTCGTCGATTAAGCAGTTAATGACCCCTCAGATCGAAGCAAGGATGAACAATCCAAGGATAATAGGAGTGTTTTTCATTCGAAATGGCATCGAATCTTTCCTCTGAGCACCATTGCAAAATAGGATTCCACAGCCCACCGGTAGTCAGACATCAACGGGCCAGAGAAAGTCGTGCAGAATTTGCAGAATAAACGATAAAATACAAAGAAAAAACAGATTTACATGCACTACCTGCGAAGAGCCTGTTTGTTTACAACATAGTACTCAGCTAAATAAATGCCATAAATGTGCACATACTTCATAATATCGATGCTATGTAAAAAAAAAATGTATATTAATAATAAAAATAATAACATGTCCAAAAAAACAAAAAAACTTCAATTATTTCAATGAACTCCTTTAATTTTCATACAAAATATATGAAGGTCCAGCCAGACCTATTCCATTAATGGGAAGGTTTTAAAACACCCATTGACAGAAGGGTTAAGCTAAGCAGAACATCCACTGAAAATGAGCAGCAGCGTCCATCCAAGTCTCTCACTGAAGATAACGTGAACAAAGTCGAAAGTGTTGGTAGGATTTGTTGGATTTATCAAACGCTGCTATACGAGATCTATGTATGTGAGCTCAGCCATATGCTTGATGGCCATTGCTTCAAAGTTTTCACCAGTTGTTGACCTGCTGCTTATAAACATTTTTTTGTTTTTTACTGATAGTAGACTCACCAAACGCCACAGTCAACATTGCAAATACGTTGGAACACTTAATTAAATTTGTCACACAAAATTTAATACAGATTCTGCAAAAAAGTGACAAATACTCGTAAATTAAATATCCAATAGTCAGCTCGCTAAATTCATCTTATTATATTTCCCACATATTTCCATCTTTTCTTTGCTAATATAATCATTCCTCTTTTATCTTTTCGTTAAAATATTGACTTACTTGCGATTTTTAGGCTAATATGACAAATATGAGTTAGCTAAAGGATTTAAGTGAGAGAGTCCATAATTGCCCGCTATAAAAACCAAATTACATCTTATCTGGCTAAGTTAAGTTAACATTGAGCACCATGATGAGGGTTAGCCAGCATGATCAGGTATCAAAATTACTTACGATACTCGGTCATATGGGCCGATCTTCATACTCGATCATCATGCTGGGCCGACATGACTAATCATTGGGTCACCAAGATAAACTGAAATGACAGTCACAACGATCGGCCATCATACTCTGTCATGCCTTCGACCAACTAATTTATAGCCTTTGTGCTACCTAAGCTAATAGCGCGGAGACCAATTGAAGCGAGGTCCCTAACAAATCTAATTCACACAAGTTCGCTGAGATTGTCGAAGAAGAAGAGAAACCTCAAACACTTATTTAACCTTGTAATGAGAATGCAATAAACTGATTGTACCTCTTTCTTATGCATGCAGTTTTTGTGCAACTTAGTAGGGGTAAGAATAAGCCTTAGCAAAATCTTGCAACCTTTTCAATGACGAGTATACTTAAGCTAGATTAACCATGCGTCGGCATGTTATGAGATCCAGCGTCCTACTGTTAGTGGAATTTATGGTAACAAACCTTTTAAGCGACTTAGATGCACTCTTTTTGCACAAAGTCTACTCACTCTTTCATGGTTAATATTGAATTGCACAGCTATTAAAATCTGTTGTAATGATAACTTGTATATCCGACCTAAGTACATCATCGCTTTTAGACGATCATCGGACATTCTCTCTATTTGTTGAACATAGGTCGCATTAACTAAATTAATTTTAGCTCTGGATAGTCGAAGAGATGGTCCCGTCTTAATAAAAAAAAACTTGCTCTTACCTTTTTCGGAAAAAGCCCTTACATACGGCGCTCGACCAATCAAATAAGCTAATGGCCGAAAATAATCAGCTGCAAAACCCAACAAGTAACCAACGACATGGTTCTCGACGAGCTCCTACAACACGCACGATGGATGTGCTCCATGAGCTTCTTCGCCGTCAAAGATAAAAAATTCAATACAAAAAAGCTCTAGTACAAAATCCATTTCTAACGTTTCCCTCTTACTCCAGAAGTTAACGGGCGCCCAATTGAAGAATGCTAGTGTTAACTTTATTTAAGTCAAGTCAAAGTACTTAAAGACCTCATTTAAACAATCTCCTTAACTCGTTGGCTACTCCTCCACTTCCAAATCGCCGCTGAACCCAGCTCATCCAATTCATTCAACTTCTGTTCTCTGAATTCAAGTCATTCATCACATCACTTTTGTCAAGATACTGTCGTCGTTCCGGACGTCGACTGATTGTAGTTCTCAGCACCAAACGTCTCATCGTCTCTACCTTGGAAGCTACGACAAATAAATCAACGGTAATTACCACAAAAACACAGATTCAACGTTAATTACCAATTTAAATGCAAAAAACTCGGAGAAAATCACAATTTCTTGAGCGGAACGAAGCATTATTAGGCAATTGTCTTTGTGCCTTACTCCACGCAATCTAAATGAATCGGGATGGCGAAGATACTCCAGATGACAAGTACGAGTTTCATCGTTAATGCATAAAAGGAGCTAAAGCGGAAAAGATGGAAGAATCCTTGCAGAAAGTAGTACTGCTCCTTGAAATATGATTGCACATATACACACGTACAGTCTGAAGCGGTCGAAGCAGTTGAACAGTCGTCGCTTTTGTATTTGGCTGTTCATCTATGAGTTGCGGAGTTCTTCCGAGTCGGCGTCGGTTAGGCAGGCAGCGCAATCAACTGTTGGCATGTACGACTCAGAAGCTGGCTGGGTCTGCATCTCTGTGTGTTCGGGACTGGCTTTTAATGTTTACAATTCATTGTGACAAATTGGACAGACACTTCTTCTTGTTCTTCTTCTTCTACAACGTTGTTTTCTACTTCTTCCAATCCCTTTGTCTGCTTCGTCCACGATCTATTCGTGCAGTGCCTTCTGCTGTTGCCTAGTCTTTGCCGTCAACTTTTGCTCTTTGCGCTTCTGACTGCGAAATTAATTAAAGCCCTATGGGCTTATTCCCGCCACTATAGCTCATTTCACTGTTACTAACTCCCACCACTGAGATGTCCTTTTGTCGCTATCGTTTGTTTTGTCTGATTTCTTGGTGGTACTTTGTGGTGAGTATCGTCGTCATTGTCGTCATTACCACCTCTCATCGCAACACTGTTGTACTTACGCCAGGACGAAAGGCATTGTGTAGTGTGTTTGCCTCCCTTGAGTTGCTTGACTCATTCATAAATCCACAGCAAGATATGGGCGATAGTTTTTGCCAGTTTGTCAGTCCGGGTTGTTAGTGTGACGGCATCCTTTTGTTATCTATGCGGAAGGCCTCTCTGAAATTGGTTGTGCCATGCCATCTCGGTAGGATAAATCCGTGCGATTAATATTACATCTGTTAAATTTATCTTTGCCTTTAGCGCTACGTAGGCTGGTTGAATATACTTTTTTTGCTATCTCAAATCTGCCAGATGACATAGCTAATAGAGTCGAGGAAATGCCTTGATTTACATGATAGGAACTTGGTTTAGGGACGAATTCCCATCTATCTCCTTCAGTCGCCCCATAATACCGAAGGCGACACGCCGAAACTGCTCCCAATTCAAGACGGCAATAATATTCATGTAAATAATACATCAGGGATAGCGATACGAATGCGAGAGATATCTGGAATGAAATAAAACTTATGCTCACGTAGTTATCCAATAAACGAGATTCATTCCCACCATGCCGCCATCGTTCAAGCCGCAGAGCCACAGGGCTATACGTCCTAGGAATTTCAATACGAGAAATCTTTGGTAAAGCGTAAAACCCTTCTCACACTCTGTTTGACTTCAGTGTCGCTTCATGCAATGGAATGGATAGTAAAAGAGGATACACAAGTGCACAGTGGGGACACGAGTATCTCCTGGTATTCTTTTGGGCGCAGTCACGTTTTTTAAGTCGACTTAAATTTTGGTTTTTTTTTACTTTTATCCTCATACTATAATACAATCCTTTTTCCCGAAGGAGTTTAGTCGAAACAGGGTGGGTTGCGCAGACCGAAAGTAGTTACATGGGCATAGAGACATTTGTGTCGACTACCAAGTGAATTCGTACGTGATGTTTTATTTTATTACATTCTGTTTAAGTGGATTTTTATATCATTTACTGGAAGGATAATGCTTAAGATACGAAGAATTATGTCATCTTATCACTGTTATAGGTTTTTGATTGAGATCCATGTGTCGTTTCCATATGCAGACTGGAACATTAGATTCATGGGTTTTCGGGGTATCCATGAACTTGAATGATGACACAGAATATGTCATCCATTCCTAGAGAAAACAACTGGATAAGTGGTCAAAGGGTGAGAAACCTTTACACTGCCCACTAGGTCTAGACACTGCCCATTAAGCTTTGGAAAAGCGCATTAATCAAGACAAGTTGAGAATAAACCACAGCCTAGTGTACTAGTTTCTGGGAATTTCTTTATCCATGACCTTATACATATAACCACTATTGGCTGCCCGCCGAATACCTACTTGCATGGCTACTTTTACTGGCATTTATGTAAATCGAATAATATTTCAGTAGAATAATTCTTTTTCAGTGTCTTGATGGAGGTGGCCAATCAATTTTCTTTTTCTCATAAAAACAGACGGTTACTCAAAAGTATTGAGCCTGATTAGTGATTACCCACCGAATCTAGTGGCAGAAAAAAAGATGGAAAGTGAGGAAATATTATGCTAATGACACAATACACAATTCATAAGCCTAACCATCAACATTCAGATGAGCATAGATGATCGTAGATATTTACATCTGCACTCATTGTTCGAATATATGTAAATGGTCAATGAAGTTTAACTGCCAAATACCAGGCGAACATACTCCTAAGTCATCACTAACAACTGCAAAAAATATGTGAACAAAGATGATAGAGATAATAATAATATGATAATACGCAACTATCATGGCCAACTATGCAGATAGTAGAGTCCCAATTGATTGAGTATTATGACCAATAAGCAGGCCATAAATGGACCACTAAGCTCTATTTTGAACTATCAAGCGATTATAGGTGATAGAAGAGCGACCGTAGCTGGATATAGGAAGTTTTAACCACCAGGCGAATATAAGTCATCACAGGCATACATACATAGTTGCAGAAAAGCAAGCAATCATGGGCAAACATACATTATAAAGGTACTGTCATAAAATCTAATCCGTTAAGGAATGCCACAATGCCGTGCAGGACCTAGCCAAAAGAAACAAGGTAAAACTCTGGCGGGTGCCAGGACACAAGGACGTAAAGGGCAATGAAATCGCCGACCAACTTGTTAGGAAAGGTTACAGCGAAAACTACACAGGTGCCGAACCTTCAGCTGAGTCCGAGGATGAACTTTCTCTTAGACAAATGGGAAAAATCGCACCACCTGCACTTTTGGAACAGCGTTCAAGGACTCCGACAATTGAAAGAATTCATACGGCTCCTGAACAAACACTCTATTAATATCCTTAAATAAAATAGAGTTGATATCAGAAGACTGGTCAGCACTTTCAGGGCACTGTAGTCTGATATATCATCTCAAGAAAATTAACCTCTCGTCTGAAACCGAGTGTCGACTCTGTCTTGAGGAAGCGGATCAGCTCAGTTCCTACGAATGACATCCTCAACTTTATTAAGAAAGTAGAGGAACTCCTTGCCTAATCGGCTAGTAGGTACAATAGATCTACATTGGTCGCAGTACCCCATGCTATATGTTAGCACTAGCCCAGAAATCTCTGACAGTTTACAACATGGATCGCTTAATTTTTCCGATACTATTTAATATCTACACAAACGATCTTATCGGTTTATTCAGTCACTCAATAGCGTATGCAGGTGATTTAGTAGCTTACAGAATAGGTCCAAAGCTTGACATCATCAATGCAATGCTGCAGTGTGACTTCGATCATATTAAGAGATATCATAAGATATTGCAAAGTTAATTTTTAACTTCCCAAAGTCTGAATTGATATTGTTTAGAACTCGGTTGTAAAGCACCTCAAGGGATATCAGAAAGAAGAAGGAAATTCGCGATCATTGGCAAACGGGTACAACCATTAGCGGTGAGAGACGGGCTTAGATATCTTAGTATCTGGCTTGACCAGTATCTATATTTCAGTAGACATATAGACGCTTATCTTGCTGGAGCTAAGTATGACAGGAAACTGTTCGACAGCAGTTAACTTGACCGTAGGATAAAAATCATATGCTACGTCGACCTTATAAAGCCCATGCGTATCGTTGTCCGGTGTGCTTTAATGCAGGGCCATGCATTAGGGTTAGAAAAAAGAAATGGCTTGTACTATTTAGTCACGAATGAAAGGGCGCAAGTCAGCCGTAGTACGTGGGAACATCAAAGGTTCACTGTGGGGCTCTTACGTCTTGCCACAGAAGGTTGGGACATGTTAACATAAGCTCTTTAAAACAGCTTTCGTCAAAGAAGAAGGTCCGCGGATTGCCGCATAGATTCAACGAAGACTTTACAACCTGTAAAACTTGTATTCGAGCGAAACACACTCAGTCACCTTTGGGGAGCCGTAATGAAAAGAAAACATCACAGCGACTCCATCTTGTGCACGCAGACATTTGCGGTCCCATGCGGAAAGAATCCTTAGGAAAGGCAAAATACTTTATTACCTTCATTGATGACTTTTCACGAAAAATATTTATCTACTTTCTGAAACAAAAAAGCGAGGCTCTTCAAGCATTCAAAACGTTCAAGGCTTTTGCTGAGACACAGGTGGAAAGATAAAAGCCTTTAGGACTGATAATGGTCAAGAGTACTGCAGGAAGGACTTCCAAAACTACCTAGAAGACAGTGGCATTCTGCATCATAAGACGGTACTGCGGAGCAGAACAATGTTACCGAAAGAGCAAACCGGACGTTGACTGAGATGGCTAGGTGCCTGATGGGCGAAAGTGAACTGCCTGAGTTCATGTGAGCAGAATTGATTAACACCGCAGCGTTCTTGCGAAACCGATGTCCGACTAAATGCAATGGCGATGTAACGCCGGAAGAGCTTTGGAGCGGGAACAAGCCAAATGTGAGTTTTCTTAGAGAGATCGGAGGAAAAGTTTACACTTTGAGAAATCTGGGGAATTTGACTGCAAATCTGAGGAGGGTATTCTTGTTGGTTACGCGGAAGATACAAAGGCTTACAGAGTTTGGCTACCAAACAGGCAAAAAGTGATAAGAAGGAGGGACATCAGATTTCTTCACAATGGCTGCGAGATCAAATTGGCAGGTAGCAGATCTAAAAATAACTTTTACACTTTTTCTTTTCAGACAGTTCTAAAACCTTTAGGGCACTTCCTGAAGACGGCAACGAGGAAAACAGTTCTAATCAACAAATGAATTCAGATTGGAATGATTTGCGTGATGAATCGAATGCAACAATTATTCCTGAAAAAAATTCGAGCCAAGTACGTAGCGATCCAGAAACAATTGAAGAAATCGACTGTTTGAAAGACGCGGAAAAATGGCGAGAGGCGATGCAATTTGAGTGCAACTCGTTACTTAAAAATAAAAAATGGACCTTGGTTGGAAGAACACATAACCGCAATATTATATAATCAAAATGGGTCTTTAAGACCAAATCCAGACCGGATGGAAGCATTGAAAATTGGGAGGCGCGCCTGGTCGCCGTAGGATTTGATCATATTCAGGGCGTCGACTATCAAGATACCTACCTACCTACTCAGTACTATCCGATTAACCATGGTAATCGCGATTAAGTGGACTTGGACCTGCATCATTTGGACGTTTCTTTAGGATTAGATACCGTGGTTTTTATGGAGCAGCCGGACGATTTTAGGAACGGAGACCAAGTATGTCAACTGAGTAAAGCGATTTATGGGCAAAAGCAGAGCGGAAGGAACTTGAAGCTTGATGAGACCCTAAGGACTCTTGGTTTTAATCCCTCTAAATATGAAAGATGCGTTTACTACAAGATTGGAAACGGGAAAACAACACTGATAACTGTTTATGTGGATGATCTACTGGTGGCAACAAAAGATCCAAAAGAATTCGACATGCTGAAACAACGTTGTAAGCCAAACCGGTTACCAATCCCGACGAACTTGAGGTTGGAACGAGAACCATGAATCGAAAGAGAAGGACAAATCAACTTACCGTCGCTTAATAGGAAGTTTACTTGTTATCTCAATTCTCCAGTGATCCACGGCAGCAACATTGGAACGCCGCAACAAACATCCTACGTTATTTGAAAGGATAGAGAAATGCTGCAATTGTCTACGAAAAGACTTCAAGAAATCTTTACGTGGTTGCTGACGCTAGTTGGGCAAGTGATTATAATGACCGAAAGTCTCAAAATGGATACGCTTTCATCTATGGGGGAGGAGCAGTACTTAGGGGATCGAAAAAACAGAGAATTGTAACCACATCGAGCACAGAGGCTGAGTTCGGAAATCTCAGCTCTGTTGTGAAAGAAGCTGCATTTTTACAAAACCTACTAGAAGAGCTCGGACTAAATCAAGGACCTGTGACAATTTGGACCGACAACCGCAATGCGTTGGTAATCGCAAGCAATTTAGGTATCCAGGGGCGAACCAAACATCTAGACATCAGGTACCATTTTGTTAAGGAAGCGGTTGAAAATGGAGTAGTCAAGTTGGAATATATCGCAACAGAAGAGATGCCAGCGGAAGCTTTAACCAAGTCCGTGGCATTACCAGCTCATATAAGATTATAAGATGCTTCAAACGTCTAGGGATGCGTTTTTGAACCAAAGCAGAGCAGAAGTTTGTGGAATTGAGGAGGGGTGTGCAGTGTGTAAACACCCTTTTCTCATTGAACGCTACCACTTCCACAACCCAGTTTTGTAGGACAGATTGCGTGGCACATAAGCTGTCATGCTGCTTGCATTCTTTCTTTCACTTCTTCCTATTTACTTTCCTGTCATACAGAGCAATTATTTTGATCAACAATAAAATATAATATCTTTTGGAATCCGAGTGATCCTTTTTATTTAAACGCGCATCTCAACAGTGTCTATGTGGAGAACGTCAGAATCCCAGTTCGCTAAGTATTACCCTAACAAATTCCTGTATAACGGAACAGAATCAACAATTTTCTTGTTAATGACAATAACCTGGTCTCCGGGGCTTACTTCTCTAGTTTTGGATACCATGAAAGCACAGTCCGATCGGATTTTATACCCCTTAAAGCATTTCTCTATATTGATCATTAAAAGTAGGTAAGTCCAAAATAGAAATGGATCTCCCGGTAATTTACCACCGCTACCGGACTGAAGGCTTATCTTAGACGGATACGTCGACAGTATTCATGTTACTAAACAGCACGCCGGGTTTTGATGGTTGTCGGGTGAAAACTTTCTCCAAAACCATGCCTTATTCCGGTGAGATCCTCCTCACTCCATACTATAAGGAAGGTGCCACTTAGAACGAAAGACGCGAGAATTATGTAGGAAATGCCCCAGGTCACTCTGAGATTCCTGACAATGAAATCTCCGATGAACTCGCTAGAAGGGGCTCAGGAGAGAGTTTCTCAGGATCTGAACCCGTCTCAGGTCTACTTGCTTGCATGGTCAAATCCGACATCAACCATTGGATCTTCAATATACACAGTCGTAGATGGAGGAAATATCCAGAATGCAGCATGAGTAAGCGCGTACGCCCTGATACATACAAGCAGTCCGCAACATTCTTCTTATCCTTAAGGAGAAATGATTGCAAAAGTCCTGCGGGCGTCATAACGGGCCATTACACTTTTGTTAAACATCTCTACGTGCTTGGCATCAGTGAGACGCCCACCAGTGCTGCATGTTGCGAGGAGGATGACATAGCAGAACACTTTCTCTGCGACTGTCCCGCCTTCGCTTGCCCACGGTGGCGCACCTTTGGGGCCGTCGTGGTGTGTGCCGAACCTCTTAGCTCTAAATCACTGAAGACCCCCTTCACTTTTCTCCGGATAACGGAGAAAATACAACAAAGAATGGTGTCTGTCTGGTAGCATTATAGTATTATTTGCGTCCGAGTACTCCAACAGATAGTAGAAGCCTCCAAGAAAAAAGAAAACAACAGTATGAAAGCACGGGGGCCTAAAAGACGTGTTATGCTATTTAGGCTTCACATTTTTGAACAAAGTGAAAAAGTTGATTTCCTCAGTAAAAAATTTCTGTGGGTAAGGTACGTTTCTTAAAGTGGCAGAGGATAATACACCCTTATACCATATGCCCCGTAGCATAATTTGTAGTGCGGTGTCAATCGCAGTGTCCCGATAGTATAACATTTTATGTTTTATTAAATTTTTTTTAATTTTTATTCGATTAACGAAGTCCTTTGTCCTGTAGTGGTCACTGTCATCCTTTACGAATTTCGACTTCATTCTGTTTGAGCTTAGCATTTCAAGTATTATTTTACAGTCAGTAAGTGTGTTTATAAGTATTTCTTTGATGTCAGATTCGTTATTTATATTGGCATTTATATATATACATAAAGTCTAAAGACATTAGACACAGGAACTTTGCATTCTGAGCCCAACAAGCCAGTGCTAGCCCCTGATTCCGTCACCGAGTTGTCTGTGAACAAGACCTTTCTCTCTTTTTAAGCAATTATGTTAAACATTTTTTTTTATTTTTTTTTTTTAGAGTTCGTGGAGGTTTGCGCAGAGTTACGATCTTATGGCGTTTGTCTAAGTTTTTCGTTCACTACTTTCCTCCTAAAGAGGATTCGAGAGATTCGACTGAATTTGTCATGTTTGTTGTAGTTCACAGTAAATCTTTTTTTGTTTCCATGTCATTAAGGTGTTATATTTGAAATGCAAACACAGAGTATGAATTTTGAGGAATTGTTCTTGGCTATGGACATACTTGAACTACACGCCTTCCGCTCAGAAGTCGGTGATGATTACCATGCATCATGACCACTTGGGGATTAATATCTTAAACTGAAATATTTTTATTTCATTTTTATTTCGTATTTCCTAGAACTATCTTACGGCTTTCGGCCACATAATTAACTTACACATACTGATTAAAGAAAAATAAAGAGTTAAAGCTAAAAATTGTTTTTATAAAAACCTTAGCAGCAGATAGTGTACAAATTTAAAAATAAAAAAATTAAAATGTATATTTTTGGTTGTGGCCTTGATACCTTGCCTACTATTTCCAGCTCAGAAGGCTCGTGAAGGATTAGCATGTTACTCGATAGTCCGCATGCCAAGCGAGAAAATATTACTGCACTACGTATAGATGTTTTTCGTATATATACGGTGATCCGATAGCCAGTGTGGAAGAAAATGAAGCACGCATTTTCTTAACTTTATTGGTTGATTATTGATCTGTTGGTCTAAGACAATTATGAGTGGAGTTTATCATTTGCCATCAGGGCTTAATAAATTTTTGAAGAATATCAGTCATGGATCAATTGCCGCAGTTTTAGTCTCAGCCATATATTGGAGACCCGGAATTGTTCCTACTGACATAGTCCTTAATCTTCCAAATCGTGTGATCTCGGAGGCCAATCAACTTCTTCTCTAACCGTAACAACATTGGCTTTTTTGAGAATCACTGACTTTTCATTAATCTACTGTGCGTTTTCCGGTCTCCAGATTCGACAATTTCGGTTACTTACATACTGATCCATCCAAAAATATAATTAATTGAAAAAATGCGATTTGATAACAAGTTATCTTGACGATCCAACACCCTATAATTGATTCAGTAACGCCATCAATGGTCTAAAATTTAATTATTAATAATTTAATAATAAAATAATAAAAGCGTTTAAATGAAGATATACTTTTAAAATTGGCCGTAAACTGCGGAAAGTCCTGTCATTTGGTGATTATATATTTTGTTCGATCTATTTCTACCCGGCGGCAAAGCTTTCCCTAGTGCACTCTATAACTAAAAGATTACTTTAGGTTTGAATTCCCAACTCTTACCCTAATTTTGGTCGTCGACAGGACCATGGTGCCGTGGATGTTTATATTAGTTGTTTTTAATTATATTGAAGTTAACATCATCTGGTTATCCAATATTGTAGTTGTCTAGGCAAATACTACTAAGGTATTGAACAGAAATGAAGAACTCGGGGATACTAGTACATGAAGATACTAGTACTTCGACCATAAAGATCTTGCTTGGAAGCCTTTCCCTGTTAGGGTTGGGTTTGCTTATTATTTTGAATCTTTGTCGGGAAAGGTTTGCACAGACGGTCAGCATGTGTTCCGTAGGTTCCTTAGCCCGCCCACATCGCCTGCAGATATCTGTGCTGCTGAGACCAATTCTGAAAAGGTGGTAGTTGCATGCCCCGTTCCTGTTAATGTCTCACATAGCACTCTTAGGTCGGCTTTATTTAGTTCTTTGGCACGTTTGAGATTGTGATTTTGTTCCACGGACTTTCTTGAGTGTTTAATACCCTCCTCTTTGTTCCAGAATTGGTTCTTTTGTTCAATGATCCATTTGTGTAAGTGTAGGTTTATGTCTATGGTTTATGTTTATGGGGAATGGCCTCGTAAAAGGTATCTCAGCACCTTTTGGCCTGTATGTCAGTCTTTTCATTGCCTTCGGATAATGTGTCCCCAGATAAACTTTAGTCTGTTATTTACAGCCAGTTTGTTTAGTGTATTGTGACATTCCCAGACAGCCCTAAAGTTAAAGGCATGCTTTAAGAACCGGTTGACTATCTGAGAATATAGTTATCCTCGTGTAAGTTGGTCTGCTGTCGCTGATGGTATGTGCAGCTTCATTGATTGAGAATAGCTCGGTTGGAAATATAGTTGACTCAATGCAAAAGGAGCATATGTAGGCTGCATCTTGGTCCTATTACACCAGCCCCTATCTTGTTTTCAGATTTCGACCCATCTGTATACCATTTCTTGCTCCTCTCTGCTTGTTATGAGTACTTTTTAGTATCTTTTAAAGTTTAACTCAGGGGACATCAGATCACTCACTCGGTCTAAGGCTTGTTTTTCAGCTTCAGCCTATATGATACTACTAAGGTAATCTTAGTTGCCTTAAAAAACAAACACTCTCTGACTGACCAGTCATTCCTTCGTCATTGACCAAGATAGCATGTTAACATCGATGAAAACTGACCACTGACCATATTAATAGAACTCAAGTAGCGATCTACCATGGGCTTAAACTGGTCTCTACGTATTTATTTAGATGGTGTGTAGCGTTCAGGGCGTTCAGCGATAGGATTTGGGCAGCTCTTTGAGTTTGCCTGTTTTTGATACAAAAAAATGGCACCTGGGATATGGAGGAAATTGGTATTAGAGTTAGCCTTAAAATAACTTTTCATGAAATTCATAATAATTCTAATGTAGCCTCTGCGATTATAGAATGGCAAAATTCTTAGCGAAACAGAAACCTTAGCATCCAAAGATTATTAATTTGGATTCCATAACGTGCTATGCCTTTATCTCTAGCGTAATTTTAAACAAAACTTCACCCCATTCGACGGAAAAAAAACATTCACAACCCTAGCCTGCTGTTCATAACTCAAAAGCACATCATTCATGATACCTAATTACAACAACAACTGATACCATGCCAAACATCATCAACAATCGTGTTTAACAACCATTATCCATCCGATCCAAGCGACATTAAAACAATAAATCCAATTCGCAAACGATCCTCTTCAAGCACAGACATTTGTAATGGACACAAAACCCAAATAGCCCGTGCCCGGCATGCATAAAATCAATTTATTTGGAATATGGCTTCAATAATACCATAAACCGATTAGCCCGTTCGATATCATAATCCCATTACAGCGTTTATTTAGCAATAACAATAACCCGAGATACACCTGTGCAACCGGAAACTTGTGCACAAACCGCTTGGGAGCCAGGGTATCTAGTCCCTCTCGAACCCATCCGTCGCACGGTAAAGGGTAAACATTGGAAAACCAACATTCTTTCTTTCTTCTGTTCATTTTTACTTGTTCTACTTTGTTTCGGAGGGATACCTTTAGACTCGCTGTTACCCAACAACCCATCCCGAGTGGATTCGATTGTGAACAAAAGTTGAAATAAACAACTTTCAGAGCCAAAGAGGAGATACAAAGTTTTACCTTCGCGCTAAACTATCATTTTCCCAAATGGGATATGTTCATAAAGGATGGGAACAAAAAAAAGGAAGTGAGTCATAGGAGTCAACAATGGTAAGATTGTGAATTGTGGGCGGATGAGGGTCTCCGATTGTAGGGAAACAAAGTGTTGAACTTTATGAAGCGCCTTTGTTCGGTAACTATAGTTTTGTGTATCCTTTATGATGTGAAAGTGATAGATGGATACGCTCGTGTCGAAAAATTATCTGTTGCGTAAGGGATAAATAGGGGCTTTTCTGGATAAAAATTCACTTTCTAAAACCGAAGCATGAGCTTAGGATTTGGTTTTGTTGTTGACCATCACAGAACCACGGAACTCTTCTTGAACGAAAACGCTACGTATTTCCTACGCAACTCACTTGAATGACTTTTGGCCCATTTTACCTTTCTAGACAGTTGACATTCCGAGTGAAAAAATGAAAGCATTTGCCAATTAGTGAAGTCCAGAAAGTCACCATCATTATGACTGCCATAAAATGTGGCAAACAGTCTCATTTCCTCGAAGCTCACTGAACTTTAACTGGAGGTTAATGGGAGGATATATTAACTGTACGCACGTATATTCGAATAATTATTTCAGTTCATGTTTCCGTGTTCGTTTTAATTAAGAACCTGTTGGAATGTTCTGCATACATAATAGCACTAAACCAGTTGCATCCTAAGTTCGAAGAAACCAAGAAGCAAAGAAGCAGAGACACAAAACCATCCAAAGATATATGCAAACGAAGGCAAGAGAACCACTCGTGCTTGCTTTGAGGAAGGAACTGAATCAGCAATTATCTCCAAAGATCACTGATTTGCATTACCATACTGACAAGACCACAAGAGATCCAGTCACCATCACGTCTTCCATGATGATTACGCCAGTAAATGCGTTCATACTATGTATCTGCATTTCGAAAATAAAATACTTGCATCCAACTACTTGTAATGACAAATACGATTAAGGGAAATTGCAGACAACCGAAGACCGACCGGCCTACTACACGACGTACTCTCATCTCGAGTAAAACGATACCCAAGTGGATCGTACCCTACAGGTGGCTGACCATCTCCTAGAATTTATTTGACAATTATCGGTGGTAATTGATAGAGTTTAGTGCGATAAATTTACATAATTGCACGGAGGATTCCATTACATGTAGAGGAAAGGACTCAGCTAACCGAGGGCCAGGAGGCCTAATGGATTTAAATTTTACATGGTCTGAAACAATTGAGTAATTTGCATTTAATTGTGGTATTACAGGGACTTCGAAGATTTTTTAAATATTCAGGAATGCTTTCGGATGCATGTGGGCTTGGGTGTGTTGGTAGGGACAAGGGAATTGATTGTTGATTGGTGCATTTACGGGTAATGGACGGCTTCAGATAACAATTATGGATTTCATTTAAGGTAAAGTAATGATGTGCAGTTTCAGATACATGTGCCATGCCTGAGAGAGGAAAATTACATCAACGAATATGGTACTGTGGAATGTTTTCCCGGTTTGTTTCAAGGATATTCGCACTCAGAGTCCGAGTATTTTGCAAAACTCTTGCAACAGTGAATATGTTCCCCAGAAATCGTATTTGTGCTGCTCACTCAGCATACTTTGCCACTCAGATGAGATGGTACACAGTTTGGGTACCTCTGGGAACAGTCCTTTGCATACAAGTGCATACCGCTTGTACTCAGGTCGAGAATGTTGCGTGGAGACATGCGCTTTGGGTGTCCTTACAGAGCTTTAAATAATTTGTTGCATTTGAGCAGGTTGCTACTGATACTTTGCTATCACCACTCATATTCCTCTGTTAGGAACAGTTTTCTGTTAAAGTTTGCCACATCAAGTATGTGACATCTGTCTGCAAGGGAGTATGTTTTGAGTAAATTTTATTGCAATATAATAAATATTGATGTTGAATAACATTGAACTTGTTCGCATTTATCTTCAAATATGAGGTTTGTTAAAAAAATAAGGTGATTTTTTCCTTACTTGTAAATACGAAGAAAGAATCGTGGAGGATCGTCGTATCACTATCGGAGAAGTTGCTGAGGATATTGGCATATAAGTTGGCTCATGTCATGAAATTATTTCAGATATTTTGGGCATGAAACGTGAGTCACCGAAGTTTATTCTGGATTTGCTAAATAATGAGCAAAAGAATAGCTCAAGGGCTATTGAATGGTCTGAAAGACGATTTAAATTTGCTGGAAAAGATCATCACGAATGACGAAACATGTGTATATGGTTAGCACGTCAAAACCAAAACCTAATCATCCCAAAGGAAGCAACCAGAAGAGCCAAGACCGAAAAAGTCACCACAATTTCGGTAAAATATGAACATTTTGCTCACTCCGCAATCTGCGCCATCGATTGCGTGGTTCGTCATGAGTTCTTGCCGGAACGTCGGACGGCGCATAAGGAATATTAAGTTAATGCGTCGTTCGCGTAAAGCAATACGAAAAAAAAATATGGCTGTTTCATCACGATAATTTACCTATTCACAATTGCGTAATCACTCCTCAGCTACTGTATTAATGGGACATGAGCCCAAATAACTGTTTTCCCTAACCCATGAAAAGACGGAGTTTTGCCAAGATTGAGGAGATAGATCACTGGAAGAGCTCAAGAATGTAGCAAAAAGTGCATGTCAGAAGTGCTTAGGGAATTGAAAAGAGGGATGGCGCAGATATATTATATCTGAAGGAGAATACCAACTTTGAAGATATTGTTGAATAAACAAATAGTTTTCGAGAAGAATAAAAAGTCTCCTTATTTTTTGAACAAAAAACCATGAATTGTTTCGACACAAATCTTGGCCTTTTTTTTCAAATTGCTTTACATATTGAACGTTACATTTTTACAGTGTTTCAATAATGTCATAACAGTTTCGCATTATAAATCACAGAATATTTAAGATATTGAAATTTTATTCCCGTGACCACTACGAGCGATCGATTCTTTCGAGCCAAATTTACATAATTTTGCTTTTAAAAAGTGAAGTGTACAAGTATGTGCCAGTACCCCAGAGAGAAGCCCCGAAATAATTACTCGATGGCGTTGGTGTTATCGGGATCCGAACTCGCTCATCACGCGTTAGCGGCCGACACACTACACACTCCGCTACGGCGCTCTCTTAACTGGATCACTTATGTTGTGCCTAAGATACCGTGCTTTCCCTTTTATTGGGAGAAGAGTATCTAACGGAGCGAGTAAAAATTCGGTTTTATGGTACTTATTACGTTTTTATTGAATAACACTTTTACACTGCCGTATTTTGTACTGCTGCTCCTTCCTTTCAATCCTTTCCTTTTATACAATTTGTCGCAGGAATATTACCCCTCTATCACGTACATGCATTGCGAAATTCCCATAACCATAGATCAGCTATTTTGAATATTTAGTCCAATGCATTGTGCAATCGGTCAAAGGCACAAGCGCACAATGCATTGGGCAACCGGTCAAAGGCACAAGCGCATCATCAGCATTGTACCTATTCGACTGACTCGGTTTGTTTACATTTGGTTTTCACCGTTTGTTTACATCGCATTTGTTTTGCTTTTAAGTGCACGTGATTTAGGGTGTCACTGCTAAGCAAAGCGATGAGTAATGTAGGTCAAGCTCGATCCAAGTGGTGAGGCACTGAGCGTAATGCTGAGCATAGACATTTGGCTTGATCGTGGTTATGGAATGGCTAATCGTGGTGTTGGTACGTGATATAATAGGTGCATGTAGTGTATTCACTACACTTACGTCTGCGACATTTTCGGCACTTCCACCAGAGCGTTGTGTTACTGACACGGGAATATTAAAAAGAACATGTTGACTCTAATTTGTCCACTATAGAATGCACATACTGTTTCCTTGAGTGATTGCTATGACCGAATATTGAAGAAAGCGTTATGATATTGTTTTTTAATAATTTCCAAAAGTTTTTCTTCCGTGAACTCCATCATGATAAAAACGTAAGCCTTGGTTGACAATTCAACATTGAGAGGGAATTAAAAAAGTTTAAGGGTATCTGCGTATTAAAATACAAAATTGTTATGGCCCTACTGAGAAAGCCTGCAGGTAGTATTCCTTTTTTTTTTTAATGAATTTTGCTACCATACGTCTGATACCCTTAAATTATAGAATTGACGGCCTCTCGAATAGTGATCCTAATCGTTCATAATCCTTTCGGTTACTTTTTTCACATTTTCATCGTTTGGGTAGTGTTAGGCCGCACATGGCGCTCGTCACCTGCAAGCCCTTCACGTCTTTTTTATACGACTTGTAAACAATATGTCTATTATAAAAACAAGTGTTCTTCTTGTCTGCCCATTCCGGCAGTTCCACAAGATTCTGTGCTGGATCAGCTATTATTTATATATTTTATAAATTATTTTTTAAAACATTTTTCGAATTTTCATCATCATTCACTGCAGATAACGTTCAAGTCTATCTCGCACAACAATATGAACTAACAACCTAACAGCACAATGCTCCAAATCAACTTACAATCACCAACTTGTGTTAAGACAAAGGTCCCACCTCCCGATATCTACCTAAATGGAACATTGGTAGAATTTGTGAATAGTTTTAAAAATATTTCACCTTAACGAAATCTTTTGTTAAAATTCTCCTACTAAAATGACAGTCTAAAAATATGCGCTCAAGGCGTACGACTTTATTAATACTTTCTCAAAATGTAAAGCTCTCTTTCTCCACTTTATCTAGAATTGCTGGCCCAACACAACACAGGGAACGGCTGTGAATGTTTTCTGCTTGGAGCTGACGGACAATCGGACGGGCGAAAAAATCTTCATTGAAATCTGCCTTAATTTGAAGGGTCATCAAAGGCGACTAGCAAATTATGCCGAACATCACAGATTTTACCTAGAAAAGGATGGGCTCGGCACATATGTATCATGCAAATTCTGGCAGGTGTTGGAAAACGTTCGTGACAATATATAACGTCTTTGTATTCATTGAGATTAAACTCAAGGACGTTTCAATCTCAGCTTGGCGTATGCCAAGGTTAACCAGGAGTCGCGCTTATTTTTTTTCAAACTTTCGGATAAATAGAACGCAGAATAAGGTTTGCCTAGCGCAAGCTTTTTTAATATTTAAGTTATTAAAACTTGGTATGGCTATGGTATGTATGGTATGGTATGGTATGGTTATTGTCAATGTTTTCGGAATGCTCAATAACCGATTGTAAGTTAAACCTTTTGGCTACTATGCATGTATTAACTTCAATCCGAGTTATGACAGATTTTATCCACCGGACATTTCGTTACATTCACCCACCATCATTGGACCTCTAAGCGATACACAACCACTTTCGATACCCACCTAAGTGCTTCTTGGTCACAAGGAACTTTTCAGGTACAAACGTATCTGACAGACCAAATCGAAGTAAAGGATGATACTCAGTGCAAAGCAAATAGGAAATTCCATCTCAGAAATTTAATATCCATCGGCCAGCACCACAGGCATTCGTTCGCACACACGTCAAACTAATTGATAGATGGCTACTGCTTTCAACTTGAACTTCAATAAGAGCCGTACACTCAAAAGACGAACGAACCATCTCGTTTACGTCACCTACTCCTCAGCCACAAATTCCATGGCAACGCAATCTGTATCACACAGCACACACAAGGATCTACTGGGCAACATCCTAATCGAATTTAGGTCGAGAACGGTTTGTTTCCCCCAAGTGTGCTCTTCAGTTTTGTAATGAAAATCGATTATTTGTTGTAATCTCCAACATCCACCAGCACTCACCGGAAACCACTTAAGAAGGTCATCGGGAAAAACAAAGCTGCCACATCAGCCTTCTGTTTAGGAGAAATTTCTTTTTCAGATTGTTGGCCTACAACAATCGGAAATGTACAAGTATTCGCTCGAAGGACACACACATTTGTAATCAATTACCTCAGGTCAGTTGAATTCCCTTTCGTAGCGGTAATTAAATTAAATTAATTATTTAATTAGGACAACCGATGTTGATTAATTAAATCTCGATTTGATTGATGAGTTCCGAACGATCTTTGAAGGATAATCATAATGAATGGGGATGTGAGTGGGCGGTGGGTGACTTTAATATGTTACGATTAGCAATACGCTCCAGAAATGAATGGATGTCACCTGGCCTATGGTGATAGGTGGAATAAGCGATCACCTTAACGAGCGATGGTTTGCGGAAAGCATCATTCACCTTGCAAGCCACTCAATTGAAAATTTCCCCAAACAGGAGTGTGTAGAAGCGCTCTTATCTTGGATGGAGAGAAAACTTTGGTTAAAGCAATTATTTGTAAAATTTGTATTAAGTTTCGAAGGCTTGGACATTTCCTTGGTTACAAACTGGCTCGAGGGAAGATTTGGTTTTTTGTTTTTACTTAGCTTTGATTGTTTTTATACACTCTTCCGGGAAAGTTGGTCCTTTGATGATTAATACTTTACTTGGAAGATTGGGAAGGTTGTCAAATTGAGGACATTCTGCTTATACATTGTCTTTTTGATGTTGAAAATAACACAACTGGAAGAGGTATTAGAAGCGTAAGAGGTTATACCACCAGAGGCGCTGACTTGTGAAAATGACAAGATGCCTTAACCGTCGAGTGAAGGTTATGTGGGATTGAAATCACAAAGTAAGTGAACTGTAAATGGCAACGAGACGTTTTTGTAGACATTTGTCAACAATTCTAAAGATTTCATAAGAGATGGCTTTTATTTTAAACGCACTTGAGTTGCCATAAGGTATTCAAAGGCCTTTTGTACCATAAAATACGTGTGGAATGTATGTTCAAAAAGCAACGCGATTTTTCCGTTGTTGTGTGCTAGGAAATCAAGCCAGCTATTTACTCTACTGGCAGCTGTTAAAGATTTATTAAGAAAAATAAAAAATAATTAAAAAATGTTCTTGAAATTTAGCTTTATGTAAATCCGCTATGAGTAAAACTAGATTTGTCAAAAGGTGTAAGCGCTTGCGCGACGTTATAGCAGACATTACCACGAAAATAGAATGCTCGGCCCACACGAGCAACAAAAGCAAAAACCCACTGCAAAATATGAAATAAACAATTTTTTTTGTATTATAATTAGGGCAAAAGCAGCGCCTTCGGAAGTCAAGAGTTAAATAGTTTTCTTCGATTAACAAAATTTTTAAACATTATTACAGTTTCCTAACTATCCTATAATGGATGCCTTTCTAACTAAGGGGCCAGCAACTTCATTGCCTTTGCAGTCTCTGTATCCAAAAATCGATCAAACTTTACTTTTATTCGCTAGGAAACCTTGCAAAAAACAGCGCTTGGCAGTATAGAGTATAACTAAAAGATAACTCAAGGTTTCAATTGCCAAACTTTTACCATAACTGCGACGATATGACCAAAGTACTTTGGACAAGTTTGTTACTTAATACATTAGTCTCAGGAGTTCATGATCAAAGTCAGTATTGAACGTCATTTGAGAAACCTATGTTTGAAACATTTAAGTTGACTGGGAAAATATGTTTTCTTCCTAATGAAAGTACTAAGACCGTATAAATTGGGTTAATGGACGAACCAGACATAAATTTGACCGCATTTTTCGTGAGTTCGTAAAATTTTACTTTACATTTGCCTGTAACAATAACCACAAGGTCATCGGAATGACTTCATAACCGAAGATGGTTAGCATATAGGTAGATTATGTCGTCGATGACAACTGACCACAGAAGTCGTGAAATGATCCCATCTTGTGGGCAGCCTTTTACTGCTAATACTAAGATTTCTCTTAGTGAAATTAATGACGCTCCTATAAGATAGGGCCCTCGTGATCCACTTGCAATCAGTACAATTGAATACCCTTCGACATCAAGTAAAACACAAATGGAGATCTTATTTGAATTTACAGGGGCTTATACTATATATGAGAGGTTTACTGTATGTGCGGGTGATCGTTCTTCACCGTAAACATATTGATAAAACTCAGAGGCTTCTTTTCAAGTATTCATGGATTGATTTAAAAGTAATGATAATTGGTTATTTCAAACAAACAAACAAAAATTGCTTACATACCCCCTAGGTTAGCGTAAAAAGATCATATAAATAGACTACGATTCCCAGGAATCTGTAGGAGGAACAACGTCAGACTACTGGAATAGTAAAATATGGGCAATTCATTGAGTTTCACGATTTTCGGTAAGGAAACCAGATTCGGTTTTTCGTTGAAGCTGGACTTCGTCCTTGTGACTTTGTAGAGCTTAAAGAAGCTAATTGCCATGTTGTTTTGTCAGTACTAACGAGTCTGCTACTGATTGGGGCGCTCATCTGACTAAATTCCATGATAGAGATAGGGACGTGCATCTCGAGCAAAGTAGTGAAAGTGTCATCGATTTGCGGCGGAAATTCAATTCATTAGTGTGCACTTTGGACAGAGATCTGTAGAGTCGGACTTCGGTATATAGCGAATTTATAGTTTCATAGTATATTCTCCAAAAATTAAGCTCAAGCTAAGAGCTAAGACTTTTATTATGGCCAAGATTTGGCCATCCATCAAGGCATATACCATTTGTCGATATGTATTTCGATAATGCAGCTTTTTTTAAAGTAGAAAAAAAAAAAGGAAAACTCTTAACTGGAAATCTAATTTAATCAATATTTAAACATAATATTAAAGCTTTTGCACAAATAAATTCAGCGCCGTATCGTCTGGGCTTTCAGATTCTTCCGTTGTGTACACTATTTCATTTGCCCGCAGAATTTCTTTTTGGACTAATGAAATGGGCGAGTAAGCCACTTCCTACGTGTTCGATAATTTTGGTAAGGATTAATAATCATCGATATTATCTTATCATTCAATTCTATGATCTTCTGGAACGTGGTAAATCAAGATGGCATCATCTTCGTCTGTTGCATTGCAACAAGCTAAACCTTAACAGCTAATAAAGCATCGCTGTCGTCAAAATCATATCTTAGTCCGAAAAATGTTTAACAAGTGCAGATCATGCGAAGATCTTGTTGAGTGTATTTTTCGATTTTAAGGGCTGAGTGGATTATGAATTCTTAAAATTATATTTTAAAACCCAACATTTCCATTGTATTCTAAATGCTCACATAACAATAAATTCTTTTAGAATCGCTATATAATCAGAAGCGACGGTTCCCGATTTCACTAGACCTAATGCCTCTAGATTCTCGGTAGTACCATCAGAAATATCCAAAGAAAGAAGAGACGCCACGAAAAAAGCAAAATACCTATCGATATGCAGGTAAAGATGTGAAAGAAACAAAAAAGGTAAAAAATGTGGAAGAAAGGACCAACATTTGCATATAAGACATTAGGGAGGTATTGAAATTAGTATTTTGGATATACATATTATCTACTGTTTGCAAGTTTCGTTGTGTAAGCATCATTGTAAGTAGGTTAAACAGAATTTTGAAACGGGTGTATCGGAAGAACATATTTGGCATATTTTATTGGCAAACCAGAATGGAAGTGAAGCCACTAGAGAAACCCAAAATGTGTATAGAGAGAGAGGTGTTTTCAGGAAGTCCAAGTGCCGGCGTTGGTTTTCTCGTTTGAGTAGACCACAAAAGCTAGACGATAAGCCCTTGAAGTTCACTGTCGAAAAAAATCTCTCTTCTTACGGTAAGGGAATTCGCAATCGAAATCAATGTAAGCCATATGACAAACATAGCCATATCCCCCGACACCTAACAGAAATAGGAAATATCATTAAGCTAGAAAAGTATCACACCACATATTGCAAAATAATCTTTCAGCAAAAAATCGAGGCTTGCACTACACTTCTGTCGCGTCACTATCAATAATCGTTTTTAAGCCAGATCGTTACGGGAGATGAGCTATCAGTTCTTTACAATAACACCAAATGTCGCCATTAATGGCTTAGTGTAGAAGACCAACCAGCACAACATCCCAGAGGTGAACTTGACACAACCAATGTGATAGGTACTGACTGCATGAAACCTGATCTCCAGGGCTTACTACCCCAACTACTTGTACCACGAGAGAGTGCGCCTTAACGGCTTTGTCCACCAAAGGCATTTTTCTATTTAGATCAATATGGACTGATCCAGAATAGATCAGCGATACCCGCAATTCCGTGGAGCGGCGATTCCTCTACCAACGTGATGTCGCGCTACGTGAGCCCGAGCGCCTCAGGTAAATCGGTATCGCGCCGAGATCGCGTCAATATCAACACTTTTGGTGGCTGGAATGGACTTCGTCAGTGGTACCCTTAATTCATATAGCCTCTTCAAGGCAAAGCCTTCCAAACGCCAGCAGCAGACTTATATGAGCTAGGATAGGTTGGGGTAGATTAAGGTAGGTTATGGTGATGGGCAGCTTGAGTTTAGCTCTAAGCAAAATACTAAAAAGAAATAAAAAAAAAATTAAAAATGAAAATAAACAAGAACAAAACATAGGAAACATAAAAGAAGATATAGAAATATATATATAAATATATATATATATATATATATATATATATATATATATATATATATACGTATATGTATGTATCATATACATATGTATTTTGTATATATCAATATATATTTTTTAATTAAGGCCAGTAAGATATTTTAAGTTTGTTAACTCATTTGAGCTAGTTTTAACCATTTTTGTCTAGTCTAAGATATGTAGCTCTAAGTAAAAATTTAATAAAAATGAATTAAAAAAAAATTAAAACATAGAAGGCTTTCGAGCGCTCGGGCTTTTGACAGCTGAGCAGGAACAATGAATTCATATGGAGTAACACGGAATGCGACCTCAAGCGTTGTCTCGGCTACTATCGTAAATATCGTAAGCTCGACTTACTCTCTGCTCGGTCGTGCGTTTTGACAGCTGACAATGCATGTATAGGTTATTTCGGATATTTGTACATATTTGTAAAAAAGAAAAAAAAAAACATGTGCTGAATGTGTGAATGGACTGTTTGAGGAAACATTGCTTGCATTCTGTCATATACCCGATCTTTGAGCGCCTGAAGCCACGTTACGTTATAGAAATTCCTAGGTCACGCGTTTGACATATGTTCATCGTAAGTCGGTATAACGCCTGTAAAAAGCCCGAGCGCTCGAACGCCACATTGTGATACAGTCATAATCCATTTGGAGCTTTTGCCTTATAACAAGACTACCACAGCAAAAGTCTACTATCACCAGCTGTTCAGACTGAAGTCCCACTTGAGAAGAAATAGCCAGGTCTGTTTAATCGAAGAGGGGATCTATTCCAACACAATAATGTTCGCCTTCATACAGCTAGGAACATCTGCACACAGTTCGGTAGGGTGCATCCACCTTATTTTCCATATTTATCATATTCAAATTTCAACTTGTTCCGAAGTCTGGCAAACTTCTTTGATGGACAAGATGGAAGATTAGATCTCGGGATGATGTCCAAGACACTCTTCGGGTATTTTTTTCGTCAAAGCCAAAGAAATTTGTTTCTAGTGACAGCATTAAAGAATTGCCTGGGAGGAAGGCAGAAGAGTTGTCCTATGAAGAAAATCACGTTGGCGAATAAATATTTGCATTTGGTGCAAATTATTTAAACCAAAACAGTAATTCAAAAATCGCCCAATACTTACGTTACAACCGGATAAATTAATTTTTTATCTTTCTTCAGACACGTTTCGATCCCTTGGTGGCTGCCCCTACTGCGACGTTCATTTTGGTAGAAGCTACTTTTGAATAAAAAATTATGCCAACGTAACAAAAAGCGAAAAGGCGGCTGACATACAAATTGTATCGTGATAAATTATTAATTAATTAACATGTCCAGTAATAATTAATTTTTATTTATACGGGCAACACTGCTTCTTCACGAAGAAGGGAAAAATATCGCCAGGAAATCCATGCTGTAAAAGTTAGGACAATGTAAAGATGGACCTAGAAGAAATGGACCGAACATTAAAACCGAATTTATTGTATTCGTTTATCTTCAACAAACCTGTTTTCGTACATAGGTACCTTTTGCTATTCTCACTTTCTCCTTCAAGTTAAATATGTGGGTCATCAAGAAAATTAATTTCTCCTTTGTAGCTCCCAAGAATGAGCCTCTAAAGTTGTAAAGCTAAAAGTACTTAACTTTTTTTAATTTTTTACCGGTTTGAGCTAAATCAAATCAACAAGGACATTGCTCGTCTAGACTTTACTCTTGTTGAAATTAACAAAAAATTCTTCAACTAATTCAAAGAAAGGTGGGTGTGCGTAATTATACATCCTCTTAGGTATATTCAGATACACATCTCTCCGTTACTCCGCACAATGCTACTGCTACCGCGAAATAAACCTGACTCCATCTGCTTCAGAACAAATTCTTCAAAATGTAGTTGTGGATCAGCAAAATTGGGGAAATTAATTAATTCCAAGACAATTCGCGTGGTTGAATCCTTCAAGAATCGGCGGAGGAGTCTTCAGCTCTGTAACAAAGTAACAATTGATTAAATGTGTACTGATATTTACACTGGCAACACCTTGCGAGCAAACAATATTAAGTTTGTTTCCATCCCAGCAACAGTTCAAAATAATTCACTTGGAAACGATTCGAAACTATTTAATCAATATATTCGTGCATCTCTTGTTTATCATTTATCCTTATATTTTCAAATATAATATTAAAACGATGGAAACATCCTTATTTGAAAATCCCAGCAATATCCTCTTGCTTAAGAAACTCCTCACACCGGACGCGAATAATGATAACAGCTCTGATTCTGAGGGTGAAGGTTTCCAAAATCCCTACGGTGAGTCGTGGAATGTCAATGGCAGGAGTAAGTGCTGATGACAGACATACATTTCCTACTTAGGACCCGCCAATATCGGCCCAAAATCCAAGCCCAATACGACTCCGAAAAACCCGAAGAAGGCAGAGGAAGAGCCAAAGAAAAACATAACTATCGACGAATGGCTCGAGCAACAGGAAAAAGAAGACAAGGACATTCTGGAAACTCGCAAAACCCCCGAATACACTATCGCATATAAGCAAGCTATCGGAACAGAGGACCTTTTTCTACAGGTACGAAGTAATGGCAATTACGTTTCATTTATGTTGCTTCTTGTATTATTTTTAAGATGGGGAACAAGACATGTGCTTCAAGCAGCTGTGAAGACATTGTCATTGATATTAAATTGCCGGAAGAAACAGTTCCCGTACATCAAATGGACATATCAGTTACGGATAAGGAAATCGACTTGTCCACTCCAGTTTATAGGTTAAAATTACCATTGGTCCAATCAATCAATCCGGATAAGAGTTCGGCAAAGTATTTTAGCGAAAAGAAGATATTGCGCTTAACATGCCGCATGGTCAGGGAATTCGATTTCGTAAATTTTTAAGAAAGCTGCGTTCTGACATGTATTTTTTTGTGAATTGGAATCAATAAATCGCTACAAGTGCTTTGACTTAAAACTTAGAATCCCAATGTCTTTTCAATAATTGCACGGCAAAGCGGCGGCAGAAATCTCGCCCAAGAACTCAACCAACTATGCAGGTCATGCTTGTGACCAGATTCAAGGTTGTAGCGGGACTGTACTCGTACAGGAGACATTAAATAACCATTGGTTTCTTTAAAAAAGGGCCTGAAGAATGCCTATGTGCCGCAATGCCTGAAATTCTTCGACCGTGACAAAGATAACTAATTCAGAATTACACTGAGTGGCCAGAGTTTGCTATAATGCTACACCAGCACTTTCCAAAAGGCTGGAAAGTATTTACGGGATAAATAAGAGCTGAAATGATGTCATTTATTACGACAATTTCTGCAAGGAGAACTGACATTTTATTCGGATACCACGACCCTCATACGCCGTGTAGATCCCTGGCAATTATCAGGTTCAAAAGTGAAAATCCACCCTTTTCCAATGGATGACACTAGCTGTTCATGCTGGTTGGACTTTACGAAAACGCTCTGTTAGCGAATAAACATTGGTCGAAAAATAAGAAAACTGGAGGACATTTGAGTTGAAACTGAAAGAGATCAAACGGCGCTTATGCGAGCAAGCTACTGCTGAAGCGGCCAGAAAAGAATTTTTTGACCAAGCCCCACATCCATGAGTCGACCCTCTTGATGTGTATTTAGTGGAATCAACTGCGCTGTTACTCGAATTATATCTATAACTGCGTAAAACGGTCACAGAAGTTCCCTACCGAACCCAATTAATTTGTTTGAGCCGTACGAACTGTAAAGTATCTTCGATCGGCCAACTCAATTAACCGCAGCCCAAGTTCAATGAATCTTTGACCCCAAACTCCAGAGGTTACTGTCTCTAAAGTAGCACTCACAGATGGAAAGCCACCTAAACCATTTTGAAACAAGGAACTAGAATCATCTGACATGGATCGTCTTAGCATTTTAAAGAAAACCAGAATTTCGAAATGGTCCTGGTTCCTGATCGCAACAAAGACTACCACGTATTTTATGTTAAGGTCAAAGGGTAGGATTTGCAGCATTAAGGTATGTATGCTTCAGTGAGCCATTCCTGCTCGTGTACCCAACCCTGCCAACTTTTGAACCAAATTGTATTGCATGTTAAGAATTATCAAGACTTAGGCGAGTATACACATTCACAGATTCAACGTAAGCTCAAGATCTTTGTTTGGTGCTGGCTTAAAAAGTACCTAAGCTTTCTAACCCAGTTCTCCATGTTGAACTTCCAGTTAAGCTTCGCGCCTAGATTAAATTCCAATAATTTGACACTTGAGAATGGGGATAGAGTCTGGTTTCATGGAAGCTTAAATGTCGATGCCTTGGATTTGGTGGTAACCAGAATCAGCTCTGTTTTCTTTAGGTTTACACTTAGGCTGCAGTCTGTGACTCAGGCGAATACGCTAGCCTCGGTGATTTCCCCTAGCACAGACTAAGGAAATCCTTAGAGAAATTATCAACCCACTTGATTACTCTCCCACGTGTAACGAACTCCGAGAAGCCAATACTCGTGGTATATGGCTTCCTTGGTTTTTGAGGATACAGTCTAGTCAGGCTTTCATACTAAGCCATCCTGCCGTAATGGCTTTCCACGTTTACTCGCCTACCAGAGCGATCTGTTAATGGCCCCTAAGGAGAAAGGGATTAGGTGGATGAGAGCTGTCAAGTATCATACCTGAATTCCGTAAAAGCTTATAGTGACATGAAAACGATACTCTCGGCAAATCCCTAATGGTTCCGAAAATAAGCCTTAAACGTTCACTGTAGGCATTGAGCTGCAGCAGCCAGGCACCAACGTTGTTTTTCTGCGAGCAACAAGCCATGTCGTCCGTTCTTATTCAATGATGAATAAAATCAGCACAAACATTCTCGATATTAGCAGTAAAACCTAAATAAAGCAAATAAAACAACTAAGGTTACTAGAAAAAGCCTCTTTGAAGTCAATGAGCCCATATCGAAGACAATTTGAAGAAAATCTGCTTTGGCGAAAGTAATTGTAGTCTCATTGGCACAGCAATGAAATTCTGCAGCATATTACACGATCACTTCGGGGAAAGATTTCGTGCCTCAATGATTTGTGTATTGGCTTCTGATGCCAATGACATAGAGTTCAAAACCCTCAATAGCCAAGACATCGAAACCGTATATTGAATTGTTTTCCCTCAGCGAGGTACTGACAAAACCCCTTGTAGTATAATTGTTTGGAAAAGGATTGAAAAAGGTGTGTACATTTTGGTAAATTAGTGATTATCCCGAATTAGATGATTTTCCTGCTCTTGCTAATTACAGTGGCATCATCAAATATGTGTATTTGACCCAAGATAACTTATGATATATGGCCCCTGCCAGGTCATCATTTACCAGCATCATGCAATTTATTATCATCAAATTTCCATCATTTTCCTATAATTCTAATCAAAAAAGTCTCGATTAATCATCGTCATTGCCAGGCATAAGTCTCCACCTCATCCTCTTTAAAAAACGAAAACTTTTGTCTTTTTCCAAGGATTCAAAAACTCGCCTTCTTAATGAAATTCTTTTCAGTTCCTTCTGTTTGTTTAATATGTTTCCTTTTTTCCTATTTTCCTTTATTTTTCAAGCCAACCCATCAACAGTCGCCCATAACGCAAATGTTCCAAGCAACATCTTTCCTTTATATTGCCAACAATCGGTTATCCATTTCCGTCTGCTTTATGTTAATCGCGATTCTTTCCTCGAAGCAATAAAATAATAATAAAAGATGAATAGCCATAATGCAATAACACAATATACCATTACGATTCATGATGTCACGACAATATTGGCAATGATGTACGCAACCATTCTGCCCTCCACCTAATGACTGAGATTTTCACCATTTGTCTGAGGAGAAGGTTCCTTTTTTATATGTATCCTTATTCGTCTTCGTTTTTTATCCTACGCCCATCTTGGAGATCATAAATATATTTTTGGCACGGGAGAGGGAAAGAACGGCAAGTAATGGCCGGGATATGGAAATAAGCAACCAGCAACTATCTGTCGGTGGAGTTTTTTTCGAGGCATTATTGGAGCGGTAATGGACTTGGCATAGCTTTGATTTGTTTGTTCTTTTTTTTAATTTTTTTGTAAGAAACGAAGCTTTTAGGGCATCCAAAGCCTGTAGTTACCACCAAAGAATGATTTGCTTGATTGAAAATACTTTGCTCTGTCTAATGTTGGTAATGCCTTTCTAATCATCTTCCTAATTTTAAACATTTCTATGTGGGCTTTTGGGACTTATATATATACTATGAAATATTCATTTAGGCCTAAGGACTTGAGTTCACGCTTTCAATCAAACGACATCCACCTAACCCATTACGATCGATGAACAGAGGGTAAACGAACTTGTTAAGTGCTCCATTTGAGATTCCTTTCCTCGCTAATTAAGGCTATTTGATATTTTCCTATCAGACGTACATAACTCTAACTTCGTGATAAGCGCGAACCACCGACCATTAAAGTTCCTTTCAATAATAATTTTATTTCTGATAAAAATCCATAACTAAAGTGTGGCATAGTCCAATGTGGCATTATCACGCAATAGAGCTTTATGTAGTTTTGGCTAGTCAATAAGCGTGTTCGCTTGTTTTTTTTATTGGCGAATTATTGAAACGAAAAGAGGAAGGACTAGTAGTGAAATGGGCCAATGGACTTGAAAGGATTGGGGAAAATTAATTTGTTAAAACCAATGAGACGATGATTGCAGTTAAACATGACTATGGACATGAGGTTCGAAGCATTTTTGAATACCGCAGACTGCACGTGTTTGTTACTAAGAAAATTTTAACAGGCCTGAACGACCATTTGATATAAATTTAAATCTTTTTTCCTTTACCTAGGGTTTGCATAACTTACACTCCGTAAACAACTAGTCTCTCCAGGCAGCAGAGATATCATGTGCAACTCTGTACAGTCTCGAGGTTGAGGTCGATTGAAAAACCCTCCACACTAAAGTGCCCATATACTCAAACTGCCCAAATCCAAGGCTAGTCCTTCTCATCTGCCTTTGAATAAGATGATAAAGGTTACGACATCTTATTTTCCCGAGAGAGCGCTTTACTAGTCATACATTTTCTGAGCCCAAGAAAATCTTCGTTGACAGGTGGAAATCTATGCCCAATATCCCGGCTGATCTCTTGGAGAGTTGACCGCAACCTTAACATCCCTTTTGATAACCAATGTATAGATGGTCTTCACATATGCTTACCAATACAACAACTGAAAATCGAAATGATACAATTCGTGAAATCAAAGGACTTCCGAAATTTTTTGAGCACACCTCGTTATTGCAGCCTTCAGTTAAGTAACAAATGAGGGCTCTTCTTTACAATTTTTTTTGTAATTCACTCTCCGTCATCCATCATTCTGGCTTATTTCACAAGTCAGTCTCACTTCCAGTTAGACATATTGGTTTACATCTATGAGCTCCCTTATGGCCACTGCCCATATGCTGGGGTTTTCAAGGGCCACCTCCCAACCATTCAGGTCACTTTCTTTTTCCCTTGCCTTAATGACTAAATAATTTTCGTATTTTTTTTTCTATTTGTTCTTTCCCTGTTTTTGTTCCTTTTTCAAACTATGTAGCAAAAAAAAACATTTTCTCCTTAATTAGTAAAAAGCTTTGTATAACGTCCATGAACTGGCAAACGGGCTTTGAATTAGTTATGGAAACAGCTCCCATAATAGTGCAGTGTTTCTCTCATCGACGCACACGGGGGGAATAAAATTGACTTCCGGTTCCGGTTGTTTTGCCATCTTTTTATTTTTTTGCTATCTTGTATCCTAAATTAGAAATGAGTGGGTTACTCAAACCAAACTGCCGTTGATACCTATTTTGTGCAGACACATCTATCTGCATCAATACTTGCACCGAAGCTTCACCAATCAAAACACCGGCATACCACATGTTTTCATCGTATCTGTAAAATGTACGTTATAACACGTTTAGTTAAACGATTTGTTAGGATAATGAAATGAGTCTATCGCAATCGATTGCATCTTATCTTAACAAATATCTAAGTGAGCGAGATACTCATAGTTGCGTGTTTACTATCGCCAAGCATCGTTAAGTAGTTCTCAGAGGCAATCATAATTGGCTTGGTAATTTGCTCGGGTTGATGGAAACTGCACATTCGGGCAGGAGTTACTGGCAGTTTTGTTTATTGGGTACTTTGGACGGATAATTATAGGTACGCGTATGGCTGTAGGTAGTATTGACATGCTGTAGGTAGTATGGGTTTGCTATTTCCGTTTACGGGGCTGTTATATTTAACGATGCCTGTGACGACCATGACTGTTTTTATTGTTATCTATTTAGATATATAGATATACCTATATGTGCTGCACGACAGCAATGTGAACCTCGCCTACCGTCCAAGAATGCAACAAGCTACACTGCTTCAGCTAGGAAATTTAAATTGATAAATTTAATTGACAAAGTATCGATCAGTTTTAAAAATATTAAGCTTCTAATTGGCTTGCAACAACTCACGACAATTGTCGTTTAAAGAAAAAGTTAAAGTCAACATGGTTGCCGTTTTTTTCGCAAAACTCTCAGACAATAAAAACGTTTACTTTTTACACCCAATAGCAAAATTCCGCAGAGTCGTTAAACTTGAATACGTACCATATACTCGTAGTTCAGCGAAATACACACAATAAGGCATCATGTCCCCTTTATTAAAAGGAAACTGAAGGAATCAAGTAGAAAGTTGACTGCCGGAGGTATATTCAATAAATAGTGGATAATTTCGATTTCGAATACAATCTTATTTATTTACCTACATGAATAACGATAGGCAGCATTAGATATTCCATAACAGGTATGTATGTGAAAATGAAATGTCGATTTGCTCAAGAAACGTATATACATATGTATTTAAATAACATAACGAATGAATTTGATAATCACTGGGCAGGGAAGAAAGAAGTGTTGGCGGTGATGCGGCGATAATAAATCCTTCGATACAGCCTAAGTTACTACCAATCGTATGAACGAAATTATAAGAAAAAAATGGTACGAAGCTTCTTTTATTAATGAGTTCTCATTAAAAATCTTTATCGCTTCCTATCCGGGCAGGTAATCCTTTCCACAACAAAAATAATAGATCTTGAACAATGACTTAATAAAGCCTGTATTGTACATGATATATTTCTAAAGGGTGGTGATTTTAATTGCTGACTTAAGGGTTGGAATGGTCTTAGAGCTTAAGCATAGGGTAGCTTGCTGCAAAACTTAAACTCTACGCATTCATTTGTAGTTCTTTACCCACCCCACTAAGTCCTTCTTGTATTCCACTGTTTCACATTATCCATCCATCAACATTATTCTATTTATTTCTAATTAACATAGGTGTCAGCCCCAACCATCTACCGGTAAAATGTAGCAAAACTTTTTCTCCAAGTCTTGCAAAAGCCAAATTTTTAAATTCAAAAATACTAACTGGAATTTGTTCAGGAGGCTGATGCGGGCAAAACTGCATAACACTTTACTTCAGAATACTTGTCAATCTAAAGTGATTAAAGAGAAAACCAAATATATTATTACTGACCGACTTTGATTGCCCTAACTTTGAGAAAGTGGAAAGTAAAGTAAGTGAAAAAATAAATAAAAGGCTGCATATAAACAACGCGTTCTTCTCCGCCAAACTGTTCCAAACAAGTCTTTTGTCCCGTAATGTTAAGATCTGTATTTATAAAATTATAGTAATGCCACTGACACTTTACGGATATGAAGATAGGTCTCTGAATAAGAGGGAGGAAAATAGATTTCGGCCCCTTGTAAACCAAATTTTAAGGATAATCTCTGATGGAAGTAGGACATATAAACAGGCGAATGTTGGAGCCGGCAGGACACGTATGACGAATAGACAGTGGACGAACAGTCAAAAAATAATAAGTGGAAAGCTCGTCGATAAAAGACCCCCAGGAAAGCCACGACGTAAATGGGAGCCAATATAAGGATGAACCTAGAAGAGATCGTACTGCGAAACACGGAAAGAACACACTCAAGGCAGGGAGGTTAGGCAAGGGGATTTCAACGAGGCTCTGAAGTTCCGAGTTCCAGCAATGATAATAATAACTTCATACTCGAAATTACACCTTTCTCAGAGAATATGACAATATGAATATTTTGCTAATACATAAATCCAATCACAATTTTAGATGTCAATCCTGTAAGAATAAATTCCAAGGACTACAAAAAGGTTGCAAACCATTCTGGAATCTAGTTAAGATTGTTAAAAGGGCACATCTACATTTCTCCACTTAAAATTAGGAACTCTGTTTTGCATACCTGCCGAAAAAGCTAACATATTGGCAAATTCTTTCACAAAAAAACATACAAATTCTGGAAATTGTGCCCGAGCCTTACATACTGTTGTATAATCCTCTGTTGAGTAGTCAATAACTAAAGATGTTATATATGTATGATGTAAAAACTAGAAAGTTATTATATTTCTTAAGCATCTCCCAGATTCCATTCTCAGATATTTGTGAAATATCTTAAATAATTGCTTTAACTTGGGATATGTATTTTGATAAAACCAGAAAATTTACTAAGACAATTCTTTGTTTTTATTTTTTCTTTATTGTAACTAAATAATACGCAGTTCTTATAACTATATTGCACAATTTACAGAGATATGGTATAAGCTACTTTACTACTATAAAATCATAATAAAGGGTCCTCCAAATAATTTTTTTTTTTTTGAAAATGCTATAAAAAAAACTACTGAATATTTTCTCAAATTTCTTTTTTTATTTGAAAGTACAATCCTTCCGGTTAATAATGGAAAATAATTTCATTGAAATGGCTGCCTCGGCTGGCCATGCAGTAGCCTACACGATCGGTCCAATTTTTAAGCACATTATCGATTGTGTGCAGCTGTATTTCACCAATGGCTTCAATAATATTGTCCTTTAAAGCGTCAATTGTCTCTGGCTTGTCGGCGTAACACTTATCTTTGACGGCACCCCACAAATAATAGTCCAACGGTGTCAAATCGCAGCTCCGAAGTGGCCAAACGACATCAGCTCTGCGGCTGATAATGCGATCTTCAAAAACAGGGCGCAAAACATCGAGTGTAGCTTAGGCTGTGTGGCACGTAGCGCCGTCCTGTTGAAACCAAATGTTGCCAATATCCTCCTCTTCAATTTTTGTGGACAAAAATTCGTTCAACATGGCCCGATAACGATCGCCATTGACTGTAACGGCCACTCCTTGCTCATTTTCGAAGAAAAATGGCCCAATTATGCCGCTGGACCAAAATCCGCACCAAACAGTGGCTCGTTTTGGGTGCACCGGCTTTTCAATGTATGCGTGCGGGTTTTCTGTGCCCCAAATGCGACAATTTTGCTTGTTTACATACCCGCCAAGATCAAAATGAGCTTCATTTGAAAAGATGATTTTTTTGGCAAAATCGGCATCTTCTGTAAGTCGATCGCAGGCCCACTTAGCGAAGCGAAAACGCATTTGATGGTCAGTTGGCTTCATCTCCTGAACCAATTGGACTTTGTATGGCGTCATACCAAGGTCTTTATGCAAAATTCGTCTCAATGATGTCTCCGAAATGTTCAATTGTTGAGAACGACGGTGAATTGATCTTGATGGCGCTTCACGCACACTTTCTGCCGCAGCAGCAATATTCTCGGGTGTATGCACTGTTTTTGGCTTTTCACGCTTTGGTTTATCGATGAGGATGCCAGTTTCTTTCACTTTTTTCACAAGATAACGAACATACGGAGCTGACGGTGCTTCTCTTCTTCCAAAATCCGTACGCAATTTTCGCACACATTCTGCAACATTACCATGATTTTCAAAGTAATATCGCAATATTTCCCAGCGTTGTTCAAGCGTATACACAACCATATTCGTTCAGCGGAAGGATAAAACTAATTATCTGACAAATCAGACATGAGCTAAGTGTTACCATTCACGAAATAAGCACTACTTGAAAAAAAAACGTTAGATGGCGGACCCTTTATTGTTTTAGTAATATAATGCTTGGCAAAATTGAGTTGAAGGAAAAGCTACAAGAAAAACCTTCACTTAATATACTTGAAACTCTTAAAAGAGAGTAGGGGTGGTGGTGAGGATCAACAAGAACTATATAGCGAGTAACTGTGTACAGACACGAATTTATTGATTGATTGACAAATGAACAATTATATATATTAGATGAGTACGAATTTTATTAATAAAATAAGTAAATAAATAAATAGATAAATAAATAAATAAATAAATAAATAAATAGATAAATAAATACATAAGTAAATAAATAAATTAATTAATAAATAAATAATCAAATAAGTGAATAGATAAATAGTTTGTAAGTAAATGGATAGATAATAAATACATAATTAAATTAATTAAAAAATAAATGTAATTATGTGTATATAACCAATAGATAATTATGGAATATAAATACTATATTAAGATTCAGTAACTAAACTGGAAATCAAGTGGTTGTCAGAGAACATGCATGAATTGTTGTAACATCTAGTCAGGACAGAAATTCTTTCTGGCACTGTTTGCACATTTGTCATAAAATGCAGCTCTTCAGTGGAGAAGTGCCGAGGAAGGTCTAGAATCATCTTCAGAGTTTTATTTTGCTTTATTTGTAGCCTATGACGATGGCTCTTAGCACAGTTACCCGACACAGGACATCCATAAAGCATAATTGCTTGGAAAATAACCTTATAAATTGTAAATTTGTTTTCAACGCTCAAGAACGATTTCCGATTCATGAAGGGATAAAGTGATTTGATAGTCATGTTGACTTTGTTAATAACTTGCTGGATATGGAGGCCAAAGGTTAGTCTTTTGTCCAGGCGGACCACAAGGTACTTAGCACTGTCCTTCCACTCGGTCATGATGCCGTTTAATTGGAGACTGTTGCTTTGATGAAAAGACGGCATGAGTCTTTGAAGCATTTATTTTAACCTTCCAATCATTGGCGAATTTTTCGAATGCGTTTAAACCAGATTGCAAATTGGTTTCAATATTGCTAGCAAGGGAATCCAATTGTAAGGCGTTAACATAGCACTATTCACCAAGTTCATCGTATAACCAAAGATGGCAGATCGACAAAATGATTATTGCAGGAACTCTCCAAGGTTCAGTACTTGGGCAAGTTTTATATAACCTATTGTATATAGATTTACAATATTATACACGGTTAATATGGTATTTGAGGACATTCATATCAGTGGTATTCATTTCTCAAAGTAATTTTTTTTATTTCTTATGAGATCATCAATGGAGGACTATAACCTAACTAAGCTATACGAGTATGAACAGATATTCTGTTATCGTCGCTATATGTGCGAAACGCACTGATTTAGAAATCAAAAAAATATCAAATTTCGCCCGATCGTCCCGATCGTGAATTGTAAGCATTAGTTACGATGCAGAATCTATTGCAAAGCCTAAAAAACATGAGGAACATTCAGACAGTACTAAAACTAAGCAACTTATTCAACAAGTATTATACAAGCGATTGTTGATGAAAATAAAAAAGAAAGTTTCGGAGGGACTAATCTGTCGACTTGTCCACGAAAATATTTCGCTATAAGTCTTACGTTATGCATAGAGGAAAGAACTATTCATGCAAAGCGCCGCTTGAACAAGCTTTGAAACTACCTATATGTTCAGATATATGAGGTTCTTCATATTATACACACGAAATTTCCAACTCCTGTCATAGTTTTTGGAGTTGTGAGCAACGAAAGACATGATATGCCACCCCATTTCTTTCATCAAGGGCTTCAGGTTATTGCAGCCGCCTCCATCGAAGTTTTAAAAATCGTTGTGAAACCCTGGATTAAGAGCGTACGCGGAGAGAGACTATACATATTCCAGCAGGACTCGGCTTTAATTGGATGGCTAAAACTTTCCATTACCACATCTCTAAGCTTTCCATACCTTAACCCCCAGGATTTTATTGTGTGGCGCGTAGTTGAACATGAAAAAAATAAAGATCCATATTACACCATTTCTTCACTGAGGGATGGTATAACTGCCGGCATGGTCAATATAAATAAAGATCATTTGATTCGGACATGCAATAGTTTCCGGCCCAGTATTGAGGAGATTATTGCCGCTAACGGAGATTGTATTTATTTATAATCGAGTAGTCACTCATCGTAGTGTAAAAATATAATAAATTTTGTGAAAATTATAAACAAATTAATTTTAATTACAATTTGTCCTCAAATACCCTAACACCATAGTAATTAGAATATTAGCCATACAGCTTCTAAGCTCAAACTTTTTTACAACTGTTCACAACTTGTTTACTTCCAAAAAAAAACCTCTAATTCAATAGCATTCAAATCTAGTGAACATTTTCTTGGTATCTATGTACTTAGATAAACGATTAACATTCACTTTACACACACAAGAGATGAATAAAAAAAATCCAACCCATTCATTTGCAGAAATTAAAAAATTAACAAAATTAACGAGGTTCTATGGGTCTACTGTCTGATGTATATGAGTATAAAGTCATCTGCTTAGACTCCAAATAACACAAAATTAAGTATTAAAAAATGATTCTAAAATTGCCATGGTATTTTGAATGAATGTCTGTTTATTTATTTATTTATTTATTTGTTTGTATGTTTCTTTCTAAATGATTTAATGACCAAAACTCTGTAATATGAAGATTGCATCTTTGAATTGTATAATTTTTACCATGATAACTTTTTGACCACTTTGGCTAGTAATATTTAATTAGGAAAATAATACAATTCCCGCTACTTTTTGAACATACCTTATTACCCAAAAATAATAAATTTCTATGGTAATAATATTAATATGGTATGTGTTATAGGGAATCAATTATTTCCATGAAAGTTGTAGTAATACACAACAACCTCAGCTGTCAGAAACGAAGCCGATTAACTCAGACGCTCAATTTCAAGAAAGTATTATATTTGAACAAGGCTAACCTGTTGGAGAAAATATAAAGCAAGACTATATGACCCGCAAACAAGAGGTACTTTTAAAAGCAATAAAAAAACCGTTTTTAAATGAATGAAACTCTGTTCTTAATTTTATAAGCAATCTACTCATATAATGAACCTCTTAAGTGGGCGATTGGAAATGAAAGAGGGCAACTGAGCTGGGCGTCTCATATGCGCCATATTTTTCATAAGGAACTTACTTTAAAATTATTGGTTATTCTAAAGTGAACCATGGGTAGCAGGTTCACTTTACTATACTACTAAAAACACTAGTATGTTGAACAAGGTTACGAGACTTCTCATTCTCTTAGTGGCACCTATGTACATAGGTGGCATTAAACTAAAACCCCTTTTTTCGTATTCCCTATTTGGGAAAGATTTAAGCCAACAATATTATATTTTCAGTTTTCAACTGAATTAAATACATATATTTCAGACTACATTTTTGATGCACCATTAACACTGACAACAAATTAATTTTTTATAATTCTTTAAATTAATGAAAAAAAATGATGTAATTTGAAAAATGTTCAACAGGAAGTCAACTGGAAAACATAATTTATTAAATGTTTGCATTCCCAGCAATAGAAAGAACTCCAACCCACCTTAACCCTCATAATGAAACCGTGACTAAGCAGCAACCAACCAGTTTTTTGTTAACATGGATTAAAAACCAAAGCACATCGGGCAAATAAGTATACCACGTCACCATGTCACCATCGACAACAATAAAGGATTATGATTTTAGTCTTTTCCTTATTTGGTTTCATAAGCCCATAGGGGCATGTTTATGAGCATTTATTTACATTTCAGATAATATTGTTAAAACGACTGTCAACCTGAAAAAAATATATAGCCCATCAGGATGATTAATAGACAAGCTGGCGAGGACAAAAAACCTGATTTTGACACGTTCATTGTCGTTATGGATTAAGTCTTTTGTGTTCTTTCACGTTTCCGCGAATTTTTGAACATTTTAAATCACGCCCAACAAATGCAGGATTCACACGCGTCCATTTTACCGGGATTTAAATTGATGGTGGGGTATTAGGAACAAAAACCAAAATGGTTGTGGGGCTGCTCATGACTTGTGTTTTGAATGACATGAATAATTTTTCAATGTCCGATACGGTCTGTGCATCTGTACATCAATTGTATAGCAGTTAACAACTCGTAAATTTGCAGAATTTTCTTCATCTATGATATCATCCATCCATATTGGCGATGCCGCACAGCTGCGAAAGGTATGAGTAAAACGATAGTAACTTTTAATGAAAATGGCGTCCGAACACAAGTTCACGTATGTATGTAATACATGTCCCAAGAACTAAGTACTATTTAATCAATAATTTAAGCGTTAGTGATAACTCTAAATCCAAGAAAATCATGTACGATAATCCCATCAATATAAGCGCACTTCATAGCGCAGAGAGCTTAAGCCACAAATTCTACGAGTGGTCTAAAATAACTTTTTGCCTTATGAGGAACACTGAAACTAAGGCTAGATGCTCACAAACTTCATCTAACCTGAGAATGCCTAATATCTAACCAAAGCACCGTATTAAGTCCCTTAAGTAAAGTATTTCGCCATAACAAAAGGCAATTTTTCAGGATGCCCAAATTAGCCATATTCTTAAAGTAGAAATGCGAACTTAGCTTTAACTTAAGTAGAAATCAAATTTCCCAAACTCTCCAGCCAAGCCAATTATCAATTATTTTTAGTGTGGTGTTTCTAGTTGGTTGGGGACCATTTTTTTATTCATTTTTATTATTCTTATTTCCTAGACAAAAATGTTTAAGTCCAACTTAAAAAATATTTTAATGTTTAAGATGTCTTACTAACCCCGTGTGGGTACTCCAAGCCAAGTTTATCCATTCCATTTACATGTATATAAATTTACAATTCGAATTTATAAGAATATTTTAGCACAATTAAGTTGATTTTTTTCTTATTCTAATAGCTTATCCCTACCTTAAGCCGCATAATCCCACTCTAAAATATACTCAGATTGGCTAGCACTCGTGGTGTCATTCTAAGTGATCACCTTCCTGACCGTCTTTCAACGAGTGGACCACTCCATCACGATCACTCTATATGCCCAAGTTCTCGGACTTATCTAAGCATAATGGCGCGCAACCTCCAAAAGTATCACCAAACTATACTTAATCTAACTAACGAACTAAGGAGTGATGGGAATCACGTAACAACCACCAAAAACCTATATATTCTGTGAGATCCCAATTCGCCATTGCGATACTACAACGTATGAGCTCTTGAACATTGTCAACCTGCCCGTTTGTGCCTGGCACACTAGTGGCCATGGTAAGTACCGGGATACCATCTCTATTTTTCACTAACCTTTCGGAAGCAATATGGATAAATTCATCTGGCGCAATAAAGCCCGATCGGAGTGTGGTCTCGTGGTATTTATAATTGGGGTGGTAAGCCCTTGAGACCAGGTTGTTGTCGTTAGTCATATCATAGCCCTTACAATGTGCTTTCGAGTCATTCTAATAAGAAAATTGTCGATTCTTTTTTTTTTTTTTTATTTTTTTAATTCATTTTTGTTTTTATATTTTTAGAACTCACTTATACTAGACAAAAATGCTTAAAACTAGCTTAAATATCAACTGACATAAAAGACCTTACTAATACCCACTGGATAATATGCATTATTCAGTGCATTGTTGAACAGTATGGTGTGCATCTCTACAACCAGTGGTGGGAGATGTCTGAGCACGACATTAGATATTCCGTCGATTCCCGCGGATTTTTTTCTCTTCAGTGACTCGAAGATCATCTGGAGATCCCCCGTCGAAATAAACAGGGTATTCGCCCCTTCATTGATGACGGCATTATTCGCCATGAAATCGTCATTGAACCTGGTACAACCAAGGTTCTCTGATCATTTCTTAGGTAGCAGTGATGAAGCAGGTCTCTGTTCTCCAGGTCATGGTTCGGGCGAATACTATCATTCGCCTTGCATACTTCCTGGAAGACAGCTCCTACTATCGCCACCTTCTCCTGAGGATCCTCGATCACGAAGAAATCATCATCCGAGACGGCGCTCTCTGGATCGATGCTAACTGTTCGTAGCAAGCGTTCATTGTCTGACGTTCTCGAAAGCTTCAGATCCTGAATGTCATTCTGATTGTTTCTCCGAAATATTTTATTTATTTGCGGGAACATACTCGCGCTGTTGGAATTTACAGCACGAATTCTGTTGTTCCAATACAAACTTACAGAAATTCTGTAATTTTCCTTGATTAACTGTTGTATATTTTTAATCAGTGACTTCAGTGTCCATACCTCCGAGTTTTGTCTGTCGATAAACCGCCTGTACAAGAGTTTGAGTCTTGTTAGGAGTCTACTTTTTTGTCTGTGCAGCGCGTCGATTGTCGCGTTGCGGTATATGTTTGAGGTATCGTAGGGTGTTTGGCGAGGTATCGTATTGTCCGTCGTCTGCTTAATTTTATCATCCATTTGTTTGAGGTACCTGTCAATCTCACTGTTTGACAGGTTCCTATTGGATGGTGGGAAGGAACCACTCAAAGTGAGCGTCTCGTCAGGGAATTGGTAAGCGCGGCCAACGCGCCCTACTGTAATCGTAGGGGTGCGTTTGGACATACTCTGCCATATCCTTGAATTCGTCCGGTAGTGTGATCACGGCACTAAGTCCGCAATGGTCACTGTCGTATACAAAGGTCCGTAGACAGTTAGTAGACCCTTCGTTCGCGTCAGCTAGTCTCAGTCGAGAGTCAAGCAGCATGAGATCTAGCTATGTAAGAGCCGCTCCTAGGATACGACGGACTATCCGTTGCGAGTAACTTGAGTCTGTACTCTATGTTCCGCAAAACCCACCAATGGCTTAGTAGGCTTCCCCTAGTGTTGGGTATGTTGTTTCCCCAGTCACCATGTTTGGCATTCAAATCGCCGGTCAGAATGTAGTAGTTTTCCACCAACTTTAAGTGCAGAGATCGAAAAAGTGTTTCGAGCTCCGCAATGAAAATATTGGGTTGAGGTGCTTCAGGTGCATAGGCAGCTATAATGTACATTTTGTTTCCATTTCGGAGAGGAATGCACGCAATACAGGCCTCTAGCACCTGGAACCTCCGCACTTCACCACTATATATTTTATGTTTAAAAGTGTTTTTGATGAAGATCGCAACTCCTCCACCTCATGTGGCCTTGGGTCGGTCCCTTGGAATTATTTTATAAGAACTGTGCCGGATTTTGTGCTTCTGGTTTAGCTTTGTTTTAAGAGACTCTCTACCAGCGTACCCATTATGATTGTAGTTGCGCTAGGCCCGGCAGAAGCGAGTAGATTCTGTCCACTCGGGTCGCCTGCTCGTGGATCTGCTGCTGGAGCTGGCCGATCTGCCCTTGGATGGCGAGCAGGATCGAACGCAAGTCCACCTCAGCCTCCGATGTATTAGAAACAGGCACCGGCGCTTTGGGCACAGCCATGTGTTTTTGTACCGTCGGCTCCAGACCTGCCGCCATTTGGCCGTAGGTCATTTGGGGTGTGACGGCTGGTGTTTATAAGCGACCCGAGGGACGTCTCCCCTCAGACTTCTGCTTACGAGCCAGATTTGTTTTTCTAATATCTTAGAACTTAGGACATCTCCGATAGTTTGCAGGGTGTCTACGGTTCATACAGAGCACGCACTTGAGCTGATCCCTGTCAGCGACCTTGTCCTGGGTCAGATCGCATTCGACGTTCGTGTGGTTCTTTGCACACTTAACACATCGAGGCTGCATTTCGCAGTTCGACGCGGCGTGACCGAACCTTTGGCAGCGGATACATTGCAAAATGTTTCCTTGCCTTTATAATGTTTCCCATGTTACACGCAGGGAAGCTAAAGAAGTAATAGACCTTAGCCTCTCCAGCTTGCTGTTGGGTGCCAGCTGGACCAGGAAGAAGGGCAATACCCGGTGCTCCCGTCTTGACCCCCACGAATTTGAGGTCGTCGCTCTCGAACTCTCTGAGCTCTGAGAGCATTTCCTCGGGGTCAGTGATCGAGTGTACACCAGCCTTTCGGCCTTGGGGGTAAAGGAGAAGAACTCCGTCGTGGTGTCCTTTGGTAGATCCTTAACTCGCAGTATAAGCGAGTGCACTTAGTGTGGTGCACTGGATAGCATAGCGGTTTTCGCCTATACCTTTAAATATGAAGTTACCAACACCAATGACATACTTACACAGGCCTATGGTCTCGCGTAGGGCCTTGGTATGCGTAAAGATTGGTGGTACCTTGTCCATAATAGGATGTTGTTGTTGCTGCGGCTGTTTTTGCTGGTGTTTCTGTTGCGACTGCTTCTGTTGCGGCTGCTTTTGTTGCAGCTGCTTTTGTTGAGGCTGCTTTTGTTGCGGCTGCTTTTGTTGAGGCTGCTTTTGTTGCGGCTGCTTTTGCTGCGGCTGCTTCTGTTGCGTCTGCTGTTGTTGTGTTGATTGTTGTGGTTGTAGTTGGGTGGCTGTAACATGCTCCCTCTCTTTCTGCCGTATTTCCGAGAGCCGGTCTACTACGGCCTTCAATTTTGCGCGTAGAGTACGCTCTTCAATTTCGAAGTTTTTTCTGTTCCTCCTCCACAACCGAATTTGAAAGGGCGACGAAGGAATTGTTCTCACCCGTGTAGCGACCTCCAGAGAAGTGGGCAACGTCACTTTCCACGGGGAGAGGTTGCTGCATTTCTTCCCCTTTCCTCGCTTCGACTCGCAGTTTTTCTGTCGAAGTGGAGAGGGAGGGGCGTTTAAGTAAATTACTCCGCGGCGTGAGTTTTCTCCGTTTTTTTATTGTATCGGTTATCGAAACGGCGGACGGAATTGGGAAGTCGGACAGATCATCCGACTCCGACTCCGTTAGATTTCTCCCGACGTCCTTAGACATTTTCCTGCTACTGCTGATGAGCTGAATAGCAGGACACACTCACAAAAGTTCAACAACGCACACCCACTGGGGGGGGGGGGGAATTTTGACACACGCTTTTTGTCCTCACACGGTTGTTTGCGCACACACGATACCGCGGTTTGTGATACCAACTTTTTCTTTTTTTTTAAAACAAATTTCAATTTTATTTTCGATTTTGATTTTTATTTTTCAAATTTTAAAATTTAATTTTCGATTTTGGCTTCTATTCGCACAGCCTACTGAGCGAGAAGTGAAATTGTCGATTCTGTTTAGGCTTACTTGTACAGGACCTTATAGAGTAATACCTAATGAATTGGGACTTTAGCGTTCTTTACATACAAACAAAGATCCTAAGACATTATCTCTCGAACACAGAGCCTTCCATTAAGGTTGACTGCTATGAAACAGATTCTTGGCACACGAAGGGCTTTCTCAGCCCAGCAAGATAAGCGTCTACATATATATCTCCGAAATATAGATGCTGGCCAAGCCAGAGTTTCTCACCGCTTATGGTTGTCCATGTTGCACATTGACCGTGAAATTTCTCCAGTTCCTTCTTATATCCCTTGAGACCCTATACAACGTGGGAGTCCATATCGTTTCACACTTTTGAAAGTTAATTTTTAACTTCATTTATCTTAATATGATCATTGATGACTTCATGTTTTGGACCTAATCTATACGAACTAAGTTATCCGCGTGAATTTTTGCACGCTACTAATAATGCTAAAAACTTTCGAAGAGTCAATAGTTGAAGACCCTCTCCAGCAGTCTGTGAAATATTAAATGCGATCACAACCTGCCACACTATCTCTCATGTCATCAGCTTAACATGGACCAACCAATATTGCTGTGAAGCCGGTACAGATCAAGGTTGAAGTTCCTTCAACATTTCGCTACTATATATGGAACTTGTCACACGTTGTTATATCCTCAAAAGCCTCTTCACCCAATATTAATAGAGTCCATCTATCAGCGCTATATATCAGAAACGGGATGAGGTGTCTTTCATTAAGTTTCCTTGGGTTTCCAAGAGGTGCTTTGTGATTTGTCTCCTACATTCAAAAGAAAGCCGATTGGCGTCTGATCGGACGATCAAACTTGTAGCCATCATGAGTGATGATATAGTTTTGATATCGACTTTACCTGCTTCTGTCTCATTAATCACAAAAAATGTGTTTGTCTTTAAGTGGTTAAATGATCCTGTTGAAGTAGTCATGTCAATATTATCTAGACATAAATAAGATATGCTTATTGTATAGGAAATTTCAGTATGATCCTTATTTCAAAAACCATTGGTTAGGCCATTTCAAAATTATCCTTAAGTTTAATTTGGTTATTCGAGAAGACAGGATGATGTCTTAAGCTTTATTTGAAATCGTAGCTCACTTTGAACAAGTAGCTGATCTCGACAGGACAGCGATGTTGTGCATCATAATTTTGCATAACCTTTATATGACGAGCTATATTTACGAAGCTTTAAAGTCGATGGATAGACATGCCAATTTAAAAATTTTAGCTCTAACCTTGATTCTTCCTAATGAGAAAATCTCATCGAACATAGACACTATAGGCTTGAAAATACGCTGATATACACATATAACATGCTTTTTTTTCTAATAGCGTTTTTTCTATATTCTCAGTCTCGATTACCGATTCCATTTAGGGCTCCCTTCTCTTAACCTTGGCATCTCTTCAAATCGCCATTGTGCCAGCTACCAATTCTACAGCTTTTTGTTGCTAAAGTAAATAGATGCATTGGTATATAAACCAAGAGGATCATGTATGTTGTACGTGACATCTCTTATAACATTAATAAAATGTCCATTGTTGGTCTGTGGTTTGGCAATGATTTTGACCGAACTTGGGAAAGATGCGTACTCGATTACTCGAATATGAATACCTCGTAGGTATTCATTTAACTCATTCGTTTTTCTGTTTGGCATTCTTTCACTTATTTTCCATTTCACAGAAAAGTATTGGCAAATCTGTGGATTCCATATGATCTTTAAGCATTCAGAGTCAATAACCGCATGATTCATTTCACTCCATCATTATTATGAAGTTTCTTCTCCAAATCTTCTATAAAAGTCTAACCATTTAGGTTTATACAATAAACTCACAAAAGCTCGAAAGGTTATTTTAAATTAACCATCGTTAAATATATTTCCAATTGCTATTAGTCACAACAGCAATACAATTTCGAGAGTACTCGAAAGAAATAAAAAAATAAAAAATCCTCTAACAAAATGGAAACTGTTTCCATAAATTAAACGTTTACACATCAACCTGATTTCTCACCCCCGAGCACCAACGGGGTAGAGCAAGTTTGACTTTAAAAATAAGGGAGAAAGGAAGAAAAACTTGCCAAATTGTTGTTATGGTCCTTAAAGATTTTTAATTCGAAAACTTTGCTCGTTTTTCGGTACCTCGAAGTACGATTTCTTAAAAAATAAAAATTATTGATAAATAAAGATGGTTACTTACCCTCTGTCCGATAAGGTTTCTAAAATATCCTCCTTGCCATAAGGAGTGCAAAGGAGTGTATAATTTGTATCTAAAGAAAATAAAAAAAATAGAAATAAAAAATAAAATTGAGGGAGTATACGTGCTGCTCTTTCGGAATTTATGTCCTGCTACTGATGCAGCTCAACCAAGACAAAATGTAATTTAAATGCAAAACTTTGTGTTACAGGATACCACCGATTGGCAATGGGTAACCGACCGTCTACGACGAGGTGGGCGTCGGCAACCAGCAACAGTATCGCAGTTTCAGGTTTCGGTATCAATTTCATGGTTAGTAAAAATGTAAAGTAATTCAAGTTGAAAATTAAATTTGAATATGAATATGGCAAGGATTTGTATTAGGCATTCGAAGGGGAAATGAGGTTTATACAACGAGGGTGTAGGCACATATGGCAGAATTTACTCACATCCTGCCTATGTGGCTATGAAAACGATCATTTAAAGTTTATGAAGCTTGGTGGTCGAAGAAATTCTTTCAGGGGTAGGTGGAAAAAAACTTTGTGTTTTTGGAGTTGTATCATTTTTGAATTTGGGTCAGAACGAAAGTTGTTTTCTGTAGTTTCAATTTATGGATATAAAACAACAGGGGGTGAAAAAACGATGCAGACATTAATGGTCAAGTGGAACAAAAATAGTTGAAAGCATAGATTCCCGATATCATACTCTGTGGCAGAAGAATGAGTACATTTTTCTAGTGCATAAAATGTTCTTGCTCCTGTCCATTAAGGACTAAAATTTCATTTAATTTCCCGTAAAAGTTTGTATTTGTTACAAAGGTAAAGTGCTTAAATATGTATCTTGAGATAACAGATAGAAATTAACAATACAGAAATCTTATTATAATTATTCAAGTGAAGGGCCAATGGTGACATGATATGCGCTTAAAAAAAACTTAAGATCAACTTCAAAAAAACATTAACATCAAAACAAAATTAACTTAGTTAACTTAATAACTAGGTGACAGGGTGGAAACGATTAAGCAGAGGGTGAAGAGTTGTGGTATGGGGCAATTCTAATATTGGACTTTTTGATGTGAAGGTCGAAAATTTTGGACATTGGCTCGTTCACCACCCCCGGATCGAAAATGGAGACAGGCACTGCACTAATAGAAATCATTTAGACTCCCTGATTTGTTCAGCGTCTTCCAAGCAGAAATCCTAGCAATAGAGAAAGCATACAAACACCTACAAGTAACCGATATCCCACCATCGGATATCACCATCTTTGTAGACAGCGAGGCTGCACTGGAGTCAATAGAGATCAAAGGCTGTCATGAAATGTCGCGACTCACTGAAGTCCATTAGACACCACAAAGCCAAACTCTGCTGGGTCCCGGACCACAGCTCAATCGCAGGGAACGAAAGAGCGGACGAATTGGCCAGGCAAGGGTCTGAAATGGACATCAGCGAAGCGGACACGTCACTGCAACACCGATCAGTGCATTATATCGGATCATAAATGACACAATTATGAAAGAAGCCAACTCGTCTTGGCTTAAAAGAAACGACAGCCACACGACAAGGTGCTCCGTATGCTCGTCGGAGTGATCACAGGACACTGTCCCACCGGAGCAATGCTCCGGAAATGGAATTCGGGATCCAGCGATCTCTGCCGGAGCTGCGGCGGTGACGAAGAAACCGATACGATCCAACATCGGCTTTGCCACTCTCAGCTCTCCAGAATCGGAGCTTGGCTTCGCTGGGCCAAAGATTCTTCACAGAGACTGCGGACGTAGCAGATGCAAATATATCGGATCTTGTAAAATTCATAACGGGCATGGGGTGGTTTCAGCCACCACGTGATAGGACAGATTAATTGTTTGTGAACTCCACAAATGAAGGGAATCACAATGGGCCCCTTTGGCCTCCGAGTGGAAGTGATGCTCAACCATTACATTCCCCTTCTTTAACCTTACCTAACCTAACCTAACCTAACAATACCAGCTAACATTTGCGTTCTGGTCGCTTGGAATGGCTGCATCTGATCTGCTCAAATGTTCATGCAAAACACTGCCTTCTAATGTTTGTGAGGTGTCCGCTATCACATACAATTTCCATATACGATGGACTGAAACCACATTTTCTATGTCTGGGGAGACCAGAGCGTTCAGCATCAACGGCGTTTGTACTGCCGTATCAGCGAACCACCTCCCTACCATTTGTCTCGATGGAGAGTGCAAATAACACTTGTCAAGCCATTGCTTTACTTCAAGGGTATTTTTTTCCATTAAAAAGCAATGATTTATCAACGAAATTCAGATTTTTCCACTGATTTGAAAATTACATCAGCAGTAGCATCAGTAAAACCACTTTAGCTTGTGAACTAAACATCAACTTGTTGAAAAATGTTGGTGCTTCCTAAAAATTATATACTCGTAGGTTTGTTAATTGTAGCGTAATTTATACGTCATCCTACGAAGTTATTATTTCGCCCCCACTTTACCTCAAACCTACTTTAACCGCCTCCCAAATCCTTTATTGATGAGTAGCTACGTTCGTTTAATCACATCAGTGTTATCTGAGTGAGTTCCGCATAATCTTTGCAAATATGATGTTGAAGAAATCACATGGTAATGGGTCGCTCTTCCTGAATCGTTTTTTTTTTTTTTTTGAATTCGATTAGTCTCGATTAGCTTGTTTCCGAACTTAATGGATCAGCGAAAATTCTCAAGTGTCATAATGCATAGTTGCAGGGTTACAGGGTTGCAGGGGTATCAAAACCACACCGAAAGACACCTATCAGGTTGCTAACAAACGGTTTCATGCATCACATAGTGTGGCAGAGAAGTTCGTGTATATGATGTCACAAGTCGGCTCAATTATAGGCATCCCCTTAAATTTAACCTTGCAAACGATGTTGAAACTTTATCCATTCTCCATTTCTTTCCGCCAAGTTCACGCTACCGAGGAACCCATATTTAGTGGCTTCAAACAGCCTAGAAGGCTCAGTTTGCGTCAGCAGTTTTAATAGATTAAAATTTCAATATCTTAACCAATAACCTGGATATACGAAATTCTATCTTGTCTGCAGAAAAGGTCTTTCTACTTGTATCAACTATATCGTATTTACTTTATCCTAGTCATGGTTTTTTTTCTTTTCTAGTTGTTGGTGCTTGAAATTGTAAAAAAATCACCTTAAATAATTAAAGGACTCCGAGCATTATATTGATTGCGAGAGCAGCTTTTAATCACCGAATCCAACTTGTACATGTATTTTTTTTTTAGTAATTTATAGAGAGGTTCGAACATCTTCCGGGGTCAATATGCAATAGACCTTACCGTCCGTGTAATTAAGCAAGCAACGTCGTTTCCTCAATCTCGGCGTGAAACCGGCTAAGCTAAACCTGAAGCGCTTGGGAGGAACTCGTAGAGGAACCGCCCTCCACGGAAATGTGGGCTATCTGGAAGATTAGAGGAACCGGTAATCTATCCTGGATCAGCCCATATTGATCCAAATAGAGGAATGCTGCTGGGAGGACGCCTTTAATAGTACAAATATTAACAGTTGAGATAGTAAGCTCCGGAGATCAAGTTATTGACAAAAATGATTGCCTTTGCTACTGGACTCCAAATCATTCAAATTGTTCACCCATAAGATTGTAGCCCTATTTTATAGGACCTCATTCGGGTAAAATTTCGTGTATTCAGACTACTATGCTATCTCAGGTGTTCTATGCTATCCTGAGACTAGTCCTGAGACATTGCCGTCAAACACCCAAATCCATCCGATTAAGCTGGCGTTCACATTGAACCTCACGGGACAATCATAGACAATCACGGGACTAATAATCTGCATGTAGCAGACATCTTGTCAGAGTGCAAGCGCTCCGGATCCTTGCCAAAACAGCATTTATATTTGTCAAAATTTTGATACTGATCCAGCCAGTTCCCTTTGTTTGACCTTCACTAGTGGACAGCCGTCCGGTCAAAAATTGAGAACCTACGCCAATTTTTCCTCGTGTCCCAAGAGGCACAAGGCAGAGGCTTTCTAAATAAAATAGTTTCTGATTTCTTGAAGTAGATTTTCATCAGATTGGCGATGTCCATTGTTAACTAATCACTTCATACTTATATTTTTTTTTTTTATAATTCGTGCAGGTTCAAGAGTGTACGGTCTATTGGTGTTTGTCATACAACCTGGACGGGGTGCAGATGGTTTGTGTCGAAGATGTTCGTTCACTACTCTCCGGGGGTGGGTGTCCTAGATAGAATTGAAGAGATTCCACTGAATTTGCGTTGGTTGTAGTTCACAGAAACTCTTTTGCTTCCATATCATTCAGGTGTTGTATTGGAAATGCACACACAGAATATGAATTTTGAAGTGATCTTATGCTGCTAGTGTTATGCCTTCATCAGCATTTTTTTGATCATCTCTCATTCACAACTGATGTTGTTGCACAGGAATTGTTCTTGACTATGGATGGACTTAAACTACATACCTTCGGCCCAATAGTCGTGATGATTACCACTGCACCACGACCAATCCTCGGCAAAGATTTCCTTAAACTCCTTTACCGTGATCCTTTGCGGTACAATTTTTAGCAGGAAGTCCAACGAATCCGCTTCACTAACAAATGACGATATATGCTCGTACCTTAGCACACAGCCCTCTTTGCAGTTTTTTATAGGTGTTCTTGGCCATATACTGGATGAACATTTCTGTGACTTTTCGATAACAAAAAGAACCTAGTTTAATATGTTGCCGGTTTCGACTGAACTTTTCATTCCGCTCGGCGGAAGAGCCGTATCGATGGTCTTTCTTAGCCCGAACTTGTGTTCAAGCATGATTTCAATTTCATTTATTTGTAATTCTTGCAATAAGACTCGTGGACTCGATTAAGAGATGTTTCTGCGGAATTTATAGGAAGAGATTGTTTGGGTAGAAGTCACTTTGACAATTTTCACAACGAACTTTCTCATTTACTTACCGGCTTACTGCCGGCTAAACTTGTAACCAAGACCTTCTAACCATACGGTGTCGAAATCTTTTTCCAAGTTAATCAGACAAGCACATATGCACTGGTTCCTGTATTTATTCCATTGGGTACGATGTGAGTTTCAACTCGTTATAGTGCTATGCCCCGCTCTAAAACGAAATTGGTTATTCGAATTTATCTGGGGGCATGGTAGTGCCCCCGCCAAGTCGAGCAAAAAAGCGGCACGGCCGTATCATTCTTTTCTCGAAACAGTTCAGGCCATTTTCGACCCCCCTATAACTTCGTTGTGGATAAAACTAGAAGCCTGAATTTTCAGTAACCAAGCAGGCATCGCATAAGCACGGTATATTTCAAATTTCATTCACTTTGAACTAGTAGTTTAAGAATTATAAATAGTCAAAATTTCTTAATTTTGTCACTCACTCACTGACCGATCATCAAAACTCTAAGGCACTTCTAGCAGACATAGAAGCTTCAAATTTAGAATACAATTAGTGTTTAGTGTATAAATCAAGGAAAAACTAAAATATTTTAATTTCGGTCCAGTTTTCTAGATAGACCAAATATTATTATTAATAGGATTTTCCGTGCAGGGACGGGTTAAGAATATCCCTGCAGCGATGGATCTGGAGCATGCCCGTGTCACAAAAAAAAAAAAAAAAAAAAAAACAAAGGCAGGCCGAAAAACAATTGGTGCAAACAAATGCAAAAACACCAGCATTTGATTGGCCTCAGCGATGAAGTAATCCCAAACCGGGAAGCCTGCCGCTACTTTCTGAGGTCAAACCGGCGGACCCCACAAGCGGACCAGTAGGAATGCAGTTAAGTGGGAAGGTTGTGGTCCTACACTTCTGACCATAACAACGCCGGGAAAAGGAAAAGGAGAAGAAGATTATTATTAATAGGATAGTGTCTGTATATATCGTTTTTCAATTTATCTATATAGATAGCGGATTTAATAAATTAACTCCTAAAAATATGCAGCAATCAACTGGCGGTTGGGGAATTGGGTTTAGTGGTCAATATGGCTCATGAGAGAGCCATGACGCAGTGGGTAGTGTGTCGGCCTCTGACGCACGATGAGCGAGTTCGGATCCCGATAATACCAACGCCATCGAATGTTCATTACGCGGCTTCTCTCCTCGGCGGGGAACTGGCAAAACCCTCCATAGTACACTTGCCTTAAAAAGCTTCTCGACTCTCGCCGTTCGGAATCGGCATTAAACTGTAGGTCCCGTTCACTTGTGTGAAAAAAACACAAATCGCACACAACATAAGTGAATGAGAGAAGCTAGGCTCTGGCTCTTCATGAGCTGTAACGCCATCTAAGAAGAAGAAGATGGTTCATGTACAATATTTGACGGAATATAAAATAAATATTTTTATTATGTATATTTAATAACCATTTGATGAACTTAAAATTAAATCAAATGTTATTTTCGGTGTCCGGCCACGGGTACATAAGATTACAAAGTTACATTTGCAGTGAATGAATCAGTGTACCTGTATATGTATAATATAAAAGAATAATAGGTGAATAATAGATAGGTACCTAAATATAATTATGTTCAAAGGTAATTTGTAAAATGGTCAACAACGAAATGAAAAAGCAATAATGGGACATGTCTTATGAAGTTGTACCAAAATCCGGCAAAGTATTAAGTAGACTAAATTGCCATGAAAGAAAGAACACTTACAATCATAACCGCGGCCGCCGGTGGTGGCTTGCCCGCGCCCCGGCTTCCATGCTTCCCGTCCGTCACAGAAAGGCGACCACTTTCTTCCAGACAGTCTTACTGCGATATCGCAGGTATACACACAAACCACGTTTTATTTGACTTACGCAAATTGTATCAGTCAGTGTGGGTATAAAAATTTAAATAATCTTTATATAAATCTAATTCTATAGAAAAATAATGGGATGCCAATAAGGTTTACCAAGCCTTACAATATTTAAAAGTTGTAAATGCTCTTTACTCTCAGATACAACTTCCACATTCACCTCAACAATTGATTGGTTATATTAACGAAGAGGACAATATTCGTCATATAGTAGACCAATTAGAATCTCAAGTAGATAACGTTGGGCTACTAACACAAGTTACATCAGTAAAAGAGGCTGGCTATGAACAATACACTATTTACCCATTGCATGAAAGGAGGAGAAACGCTCATATTTCAGAACTCTACCAAATGCTCAAAGTCAACGCTGCTCCAATTGATTCTAGAGATAAAGATTTAGATGTAAAGTGCTTTCCTGATCTTTATGTTGAAGGTAAATATGGGCAGTTTTATGTTCGGCAGCAAAATTTAACATCTATTAAAGCAAGACTAATGTCAAAACACTCTCAATTCCGCCTAAATCAACAATATTTATTTTTTCTACTTAATGATGCATATACGTCAAATAAATTCAGGCATATTCTATAAAATAAATTGCGTTAATCAAAAAGAAAAAATTACAGCTGAACAGTATTTTGAGATGCTTAATAAAGATGCGTTAGAAGGTGACTTAACAGCGATATTTGGTAGATTAAGAAATACGGAACTGTTTCGGAAAAAAACCGAGAAATGATGTCAACTGTATGACACAACACTACGGGCCAGCAACCTGGTTTCTCACCATGAGTCCTTCAGAATGGATGTGGGATGATTTAGCCGAGTACCTTAAGAAAGTTAATGGTCCTGAAATGGCGAACAAGAGCATTAGTGTATTAGTTGCACTAGATCCTGTCTCCACTTCTCGATTTATTGATAACAGGTTTAAAGCTATGTTAGGCTTCATTATGTCATCCGACGAGCCGCTTGGAAAAGTAATACATTACTTTTGGAGACGAGAATATCAATCGCGTGAAGCGCAACACTTTCATTTAATGTTATGGGTAAAAGACCCCTCCATACTTCACGAGTCCTCGCTTGACAAGGTTGCATCATTCATTTCAAAGTACGTAACTTGTGCTATACCCGACAAGAATGTTTCACCAACACTCTATCATGCATGCGCCAAAAGAAAACAAGAAAAGATTTTGTAAAAGTTTGTCGCTTCGGATTCCCCCGCCCGGTCACAGAAGTACTTACCATTAGAGATATAATAGAATCAATAGCTGCAAGAAAAACATTGTCGCCTAACAGTAGACTTTACTATATTGTACGCAAAAAAAATGGTTAATGATTATAATTCCGCGATTTTGCTAGCATGGAATGGCAATACAGACATTCAATATGTAGACGAAAAAACAGCTATTTTAAATTATTACGTCACTAAATATACCACCATAAACGAGAAAGTTTCAAGACATAAATTCTACAAAACTTTTAAGAAGCCGCCTGTTTAACATTATCCTTAGAGTTTTATCTAATAGAGAGTGCGGCTCTTTGGTAGCCAGTGACACTCTACTTGGTATTCCTTTGTACCACCACAACAATTCGATGGCTGGACGTCTTTCTTTCTATCTTTCGTAACCGGCGCGTTAAATCTAAATCTGATATGATGATGCTGGAACCGGAGTCCACCGATATTTATTACGAGTCTTGGATTGATGACCACTATCCTAAACGGCCTAAAGAGTTGGAGACTACTAACTTGTACAGTTTCGCTCAAAATTACGATATTGTTAAAACACGCCCAGTCTCCTCTAAAGTCGAGTGCTACGAGATAAATGACGGTAAAAAGTTCCTGAAAAGAAGAGCTAACCCATATTTGATCAATCACTATTTCTACGACGGAGAACAAGTACCAGAGAAATACTTCTTCTCTTTACTTCTTTTATTCAAGCCATGGCGTTCCTTAAATTAACTCATAATGGTGTGTGATACTTACACGGAGGCCTTTAATTTGGCGAAAGAAGATTTAAAAGAAGGAGTCGATTATGATAATTCAATGATAGAGTCAGGATATAAGATACAATAAGCATTTGAAATGATAGCTTTGAAGCTGTGGAAGCTGCAAACGCAATGGATGACTTTCAGAGAATCAATTTGGTAGAAGAAGAGCAGACTGATCTTCAAAGTATGATCGCAAAACTTAATGCCGATAAAAAAAGAGTTTTCGATATGATCACAAATAAAATGGACACAACTGATAATAATGGTGGCACTGGAAAGAGCTTTTTAATAAAAACTCTGAAAGTTTGGGTTAAGACGTATTTAAACAAAAAAGTGGCAGTTAGTGCATAGCTGCATTCAATGTGAATGGATTGACTATACACAGACTATTGCAACTGCCTGTGGAACACAAGCAAACACCGAAGTACAAGCCACTTTCTGATGAAGTGCTCCAAGTTCTGAGATCAGATTTGAAAGAAGTAGTGTTGTTTATCATAGACGAAGTGTCGATGATATCCAATGTTACTTTCATATATATATATATTCATTTACGCTTGTCTGAGATATTTGACACAAGCGACGATGAAAATGGGTGGTTTGGAAAAAAAACATTTTTTTGTATTGTAGTTTTCGGGGATCTCTTACAGCTTCCGCCGGTAAGAGAAAAGTCACCTTGGATATTATTAACATGCGACAGCTCAATGATTCTGACTTTGTTGAAATGCTAAATAGAATAAGATTAGGTGTGACTACGCAAAAAGACCGCGACTTACTCTCGACTAGATTAATAACTCTAAAATTCGATTCAAATGAAAACAGATTAATTGAAATAATTGAACACCTTTAGAAAGTTCCTGATGATACCGTTTGCTTATTACCTACAAAAAACATGTGTCAACAATTAAATCTCTCCCACATTCCGAAATAAAACTTACAGCTGTAGATAGCATAGATTGCCATATACCTAACAAAAAGAGCTCGTGAATGTATAAAAAATTATGAAGACGATGCTTCTATGACTGCGGGCCTGGAAGAGAACATAATTATAAAAATAGGAGCAAAAGTCATGTTAAGGCGAAATATTGACGTGAGTCTTGGTTTAGTTAATGGTTTTATTGGTATAGTGCAAAGAGTAAAGGTTGATCCGCAAAATACAAAAATAATTAAGAAAATATACATTACATTTAATAAAGAACATGTTGACTTGGCAATCGCACTAAACAGTCTAATTAAATATAATATGTATTACTTGTGAGATACATTGTGTTTTCATGCGATGGACAAGTCAATCTATTTATTTAAAACATAAAAGATTTTTAATATTAATATGGTCACTATAAGATGTTGTTAGGTTAGCTAATTACGTAATAACTTAATACAGAAGGTCCCTTAAGTAGGGGCTGAATAAATTAACCGACTTGGTATTACATAGATCTCACAACTTTTTACGGTAGAAGAACTGAGTTGCGAGACTTGGTTTTTTTTACAAGTTATGTTTTTGATGGCATTTTATTGTTCTCAAACCATGTAGGCAGGTTTCTATAATCAACTTCTCGAAGACTCTGCTGACACTCGGAAGGAGACTTATCGACCAGAGCTTTGCCGAATTAGAGGTATTTTTACCCCTTTTGGGGATTGGTTGCACCACCGCTGTCTTCCAACGCACTGTATAATATGCATTATACAGTTGATCTTGGTATGCAATCAACTATTGTTGTGCTACGCGTACTGTTATCAATCGGGAAACTTTTTACATATTGATGAACTGTCATTGACGTCTGTTATGGAGGTACCATTGATTTCATAATTACGTTTGTGTTTTGTGAACACTTAAGACTGAATTTGGTAAAATCCAAAAAATAAAACAAATTTATAAAGTTTGATTTTATTGAGCAAAGAAGATGCAGTAAAACATGCTTCCAGAATGTAATTTCTGAGGCAAACAGATTGAGCTTGTTGTAAAAGGCTTCGGTGACCAGGCTCAAAAAAAAAGTTTCAAAAAATTATTCCAAAACGATAGAGAAAGTGTTGAAAAAAATGTAGTTTCCAATCGGCCAAAAACAGCAACACGTCAGGGAAATGGCAGATTTGTTACTCAGAAATCGTCGATTGACCATTGAAGAGCTTGTTGATGTTAATGGCATAACGTATGGTTCAAACAGTTTTGAAGAGTCATTTGGATCACAGACACGTCTCATCTTGTTTGGTTCCGAAAACAGTACATTTCGTGAAAAAGAGTATCTCACACCGCACTGACTGTTCGTGATTGGCCCAAATGTCGACTCATATATGTAGTTCTACAACATCAGTATTTGCTTGGATTAGATTTAGATATTTGATAAATTAAACAGACTACTCCAGGGACACTGAGACATGAAGCCATTCGGAAATCGAATTCGACAACTTTTAAATAATTGGAGAAAACATTAGAGCATAAATATACTTTGTCGTAAGGGATCTCTATGAAGGCAATGAAACAGATTTGGAAAAAATAAATAAATATTGTAAAATGTATAAACAAAGTCACCTTTCAATTTGATCACCGTTGGATATAACATCTTACACGCGAAACTCTAATGTCATCATAAAAAATGAGCATATAGTCTTAAGAATTCCCCGAAACCATTTTTAATTAGCAAAAAGCACCTGGTTAACCGAAATTCGTTAAAATCGCGGTATTTTATCTCATTTTTCCTGCAATAAGGAATTTATTTCAAAATCATTCATTTTCTTTTCTCAAAATCATAATTGAAAAACTTTACAGAATCTTCTCGTGAAAGCAACACGATGGATCGTGTACCAACACCGAAACTTGCTTATCCTTTGAATATAAATTTCCGGACAAGAAGAAAAACAAAGCGGAACGCCACGAAGAAAGAAAAAGAAGAAAACCCCAAAACGAAACAATTCGTTCCTTCAAATCCGCGTTAAAAATTTTACAAGCAATTGTATTCAAAATTTAAATTGAAAACTTTAATTAGGGACCCAGAATGAATGGGAAAAGTTCGCTGATTTTTTTCTTCAGTCTCTTTTGTGCCATGTCGTTCTTGTTTTTTAAGTCTATTTGTGTGCTTCGTGTTTTTTGGTTGAAGGGATCCTTGCAGACATCATACGAAAACAAAAACAATATTAGAATAGCAGAAGCAAGAGCAATGGTTATGTTAGCCGGAAGAACTTAACAAACCGGAAAATATGCAAATTCTCATTCGGATCTGCATTTATAATGTCGGCGATTGCTTTGTTTACTAAGGATATTCCTAATTTTGATATTTTTATCCTTTTTTTCTTATTTGTTTTTGTTGTGCGCCCATTTCGACCCAAACTGTCCTTGGAGCGCGTTCGCTTGAGGGGGATATTCAGATAAAGCTGCACGCAATTATTCGCGAATCAAATTATAAAAAGATTTAAACTCATTTTCTGCCAAATGGAAGGTTTAGCTTGGTCAAAGAAAGGCGCGTGGTTAAGGAATGGTTTCATTTTTATTATTGTTTACTTCGTTTTTAATTCCAAGCGTTTATACTGTATATAATATTTTAGTGAGAAAATCAGGATAGTAGTCACGAGTTACCTCAGTGTGGACCAAAGGGGCACCCAGACGTAACACTGCTTATTGCATGAATTGAAAATCTTGGTGGCAAGGGATTCGAACTGACTATTTTCATACAAAGAAAGAACAAGACATCATTTGATTTATTTTGAAATGACTTTTAAATCTAGTGCAATCTTAGTATCAAACTCAATGCAATTTTACAGAATCTACTTATTTTTAACGGAGGCCAAAATTCAAATTACCAATTTTGTGTCTATATTTTCATCAGCATTACTACAGATGAAGCCTTCCAAGTTGAAAATGTGCACCCCAAACCAAATTAAGCATTTAGACGTCAAAGTGGAAAGGGGCAAGAAAAACTTAAACTTTAAGAAATATATTACTTTAAACACAATATCTACCCTTACAATACCTTTAGTCCGCAATAGAGGTATTTGTACACTACCATCCTACTGTCTAGGTTTCTACAGTCTAAAATCTAGAGCCACGAATACAGGTCATCATTCATAAAAGTCAAGATATGCTGCCAGTAAGCTAGGCATTTAATTAACCTTCGCATTAATAAAGTTAGTTGAAATTCCCATCCATTCCTTCACACGTAAACTGGGTCTTCCTTGCTTGTTGAGGTTTCCATAATGGAATCTTAAATATTTTATGAAGTTATAAACGTATAAAACCAACTTAAATTCATAACAACTCAATGTCAACGTCTTCTCTTCGTTCTCACATATTTTCAGTTGGGTTAAGCCTCCTCAGAACGTTTAAGCCTGGCACCAGTTTATAAATAGTGGTTAACACGAGTAAAAGATTATCTGAATAAAATGATATGAGGCTTATCAGCTTGACTCCCAACACGGATTTTTATTGATTTTATCAAAGGTTCTCTAGATAAATAGCACCTTTAGTCCATTCATATGGGCCAATCTCAAGGATACGAACCGCGTTCCATCAGCACCAGAGATCAATTGAATAACGATGTTCCCAGTGTTTTTATACGGATATTTAGTGAATGAACTTCAACTTCCAGATTATTTTAGCATCTTCCAGACCGATCATCAACAAGGCACATGCATTAATATAATGCATTCCCATCAGCATGATTTCGATGCCGCTCGAATGATAAGGCCGACGATTATATTGATACTGATGCCGATGACGCTGCTGAGTTTTTTTTTTTTTTTTTTTTGTTGGAGGCTACTATTACCTGTTGGAGCACTCAGACGCAAATACCGGTACATTGTACTACCAGACACCTTTCTTTATTGTATTTTCCCCGTTGTCCGGAGAGAAGTGGGGAGGGGCTTCAGTGATGTAGGGCTAAGAGATTCGACATACACCACGTCGGCCCCAAGGGTGCGCCACCGTGCGCGAGCGAATTCGGGACAGTCGCTGAGAAAGTATTCTGCTGTGTCATCCTCCTCGCAACATGCAGCACAGGTAGGCGTCTCACTGATGCCAAGCACGTAGAGATACTTGGCATAAGTCTAATGGCCCATAATGACGCCCGCAAACTTCTTCAGTCATTTCTCCTTAAGGATAAGAAGAATGTTGCGGACTTCTTGCAGACATCAGGACGTACGTGCTTTGTCATCCTGCATCCTGGATCTATGGCTGTGTGCATTAAAGATCCAATCGTTGATGTCGGACTTGACCGTGGAAGCAGGTAGACCTAAGGCGGGTTCAGGTCCTGAGAAACTTTCCTCTGAACCCCTTCTAGCGAGTTCATCGGAGATCTCATTTCCCAGAACGACCTAGGAACAATACAAGCCTTGGTGAATTTTGTCTTCAAAAAGATTTTGAGTTCATGCACTAACTTGGAGCTGGATAGAGGGTTGGACACAGCTTTGAGTGCAGCTTGGTTGTCACTGTAGACGCATAGGCTTGAAAAAGCGTATGAAGGGAAACCTTCCACTTATGCTTCACAACACAGTGCATGGCCATTAGGACTGCGTATATCTCTAATTGAAAGACAAGAATGTTTTGGCGCTCAAAGAAAACTCCAGCGCCGGACCCCCGCCCAACCCTGGAGCCATCTGTAAAAATGGATAGACAGTCCATTCCAGGTTCAGTATCTGGCCAGAGCCAGTCCTGGCGCCATGGATTTTTGACAGTGAAATTTTAATTCAATAGGATAGCAGGTGTCATTGCGTCGGAAGGCATATCCATGAGACAGGGATCGTAGGATATTTCTCGCGCAAGTACACTGTCATTCCAATGCAAGTTGTACCAGAAACCATTGCCCTTGAGGCGAGACATGGCTTTCAGTGCACACCCTCTGATATATGTATATATATAAGTTAACGACGGATAAGTTTCATCCCACGGTCCACGGCAAAAACATCGGTACATCGCTACGTGATGGAATTTGGCTAGTAGTCACCTAGACGCCAACATCAGTCCAAGGTTGCACACGCTGACACCCGAGCCGTGCATCCCAACTCCAAGTAGCCAAGAAATCGCCCGGCACATTCGTGACAACTATGCCGACACCTGAGCCGACACCTGAGCCGACACCTGAGCCGCGCCATCCGCTGAACACCTTATCGCACGAGTCCGCTAGGAGGTCACCTGATTCTCTTCGTCGCATCAACATCTCGCCGACAATTTAGTATTTAAGGTAGTGTAAGAATTCATCGTATTGAGAATCAAGTGAGAAGTGTAAGAGGCCACGCTGCCCGATCGAAAAAAGTAAATAATTTTTTTTTAAATAAAATAATAAAAAATTAATTAATTGGCGCCCGAGCAGGGACCACAGGACAAGTACGCGTTCTAAAAGTTTCGAAAAGTAATCCGTGTAAGCCGGGAACGAAAAGCGCTCAAAGAGCCCTAATCCCGCGAGGCTAAAATACGCGAACAATACATACATACGTTGGAAAACTCCTGTGGTCCCCCGTGATCGCGTGTCGGTGAAAGAAATACAGTGGTGTAACGCTGTAAAGGACCCCGCAGTAGGACAAACCGGAAGCTTCAGAGCTAGCCGCACCGCCCGATCGTCCTGGCCGTACAGCCCGGAAATGAGGAAGTGTAAGTTAGAATTAAGCGATGTGAAATTAAAGAAAAAATCAATCCTGATAGTGAACGTGTAAGTTAGTGTTAAGCGATGAGAAATTAAAGAAAAGAAATTACAAGAATATGAACGAGAATATTAGTTTAGAAAATAAGTTTAAAGAAATAAAAAATGTTAAATGTTGAAATTGAAATTAAGTAAGATCGAAAAAGTAAAAGAAAGAGGAAATTGGTGGAATCATTATAATTAAAAAGTGCAAATAGAAAAAAGGAAAAAAATTCAAAGAAGTGGGAAGTTAGAAATTTAAAAGGTATTGAAATGCATAAATATAAAACGAAAAAAAATTGTAAAGAATAAAAGTGTACAAAGTTAAATAATTACTAACCATATCAAAAAAATCTTCTCCTTCCGTTGAACAAAGGTTTATAGGAAGGACAAATTTTTTTTTGGAAGCAAATTGTTCAAGGTAAGAGCGTTGTCTATATTGGTTTTCATAATTAAGTCGTGAAATGCCTGTTACAAGAAATCAAGCTGCTGAGCTTAGCCCTGTCGGTATGCCAGCCGCTCATCCAAACCCCATTCCCAGCTACCCAACACCTATCACTGTTACACATATAGCCGACCAGCCAGCAACCTCCCAAACACCAACCCATATATCTGGCCTGAGAGAGGAGGATTCCGACGATTGCATTATGATAAGCAGTTCAGAGGAAGAGTACGATGACGACGTAGATGATTTCCTGTCGCCACAAATGATTCTCGAGTTAGATAATTGTTTTAACTCGCAAGAGACACATCTATCCTATCCACCACCTAATACCACTGGCACTACACCTCTGCCCGAAGCTCGAGAACCAAAGCTTCAGAGCAAATGTCATACACGCCGGTCAAGGCGCCGTAAGAAAGCCACATGCCCTACACCCTACTCCTCCATTTCGTTGGCAAAACGCCACACCTCCACATAAACCAAAAATACAAACGGGAACCTTTAAGTTAATTCATGTGATCGACATGCAGCAGTACCGGAGGGTCCTTAAGCAGATAGAACAGAAAGTACAACCGATCATAAACACATCCCATCCTATGCTTCCCTTCCTCCTCAACGAAATCCAACTAATCAAACTACATTTGAACCGACTGGTTCCTAAAACAAAGCAGAAGCGATCCCTAGATTTCCTGGGCTCTGCCTGGAAATGGATTGCGGGAACTCCCGATAGACACGACTTGTAAAGGCCAAAATGATTAACGTTCTTAATAATAACAATAACCAATTAATAATTAATAAGATTGTATTAAATAAAATAAGCGAAATAAGTAATGTTACGAAAAAACTAATAAAAGAAATTAAGGAAAATACGGAGACAAGAAATGATTTCATACTAAACCTAAAATTTAGAATAGGATTACTAAGAGAAGAAATAAGCAATATCGAATACGCAATGCAATGGGCAAAAGCCGGCATAATAAATACGTATTTGTTGTCAACCCTAGAAATAAGTACCTTAGAGAAAATATTAAATAAAGACACCATACCTTACACGAATATAATAGAAGCAATAGAATTCTCAGATATAAAAATAGCATCAAATAATACATACCTTTTATATATATTAAGCTTACCAACCACAAAGAAAGAAACGTGTAATAAATTAATTGTCAAGCCAGTAAAAAGGGGCAGAGTTATTAATCAACTAGAGTATAAAGAAATACTAAAATGTAAAGCAGGTACATATGTACTAACGGATACTTGTAAGACATTTAATTTACTATCTATATGTAAGCAAATTAATGTTAGAGACCTAAGTAATGATAAGTGTATTAACAATCTACTATCAAGCCGACCTCCAGTATGTACTCAGATCAACAATCAACATATTCCGGCAGTAGAGGAACTATCTCCTGGTCTACTGATATTAAACCAATATGAAGACGTGATCGATATAGATGGAAAGCAGATTCCATTAAATGGCACATTCGTGATAAAATTCAACAATGCAACTATAAAAGCTCAGCGATACACCTTTACCGCAGCCGAAGTAACAAAACACAAGCCACTTCCGGCCTTACTACAGCCACCCCAGAACAACTCCAAATTTGAGGAAATTCTTTCGCTGGAAATGATTAAGGAAATTGAGGCCAATAACACCAGGTACATTCGGACCCTTGAAACTAGCAGCCAAATGAAAAACATCTTCATATCAGCACTAATGCTCGTAATACTAGTGAGCGCAACATTCGCCAGCTGCAAAATCCTTAGGAAAACGAAAAATTCCTACAACAAGCCGAAAGAAGAATCATCCTCGGAGGAGCGTAACATAAAAGAACTTACAACAGAAATTTCGGCATCAACCTCATCATCAATTGAGAATCCCCAACCTCAAGTACCCACGAGATCGGCTAGGGTCAACCAGATTCCTTTTTTCTAACAATCGAACGAGGACGTCCGAATTAAAAGGGGGAGGAGTTAACGACGGATAAGTTTCATCCCACGGTCCACGGCAAAAACATCGGTACATCGCTACGTGATGGAATTTGCCTAGTAGGCACCTAGACGCCAACATCAGTCCAAGGTTGCACACGCTAACACCCGAGCCGTGCATCCCAACTCCAAGTAGCCAAGAAATCACCCGGCACATTCGTGACAACTATGCCGACACCTGAGCCGCGCCATCCGCTGAACACCTTATCGCATCCGCTACGAGTCCGCTAGGAGGTCACCTGATTCTCTTCGTCGCATCAACATCTCGCCGACAATTTAGTATTTAAGGTAGTGTAAAAATTCATCGTATTGAGAATCAAGTGAGAAGTGTAAGAGGCCACGCTGCCCGATCGAAAAAAAATAATAATTATTTTTTAAATAAAATAATAAAAAATTAATTAATTTATATATATATATATACCCTCTGTATATGTCAGGGGGTGGAAGATTCGTCACAGCATCTAGAGTGTGTTGGGGAAAGCCCCTGTACAGCTGAGACAGACCGCTCTTTGGAGTTTGGTGAAAGAGGTCACGAGGTGGTTGCGTGTCACTTGGTCTTCCCGTTTCGTTTCACTCTTCTGTGAATGTATAAAAGGGCTCACATAATTGGAAGGAGCTGAGTTTTCAGTCAGTCCTTAATAAAAACACACATCCGACAGCAGCAAATAGTTTTTTAATCAACGCCTTCATAGTCTCGCAGGATTTTCCGCTCTGATAAGCATGTTGCATCTCCGAGAGAGGATGCATTCGAAGGGCAACTTTGCGCACGTGCAACTCTACTAGTCTCTCCATGCTTTTCAACAAGAAGAATATTAGACTGATTGATTAAAACTCTTGGTGAGTGAGTAATCTTTTTTCCCTATTTTGGGAATAAAGACCACTTTCACAGCGCGTCAAGGAATAAGTAGGTATATGGACAAGTGCCAAGCTAGCAGTGAAAATTCTTTTTAGAGTAGAAAGCAGCTGTCTTATACCTTTTTGCAGCTTATCAGGGTATATACCATCAGTACCCGGCGACTTGAAGCCATCGAAAGATGCCACAGCAAATTCAATGGCCTCAGTAGTCGCTATGCGTGACGGAACATACCAGCTACGCCGAGCTGCTTTCATCGTTTCATTCAGAGTTACCATTACAGGAGAGTGCAACGAGCCGATGATAGTCTGATTTAGCAGGAGATGGGTCTGAAAGAGTTAACTACGAGTTTCTGCTTTAGACTTGGTGAAGGTACCATCAGATTTTCTGAGTACATCCAGCTTTGTCGATTTTCCTCGCTTGAGAACGTTAACCAACTTGCTGGTCGCGCTCAGGGATTTGATCTCTTCGCAGAAGGACATATAGGAATCATTCCTCGATTTACGAATTATATCCTTCTTCTATTCTTCTGCTTCTTATATTCCTTCTGCTTCGATCGATAATTATTCCAGTCATCTTCCGAGTTCGACTTAAGCGACTTAACTTAAGTTCAGGAGACTTGTGGCTTTCCTGCGACGTCATTGGAGTTCAGCGTTCCACCAGGGAAACGGCTTCCTGCTGGGAGGTTTTTTGACAGGACATATGAGTTCGACACAGTCGGTGATGGCGCTGCTCAGTTTATGAACGGCATCCTCCACCAATTGCTTTGTTCTTAGTTTAGGTTGAGCTTGAATGGATTTCTCAAGCTCTTCTCTGAATCGTATCCAGTCCGTCTTTCTCGGATTTCGCTTGGGCTGCGAGAGGGAGATCCCACACTTCAATTGGAATTCAATATATCTATGGTCTGACAACGATGCTACGTTAGGTAAGACTCTCCAGTTAGTGATGGCCTTCACATGCCCATTAGACAGGGTTAGGTCAATCACTTCCTGCCATCTCGCCGTCGCAAAAGTTAGTTGGGAGCCAACATTGTTGATGATAAAATCAGACGAAAGAGTGAAGCTTAAGAGTCGGTCTCCTCTCCGGTTGCATTTGCTGCTGCCCCAAACCGTGTTTTGAGCATTGGCATCACAACAGATGATAAGTCCAATCCTTCTGGCTTCACAGTACTCTACGAGTTCAGAAACCGCCTTCAGTGGCGGAAGCAGTATCGAGTCGTAGGGGAAATAAGTAAACGCCATGACGAAGTGTTCAATTTGTCCGTGCGCTTTGTAGCTAACTCTCTCAGCCACCAGATCATGTCCACACAATTGACCAAATTTGGTTGCCGATAGTGTGTAGTGTATAATGAGGCAGACCTTTCGAATTGCTCATCATAAAGAATCGTAGCATCACATCAGACCATACAGGCGTTTATTCCATACCCATGGTTCCTGAATGGATACAATGTAATGATTTGTACTACTGCATGCAATTCTGCTGCTGAGAAGAGCGGTAGCAACCTTGCAATGTTGTACATTGATCTGCGTAAAAATCATAGATTTAGACTGCAGAGCACGTTCCATCCTTCGACTACTTGACATCAAAATGCAATAAAATCCTACCTAGCCCGACGTACGGAGTGAATCGTACACAGATTTCAGGCTCCGACAGGTTTCACAACCAGAGTGAAGCCCTCTTTTTTTAAAGAGCCCTTACTCTCTTTGTAGGGATAGACAATCCAGGCCCTCGTGTCAAGTCGGGTTCTACGCTGCTGATGCTACTGCTAATACATACATACATGTGTTGAAGGTGATATTCCTGCTAATGCTTATGCTAAAGCAAATGCTGATTTCAAGGCAGATAATAATAACAATGAAGATGCTAATGCCAATACTGATTCTGATGCCAATGCAGTTGCTAATACTGATGTGAATGTAGAAGCTGATAGTAGCGAGTTTTTTTTTTTTTTTTTTTTTTTTAGTTTTTAATTAATTTTTATTCATAACTTCTTAGATCTATCTTACCCTAGACAAAAATGCTTAAAAACTAGCTTAACTATCTTAACAATCTAGATATCTTACTGGCCATAGGCGGACACTCTAAAATAGACGTAACAACTTAAATCTATGTCTTTCGACCACTATATCAACTTACCACTAACATTACTATATCTAGCTTAAGCTAAGAAAAATGTTTTTTTATTTGATAGTAGCGAGTATGCTGCTGCCAGTGCACTGCTGGTGCCAATGTGACAGTACTGACGTCAATAAAAATGCTGATGCAATAATAATAATGTTACGACACGACTCGAAAACACGATAACACATTTCACACGGCAGCGTGTCAGTTTATTACAAGCTTTTTTGACATTGAAAACCTGGACTAAATTACTCCAAACTCTTGTATAGAATCTAGACTTTTCAATTACCATCCAACGAACCTGAAGAATTTGACAGGGATTTGAAACCTAGGCATGTTGATGTACAAATGCGAGTAGGTGATTAGCGGCCATTTGGAACTCGTTTGTAAAGGGTGTCCGTCGTGAAATTTCCAACGCTGAAACATGTGGCTCAGATGCAACACGAAATTATTCGAAATCCAAGTAAATGCATAAGAAAGATTGCAGTCTCTACAGAAATGAACAAATCAAGTGCGCACGTTATTTTGAAAAAAAAAAAGATGAATATTCCAGTGCAAGGTCTAAAGGAAAGTGACCATCCCTCGAGAAAAACCTTCGCAAGAACAATGCTCGAACGTTTTCGAACTGCACGAAGGCTTGGCAATATACTGTTTAGTGGTGAAGCACATTTTCATATCGACGGCTACGTAAATAACCAGAACTTGCGTTACTGGTGCCCAAACGACCCTGGAGTACGTCATCAAAAAAGTTTACATTGCGCTAAAATGACGATATTATGTGCCATTTCTGACCGAGAGATAATTGGCCGTAATTTTTTTAACCCACAAAATAGTCACTGCTGAAGTGTATTGCCGAATGATGGACGAGTTTCTGTTGGAGCTTTTCCCGCGCACCTGAGCAGAACGCTATTTCGACAGTGCTACCCCACACACGACTAGGATTTCGGTGGAGAAACTGAATTGATCAGCAAGTATGGGGACATACCCTTGCCACACCGCTCTCCAGACCACACACCATGCGACTCCTCTTGTGGGGATAGTCAAGGGTTTATAATAACAATCCTCGAACAATTCAGGCCCTTCAAGAGAATATTCACCGCGAAACTGCCGCCATTGCAAATGTGAAGATCGGGCTGCAAAAGTGTCTGGAAAGAAACAGGCGTCACTTAGAAGAAACAATACAAAATAAAGTGTCACCTACAATTTTCAGTTTTTTATTTTATTTCATACTTGAACATATCCCACAGGACACCCTTCATTTTCCAAGCCATGTAGTGCGAGTGTTTGCTGAATAATGGGCGTTTTAGTGAAAAAGCACACAGATATAGACCGATAAATCCATTTACAAATGGATTTAGATGCTCGCAGAAAACTATAAAGAAATTCTTCTATACCATCAGCCATAACACTGATCTCTCTGTATATCCCTTCTTGTGGATCTCGCAAACGATATAAAGAATCCGTTCACCGAGCATGCTTTCCCATGATCGGCAGTAGGCAGTTCATCTGTGGCTATGGTTTTGTTCCCCTCTATCCTCGTATGCCATGAATGGATTTTACTAACAAAATAAGAGGATATGAACGAATTTTCTTCCCCTAAACTTTGCAACAACTATAAATTTGAGAGTTCTTTTGACTCTCATTTGTTAAAGGATTTCTCTGAATCGAGGACCACAATAAATTCAAAGTTTAGAATAATTTTCAAAAAAAAAATTCTACTTTTCTCAATTAAAGTGTCTACAAAGCAAAAGACTAGTCTTTAAATAAAAACCATATACTGCAGTGGATAAAATATATTTAGCAAAATCTGGATATGCCTTCCAACTAATTAATCATGCTTTCTATCCATGGATAATATTTTGCGACATATATGAATAGAAATTCACTGCCCGAGCAACTTGCTGAAGTAGTCGAGAAGATACCAATAAGTTCGGGTTTGGCCGGCCATCCCATAATCAAACCGCTTCCGTGGTCAGATTCGCATGGAGTATCCGTGTTAGTTCCCCAGCTGCTGACGCACAATGCATTGTATTCGTTGAAACCGTTGCCATATGTCTTTTTGCAGGTGTTGCTATCCTTCACCTGGAACATTCCATACCGCAGATTGTCGTATTGATAGCCTTCTTCAAATACATCAACTGTAGCAGGTTCATGTCTTTCATCAGGAAAACCAGGTAAAACGACGAACTTGTTTTCCAACGACTTGGTACTGAGATTCGAAATGTTGATCGGTTGAATAGTTTGGGTAGGAACTAATTTAAACGGAACCTTAATCAGAGCAAGATCGTCATAATTAGTTGGATAGACGTAAACGTTGTCACGGTTTACGGATATACTGAAGTAATCGTTAGCGGAATCGATTTTCTTATTGAATTGCAATTCAAAACGCGTATAATCGGAAAGACAACTAGCTGAAGTCAGGACCCACTGATCGTTGAGAATGGATCCGCCACATTTGCGTTCAGATTTGTCGGGCTGGATGTTCACATGATGGGGGAACTGTTCCAGACTATCAACAGGTCGACCGTCAATAATTCTCACTTTGGAGTAGCACCAACCAAGTGATGAAACTGCAGCCAATAAAACAGCGAGTGTTAAAACTTTTGTGAAATACATTTTACGAGAGAGAAGCAGAACTCTTAATACCGTAGATACCAACTCTCCAGCCTTATTTATACTGCCAATTAAAGACCTTTCACTGTCTGACTGATAAGTCTTAATCGAATGAAGACTGTTGTGTGCTATCACATCCATGTTTGATTAAAATGTTCATTGGCCGTATTAGACAACAGGAAATTGGTATGTATATTTCCGAAACGTTTTTACAAAGCAAACCTTTGAGGCTTATCGGGCCATTGTCTGCATTTTCTCAAATTAATTTTCGGATTTCGCCGTTCCACAAATTGCTATCAGTAGATTAAATTGACAAGCACTGCCAAATTAATCGGCGAATAGCCCAAATAAAGAAAATATTTAGACAATTGCTTGGATTTTTTAATTAACCCGAAAATCCAATCTGAAGAAATGATATTGAAAAAGAAACTAATTTAATACAACTCTTTAAAAATACTGAAAAATACGCACAAAAATAAATAGACGGATTGATATCCGTACATCAGTGTTTGACCTACATATGTGCCTAATAAGCATTTGTTGAAACGAACAATTTTGTTCTTACCAAATAGCCGTTCAGATGAAATTTTGAAGTCATGTTTATAATATAAATGTTCATATAATAAATTTTCAAGTTATTCAAGGATTTCCTTTACTTTGATTTAGGTAGAGCCCTGAATTCTGACTTTGATTACGTTACTTACAAATCTTATTCGTTATGATGACAGACACGCTTGAGTCTAGGAAATAGCAAATCACTTAGAAACTGTGCCCTTTACCAATGGATTAGGGTGGCACTTGTCTAAACTCGTTCTGATAACAATCAAAAAATATTCCTTGGAGATTCTCATAGCTTTTCTCAAGCTAATAGTTTCTTCATCGCTACCATTTCAGAAGAAAATATTTTATATTGGGATAAGGTATTTTACTTTTGCTGTATTTTTTTTAGACAACTTCATGCTTTCATGCGATCCATAAAGAACGGTCGACAATATTCCCAATATTACTGTGCCTTATCCTGTAAGTAACCTACAACAGTCCAGCAAAGACGAGCCCTAAAAGTCATTCTTATTCTTGCTCCTATTTAAGTTAATTTGTGTTTTCTTAAGACTATTCTTCAAAATGTAAATCTTGAAAGTTAATTAGGTTCGGCTACTGTGGAAATTTCAGCCGGATCGGAATCGTAGTTTGGTTTTGACCGCGTGTGGAAGCGGGAGTGTCCGCGGATTTTAGAAAAATGGAAAAAGAGCAATATCGGTCGGTGATTCGATTCTTGTTTTTGGAAGGGAAATCACGCAGCGAAATCAAAGAGCTGTGTTTGGATGCTGTGTACGGTGACTCTTCTCCTTCGATGGCGACCATCAAAAATTGGTTTAACGAGTTTCAACTTGGTCCCACGTCGGTTTTTGATGAGCCATGATAACGCACCGGCTCACACTTTCGCCCTCGCCTCGGCCAAATTGGTCGAATTGGGCTACGAACTGCTGCCCCATCCACCGTATTCTCCAGATTTGGCCCCGTGCGACTTCTTTTTGTTTCCAAACTTGAAAAAGTCACTCTTCTTTCTTAGATGGCGTTACAGCTCATGAAGAGCCAGAGCCCAGCTTCTCTCATTCACTTATGTGAACGGGACCTACAGCTTTAATGCCGATTCCGAACGGCGAGAGTCGAGAAGTTTTTTCGAGACAAGTGTACTACGTGGGTTTTTCCTTGTTCCCCGCCGAGGACAGAAGCCGCGTAATAAGCATTCGATGGCGTTGGTGTTATCGGGATCCGAACTCGCTCAGCGTACGTCAGAGGCTGACACACTACCCACTGCGCCACGGCTCTCTCCGGGCCACTCGCCGGGCAGAAATTTTAGTCGAATGAAGAGTTCAGCGCCGCCACCGAGGCCTACTTTGCAGACCTCGAGAAAACGTATTTTTTAGACGGGTTAAAGAAGTTGGAGCATCGCTGGGTCAAGTGTATCGAGCTGAAAGGAGATTATATTGAAAAATAAATCGCCATTTCTCCAAAATTTTTGTTTTTCTTTTGTAGGCTAAGTACTTATCGGACCACCCCCGTATATCTGCATATCTAACTTTTCACTTCAACCAAGCTCTCCACGGGACTACCGTTAGGCATAACTTCGGGAGGTTGGCTAACGTTTAATGCCCTTGTCTTCATATTAGATCGTTCTAATTGAAGTTTTTATTCGAACTCCAATTTTCGATCTTCATAAGCTCTCTCATGACACTGCTGAATAATTTTTCAGCGAATTCCATTATACAAGTTAGATTGGTTTACAGCATTAATTACGAGTATAGTTAATATTTCTTCAATTACCCAGCGTTTCATCCGAAAATGAAAACATCTATCCGTATACTGTCCTTGCATCTACAGCGCGGTCTTTCTGATGCTTTTTATCTCGAGTTTTTCACTCATTATTCTTCCGACTGCCCATTGTTCATTCGTTTTACGTGTCCATCTTCATTTCGTTATTTTATTACCCGGATAACGCTTAGAGTTGAGTGAAGTTCCTCCAATTCTCGATTGTGTAGTTTTTTTAATCCTCCTTTTTCCCCGCCCTGTTTTCTATCATGGATTCTCCTTAAGATCATGTTTTCAAAGGCTCAGAATAAATTTCCTCCTTCTTAGTCAGAGACGAAGTTTTACAACCATAAAGTGTCACTGCGCTATTATGGTTTTATAAATATAGATTTTGACATTGCAAGACATAAGGCTTAATTTTAAAAGCTCTTTCATCCTGAAAATTGCAAAGTTTGTGCGACGTGTGGGCTGATGTAGTCAGCGGACTATCGTTTTTTAAAATTAAGGCTAATCAACGAGTTACGGTCAACGGTATTAGCTATAGAGGCAGGATTGCTGACTTTCTGGTTCTCTGATTAAAAAGCGTGAGTGTGGCAGAAATACATTGAAGGCATGGTTCCCTTTGTTTTGACCGACACTGTATATGGTAGTTGCAAAGAATATTCGATGAACGCATAATTTTGCGTAATGATCCTGTAAATTGGCGTTCAAGGTCTTGTGATGTGGCGCCTTATTATTTTCCTTGGAGTTCCTATGGAATTGTCAGCTAGTCTATGCGCGTGAACAAGTCAAGACATACGGCGAAAAATAACTTAGACATTTAACGTGGATGAAAGTCTGATGGTACCTTCACCGAGTCTAAAGCGGAAACTCTTAGTTTACTGTTGCAGACCTATTTTCCGGGCAATCAGACTGTCATCGGCTCGTTGCACACTCCTCATTGGTATGTTGCGTCACGCGTGGCAACTACTGAGACCATTGAATTTCCTGTGGCATCTTTCGATGGTTTTAGGTCGCCGGGCGCTAATAGGATATACCCTGCTGCAAAAAGGTATAAGACAGCTGCTTCCTACTCTGAAAAGAATTTTCACTGCTAGCCTGGCACTTGCCCTCATACCTATTCCTTGGCGCGCGGTGAAAGTGATCTTTATTCCCAAAATAGGGAAAGAAGATTACTCACTCGCCAAGACTTGTAGACCAATCAGTCTAACATCCTTCTTGCTGAAAAGCATGGAGAGATTAGTAGAGTTTCATGTGCGCAAAGTTGCCTCTCGAATGCATTCCCTCTCGGACATGCAACATGCTTATCAGCGCGGAAAATTCTACGAGACTGCGCTTCAAAACCTAGTGGGGAGAATTGAATGCGCTTTCGAAAGGAAAGAGTACGTACTAGGCATTTTCGTCGACATTGAGCTTTTGATAACGCTACTTTCGACAGCATGTGTAACGCTGCTAGACGGCATGGCGTAAATGAAGCACTGGTTTTGTGGATCAACGCAATGCTTGTGCACAGGACATTGATCGCTGATGCAGGCCTCGAACAATGTGTCAAGTCTGGAGTAAACAGGGGCTGCCCGCAAGGTGGCGTCTTGTCTCCGCTGTTATGGTGCATGGTGGTCGACTCTCTGCTCGATGCTCTCAATACCTCTGGAATCTTTGCCCAGGCCTATCCGGATGATGTTGCTGTTCTCTCTTTCGGCTCATGTTTAGCGAATGTCTGTCTCAAAGCGCAGGCGGCGCTAGATGTGATCGAAGACTGGTGCACGAGAAATGGGCTGTCGTAAGACTGATGTCGTTCTCTTCACGAGAAGGAGGAAAAATACTGGCATTACTCAGCTGTTGCTAAAAGGCATTCCCATCCCGATATCCAAGGAAGCTAAGTACCTAGGAGTCATCCTAGATAGCAGGCTTCTTTGGTCAAAGCATGTTGAGTCCAAAACCACCTTAGCGCTGTCAGCTTTTTGGTAATGCAAAGGTGCCTTTGGCAAAACATGGGGCCTGTCGCCGGAAAAGGTCCTTTGGAACAGGCTAACACGCTGTGGCTTCACTCACCAAACTCCAAAGAGCGGTCTATCTCAGCTGCATGGGACTTGCCCCAGCACACCGGGAGCTGCTCTAGATGCTATCATGAATCTTCCACCCCTTGATATATATGTCAGAGGGTGTGCATTGAAAACCATTTCTCGCCTAAAGAGAAATGGTCTTTGGTACAACTCGCAGTGGAGTGAAAGTGTACTTGAGAGAGAAATATCCTACGACCACTGTCTCATGGATATGCCCTCTGACGCAATGACACCTGCCATCCTACTGCGCTGTAACTACACAGTCACATTTCCTTGGCGTCAGGACTGGCTTTGGCCAGACACTGAACCTGGAATAGAATGTCTTCGCATTTTCACAGATGGCTCCAGGACTGGGCAGGGATCCGGCGCTGGAGTTTTTTTGAGCGCGAAAACATTCGACTGCACATCTCGTTCGGAAAGTATGCGCCTGTCTTTCAATCGGAGATTTACGCAATCCTAATGGCCATGCACTATGTTGTGAAACACAGGTGGAGGGGAAAAGCATATGCGTCTGCAGTGAAAGACTCAAAGCTGTGTCCAACCCTCTATCCAACTCCAAATTAGTGCATGAACTCAAGACCTTTTTGAACAAAGTCGGAAGACTAAATTCACTTGAATGGGTCCTAGGTCACTCTGGAATCCCAGGAAACAAGATCTCCGATTAACTCGCCAGAAGGGGCTCAGAGGAGAGTTTCTCAGGACCTGAACCCACCTTAGGTCTACCTGCTTTCACGGTCAAATCTGACATCAATGACATCTGCAAGAAGTCCGCAACACTTTTCTTATAATTGAGGAGAAATGATTGCAAAAGGCTTACGGGCGTCATTACGGGCCATTACACATATTACACAAGCATCTCTACGTGCTTGGCATCAGTGAGACTGTGCTGCATGTTGCGAGAAGGATGTCACAGCAGAACACTTTCCTTCTTGCGCCTTCACTCGCGCACGGTGGCGCACCCTTGGAGCCGACGTGGTAGGTGTCGAGTCTCTTAGCTCTACATCACTGAAGCCCCTCCTCACTTTTCTCCGGACAACGGGGAAAATACAATAAAGACAAAGTGTCTGTCTGGTAGTACAATGGACCAGTATTTGTGTCTGAGTTTTGAAGTAATTCTTCTGCCATTGACTATAGTTAAAGTGACTCCCTCATCGGTCCGATTCCAATCACACGAACCATAACATCTGGATTTGAAAGCTAAACCTAAAACGTTCACCCTAATAATGATCGACTTAATTTAGACTATCCTTCCAAAAACATTTTAAATCTCAATTGACTTCTCCATTTTAATTTTAATTTTAATTAATAATATACATATGTACCAAACGTTAGATGATGGAAATTGATTCTCCTAGTTATTCATTCTCCTTAAGTAAAGGGTATGCGTCATCTCGATTTCGTGCGCCAGCAGACTTATACCCACGATGGTGTCGCATATCAATTATATGCAATAAGTCCGTTGGAAAAATTTGCATATTCAATCCAAGTGAGTATCTTTCGTTTCTAGTCAAGCCAGTATCCTTAATTACCAGTCAAGCAAGCAAATCACCTTTACGCACATCCTTCATAATTGAATCTGTGCCCAGAATTTCAACTTCCCCATTACAGCCATAAGAAGAGCTTCTACCATCTGACATCCATCTTCTCCATTTGATGGTCGATTTATTAGGGATATCAAATTGACTAATTGATCCTTGGGCTTAGTGAATTCATTCATTTCGGAATAGAAGCAACGACGTTCATTGGAATTCCCGGAAGTAAATTAACACTGTTTTTAATGTTGCTCATTGTGTGCCGAATATCTTGCTGAGTATTTTACCAAAAAGGTATTCCATTGTAATTTATTATCTCCTGCTCCATTTCTCCTGTCTCTTGTCTCTCATCTCTATACTCCTGGCTCGAAGTATGTAATTAACGGAAACTACGTGTAAAGTGTTTGAATTCCTCTCATTCTTTTTCCTCCTGATACTAACTTGTTTTGTTCAAGCTATAGCTTGAACAGTGCCTTAACGTGTAATCATTTCATCCGAATGAAAAATTTATTGAAATTCTCTCGTCCTTCGTCATGAATCTTTAATTATATTCAAATAAGTTCGCAGTATCAAGCAGTACATCCTTGAAGCCGACTACTTCCTTTATTTGTTTATAGTTGATTTTTGTATTCATTAATGCATCGCTTCCATTGGGCATTAATCAATAAATTCTTGACAGTAAGGAGGCTTGATGTATGAGGGAGCATTACAGAGCTCGTTAAACTTATTAAGGAAATAAGTCGAAATAAGGAAAGGTTTCTTTGGATAAATGACCCAATTCGTTCAAGGCCAAATTGTGAAGCGGTTCGATAGGTTCTTGTAGTTTACTGCAATGAACTGGTTTCCGAAAAGGGCTTAAAAACAATTAAGTCATTTAGCCTCATTAGGCCTCTTATTATTTATTTTTTTTGACTTTACCTTGGGTTTGGGTAGTGCTCTTAATACTGATAATGCCATAGCTACGAGCATGATTTTCTCTCGACAGTGGAAGCAATGAGGACTAAAGTTAAGGTGAAAAGTTAAATCTAATGGTGTTAATTATATGCGCACCATCAAGCAGAACTATTTGCTTCAGCCTATAAAGCTGAATATTCTTTAAAAATGTGCTTTAAGGCAGTATGTTATGATGACTTTTAGGAATTTCGATACGTCTTATTTATTTTTATACCAAGCTTCCACCGAAACATTACTACCAACATAAAACACGTGTTACATATCCCTAAATGGTTGAATACGTTCCTCAGACTTGTCATATTTGCTATTATTGTGTTCACAGCATTTTTGCTCTTAGGTGGCCCTACAGACGGGATACGCAACCTTTGTCACCATTTGTGTTCTCCTATTTAGTCTTTTAGTGCTAGAGCCAATTTGTTTTTCAAGTCAAGTCGTTTTACCCGATTCAAACACATCTAACTAGACCGACGTCGCCATACTCGACTTATACAATTCGTGGTAGAATCTCCTGCACCATTCTCCTGGGACCACAAGACTCCTTAATTTAATATCTACATAATTTTTATAAAAATTACCGGCCACAACGTTTTCCTGACACGACTATATGCCGCAGCAAGCTCGCCCCGCGCGTTCTCGGTGGTGGAAGGGCTGTCTTTCAAAACGCACCAAGCATTCGTTTGGACTAGAACAAGTTATTAATGGACTCCTGTCGAATAACTCGATGCAAGCTCAAAGCGCAGAAAACGATTGTACAGCGATGGGCCATCAAATGCTGTGTTGGACTGGGAAAATCGGGAATGAAGACATTGGGCATAATTGGGCTCTGAAAGATAGCCAAAAGAGCCTGGAGGACTCGTTCTCTGTGCTGGATAGCCGTCGATGTTAAGAACCACGTGCAACTTGTGCGTGAAGTACTGATTCAGACCGTCAGTTTAATGCACAGAAGATCGCTCAAAACTGTGCAGGAGATGTGGAACAGAAGCTCACATAGCAAAAAATTACAGCAAGGAGCCATAAAACATGTAGTCGAGAGTGGAAAATGCCCAGTTCTTAGGAGAGCTACCGCCAGCGAACAATGATGATACAAATAAACCTGAACCACTGCGAGACAGTTTAGGATATTTTGAAGCAGGGGGCGAAGGGTGAAAAAGCGGATGTGGTTTTAATAAGCGAATCATACAAACGCCTCGATAGCAGCATATGGATCAGCGACAAGACAGGGCACGCTTCAATATGGATATGCGAAAGCCAAGCCTTTCAAGACATTGATGAGAATGAGGAAGGTTTCGTGCGTGCAAGAATAAATGACATCACATTCTACAGCTGTTACGCTATACCTAGCTGGACAACTAGCCAATATGAAGAAATGTTGGACAGGATAACGTCGAATGCTCAGCAAGGAACGTAAGTTGTCATTGGAGGAGATTTCAATGCATGGGCTACGGAATGGGGCAGCAGTCTCACCAATGCGAGAGGGCGAATCCTGCAGTGAGACATTCGCATCCCTAAAAGTAGACTTAGCTAATAGGGGGCAGGCCAATACTTATAGCAGGAACGGGGTCCATCATCAATCTAACCGTCGCCAGCTACTCTGTCCTGTGTAATATGAACTGGCATTTTAGTAAGGACTACAGTTATAGTCTTCGAAATAACAAAGAAAAGAACCAGGCAAGGCCCAAATTTAGGACGCCCACAATGGAAGGACAATTTGTTTGACAGAGAAACGTTTGAGGATATGCTGAGCGGCGTCAACGGATACAAATGGATCAACTGAAGACATGTCGCACCGACTTACACATATTATCAATACAGCCTCCGAAGCGCAATTCCAAGGAAAACAGCAACCCAGAAAGGCGCCCCATGCTACTGGTGGAATGACGAAGTAAAAACACTAAGTGCTTGCAGGCTCGACGTTAAGTCCAAAGGTCAAGAGGAAGATATGGTTTCCAACAACACCTTGATTGAAGGCTGCTGTCCAAACAAGACCTGAGATGTTCATAGCAGTTATGCAGTAATGCTTAGAAGAAGGAGTGTTACCAAAACCATGGAAGTTGCAGTATATAGTACTGCTACCCAAGGGAAACAAACCACCCGGAAAACCACCGTCATACCGCGCGATATATCTTCTAGACACAATGGGAAAGATTTTAGAGAGGGTAATATACGACAAGTTATTGACTGTAGCAGAGGAAATGGGAGCCCTCTCAAACCACCAGTAAGGATTCAGGAAGGCACGCGCTACTGTCGATGCAATTCAAAAAGTAATCGATATTGTACAATATCTGAAGCTATAGCAGGACACTCGTGGAGGCGAGGGTCAAAGAAATACTGCGCAGTGGTGACACTAGTCGTAAAAACACGTTTAATTCTGCCGACTGGACTTTGATAAGAAGGTCGCTATTAAGAATAAAAACACATTGCTACCTGCTAAGAATAGTGTCCCATTACCTTAAAATTTGAGGTATATCATGGAAGAATCAGATCAAATATTATAACATCTCCGCCGGGGTTCCTCAGAGATCGGTGCTGGGCCCTTTCCTTTGAAACCTAATGTATGTCGGAGTTCTGCGACTAATGTTTCTCCAAGGAACTAACATCATCGGATTTGCAGATGACATAGCTATCGTAGTTCTTGCAAAGCATACACACGAAGATGAGTCAGCCATAAACGCTGCAGTGCTTTGAACTGGCAGACTATAAGACGGAGGAAAACCGTAGAATACAACGATATTCGAGTCGGTACCTAAGAGGGATGCTTGCCAACAGACTGCGGTTCAAATCACACGCAGACTATGTGAGCAAAAAGGCATTTACACAGCAAAAGGCACTATCCAGAATACTGCCAAACGTTGGTGGCCTGGGACATACACAGAGGATTCTGCTTAGTAGAGTAGTGAACTCAGTCATGTTGTATGCTACACCAGTCTGGACAGAAGCGTTTAAGAGGAAGGAAATTTGCCGAAAACTATCATCGGTATACCGGCTCTGTGCCCTAATTACAATAAGCGGCTACCAGATGATTTCGGAGGAAGCCAGTGGTACGGGTCACTAGTATCTACGAAGATTCCATAAAAAAAAAAGACCATCGGTTAAGTGTACGCATGGTGGTAGATAAAGGGTGGGCCAAATACAAGTTTCTTTTTAAAAATGCAATAAAATGAACAAACTTAATTTTTTTCCATGTATTATGGCTTTATTAGTAAGAACAAACATTCCCATTAATTATGAAATACAACGTTGTTCAAGTGGCTGCCTCGGCTGGCTTCGCAGTAGCGCATTCTGTCACCCTAATTTTCCAAGACCATGTTAATGGTTTCGGGCTATAGTAATGCGCCTCGTCAGAAAATATGATTTTTTGCCCAAAATCGTTATCGAAATCAAGCTCCTCTAAGGCCCAAACTGCGAAGCGATAACGAAGTGGATAGTCGCGCGCCTTTAATTGCTAAGTGAGATAAACCTTGAAAGCAAATGATCTTTGTGCAGAATTTTCCTTAGGCTAGTGCGTGAAATGTTAAGCTGTTGAGATCGAGTTCATGTTCGGGAATTGAGTCTCACGAACTTTTTGCACAAACTTGCGTACAGCAGTCGCGGTGGGTGCTTCATTTCGGCTCAAATTTCTATTTAAAAAATAAAAAAACGCACTATTTGGGCTACATAGCACACACTTTGAAAATAAGTTCTCAATATTTCCCAACATTGTTCAAGCGTAAAGTGACTCATTTCGTCACCCTACGGCTTGAAGGTGATCAACTACCTGGTGCAAAAAAGTGTTGCGACGATTCTCCAATCCTCTTTACAGTCCCGACTTGACCCTAACAGCCTTTATTATCCCCTAAATTGAAATCCTCCCCCAAAGGACATAATCATGAGACCCTCGTCATGGGACTGGGGAGCCTTGAAGCTATGAAAAAGCTGATGACCAAAGTGGGTCGACGCTCAATGGATTGGACTTTGAAAAATGTTAAGGGCTTGCAGCAGCATCTGAAATAAATCTACTTTCACGAAACTTTTCTTTAACTTTTATACAAACCTTGTATGTGCTTCTTGTTTTGATGAAGAATTGTACATAGTATTACCTTCATTAACTGTAAGCGGTTCATTGACGCCTAAGTGCCTTCCTCCAATCAAGTCAAGATCAACAAATATGTCTGTTGTGTTAGCCTCTGAGTTTTGAAGGATACTTTAAAGAAATTTGGAAAAAAACTCGTGCCAAAAGGTTAGCCCACCTAAAACCTATCTAACATCAACAGTTTTGGTAAGTTCTTTGCCGATCGTCATGGACCACCTTTGTTCATATCCTTGAACATTTTCCAGACGCCTGATGATTCTGTCAAAGATTGCCGTCTTATCATATATGGCTATAATGTCAACAAATAGTTGGTGTCTCTGGATCTGAATTGCTTTAAATGAGTTGGCCTAAACCCACCTTGATATGGATGGTCTCGCCTGAACAACAAGACAAAAAAAGGTGTACGTGATGCTCGAGAGACTTATTCTATTGGAAGCAAGGGTTTTTTTCTCCTGCAGACTACAAGAACGATGCTTGAGTCTTATAGTCCTCCATAAGGCTATCGGCTGGTTTCAATCAGGGTTATTGACAAAGTTTGCCTAACAACGGAATGTACTCTGGATGTTGGATATATGGTTATCTGAAAATTAAGGAGAAAGCCATTGCTGGTTTGAATTCTGTTGATAAAGAAATAGATCGAATTATTTGTGGGCCATGGACGAACGTGTTTTGCTGTCGTCTCTAATTTTACAAAACAGCTGCTCCGAAGATATCACTTAAAGACCGGAAAACTTTGGCGACTATTTATCCAGAAAAGAGGAGCCACCTCATAGTAGAACCATTGAGGAAGCGCCTCCTCAAAGAAATATTTAAAAAAGAGATTTGAAGTTGAACAAAGGCAGGGTAAGATACCTCAAACAGGAAAGGAATGACTGCAGATTCCCAAAAATACCATGTTCAGCCATGCCTAGACCTACAAATGAAATTGGACGTAGGAAATATTGCAGCCTTCCCTTACCGTGAATGAATCTTGGAGAGCCCCCCACAAAATACGAGCCAAAGACATTTTATCCTTGTGTCTTTATAAGGTATCCAACCTTGTCAGTTGTAGTCGGTGTTTTACGCTACATAAACTTCCTTCAAGTATTTTGATCTGTCATAGGTACTTTAGTACTTTAGTCAGACAAAGAAGCGCCATGCTAAACTCGATAAACCCCTTGAATGAATAGGTTTCCTATCCCCTTTCATTATACTGAAAGGTCACCTGTCTAATGGAAACTCGTAGATGTCTAATCAGGAATCTAGCTTAATACAGTGAAAGAGGCTATTCAACAAATCATGGGTAACTTCTGCTCAGACGTCCTTGTAATCTTTCAAATACTACCGACTACGTTGTCGGGTGTTTGCGATGTCATAATTTTCAGTGTTCGGCCACGTGCAGGTAAGTAGGGAGTGATGATGATAGCCTAACTAAGTTTGTCTAACCTGATAATTAGTCTAGCGTCTTGATCTTATTCCTGGCAGAGTAATCATTAGATTTGATTAGATTTTTCGCATTAGATGTGTCGGTAATGATGTACATAGCTTACCAACTTCAAACAGAGTATGGCAACTGTTTCAATCAAGAATTTAATTTCTTGTGGTTAAAATTCCATTTCCGTAAGCATTTAATTCACTACTGTTTCATTTACAAAAGTCCAAACCTGAAGAGCAACTCGATGCGCTGTCCGACTCAATTACAAGAATTGTATCCCTGTTTCCTCTCACTGAAATCGCTATTGCGGGCGATTTCAATGTACATAATTCTAATTGGCTTCAACATTCTGGCTAGACAGCACGCGTATTAAGGTATGTAAAGACCTTGCCTGCGGTAAGCGCTCTAGCACAGCTAGTAAATGAGCCAACATGAATACCTGACATTGCAGATCATTCCGCCAACACCCTGGACTTGTTCCTCACCTCTCATCCTGATAAATATTCTATCGATATATTGTCACCTCTCCTCAGACCACTATATTCATTCCACACAGTTAGAGAACCAATTCCTAAAAGAACAGTATGGTTCAACGAGAATGCCATTTGTAACGGCCTCAGCAACTTCTTTAGGAATGTTAACTGGTCACTATGCTTCCTCGATAGTAACGTGGAAGCCACTGCTGGTGCGATCACGAACATACTTCTGATGTGTGAGATCCTTCATTCCACATAGAGTGAAGAGTATCAAACCTAAAGCAAGTGCTTGGTATGACTCGAGCTGTAAAGAGGCTATCAGATTGAAAGAGCAGAGTTTCCGGACTTACAAAACCTTACAAAGCCATTAATTCGACGAGTGACCAAACGTTTTTTTTTTTTAGTTTTTCTAGTGGAAGGGGGTATTGAGGGTCAGAGTAATCAATCTAGTCACTTGGACTAATAAGCAATTTTGTGCTGATTTAATCTGCATTTTGTCATTACGGGAGTTCCACCCATCAGCGTCTCCTGATAGATGTTAAGATGAACATTTGTGCATGTACATTTTAATGTGAGTGGTCTCTTTTATTTAGACCAGTTCAAAAGGCGTTGTCCTTTTGAGTATCCTCACTATATTTGTGTTGTCTAAAAGATGCACTACCTCTGGTTTTGTGTGTACTTGAAGTCTTGATTCGTGCCTTCATGCATTTTTTTGGACCATGACTAATTCCACTCCCAAGTCCCTATTGTCCATATTGGCTTCAGTGATCTATATATATAATACGCCAGTGAAGACGCTTCTCCTCCTAAACTAAAAGTCGCACAATCAAGTGCGAACCGGATTTAATTAAATATTCCTTTATGTAGTTTATTTTATATTCCGTCAAATACATGAACCACATTGACCACTAAACCCAATTCCCCAACCGCCAATTGTTTGTTGCATTGCATATTTTTAGGAGTTAATCGCCATCTAGATAAATTGAAAAAGGATACATACAGGCACTATCCTATTAGCAATAATATTTGGTGTATCTAGAAAACTGGACCGAAATTGCAAAATATTTTAGTTTTTCCTTGATTTATACACTAAACACTAATTGTATTCTAAATTTCAAGCTTCTATGCCTGCTAGTTGCTTATATAATAAAAGCTTATTATAGACTGATAGTGAGGAGTCCTTTTCTATCAGCCAATAGATTTTTCCGTATTTTATTTCTAGATCCTCTTTCTTCTTTCGACGTGCTCTTTCCATTTTAGTTTAACATTTGGCGTCATGTCAAGATATTTCGCTGTGTTCGCATACGGTACTATTTTCTGGTTGATAGTAACAGGGATTTGTGTTATTGCTCTGTTAGTGAAATTTATATAAAATGATTTGCTCTCATTAAGCTTGATTCGCCGTTTTATTGTACAATATTTTACAAATTTGGTCTATAACTGATTGCAGCTTCTGTGTTAATTCCACATTATCCTTTCCAACTGCAAGGATCGCAGTGTCATCGGCAAACGTGGCCAATGTGCAATATTTTAGTTCTGGGAAATCACTTGTATATAGAAGATACAGAATCGGACCCAGCACACTGCCTTGTGGGACTTCTGCCTTAGTTTCCGTTAATTCTGAATACGAATCTTCCTGTTTTATTCTAAAACATCTCCCGCTTAGATATGATTCTAAGATTGCAGCGTATTGTTTTAGTAGGACACATTGTATTTAGTTTGTGGCTATAATCTTCTCACGATTTTTCTATAATGTTGACTATTCTGTCAACTTGATCATTTATCGATTGATGTCTCCTAAATCCAAACAAGTAATTTGGAATGACTTTTTTCCGTTCAATAATACTAATAAATCGTTTGGCAAATATTTTTTTTCAAATAGTTTAGATATGACCGGTCTTCCGTGCAGGGACGGGTTAAGATTATCCCTGCAGCGATACCTCTCACTTGTCATAAAAGGCGACTAAAACAAAGGTAAACAAAAATCACATCTAGGCAATTTAGAAAACACCAAGGTGAGCCTAGGGACACATATACTGCCCCACAAGTGTACATGCAAATCAGTGGGTTGACACGACCGGAGATCACCGGTGTTGTAAGAGTAAGATCAAACCAAATAAAAAAATCTGGGGCATGCCCGTGTCACAAAAAAAAACAAAAAAAAAAAAAAAGGCAGGCCGAAAAACAATTGGTGCAAACAAATGCAAAACACCAGCATTTGATTGGCCTCAGCGATGAAGTAATCCCAAACCGGGAAGCCTGCCGCTACTTTCTGAGGTCAAACCGGCTGACCCCACAAGCGGACCAGTAGGAATGCTGTTAAGTGGGAAGGTTATGGTCCTACACTTCTGACCATAACAACGCCGGAAAAAGGAAAAGAAGAAGAAGAAGTTTAGATATGACCGGTAGTAATGAGATTGGCCTGTATGATGTCACCTCGTTTGGTAACTTTCCAGACTTAGAGATCGTTTTTACTTCGGCCACTTTCCATAAGTTAGGAACATATCTCATTCTAAAAGCAGCATTAATTAAATGTGTCAGTTTAACCACAGCTTTTCTTAGTATCTGCTTCAATATTTCAATATAAGATCATAACCGGGATATTTTTCGGAATTGATGTTATTGTTGGTCTCATTTTTCACTACCCTTGGGGTCGTAAGTCTTATTTCTTCATTTTCTTTTCATTTAGATATTCTTCGAATAATTTGCATTTGTGTTCGTAACTTCTAGCCCAATTTCCTTCCACCGTTTTGATGAGTGCTATCGGCACAATTGGCCTTTTTGCATTCCTCATTGCATTCCAAAGCGAATAAACTGTTGCTTTTTCGTTGGTTAATACTCGAAGATAATTACTGATGGAGTCTTCTTTTAACACCCTTATTTGTCTTGTTAACTGTTGGGTGAGATTGTGATTGGTGAATTGGTGAGTTTCGTTTTGTCTTGGAGGGCTCTAGTCTGTTCTTCTCGCTCTTCTTCTATATAAAATAAGTTCTCTAATTTCCATGGGGTACATGTTGTTGTTGAATATTAGTAACAAGTTTTTCCACCTCTCTATCAAGTTACTCAGTATTATACATTGGCGCGCTTAGTTCAATTCTGTCTTCTATGGTGTTCTTGAAACTTTCCCAGTCAGTATGTTTATTCATTAATGTTGATTTGCTCTGCTTCTGAATTATACGCTCCCTCAATGTGAGTAGTATTGGAGAATGACCAGAGTTTAGATCGGTGAATTCGTCTATTTGAAGGCAATTTATAAATATGTTTTTAATTAGGTAAAAATCTTTTAGGTCCGGTATTTTATTTCATTAATTTGGCCAGTACGTTTGTTTTCCGGTTGACATGACTTCGAATTCATATAACTAGACTATATGAATAATTCTTTTCCCTTTGTTGTCGTCTTGATCCCCAATAAACATGTCTTTCATTAAAGTCCCCTCCAATTATAAACCAAAAGTTGAAGCAAAAAATGCTGAATTGTCCCAAAGGCAGCAACAACTTATGGTTTCTTGTGAAAAACATAAAGAATTCTGCCTCGTGCTCAACCCCTACAAGGGCTGTCAGCCCTTCAGACAAAGCCAGCTGCACATTTTGCACTTTGTCTCCGCCTGTTCTTGAGAGCGTGGAATCTTCCAAGGGGCAAATCCATTTTCGCACTCATGCAGTTGAAAGAGTACTTAAGGATCTCAACGTGCACAAATCCGCTAGCCCTGATGGTATTCCCCCAATACTTCTGAAGAGGTGTTCTTTCACGCTGGCAAAACCACTGCGTAGCCTTTTTCATCTTTCCTACTCTTCTGGTCTCTATCCGAATAGATAGAAAACAGCATTTGTCCAGCCCGCCCCAGGGCGAATCGTCGTGTCCAATCTCCTACCGACCCAAAGCACTAATGTTCCTTCTTTCTAAGGTAATGGAAATGCTGATAAATCATCAGCTTATAAAATATCGTGGAAAGTTCTAAATGACCGGCAGTACGGAATCCGCAGCAACAGATCCACTAGTGGTTTGATGGCATATTTCACCGAAAATGGAACCAATTTTTACACCATCTCGGCGAAAGCAAGATTGTTGCACTTGATATTTCAAAAGCATTTGGCATCAGGCTCTTTTGTCGAAAGTGCGTGCTCATGGTATCGATGAATCTCTTCTTCTATGGATTAGAAGTTACCTTTCGGGCCATTCAATTCAAGTTGTTTTGGATGGTTTCAAGTCTGATATTCACCAAATAAACGCTGGTGTTGCATAGGGCTCTGTTCTGTCACCCACGCTGTTCCTCATTTTTATTATAAATGATTTCTTATCTGCTACTTCTAATCCAATACACTCCTTCGCTGATGACAGTACTCTTAGCTTTTCAGATTTGTTTCACGACTTATGTCCCTGCTCTTCGGCCAAAGAACTGGAACAGCAGCGTATGTTAAGCACATTAAATTTCGACCTTGACAGCATAATTAAATCGAGTATAAACAATAGAGTGGAATTTAATGCTTCCAAAACCCAATGCTATCTACTGTCACTCAAGTTAGCCATCAATAATCAGCCATTATCCTTGAATGGCGCTTGTGTCGATGAAACCGAAAGACTTTCCATTCTTGATACTCTTATGTCTGTTAATAAAACTTTTGGTTGGAATGGCCATATATTCGAGGTCGCAAGAACGCAGCGAAATGTTTAGGTTCCTCAAACGTGCTAGATAGAATACAAAAGCGAGCCGTAAAACTCATGTTTTGTCTCCCCTTTCTCTCTATTTTAAAAGCTTTTATTTAACTTGCAATGTATGTACATACATATGTATGTTTGTTCGGGTGGAATCTTGCTACTCAATTTTGAAGCAGATATCTTCAACCGATTGAGCTGAAATTTTGTATACACGTTTAGTTTGGATGACAATACACGATAAGCTGTGTGACGTCATTCTAAATCCAATATGGCGGACCATCCAAGATGGCGGAATAGTTATTTTGAATGCATTTCTACAATATGGGTATCAAATGAAAGGGCTTGTTGAGAGTAACTGGAAAAATAATGTGACGCCATTCTAAATCCAATATGGCGGAACATCCAAGATGGCAGAATGGTTATTTTTTATGCACTTCTGCAATATGGGTATCAAATGAAAGGGTTCGCTGAGAATAAAAATGCAGGTTAAAAAAAAAAAGGTGATTATAAGCTCCGTTGCTCTAATCCACCTGAAATTTGTTGTAGAGACCTAGATTAGTCTTGAGGTAGAATTTTTTGAGCCTGTAACATCGGTTGATTAACTTTGACTTGTGTGATTTGGTGAGATGGGCGTCATCAGCATTGGTCTGCAACCTGTCTAGGAGAAGGACAACTCCAAAATCAAACCCGGAACTGTGTATGGTCAGGCACAAGTAAGCTCCAAGCTGAAATAAGTGGCGCATTCTTCCAAACTCCCAAGTCAAGGTGAGGCTGTGCCGAGAACTGAGTGGCATCGGGGTGTAATATGATGTCGTGAACGTACCACCTCAGGGCACCTGGGCGAACCCTGTTATATATTAGCTCCTACCCTTCTAAACGGAGCTCTGTGAGGGTCGATGAATATTTCTTCGGTACTCGTGGGAACAAAATGGGAAAAACAGAAACATCAACACAAAGGAATAGAAGGCTGGAGAAAAAGAAACTAAAACGGCAAGAAAAACTTGCCAACGAAGACTATGACGCAAAACGCCAAAGACTCAACAAAAGGCGTGATCAGGACAATAGCGAAACACCTACTCAACGACAGTTAAAACTTGATAAAGCTAAGCAACGCATGCAACGGTTAAGAGCAGCGGAATCACAGGAGGAACACGATTCACGAATTGAAAAAATTCGTCAACACATACATATGTATCTGAAATACGAGAAACCGAATCAGTTGAACAAAGAGAGGTTCGTTTGAGCAATTCACGAATACATATATCTCAAGTTAGAGCAGACGAATCTACAGATCAGCGGGAGATACGTTTGAACAATTGAAAAAAGCAAAGCTCTCAAATTAAAGCAGAGGAAACTCCTGAACAGCGAGAGGTTCGTTTGAGCGCTTTACGAGAGCATAACTCTCAAGTACGAACAACAGAAAAATCCCTAATAGAAACTTTTACTAAAACCATAAATACGTTTTGTGACAAAATTTGCGAGGTTTGTACTAAAAGATGTTCTCCAAACCAAGTCACTAATCACAAAATCAGAGCATTTTGCTATTTTGATGAATCGAACATCTCCGAGCTCGTGGTATAACTATTAACAAAATCGTAGCACAGGATAGTCTAGTAGATTGTAAGACTAAGACAACTTAGACCTAAATAATATTATACCATCAGATATAAACAAGACAGGAGGGCTGCCTAAGGAGCTAGAAATATTTGTTGGGGCCAAGGTGATGTTGCGTTACAATGTAGATGAGTCCAAAGGTCTGGTGAATGGTGCCATTGGACATATTACAGAAATTATATGGCCCTGTTTCCGAAGAGCACAAATGTATGACACTGATATACCATCCGTCCGTATAGACTTCGGTAAAGACGGTGTTCACCTCATTCAGCCCAAGACTGTGCAATTTCCAGCAAAATATAGTCACGGAACCGCAGAACGAAGAATACTGCCAATTGTATTACGCTGGGCTTGCACAGTACACAAAATGCAGGGTAGTACTGTCGACCACGCCGTTGTTTACTTAAGCTCGAAGCTCTTTGCTGCTGGTCAAGCATACGTGGCCTTAAGTAGGGTAAAATCATTAGAAGGTCTCCTTATTGAAAAGCTAGACTGTTCGAAATTAACCGGCAAACGACCTTGCAACAATGATGCGTTGAATGAGATGAACAGACTCAGAAACCTAGCCAGCGATAACTAAAAAGTAAAAAATAAATTAAAAGCAAAAAACCTTTTTTTAAAAAAAGCTTTTATTGAAATGCTCTAAAAAGAAGAAAATACAATTTTCCTTTAAAATGTTAACTATCAACTTATAGCCTCATTATACACAATTTATATGATCATAAAAGATCATACTTGTGTAAATAAACTAGTACCTATTTAATTGAGTAACTTAATTTGCTAAGTTTAATTTTTTTTTAAATTTCAGTTTAATTAAATACTTATAGGTACTTACGCAAACCTCGCGACAAGCTTTTGTGATCATATAAATTGTGTATAATGAGGCTATAAGTTGATAGTTAAAATTTTAAAGGAGAATTTTATTTTATTTTTTTTAGAGCATTTAAATAAAAGCTTTTTTTAAAAAAGGTTTTTTTGCTTTTAATTTTTTAGAATAACTTTATCTATGTTGCATAAAAGCTCGGGAATTACAAGCTTAAAATCGTACAGAGGCATATGATTCTCATTTTGTTGGCGCCAGAGAATCCATGAGTTGACAATACATACATAAATCTATCATATGGAAAAATATCTTTTTATACCATTTTTTGGATCGCAATTGAATTCTATATAATCCTAGCATAGAGTCAAGCAAGTCAACTCCACCCATGTATTTATTATATACTTCTACAGCTTGTGGAGCTGGGATTTCTTTATATTTTCGCTCTTTTCTAAAAAAAGCGACGTTTGGTTGTAACTGGTTCACTACCAACATAAGCTGATAGCATATTCACCAACTTGTTGTCAAACCATGACACCAAACTCAGTTGCACTCCATCAATCGTCGCCACTTTTGCTACCATACTTCCTCGTCCTTTTTTTTTCAGTTCTTTTATAGATAACATTTTTGAATTGGGAACTCGGTTTAATCTCACTGTACCCAAGGATAAAAGTCCATTTTTAAACTTATTACTTAAATTAAACTTGAAAATTGGGGCTGTTGCGAAATCGCAGTCTTGATTATCTACAACGCTTAGGTTTAATTTTGTTAACTTTATTTACAAAGTAAATGTATTAAATAGTTACAAAATTTTGGTTTGTTTTCCTCGTGGCTCCTTCTTCGCTCGCTGTCAGATTCGAAAAAAACCAAAAAACCCGGAAACCAGCTCGCCTTGCATCCTGTCAGCCGCCGGAGATCAAGATGGTGGCGTAGTGAGTATTTGTCAGCAGTAGTTAGATGTCACTCCCGTCGCTTGGGTTGTGTTCAGTCGCAACAGGGGCTATTGAACCAATTATCAAAAAATATTTTGTGGTTCACATGTTAATTAACTGTTGAAATTAATCTTGTAACAACGTTCCCGCTAACACCTAAATCAGGTGTACTTTGTGGAAAAATGATGCTCTGATCGCCAGCAAATATGTCAAAATCATAACTGAACCCGGAAACACCACTTAGCACCAGATTTTTATAACCCCACTTATGAGGTTTAGCTGGATTGTATTGCTTGAGTTCATGTCGGCACTTAGTTGGTATTATTTGCTCATCAACTGCTAAGAACTCTTCGTTTGGAATTAACAACAATCGTTCCCTTATTTTGTTTAATAGTGGTCTTACTTTAAAAAGCTTGTCGTATCCTGCTGCACCAAATGGCTTAAAATCATTATTGTCATTCAAATGCAAGACCCTTTTAATCGTTTCCCATCTGTTGCATGTCATTGTTTCAAAGATTTCCCGGTGGCCTAGAGATTTACTCCAGTAATGTCTTGTAGCCGGAAGTTTAAGTAAGGACATGAAGATTATCATGCCAATAAACTGCTTCATTTCGCTATTGCTTATACCTGCAGGCTTGTTTATATTGTCTTGAAGTGATTTTTTGTTCGATTCCTTCACTATTAGATTTATCAGTTCCTCAGAGAAAAAAAAACAAGAAAAAATCGTAAGGAGTCTTCAATGTTTTTACAAATGTTGGAAGATCAACACATCCTTTGAATTTATATTTGTTTTCGTCGTATGGTTTCATTTCTTTTACTTTTCAACCCCGAATTTTGTTGTTTTGAGATCGACGGAAGAATCTCATTGTCAGAATCAGAATCTGTTTCAATTTCTGGCACTGTTGAACAATCAAGATAAGAGTATTGATGACGTTGCAAAGGTTCGTATTCCTTATCGGAGTATGGTTCCAGTTCGTTATCACTCAAAAATCCATCTTCAGGAATACACTGGGTATTTCTAAACTTTCCATAAAAACTATCCGGATCCATTTCTGCAATAAAAAGCAAGTGTACCAACATAGTACAGAATACAAACTCACATTAACCAAATAAACGAAAAATATCCGTTAATGCATACGAAGCCATATATGGCTTCGGTTATTAAACTATAATCAAATGTGTATAAACAATAATTTTTTAACAAAAAAGTACACCATAATAATAGAAAATTAAGTATTTTAACCAATATATTTTTTTAAACTAATTGTACTCACCGAATTAAGACAATTATTTGCACCAAAAATCACACTTTTTTTTCTATTTAACATACATACTTACATATGTATATTTTCAATGCACACGCGCGAGATACTGACATTCAAATAAGGAAATTCCAGGCAAGCGTTATCTGAAAAACGCAAAAATTACCGTTTTGTATCGATAAGGATGCAAACAAAGTGATCATGTTGTGTTTTGTTCATTTCGAATGTTATGTAGGAAAGAAACTGTATGTTAATTGAGAAAAGCCATATATGGCTCTACTGCATACGTAGAGGGTAGTCGTTACCCTTTGTGCACGCGCCCGGGCAGCATTTATATGTATGCTTAGAAATTCTGATATTTTAGGTATATCTTTCTCATGTATACCAAAGAAAATAAGGAGACCCAAAGTGGGCCGATAAATATCGCGATGTCATGATTTCAAGAACAAACCTATTTTGCAATAAGCTTATAAGATGGTTAATGAGAAAAGAAATTAACAAGTCGATTTGAAGTTAATTCAGTAAATTTGTTCAAACCCTCATTATTCGCCTTTTCCTTTCTTTTTTACCAGCTTGTCTATCACACAACTTTTGAAGCATTTGAATCTTCTCTGGTTAGATAGTTGGAAACCAACTTCTTACAACTTTACGAAGTGCCCCTCTCAAAATGAGCTTCGAAGGTCTCATTATGTGTCAAACAATTCAGCAAACTTTCTCTAGGAAATTCAATTTTTCCACTCCAACATATTCTATGCTCATGAACGCCGGTGGAAAAATTCCTTCCAGAAAACTTTCATCTCCAAAGCTATGGGAAAGGACATTCCACGACTTGGTGCCACATGCATTTTTTCTACGAAATATCTCATTTTAATCAATGCTATTAGCATAATGCTAATACGAGAGTAAAAATTAATTGGAAAAATATTTCCATCACATCCTGGTTCCTCCTAATGCATGCAAACTATGTGCTTCACATCTGACTCCGAGTGGATGGTATCCGCAAGAGCCCGACTACAGTTTAAGTTGCATATGAAGCCATTCAATATCTTGAGTTTGTTAATGGGATCCGACGAACCAATTGACATTCAATGGCTCCAATATGAAATTGTTTCTAAAGTAAACACCCAACCACCAGAGCTCGCCATTTGGCCAGGGCGACGGTATTAAAATGACCTATTTAAGGCCGCCATAAACGCATAAAGTTACTTTGAAGTGCAAATTTATAGAGTGTATCCCGGAGAAAAAGAGAGGGAGAGAACGAAAGGAAACAAGTACATCAAAGCCGAATGGATAGCATGATAATTCGTTGATTCCCCAGAGCCTTAAAAGGAGTGTTACAGTGAATGGATAGGTACGAGATACTTGCATGAAACTAGGCACTAGGTTCAGAGCATGAGAGAGATTGTACTATATTGTACAGTTGTACTGGGATGTTGAGAGTGGCTTTTACCCGTAAGCAAAGTTAATTCGTAATAAATTCCGTCCCTGACATGAACCATTGCATTGGAATGTCGTGGTCCAGAAAGGTGTCGACGCCGCCATCCTTCTCTTCGTGCACGCCATCATCACCATCATGATGGTTGTCGGGCCAGATGGTGACTGTGGACGAGTATCTCAATAGAGATTATGAACGAGCTGCTCTTGTACTTTTACGAAGAATAAAACCACGAGAGATATTCCAACATAATGACTTGGCGTGCAGGTAATGATGTTACTTTGTAATGAACCAGTATACGATTACTCGTATTTTCCAAGTGTCCTTAGAGTGCTAATGCATTTTATTGTAGTGCAATCGGAATAGATAAAAAGGTGCAAGGAAATTCAGTTTATATGTATATACGAGTAATCAGTTTTATGTAACGGTGATGAGCTGTGATGGTTATGATCAGTGGGAATGGTACAAGCTAATCTATTTGATGCCCTCGTATTGGCGTAATAAAGTTTTCTGAATGCCACGGGAAATAAGTAAGTAATTGGGCATTAGTGTTATCTGCACAAAATAACAGGGAGTCAGATGCCTATGAGAAGAAGAGGGCATATGAATAATTTCCATGTTATTTCTTTCAGCTTGAAGATGGTGTTTTATAGCTCCATATTGTCAGTCCCATATTGTTTGGTTTACGATAGATTATATCGACTTATAAAATGGAAGTGCATTCACCAAATGTAGGTTTTAAAGTGGTCATCGGAAAATGAAGATGGCATTTAGGATGTGTGAACTTCCTAATGAGACATCGCACCTAGGTCGAAGTTCAAATGCAACAAGAACGGAAAAGCGGAAAGTAGTTGGAATGGTTTCAAGATTTGCTTCTACAGCACACGTAAGAAAACCTTGTATACCACATGTGTCGTGTCCCCATTTTCCTTCAACCATGTAACCATACGTTACCTTAGAACACTAAAACTTACTTCGGCATGGATTTAAAGCATCATCTGTGATTTCAGATGTTCCTATTTGTATCACATCCGCTTATAACACAAAGGACTATAGGCCAATTAGTCTCTCGTCGTCTCTATTAAAAACCTTGGAAATACTCCTTGACCTATACATCAGATGACTCATCAACTCACACAACTTATGCAACACTCAACACGCCTACCTTAAAGGCAGATCAGTGGAAAGTGCTCTGCATAGTGTTGTCCGTGAAATTGATAGCTCGTTGAACTTAAAAGAGTTTACAATGGCAGCCTTCCTCGATATAGAGGGGTCTACATAAAAGTAGACAAATCCATTGTAATCTGGTGTCTGAATTATCAATGCTCAAAATCTTCATGGAGAAAGGCACAAAGACAACAGCATACGCGGATGACCTAGTTATCTTGATAAAAGGTAAATTTCTACCAACTATCAGTGAACTCAGACAGAACGGTCTGAGAATAAACCGCCAGAAAACCGAGCTGGTCTTGTTCACCAGGAAAACTAAAATCCCGATATTTGCTCCCCCAAAGTTAGAGGGTATTCCACTCAAACTCCAAGCGGAAGCCAAGTATTTAGGCATCATTCTTGACTTCAAACTCTCCTGGTAAAGGAGCCTGGAGGAAAGGATGAAAAAAGGATTGAATGCTTTTTATGCATGCAAAAAGACCTTCGGCAAAAGATTGGGCTTGCAACCGTACATCATTCATTGGATGTACACATCAATCATCAGACCCATTTTAACTTATGGGGCCCTAGTCTGGTGGACTGCGAGCAGCACGAAAAGCTATATGAACATGCTCAACAAAGTACAAAGGTCAGCCGCTGTTTGTACAACGGGAGCCATGAGAAGCATGCCGCATGCATGGTTGGACATGATAATTCATCTCCTTCCCCTGGATCTATTCATTAGCGCTGCGAAGAGCGCTCTCAGACTAAGGGAGTTGTCTCTGTGGAAGCAAGCCAACCGATCAGCGCCTTATACCGGATCATAAATGACACAATCATAAAAGAAGCCAACTCGTCTTGGTCTACAAGAAACGTCTACACGACAAGATCATGGTGGTCAGAGCTCAATATCGGTAAAACAAAGAAGCTCTTGGCGCTGGACCGAAACTCGATCCGTATGCTCGTCGGAGTGATCACAGGACACTGTCCCATTGGAGCAATGCTCCGAAAATGGGACTCGGGATCCAGCGATATCTGCTGGAGCTGCGGCGATGAGGAAAAAACTGAGACGATCCAACATCTGCTTTGCCACTGCCCAGCTCTCCAGAATTGACGCCTAGCGTCCCTAGGCCAAAGATTCTTTACAGAGATTGCGGACGTGGCAAATGCAGATATATCGGATCTTCTAAAATTCATGAAACCACCCCATGATAGGACAGCTGAATTATATGTGTACTCCACAAATGAAGGGAATCACATTGGGCCTTTTGGCCTCCGAGTGGAAGTGATGCTTAATCATCACACTCCGCTTCTTTAACCGAACCTAACCTAACACAATATTCGTCCAAACCGAATGATCCCTTGGCTGATTACTTTGCTGATTGGCGAGTAATCGAAGTCCTATTTTGATAGGTAGGGAGAATAGTTTGTCATAGATCAAATGCAATAAGTACCTAAGCCCCGTCCGATGCCACGCCTCGTTTGATCTTGATGGAAATTGTTGGGATGTTAAAATCTACCCTCTGGAATCTACCAATTAACTTGGCTTAGGTTAGTTATCTTAGACAGATCTTAAATGATATAACTTTCTAGTGACTGTGAAACGCTGGTGCTGAGTTGGTGAATTAAAGAAGTATTATTTATTGAGAGATTTCGTCGACGGCCAAGCTGAAGTATGTGGCAAAAACGTCTACTTCTTTATCATCATCAACTGCGCACGAGGATTGCGAAACAAACTCAATTAGATAAGTGGTTATGTGTCGAACTTTTAAGAACATATGTTTTCGTATAAGACTAGAAAAGTCGGAAGCAGAGCAGGATTTAAGGTAGTACTTGCCACCGTTTGTTTCTTTTGTTGCGAAGGGTTGCGTAGTTTCTTGGTGTGCCAGGGTAGAAATGAGATGAAGTTTTTTTTTGGCGAATATGGGACGGATAGGACAAGTCAACAAAAGAAGAATAGGACGATTTATTTACTTTTGCCAAGTTTGCTTTTCGGAAATTGAAGCAATACGCATTTTCGGAGGGAAGAATGGTAAAGTACATAATTGTCGAGTGTAAGTGTTCCCGATAATGGTGAATGGAACAGACCTAAGGTGGGGAGAAGGTGGTTACTTGCGGTAATAACGCAATTTTCGACATCAGATGAGATCAGGTCAAGTTGTTGAATTACGTTGTTGTTGATGCTATTGGGTTAAAGGGGACCAGAATGGGAGAGACGATTTGTGAAGAGGAATTCCTTACCAGACGAGGTGTTAACCGCGACAAAGTGGGTCTTATCGCCGGATTTATCCCATTTCAAGTACGGAAGACTGAAATCGCTACAGATGATGAAAAAGTTATCAGCGATATCCAATATGAAATCTAATAAAGTAGATGATAAGTTAATTCAATAAGTGGGTTATGAGGGACGAATGTTACAACGGGCAAGGTAGAGCTTCCGTTTCGAGAAAAAAAATTTAAGGCGCTTGTAAAATGTAAACCAACAGAGTTCATCGTTTTAAAAGGTAAGGGATCGTAGCGGCTGTGAATTGCCAAGAGGAATCAGCAACCGCCCGGAACGACAATATTGTCATTCCCATCAGCACGAAATAGAGTAAAATCTATGTGAATGGGTCTGCCACTCGGGTATAGATTAGTTTCGGTTAGGGCAAAAATGTCATAAGCAAGTTTTTGTGAATTGAGGAGTATTACAGAGATTTTGGTGCGCAGTCCTCTAACATTCTGGTAATAGAAGGAGATATACATATTTAGATGAACTGAGCGATTGGTGTAAAGATGTAACGGTGTCTAGTTTTTGAAGTTAGAGCGCATTCTCTGCAGGTTTAAGAGGCACTTGGAGTGAAGTGAACGAGGAGAGGTCGTTATTAACGTCATTGGGTGAATTATTTAGGCTCAGTTCTTAAGGCATTCTTCAGTCTTGGTTTTGCCGTCAAAGCAAATGGAGTCAGTTGTGTCGTGAAGGTAGGTAAAATTCCTCTCTCTCAAGTGACACAGATCGGTCTTCAGCCTTATGCGGAAAGTTTAACTGGAGGAGTGGATCTAAGAAAGATGGGAAGGGACTGACGGGAGTAGGAGAGGTAAAAGAGGTTGAGTTAAGAATGTGAGTGTATAAAATCAGGTTATATGCGATTATTCTGAGGATCTTATGGGTGAAGGGAGGTTAGAACTCTTTAATAAATAATTCTTCTAGACGATTCAACTTAACCGATCCTCCCTTTTCTATTAGTTTGCTCCGTTTTCAAAAGATGGCTATGGCTGTTATAAATATTTTCATTTAACTTCTCTCCATTCTTTGGAATACATATTTATCGTTCGTTATTCTCTACACATCTTCAGACGTCGTTTCTTCGTAAATTTTTCAATGAACTTTTATGAACTAAATAACTAAACAGAACATAACGTAGACAGACAGGTAGATTTTATAATTTTTTTTTCTGTTTTGTTTATATTTATGTATCTCATAATTACAACTACAATATAATAGTAATCGTCCATGCCCTCCGTTTCAGACGTCACCCGAAAAAGAAAAACGAAAAGAAAAATATTAAAAATAAGATTTCCTCTATTCTATCAAAAACAAAAAAAAAAGGAAACTACATCCTAATGCGTATTGTAAATATATATCGTAGTTATGTATATGTATAGTAAATCTGTTTGATTTCTCGGATTTGATAGATCAACTCTTGTATTGATTTAGGGAGGGGAAGGGAGGTTCGACATACGATTTACGTTGTCCTTCGGGTTAAAATGAATTAAGGCGAGAGTAAAAAGAAAGAAGTAAAGAAGTGCGATGGTTGATGGGAGATGGGATGGTGAGGATGAGAAGGTGTAGATCAACTATAACTTCACACACCTCTGCTTGGAATTTGAATGTCCGCATTCAACGCGACAAAACACAGGCGAAAAGTAGGTCTTTGCATAGGCAAAACATCGAATATAAATTATCACACTGAATATATAAAAATATAAATCTGTATCTATGGGAAGGGGGTTAGTTAATGTATGACTAGCGACAGCTCGCCGGTCGAGTAAGGAGATATGAGGTATAAGACAACTGGGGCGTGGTGTAGATGTGATTATATGTATGTGAGACAAAAAATTTAAAACTATTTTCTAAGTGATACAAAGCGGATCTGCAGTGGTGTACACGTTATATCTTGTTATTGGGCGACTCCTCTTGCTACTGCTCTTCTTGTGGTTGAGATTCAGCTGGTGGTAGCTGTTGCTGTTGTTGGCTGTTGTGATGATGGGCTTTCTGGTGTTTAGAACGGAAATTGCGGCGAGCAGCAGCATTATTATACGGTTAAGGATGAACACTTGTTGTTGTCGATGCACTAGCCAGGCGAGGTTAGAGCTAACGGCGACGAAAGTGGGTTACGCAGCGGTCTGCGTGGAGCTGCGATTGATGCATTACGCATGGCACGTCGAGCGGCTGATGACGACGCTAACGTTGCTGATGACGGTGGTGTCACTGTTGATGATTGTTTGTTCGGTGTTGCCAATTTGGTTGGTGTAGTCGAAGTTGGTGTTTTTGTAATGGTTGCTGACGACTTTGATAACAACGACGACGACGACGTGCTGGTGGAGTTAGCCGATGGAGGAGCTGGAAGAGCCCTGTGTAGGGATCGGTGACGGGGCGAGTTTTGTTCGCCGTCGGTTATCTCGACGACGGGACGATGCATTCGAGCTTTGTTAGTGAACTCATTGAGATTGATGAATTCCTGACGTTCTTCGTGCTGACCGGAACGCAGATTTTGCTCCTTCTCTATGATGTGAGCGTGCGGGTCTCGCGAATTCCACCGGATCCGATTTTGGTGCTGCTGGTGGCTTGATAGGTCTGTGGGCGTCCGTCGGACAGAAGAACAGAACGATGCACCGTTGCCACCCATATCTCCATGCGATACATGTTTGGCATACTGGGTAGCCCGAAGAGACCGCCGTTTTCCCCTTCCATCGGGCTGTTGTTGCTATTAAATCCATTATCAAACGGTGTTAGCATGTTGAATGAATCGGACATCATCATGGAACTCATCAGACGACTCATGATTCGCATTTGTATGTTCTTCGATGAAATTGGATTTCCCATGAGACCGTCATCATCGAAATCACCAAGTAATGCTCCAAATAGCGACATTTTTTTCCAAAGATTTTCTTTGCTCGTAGCACTGATTAAAACAAAATTTCACTCACGAAGCGAATTGTTACGCGTTAAGATTTCAAACAATTTCTAGCTCTTTCCGCAGTCGGGGATCAATCTTTTTTCCTTTCGTTTAGCTTTGACGACAGCTGGACAGCTGACCTTAGTGGTTCCAGTGAGTAATATACAACATTTGTGGGAGGTTTTACATGATTGAAATTGGAATAAAAGTGCAGCTGAAGCGCATCTAATGCTTGTAGAAGTTCATGTTGAGAATGCTCCAACTGATAAATTATGTAGGGAATGTTGATTTCAGCGTTGAAAGTCTCCCCTGCTGTAAAACCAAAAAAATGTGAAGACAGAATTGGAGACATAACACGATGAAGATCCGAGTCAAAACGCAAATGAAGCTTGGAGATTCATTGGGAGTAACTCAGCAAACAGTTTCTATACGATTAAGATCAATGGGAATGATTCAGAAGCAAGGAAATTGGGTTCCTCATGAATTGAGGACAAAGGCAAAAAAAAGAAAGGGATTGTGACTGGGGATGAGAAATGGACATTATACGATAATTCTAAGAAAATAAAAAGTACTGCTCCAAGCGTGGTGAACCGTTACCACCGCCCTCAACAGCAGCATCGACGCAAAATTTGAGTTCGAAGGTCATACTCTGTATCTGGTGGGAGGAAGAGGGTTTTGTGTACTATAAGCTGCTACAACCTGATATGATTCGTTTGAATGTTAAAAAAATATTTGGAAACGATCAAGTGGTATGTACCGCTACACTCTTGCCGTATTCTTCGGACCTGGCTCCTTCTAATAAGTAATAACTGCTTATTCCGCCAGATACAGCACGATTTACTTCTTTCGCAGAAATCGAAAATTCACTCGAAAGTTGAACATTTTTTCGAGATACAATTAGAAAATTGCCTAAAAAGTAATTGCGAAGTTGGTAACCAACTAAAACAACATTTATCCGAAGTGGAAGTGCATCTGTTTTATTTGTATTTCAAAATCTTGTACAATATGGAACTATAAGGTTTTGTTCTCCTTTCAATATACCTATTTGTATTACCCATAAGTATATTTCAGTATTAAAAAAATGTATTTTGAATATAAAAAAGTAAGAAAATGAAAGTAAAATTAAAATGTCTATATAATACTCTGCCAATAAAATAAAGTAAATAAGTAAATCTACGTAACTGATTAATAGTATTTCATGTTTGAAGAACTTCAATTGTTTTTTAATAGACATAACATAATATAAATAATTGTTTTGTTATTTTATAAAACTTCGCTTCGGCAGAAATGTATTCTGTTTATTTTTTTTTTTGTAATTTTTTGCTTGTTATAATTCGGTTCATTTGTTAACACTCATTTTTACACTCATTTTGTGGTATTTTAAATCTCCGATTTTATTCATATTGAGATTATATGAAAAAGAAAATAATAAAGGCGATCTCCATGGTGAAACTTATAGGATTCACAAGGCAAAACGGAATCTATCACATAATTTGCCATGTGGAGAAATGAAAGAAACCAATCGAATCATGGTCATCGGAGATTTGAAGATCACCTAACGAAAAAAATCTATAAAATGAAATAAAAACGTCAAGTAAAGTACTTGAGTAGACTGTTTTGACGCCCCCCCCAGGGAACATATTTGTATTTTGCTAATGTTTTCTTGCAATAGGCACATAACCAAAAGGCTCATTAAAAATTGAATTTGCGCGGAAATTTTGGAAAGAAAACAAACAGCCAAAGGAAGTCCACGATAAGTAGCTTCGAAGAAGATAATTTCTATTCAAATTGTAAATGGGAGAGACGCATTTAGGCAGAGGGCTTTCCAAGTTCCGGATGTTCAAATTGATCAAATCTAAGCCGAGATGATGTATATAAACGGCAAATAAAATTAAATTAGATTCTTTTACTATGATTTGAACCAAAGAAAAAACGAGCTTGACTTCAAGAAACGTAGTATCCGGAATCTAAGAAACCGCCTCCACTGTAATTTATTTTTTTCACTTTTTTTTCTGTATATTTTTCATTTTTTTATTTTTACATTTTTGTATATTGTTTTTGCATTTTTTTTATTTGCTTTGTTTATATTTTTTGTATTTTCATATGAAATATTCTATTTTTTTTCTTTTTTTTTATATATATAACTTTCGTTAACATTTTTTTTAAGAGTTTTGTAAAGTTTTACAATTTTTTTCATGTTTTTTTTCTTTTTTTATACTTCGCGGTTTTTTTTTTCTTAACAAGTTTTTTTCATGCTTAAAGTAGCAAAAATCAGATTGGTATTTTCATTTGTCGAGCTTGTGTTAATTTTTCTCCCGGTTTTTTGTTTTTCCTTTCAAGTTTAGTTTTTTTTCCTACAGATATACTTTCCTTCGCTCCTTTATATATTTTTCTTCTGCTTTTATATAGGGTTTATGTAATTTTTTACTTATTCTGTTTCGTTTTGCAATTTTTTTTTAAATTTTTTCCGTTTTTAATCTTTCTATCGTAAAGTGGTTGAATTTTTTTCGCGATTTTATCAAGTGATTTTCGATTTTTTTTAAGTTGGTTTTGTTCCTTTTTTCAATGTTTTTAATATTTTTTTATCGGTTATTTATATGATTTCGCAACAAATCTTTTTTGTTATCAAGTGTAAAAAAGAAACAAAGCAACGATTTTTAGACGTTTTAAGTGGCGGCGTTATTTCAAAGGAGAAATTTAATTTTCGCAAAAAAAAAAACACGCAGCTTAACGTTTACAGGACGAAAGAGACGAAATTGTTTACCGACCTCTCTGTGAAACAAATAGCAATCAAAATTGCAGATGAGAGAGCCTATGAAAATGAGTCTAATTGACATTTTGAAATGAAACTCTTTCGAGAAACGCGTTTTGCGGTCCCCTTCAACAAACCCCACCGACCACGACAACCGACCACTAAACTCGAAAGTTGTTAAAAAAAAAAAAAAAAAATATCAAACAAATTTGATGAAAAAAACCAAAACTAGATTTGTAAATTCGAAAAAAAAGTAAGAAATTTGAAATTTTCCAAGAACTAAATAAATGCACACACAATTTATTGGGCAACAAATACAATTCAATCATCTGAAGGCCATATAATTACAAATTAACGTGCCTTCAAAAGAATATTAAGAGAAAAAATATTAGTAACTTGCAGGAGAATAAATAGCTTGAGAAGAGTTTTGCTTGTTTTGAAATCTTGTATTTGCCCGCACGCACACACAATTCAGATGGCGAGATCCAACGGAAAATAATTAGCGGAGCGACGACGATTTACGTTTTGATCATATTCATTTTGCTTGTTTAAGTTTTTTGTTGACACAAAGTCATCAAATTGGTATTAACAAAATCTTCATTTACCTGCAAGCGTCTGAGATTGAATTATTTTTGTTTAGATTTGAAAAGCAAAAAAACAAATAATGCACCTACTTGTGGGTAAGAGGTGACATATAAATCTTGCCTGATTTTAAATGCGCGCTTTTTCGAAAAATTAAAAATAAAATTAATTGTGAACACTCAACTGAAAGTTATGAGAGTGATTTTGTCTCCATGTGCATACGGTGATTGCGAATGACATGTAGATTCATCAAATTTTTGTTACTCAGTCGGTTGATGAGGGGTTCTAGAGTTAGGTATTAATAATTGATGTTGTTCTTGTTGTTGTTGGTATTATTTTGCTAATGCTTCAAGGAAATTATTTGTTGTTCTTTTTCTTTTCTTTTTTTTCTTTTCGATTGATTGAAGGAAGTTTCTTAAATTTTTTGAGAGCTTAGTGTTGAGAGATTAAGTTCAAAAAACTAAAATAAAATTAAAAAAAAAAAAAAAAAACTAAGGAAAAAACAAAAAACGTTGAGGATAATAATGGACGTGTTGCTGTTCTTCTTCTTGATGTTGATATAGTTTATGAGATGATTTTATTAAGGACAACACGACTCTGGTGTTATTATGTGGTGATTGCTACTTTTTTTCCTTGCACGTGTGTTTCGTAAAAAATAAAATCTTTTAATTTTTTCTTTCGGTTTTTTTCTTAGGCTTGTTGGTCCTTAACACGGTGAGCTTGCAAGACGGCTACGGCTTCTTCAATCTTAGCCTTAAGGGCTTCACTATCTTCCAACATGTGTAATAGTTCGGAATTTTCAATTTCAAGAAGCATCCCAGTTATCTTACCAGCGATCAATGGATGCATACGTTCAATAAGTGGATAAAGGCGTTCGCCCAAGATTTGTTTCTGATCATGTGGAGCAGCATTAACCAAAAGGGAAGCTATGAGCTTTTCTTGACCTATGCGATGAAAAACCAAAGCAGCTTGTGAGAAACGACCGCATCATATATATTTTATACAAACACGACTTACCTTTGTGGTAGATCTGCTGAACAGCTGGCTGAGCTTGTACTTGCTGTGCTGGCGGATTGCGCATATTGGGTGTGTATTTGTAATTTGTAGCACGTGGTTGTGGTCCAGTGGCAATTGGAGCTGTCATTTGAATATTGGTTGCAACGGCCTGTTGACCGGTAATAGCTCGTGCTCCAGTTGTACGCAAAGCACCTGCTGAAGCAGCAGCGCCCTGTACAGCCTGTGGAGCAGCACGTGCTGTAGTCGGCCGGAATTGAGCAGTTGATGCCATGGCGGCATTCTGGAAACCACCGGCAGCGCCTGCTGCTCCTTGTGCAACACCCTGTCCCACTGCTGCTGAACGCACTGGCGGTGCCCAGCGTGGTGTGTTGCGCATTGGCGTAGTGACTTGCGGTCCAAAGAATCGTTGACTTGGTGCCATAGTTGGCACAAAGAATCCACCCGCGGCATTCGGTTGGAAGATCTGTCCAATGGTCTGCATACGAATGCCAGACATATGACGCATATACTGCGAGGCAAGATGAGCTTTACGTTCTTCCTTGCGTTGAGCCAAAGCAACATACAATGGCTTAGAGCCAATGACACGTCCATTTAATTCAGTAACAGCGCATGTTGCTTCATTTGGTGAAATAAAGCAAACAAAGCCGAATCCCTTGGAACGACCATCCTCATCGGTCATTACCTTAGCCGATGTAATCGTACCATACAATGAGAATTCCTTTCGCAAACGATCGTCATCGATCGAATCGTCTAAATTCTTAACATACAAATTAACGCCAAGTACAGAGTCATGACGTTTCTTTTTAAGCTCCTCGAATTTGCGTCGTAATTCCAATTGACGCTCGGCCTTCTTCTGGGCACGAGCTACATATAGGCTCTTTCCATCAGGCATTTCCTTGCCATTCAGAGCAGTAACCGCTGCCTCTGCGGCTTCGGTTGTTTCAAACGCAACGAAACCAAATCCTTTTCCTTTCCCGTCTTCCTTGGTCATCACCTAATAATATACAAACAATAATCCAATGTTCCGCAGATACTATGAAAACAAACCCACCTTATGACTGGTTATTTTACCGAAAGGCTCAAATAATTCCTTAAGTTTTTCATCATCAAAGTCCTCGCCGAAATTTTTAACATACACATTAGTAAATAGTTTCGCTTTCTCTCCTAATTCCTTCTCACGTTCCTTATGCGGTATGAATTTGCCGACGTACACCTTTTTGGCGGCCAATAACATGCCATTGACTTTTTCGATTGACATATTGGCCGCTTCTTCGGTTTCAAAATGCACGAAGCCATAACCTTTAGAGTTGCCCTTCTCGTCAACAGCTACTTTACAACTTAGAATGTTGCCAAAAGCGGAGAATGTATCGAAGATGGCTTTATTGTCGATAGTTTTATCCAAATTTTTAATAAATACATTTCCAACTCCGGAACGACGAAGGGATGGATCGCGCTGGGACCACATTATACGGATTGGACGATTTCGAATCAAATCGAAGTTCATGGTATCTAAAGCTCGCTCGGCTGAAAGTGAAAATTTATCGTTATTTATTGTACATAAATCATGGTTTATTGGAATAGAAATATGAAAAAGAGATTCTAGCTGGATAAATACGTACGCGTATTAGTAACTTCTAACATGTAAGCCTATAAACCTCTGATAAAAGCCATCGAAGAAGAACTAGCTAAACTAATTTATTGTAGCGCAACTTTTGTTAACCGAAGGGTTGTCGATCAACCAGAACTAAGTCAGTTCAATCTAAGTCATGAACCTTAATCGAGGAAGAAAGGTTGTTAATAACATTCAACCTAATGGATATGGAATGCATAAACTATTCTTATGCCTTATCTAAGAATTTTAAAGTCGGCTACTATTAACCATTTGAATGTAACACAACTACTTCTGCTGACCGAATGATGGTCAATCAGCACAGTGAGTTGGGTCAGTTCTCTCTAACAGCCATTAATCTTAATCGAGGCAGAAAGGTAAACAACCATCGACCAATGGGTATGTAGCTGTATAAATTGTCCTTATGCTTTCTCTAGGAATTATAAAACTTGTCTTCCAAATGTAACACAACTACTTCTGCTGACCGAATAATGGTCAATCAGCACGGTAAGTTGAGTCAGTTCTCTCTAACAGCCATTAATCTTAATCGAGGCAGAAAGGTAAACAACCATCGACCAATGGGTATGTAGCTGTATAAATTGTTCTTATGCTTTCTCTAGGAATTATGAAATTTGTCCTCAAATGTAACACAACTACTTCTGCTGACCGAATGATGGTCAATCAGCACGGTAAGTTGGGTCAGTTCTCTGTAACAGCCATTAATCGTAATCGAGGCAGAAAGGTAAACAACCATCGACCAATGGGTATGTAGCTGTATAAAGTGTTCTTATGCTTTCTCTAGGAATTATGAAATTTGTCCTCAAATGTAACACAACTACTTCTGCTGACCGAATGATGGTCAATCAGCACGGTAAGTTGGGTCAGTTCTCTCTAACAGCCATTAATCTTAATCGAGGCAGAAAGGTAAACAACTATCGACCAATGGGTATGTAGCTGTATAAATTGTTTTTATGCTATATCTAGGAATTATAAAATTTGTCTTTAAATGTAACACAGCTACTTCTGCTCTAACAGCCATTAATATTAATCGAGGCAGAAAGGTAACAATGGGTATGTAGCTGTATAAATGTTCTTATGCTTTCTCTAGAAATTATGAAATTTGTCCTCAAATGTAACACAACTACTTCTGCTGACCGAATGATGGTCAATCAGCACGGTAAGTTGAGTCAGTTCTCTCTAACAGCCATTAATCTTAATCGAGGCAGAAGGTAAACAACCATCGACCAATGGGTATGTTAGCTGTACAAATTGTTTTTATGCTATATCTAGGAATTATAAAATTTGTCTTTAAATGTAACACAGCTACTTCTGCTCTAACAGCCATTAATATTAATCGAGGCAGAAAGGTAACAATGGGTATGTAGCTGTATAAATTGTTCTTATGCTTTCTCTAGAAATTATGAAATTTGTCCTCAAATGTAACACAACTACTTCTGCTGACCGAATGATGGTCAATCAGCACGGTGAATTGAGTCAGTTCTCTCTAACAGCCATTAATCTTAATCGAGGCAGAAAGGTAAACAACCATCGACCAATGGGTATGTAGCTGTATAAATTGTCCTTATGCTTTCTCTAGGAATTATAAAACTTGTCTTCCAAATGTAACACAACTACTTCTGCTGACCGAATAATGGTCAATCAGCACGGTAAGTTGAGTCAGTTCTCTCTAACAGCCATTAATCTTAATCGAGGCAGAAAGGTAAACAACCATCGACCAATGGGTATGTAGCTGTATAAATTGTTCTTATGCTTTCTCTAGGAATTATGAAATTTGTCCTCAAATGTAACACAACTACTTCTGCTGACCGAATGATGGTCAATCAGCACGGTAAGTTGGGTCAGTTCTCTGTAACAGCCATTAATCGTAATCGAGGCAGAAAGGTAAACAACCATCGACCAATGGGTATGTAGCTGTATAAAGTGTTCTTATGCTTTCTCTAGGAATTATGAAATTTGTCCTCAAATGTAACACAACTACTTCTGCTGACCGAATGATGGTCAATCAGCACGGTAAGTTGGGTCAGTTCTCTCTAACAGCCATTAATCTTAATCGAGGCAGAAAGGTAAACAACTATCGACCAATGGGTATGTAGCTGTATAAATTGTTTTTATGCTATATCTAGGAATTATAAAATTTGTCTTTAAATGTAACACAGCTACTTCTGCTCTAACAGCCATTAATATTAATCGAGGCAGAAAGGTAACAATGGGTATGTAGCTGTATAAATGTTCTTATGCTTTCTCTAGAAATTATGAAATTTGTCCTCAAATGTAACACAACTACTTCTGCTGACCGAATGATGGTCAATCAGCACGGTAAGTTGAGTCAGTTCTCTCTAACAGCCATTAATCTTAATCGAGGCAGAAAGGTAAACAACCATCGACCAATGGGTATGTAGCTGTACAAATTGTCCTTATGCTTTCTCTAGGAATTATAAAACTTGTCTTCCAAATGTAACACAACTACTTCTGCTGACCGAATGATGGTCAATCAGCACGGTAAGTTGAGTCAGTTCTCTCTAACAGCCATTAATCTTAATCGAGGCAGAAAGGTAAACAACCATCGACCAATGGGTATGTAGCTGTACAAATTGTCCTTATGCTTTCTCTAGGAATTATAAAACTTGTCTTCCAAATGTAACACAACTACTTCTGCTGACCGAATGATGGTCAATCAGCACGGTAAGTTGGGTCAGTTCTCTCTAACAGCCATTAATCTTAATCGAGGCAGAAAGGTAAACAACCATCGACCAATGGGTATGTAGCTGTATAAATTGTCCTTATGCTTTCTCTAGGAATTATAAAACTTGTCTTCCAAATGTAACACAACTACTTCTGCTGACCGAATAATGGTCAATCAGCACGGTAAGTTGAGTCAGTTCTCTCTAACAGCCATTAATCTTAATCGAGGCAGAAAGGTAAACAACCATCGACCAATGGGTATGTAGCTGTATAAATTGTTCTTATGCTTTCTCTAGGAATTATGAAATTTGTCCTCAAATGTAACACAACTACTTCTGCTGACCGAATGATGGTCAATCAGCACGGTAAGTTGGGTCAGTTCTCTCTAACAGCCATTAATCGTAATCGAGGCAGAAAGGTAAACAACCATCGACCAATGGGTATGTAGCTGTATAAATTGTTCTTATGCTTTCTCTAGAAATTATGAAATTTGTCCTCAAATGTAACACAACTACTTCTGCTGACCGAATGATGGTCAATCAGCACGGTAAGTTGAGTCAGTTCTCTCTAACAGCCATTAATCTTAATCGAGGCAGAAGGTAAACAACCATCGACCAATGGGTATGTTAGCTGTACAAATTGTTCTTATGCTTTCTCTAGAAATTATGAAATTTGTCCTCAAATGTAACACAACTACTTCTGCTGACCGAATGATGGTCAATCAGCACGGTAAGTTGAGTCAGTTCTCTCTAACAGCCATTAATCTTAATCGAGGCAGAAAGGTAAACAACCATCGACCAATGGGTATGTAGCTGTATAAATTGTCCTTATGCTTTCTCTAGGAATTATAAAACTTGTCTTCCAAATGTAACACAACTACTTCTGCTGACCGAATAATGGTCAATCAGCACGGTAAGTTGGGTCAGTTCTCTCTAACAGCCATTAATCTTAATCGAGGCAGAAAGGTAAACAACCATCGACCAATGGGTATGTAGCTGTACAAATTGTCCTTATGCTTTCTCTAGGAATTATAAAACTTGTCTTCCAAATGTAACACAACTACTTCTGCTGACCGAATGATGGTCAATCAGCACGGTAAGTTGGGTCAGTTCTCTCTAACAGCCATTAATCTTAATCGAGGCAGAAGGTAAACAACCATCGACCAATGGGTATGTAGCTGTACAAATTGTCCTTATGCTTTCTCTAGGAATTATAAAACTTGTCTTCCAAATGTAACACAACTACTTCTGCTGACCGAATGATGGTCAATCAGCACGGTAAGTTGAGTCAGTTCTCTCTAACAGCCATTAATCTTAATCGAGGCAGAAAGGTAAACAACCATCGACCAATGGGTATGTAGCTGTACAAATTGTCCTTATGCTTTCTCTAGGAATTATAAAACTTGTCTTCCAAATGTAACACAACTACTTCTGCTGACCGAATGATGGTCAATCAGCACGGTAAGTTGGGTCAGTTCTCTCTAACAGCCATTAATCTTAATCGAGGCAGAAAGGTAAACAACCATCGACCAATGGGTATGTAGCTGTATAAATTGTCCTTATGCTTTCTCTAGGAATTATAAAACTTGTCTTCCAAATGTAACACAACTACTTCTGCTGACCGAATAATGGTCAATCAGCACGGTAAGTTGAGTCAGTTCTCTCTAACAGCCATTAATCTTAATCGAGGCAGAAAGGTAAACAACCATCGACCAATGGGTATGTAGCTGTATAAATTGTTCTTATGCTTTCTCTAGGAATTATGAAATTTGTCCTCAAATGTAACAAAACTACTTCTGCTGACCGAATGATGGACAATCAGCACGGTAAGTTGGGTCAGTTCTCTCTAACAGCCATTAATCGTAATCGAGGCAGAAAGGTAAACAACCATCGACCAATGGGTATGTAGCTGTATAAATTGTTCTTATGCTTTCTCTAGAAATTATGAAATTTGTCCTCAAATGTAACACAACTACTTCTGCTGACCGAATGATGGTCAATCAGCACGGTAAGTTGAGTCAGTTCTCTCTAACAGCCATTAATCTTAATCGAGGCAGAAGGTAAACAACCATCGACCAATGGGTATGTTAGCTGTACAAATTGTTCTTATGCTTTCTCTAGAAATTATGAAATTTGTCCTCAAATGTAACACAACTACTTCTGCTGACCGAATGATGGTCAATCAGCACGGTAAGTTGAGTCAGTTCTCTCTAACAGCCATTAATCTTAATCGAGGCAGAAAGGTAAACAACCATCGACCAATGGGTATGTAGCTGTACAAATTGTCCTTATGCTTTCTCTAGGAATTATAAAACTTGTCTTCCAAATGTAACACAACTACTTCTGCTGACCGAATGATGGTCAATCAGCACGGTAAGTTGAGTCAGTTCTCTCTAACAGCCATTAATCTTAATCGAGGCAGAAAGGTAAACAACCATCGACCAATGGGTATGTAGCTGTACAAATTGTCCTTATGCTTTCTCTAGGAATTATAAAACTTGTCTTCCAAATGTAACACAACTACTTCTGCTGACCGAATGATGGTCAATCAGCACGGTAAGTTGGGTCAGTTCTCTCTAACAACCATTAATCTTAATCGAGGCAGAAAGGTAAACAACCATCGACCAATGGGTATGTAGCTGTATAAATTGTCCTTATGCTTTCTCTAGGAATTATAAAACTTGTCTTCCAAATGTAACACAACTACTTCTGCTGACCGAATGATGGTCAATCAGCACAGTAAGTTGGGTCAGTTCTCTCTAACAGCCATTAATCTTAATCGAGGCAGAAAGGTAAACAACCATCGACCCATGGGTATGTAGCTGTATAAATTGGTTTTTATGCTATATCTAGGAATTATAAAATTTGTCTTTAAATGTAACACAGCTACTTCTGCTGACCGAATGATGGTCAATCAGCACGTTAACCTGCGTCAGTTCTCTCTAACAGCCATTAATCTTAATCGAGGCAGAAAGGTAAACAACCATCGACCAATGGGTATGTAGCTGTATAAATTGTCCTTATGCTTTCTCTAGGAATTATAAAACTTGTCTTCCAAATGTAACACAACTACTTCTGCTGACCGAATGATGGTCAATCAGCACAGTAAGTTGGGTCAGTTCTCTCTAACAGCCATTAATCTTAATCGAGGCAGAAAGGTAAACAACCATCGACCCATGGGTATGTAGCTGTATAAATTGGTTTTTATGCTATATCTAGGAATTATAAAATTTGTCTTTAAATGTAACACAGCTACTTCTGCTGACCGAATGATGGTCAATCAGCACGTTAACCTGCGTCAGTTCTCTCTAACAGCCGTTAATATTAATCGATGGGTCTGTGGCAGTATATCCTCTTCTTCTTCTTTTCCTTTTTCCGGCGTTGTTACGGTCAGAAGTGTAGGACCATAACCTTCCCACTTAACTGCAATCCTACTGGTCCGCTTGTAGGGTCCGCCGGTTTGACCTCAGAAAGTAGCGGCAGGCTTCCCGGTTTGGGATTACTTCATCGCTGAGGCCAATCAAATGCTGGTGTTTTTGCATTTGTTTGCACCAATTGTTTTTCGGCCTGCCTTTTTTTTTTTTTGTGACACGGGCATGCTCCAGATTTTTTTTGTTTGATCTTACTCTTACAACACCGGTGATCTCCAGTCGTGTCAACCCACTGATTTGCATGTACACTTGTGGGGCAGTTTAATGGTGGTATGTGTCCCTAGGCTCACCTTGGTGTTTTCTAAATTGCCTAGATGTGATTTTTGTTTACCTTTGTTTTAGTCGCCTTTTAGACAAGCGAGAGGTATCGCTGCAGGGATATTCTTAACCCGCCCCTGCACGGATTGTGGCAGTATATCCTCTATTTCTAATAATGTAAAAAAAATGTAAAACAACGAATGCTGTCGGCTTGACAAACGTGAACAACACCAAAGAGACAGGGTAAGTTGATTTACTTAATGTTGCAGCCTCAATTTATTGATCGATGCAGATTGATAGCAGACATCGAACAAAGCGTGAAGCTGTTTTTTCTTATACATATTTAAACTTTAAAACTAAATTAGTCTTTGTACTGTAGTGACACAACGTTTTAAGCACTAGGGAAAGGACGTGACCTAATTCTGTAATACCTATGGTTATAAGTCGATAACCTATGCGAGGCCTTCAAAATAATCCCAAATAGTAAATTTAGTTTCTTCTTATCAACTTGATTCTGCTGATATGACACATCGGAGCCCGGCTATTGACCTGCTTTCTGAAAATTATGCGCAATTCCCATCCAAAGAATGATTAATTGTATGGAGTAAAACCTCAGACCAATATTTGATTATAAATCCGCCCTGCCTTCATCAATGCATGCCGCACCGCCCCATCGAAAGAATTGTTGTCATCACATAGTCAACGACTTTTCTTCCCAACATACTCTCCCTCTTTCCGGTAACACGCACTTTAAACGAAAACAAATCAGAAGTGAAAACGTGATTCTAATGTGTCTCCATATCTACATACATATGTATGTACATCGTCTGCTAAAATATCTTAAAAACAAGACTAGAAACAAAAGCATTCCACTCACAAGGTGAAAGCAAGACACACGGGATTTTATGTGACTATATACGAGTACCAATATGCAGTGAACAATCAAGTAAATTCCAGAAACGCATAGCTTTGTGAATACAAAACGCGACTCACCAGTTACTGCAACGTGTGAACTTCATAAAAATTTAAAGATTCAAGGTTCGCCATACAAAAGACCAATCTGGCGAGACGGCCTGATGACGCTGGAGTGAAATTACAATATTTTCTCAACGATGACTTTTATCATCTAAGGTTTATCTGGGAATTACTCAAAATAGTTAGGTACAGATAAATACTTGCAAAACGTGACAGAGGCGGTTGTCAAGCCGATTTCATTATCTGGATTTTCTCTTCATCCCCGAAGTTCATGTGAATTACACAAATCCCTTATGATAGATCGCAGCATAGGGGATTCTCTAACGTTCAACAAGCTCGTTGAATACTAAAGACCAACCACATGGAATGGGCGGTTACGACGCTTTTGGAAAATATAAAGAAAAAGGCAAAGAAACGAGTTTGGTAACTTGAAAAACTAGATGAAGACAAAATTGTTATAAAAAAACGATTGGCAACAAGAACTATAACGGGTCACATTCTCAGAAACATTCTTGAAACCTGTTTTAATGTCTCCGCCAAACAAAAAAAAAATTAAGCAAATGCTTGCCACGTGGTAGCGTCAGCTCCATGCTGTCTAGGAAAACAATCGATGAGAGTACGCACGCACGTACACTCAGATGTATTGTTTGCAACGCTTTGTGCAATTTCTGCCGAAAGTAATACGAGGCCAAACATCTTCTCCCGAAAAAAAAAAATGTTTTCTTATCTAGTTATGGAAAATACGCGAGAATTCGCTGGCATTAAAATATGAAGTAGACAAACTAACTACTTTTCCTTTCTTTTTGTCGGAAACAAACATGGCGGCTGTACAAAACTCGACGAAACAAACAAAATGGACGACCACATTAGTCACAATGGAATTTTCCCGCAGCTGGACCTTAAGACTACTATAACATGGCCAATCCACGTGGTACAATCCACATAGCTTTTTATCTGCACAATTTATCTTAAACTTTTTATTTGCGAAATGCCTTAAAAACTAAATTGAAGAAAAAAAAAATGAAGAAACTCACCATCAGCCGGTTGGGCGAAATTAACATAGGCATAACCCAACGATCGTCGGGTAGCAACGTCGCGGCATACCCTGATGGACAACACTGGTCCAGCCGATGAGAATTTCTCAAAAAGCCCAGCTTCGTTGACATCCTGATGTAAATCGCCAACGTACAGCGATGCCATTTGATAACTAGGTCCAGTGGAATTCATGATTTTTGTCGTTTTTTTTTCTAGTTTTATTTTACTGCTTTAGTAGTTTGTTATACTTTGATTGACTAATTTCCGTATGTTTTCTAAAGAAAAACTTAAAAGAAACTGCAACGAGACAAGAAAAAAGATTGCATTTGAACACCACTTCTTCAGGATTTCACTTATAGATTCTAGAATAATTCATCTCAGCTTCGAATGTCTTTCCTCCTCACATGGAGCCCCGGTTGTAGCAACCAAGGGAAAAGAAAGTGTCGACGTCACGAGAAAAAAAAATGAAAGGCGAGAAAAAAAGGAAGAAAATATAAAAACTCACTCACGGCTATATTCAACACCTAGCTCGATTTTTGCGTATTTTTTTCAATTTTTTTTTTATTAAGATTTTTAAATTTTTAATTTTTTTTTGTTTTTTTTTTTATATTTTTTTTATTCACAAAAAGAAATGTGAATAGTCGTGTTGCTTTGAACGCTTATGCACGACCGCCCACTGAAACGGACCCTACTCGACTCGAAACCTCGTTGAATTTTATTGAACGATGGTTTCGGCGAAATTTTCACTCGTTCCTATGAAATTTGGAACTGGAGGTCGTTCACAATGAAGTGCGACTTAGATATGGATGTGATTGAGTTGAATATTTCACTTGAGAAGATATAATATTTGATAGTTTTATGGATAGTTATTTGAACTTTATAACGTTGCTAATCAACATTTATGCTCATTTACTTAATAGAAAATCGAATTTAATATACTAATATTTGCATAAATTAATGACATACACCCTATTTAGGCGGCAATTTCGAGATTTTTCGCCTCCTTTTCGCCAATGATGGACATACATATTAATTATACATGGTTACATGTATTTACTTCAGTAGTCGAAAGCCGTCAAATAAGGCAATCTTCTTTCGCCTAATTTAAACAAACCTTGCTCTAGTCTATCTTCTAGAAACTAGACACGTTTATGTCCATTACTAGCCTATCTCAAAAATAATTTATTTTTAACTCTTCTAATGGTTTGTTCAGAGCAAGTTATTACCAACTTATTGCGCATTTTTAAAGACTCTAACATGCACAATATCTACCTGGAATATGAAGGAAAGGTTTATGCGCTATTCTAGTACTGAAAATATCACACCTTTATTCCATAGAGGAAGAAACAATAGCTATAATAGAAGCCGTTTCCTGTTGACATATAATTAAATGAACCCAAGTATACGAGGCAGCATCCTAAAGGCACACACAACCAACAGGGGATCGCAGAACATGAATAACTATTTTAAGTGATCAGGCAATCATTTTTCAGAGGACACTAAGGAGCACTCGCATATTAGTCTGATCTCCACCTTCGCTACATAGTCCACTTAGTAAAGTTGATATACCCACTTGAGATATACAGCGTTTATGAATATCAGGGACTACGAGGGTTGACAATTTATTTGGCCTTATATCTAAAACGTAATCTCAATTTGTCTAGTCAACCTGCCTTATAAGTCGTGTCTTCTATGGGCACAGAAGTTGTTTGTGATATAACTGTAATACGAAGGAGAAAAAAAGGAAATTTCGATTAGCCGGGATCCGACATGACTTCCGGTAGATAATCCTTAAACATAACCTAAATCTATGAATCTCCAAAACAGAATGTTCATATCATTTCAAGGAAGCAAAAAAAAAAAAAAAACAAAACTCAACTTACCCGTTTGGCGTTTATTTTCAAATTTAAAATAAAAAAAAACAAATTAAATGCACAAATAATCTTGATAAATGATGGTGGGCTTTTCTACAAATTATTCATTGACACAAAAACAAAGATGCGTATTTTATTGACTTTTTTGGATTCAGAACATTTTTTTCCCGTTTTTTCCGCGAAACAAAAAATGAAATGAAAGTTTTTTGGTCCACCACACAAACAAACAGAACGACGAATAAAAAAATTGTGAGAATATTTTCCAAATTCTACATTTTCGAAAAAAATCCGTTCAAAATCAGTACGCTACGATGAAATGGTGATTGATTTTTTAAAGTAAATTTTCAATTTTTTTTTTTGATTTTGGGTTTTTTTTTTTGTTTGATTTACTCAAACTTTACTTCTTTTTCTTGCCCTTGCCGCCTTTGCCCTTTTTGCCCTTAGGGCCTTTGTAGCCTTTTAGATGAACCCGTAGGTAGGCACGCCACCAGCGTTGTATAATTTTTGCGGCCCGATTTGCCATAAAGTTCCATAACTTCCGATCGAATTCGGCCTTCTCCTCGGATAATTTCTTATTGTTTAGTTCGTTGTATTCGTCCTCGACGCGACGGAATTCGACGAGGAACTTGTCGAAATGTTTGCGTTCAACGTCGTAGACCTTTTTGAGAGATTGACTCTCTTGGATCTTTTCTCCAATATTCTGATCATACTTACGGATCAGACCCTGCAGTTGAATTAGAAGCTTGTTTCTGAAAAGCCAAGTGCTATAATCGTTCAGACGATAGAGAGGGATAGGTACTTACTTTTCGTCGCGTACATCTTTTTCAGTCTTTAGATTTAACTTCAAGCTTTTCTCATAGTTAGCTTGTGACTTTTCCAAATCTTCGCTCAAACGTTCCTGCTTAACAAGGCTATTCTGGTGGAATTCACGAATTGCATGACTTGATTTTAGGCTATAAAAAAGGCAAATATGAATATTGTCACAAGTCGCCTCTTCAAGGATCACCGTTATACATTTCCTGCTTGATTTTGAGACTATTTTCCCAGCGCCTCATGGCCAATTCATCTTCGTAATTTTTGATTTGGACCATTTTCGAACGTAATTTCCATTTCAGACTAACTTCCTGGTCCTGTAAGACTTTCTTTAGATCTGAAACGAACAGAGATATACTTAATTTAAAGTAGTAGTCTTGATCCAAACTAGGAATCAGGAAACAACAACATTCTGACAGGGAAGTTTGGATTATTTGGACCGGATCAAGAAACAGCATAATTCTGCATTAATATATGAGGTCGCAGGGTTATACAGCACGTAAGCCTGGGATACCTCAAGATAGAAGTAGAATAACAATAGACAATCAACATATCAACCATAGACTACCAACACACATAGACTACCAATTGGTATTGATCACCAACGGCAATCGATCACTAAAATCCAAACGCTGCACTCTTTTGGTCCAATTTGACATACCAATATGTAAATCAAATCTAAGCAAATTTCATACCTCCTAATGTCTGCTTAGTTCTCTCATTGTCTAGGTATATTCCATGAATGTCTTTTTCCTTTTGCATCTCTATGTAAGCCGGTGTCTTTATGCGAACCTCGGCGATGTTCCGTAGCTGTTTCAAGGCATTTATAAGCGTCATATGTTCGCGTGAAATCTTCGACAGATGATGCGGGATGACATCTCTAATCTTATTGTTTTCACAAAACATATCGATCAATTCGATCAGCGATATATGCAACTGATGCTGTCCAATATCTTGCATCTACAAACAAACACACATACTTAGCAGTTATCCCAGAAAAGAGAAGAAAATTGTATCCTCACATGTTCCGCGTGTTTCATGTAGGCGTTATAGTACTTAAGACATTCCTTGAGTTCAGCCTTCGTCATGCAGCGCTTTAACAGCTCCTGGTCTTGGAAAAACATTGGAATCAACATTGCCGTTTCGAGTTTCTCGATTCCCTTATCAAGAACTCGGAGAACGCATTCCGCGACAGCCAAATTTTCGGCATATAAATCACCTGAAAAAGGAGAATCAATATCGCATTTTCTTTATTCGTGACAGCCTTACCTTCTTCAGCATTGTCCGCTAGAATCAGAGTGCTAGCATTTAAGTCGAATGGGTTCTCGAGGGACATTTTCTTATTTTCGAGACGAGCTTTAAAGCGGAAGATATATGTCAGAAATATAATGGGAAACAGGAAAAATTAAAATCAGTTTCATAGACAGGAGTAGTTACGATGGAGTAGTTAACAAGGCTACGCGACGTCATGGAAACGATGAAGAAATAATTGTATAGAAAATTCACAGGGCAGGTGCGGCGTAGATTAATTTTATCGTGCCAGCGCATAAGCTAACAATGATTCATATCGTGCTAGAAGTGATGAAGCAAGTCGCGGTTAATTTCAGGTCGCGTCTCGGGCGAATGATATCATTCACCTCGTGCACTTTCTGGAAGACAACTCCTACTGCAATGGTCACTGTCGTATACGAAGGTTCGTAGCATGTTAATTCGTTCGTGTCGGCCAGTCTCAGTGGAGAGTAGCAGCATGATATCCAAATGGAAGCCACTCCTAGGATACGACAGGCTATCCGTTGCGAGTAACTTGACTCTGACTATTTTCGTGGGAGCAAACACCCCTATTTATTGAGCTTAATTCAAGCTAACTTAATCTAACTTAATAATTAAGAAGAACGGGAAAGGGGGTGCGATTAAAAAGTTTTTAAGCTTGGAGTGCTGAGGTTGAAATCGAAGTAAGGATTCGATTTAACATTTCCTAGCATACGAGAAATGTGTTCATTTGAGCCGTAGGGGATACGGGGAGTGGGTAAATAGAAGAGACAGGGAATTCGCACAATGCGAGGGTTAATGTTGATAGAGACAGAGTTGAAAGGGGTCGCGCAATCAATAGTACCTGAAAGGAGTTCCGTCAACTTGCTAATGTTGATTAGTTCAAAACGGTTTTCTTTTGAGGTCTCGAAGTGCAAAACGTAGGAACCAACGTTGGATGCTCTCTATTTTGGAAATATGGATTTGTTGGTAAAGGCGTATTCAAGGGGGGGGCGGACAAAGGTTATGTAAACCGAATGCATAATAAACTTTAAGGATTTAAAATAAATTTAGCTCCTGGTCACATAATATGCTAAGATTGCGAATGACCTGAACGGTGGAGATGGGTTGATTATTTAGGAAGTAGAGACGAGAAGAAGGTTTGATTCGTTTACGTTAAAAAGCGATTGATTGACGTTTGGAAATGTTAAGATCCAAGCTATTTTTGGAACAATGGACTGGAGGATGGTCTTGAAAAACTTGGTGTCGTCGGGATATAGTGAGATGTGTGAATATCGTTTATGGTAAGAACGAAAAGAAGTGGACCTAAATTGCTGCCTTAAGGGACGCCGGAAGAAGGTAAAAAAGGGTTAGAAAAGGAGATCTGAAACGCACACTGTAAAAGCGAGTTTCCAAGTCTGAAGATATCCACTCGAAGCCAAGAAAGACAGTTTGAAGAGTATTAATCTGTGGGAGATTTTATCAAAAGCTTTACTCTATTCGGTCGAAAGAACGTCGATTTCTTTGCCATTCTCTAAGGCCGAGAGGGCACAAATTCAACAAGGTTTGTGGTTGTAGATGTGCACTTGAGGAAACCGTATTGTCTAGGGGAGATTAAAGACTTGCAGGGAACGCTTAAAATTTCGTACAAGATACTCGCGAAGAGTTTGGGATATGTGACAGTTTGGCAATGGGGCGATAATTGTTAATATCGTTCTTCTGACCTTTTTTGTGTACAGGGGTTATAAAGAGGTTTTCCTAGAGATAGGGATAAACTGAGGATTATAAATATGGCAGGGAGACCGTTAAGTCCAGGAGTGAATTCCACATTAAGTTGATTTAATTTGTTTTCGATGACACATGGATCGACTGTACGAGGAAAAAAGGTCAAAGGGAAGAATTCGGTAAATAGTTGAAGTTAGCGAAGTCAGAAAAAAGAATTCGTCGGCGAAAGATTGTTCAAAAAATAGCAAAAATTTTGGCAATAATGTTGGGGTCATTAGAGGTTTAATTATTGAAGGAGAGAGATGTAGGGTAGACACCAGGTTTTCTTTCATAGTTAACAAACTTAAATAAGGACTAAGGATCACTTACAGTCCTGGCCACATAAACCGTAACAAGCTTTTTTTAAGCAATATTTTCAATTTTAGACGATATACTGTATCTATCTTGTCGAATTTTCCCAAAAATGTATTTCAACAATTAATGCTTATATAATTAACGTCCAAAATATTCATTTATGGAGGATAAGTCGGTACAAATATTTTTTTTTCCGAATAGTTCTCATTTGAGTAGTGATTTACATTGTGTTACCATGGCAGCATATAAGCAGCTAAACGTTGAGCAAAAAAAAAAATTGCTAAATTTAAAAAAGTATTCGTATACTTATCGTGAAATGGCGGTTTTAGTAAAGTGTTCAGCCACAACGGTCAGCAATTTTTTTAAAAACTATAAAGTTTATAAAAGTTTGGAGCCAAGGAAAAGGAATTACCCAAAAAACCTTACAACTGAAGCCCAAGATCGAAAACTTATTAATCTTTCTCTACAAGACCGATTCAGAACATCTAGGGAGCTTCAAACATTGTTCACAGAGAAGACTGGAGTAAATATCTCAGCAAGAACTGTACGAAGGCGTCTCTTAAATGCTGGGCTTATGGCTCGCCGCCCACGTAAAAAACCACTTTTGACGAAATCCATGCGTGCAAAGCGGCTGAAATTTGCGAGAACTTATGCTAATTGGGGTTATAACGAATGGATGAACGTAATTTGGTCCGACGAGTCCAAATTAAACGTGTTTGGAAATGACGGAATGCAGTTTGTACGGAGAGCAAAAGGGGAAGACTTTAACAAAAATTGCGTTTTGATTAGCGCTAAGTACCCAGCTAGTGTAATGGTGTGGGGATGTTTTTGCGGGCCGGATTTAGGACGCTTAGAGTTTATTGAAGGAAATGTAAACGCAAAAAAGTACATTGAGATACTTCAAAATTCTCTATTTCCAACCATAGAGGAGCTATTTCCCGGAAATGAAGATTTTATATTTCAACAGGACAACGCTCCTTGCCACACTGCTAAAACGGTAAAAATCTCTTTGTTTTTGTTTGTTTTTGAAAGATTCTAACATGTAACTCAAAAAAAAAAAAACATTTTATTGAATTAAAATCATTTAACACTTGGTAGGTGCGGCAATTTATGCTTGATAATGGGATTTTTGAAATGGAATGGCCTGGAAATAGCCCCGATCTAAATCCCATAGAGCATTTGTGGGGCCAAATGAAAAAGAAAATTTCAAAAGAGAAGCCCTGCAATAAAAATGAGTTAAAAACAATAATAAAAAAGGTCTGGGAAACCGAAATATCCGAAGACTTTTTGAAAAAAATTGGTGGAATCAATGCCTAGAAGACTCAAAGCCGTCATCAATGCAAAAGGTGGATCTACAAAATATTAATTTCTTACTTTTTTTTTCATTTATATATACTGTAAAAATTTAAAAACTAATTCACAATTTTTTTTCATTTAAAACTCTCCATTTTCTTTTATAACATATCGACAACTTTTCTACAATCACGCTTTTTCTCCCCCCTTTTTTAATTATATCCTCATTTCATTTTCCTAAATAATTTATTTTTGTAAAAAAATACCTGGATTAAGAATTAAGTATTATAAATTTCATATAATAAAACATTTGAAAACATTGATGAAATATTTTTTTCATATTTGACCTTTGAAAGTTGAAATTACTACTGCGAAAACCTTGTTACGGTTTACGTGGCCAGGACTGTATAAGATTGGCTTGCGTTTCAGCTAAATAATGTGATAGAGGGAGTTGTGTAGGATGGTAAAGTGGAGATAGCTGCCCATGAATTTAGAATAGTCATAAGTACGAAGGAAGATTGTCCACTGCTTATTTCTTTTATTTCTTAGGGAACCGAGCCGAAAGTTTATACCAGGGTGGGGAAGTGGATAAAGTTTTGCGTTGGGAAAAGGGAACGTAAAGAGAAGCAGAGTTAAATATTTCCCTGTAAAAATGGATATATTATACATAACATAATTTACAGTTAGATTATCAAAATTGAGAGGGGCTTTTTTGAGATATTCATTGGTTTAGCGAAATGTTGCTTTGAGGCAATCGTGAAAAGATAGAAGGCAGAGAAGTGTTCTGTAATGAAGAATCGTGAAAAAAGGGAAAAAAGAGGGGAGAATGGAAGTAATCGATGGTTGAAGGGCAAAGGGGACAAAGTGAGACAGAAGAGTTGAAGGGACCAGTTGTGAATATGAAGTCTAATTGTCTATCCATGTAGTTTAAAACGCCACTAAATTGATTAAAGTTTGAATCTGTAAGGCGATCAAAAAAGAGACATTCTTTGGCAGTAGTGGGACTAGTGGCAACATAAAGCGATTTCATCCTCTCTCTCAAGTTTCTTAAATGAATTATTTGGCCAATTGTGTTAATGGCGAGTTTATAGAATTCAATAGGCAAGACGTAGAAACAAATGATGTAAACTGTATTTTGGGGTAGCATAATCTTAATTGAAACAGATTCGATATGTGGGGAGGACGAGCAATAATGGAGGAGTCAATTGAATTAAAGACGGCTGAAGAACCCACCAATGGCTTAGTAGGCTCTTCCTACTGTTGGGTATGTTCCGTAATGTAGAAGTTTTCTAACGAGTTTAAGCGCAAAGATATAGAAATACAGTGGAGCCCCGATAATCCGGCCACTGTCTAATCCGGCATCCCCTGTAATCCGACATGCCTATTGCTGTGCATAAAATTCATTTCAGCGAATTTTCACTAATACATGATTGAAAATTGTTACTTTTTATTCATTGTGTATCTCATACAAGTATATATTAATAGTTATATCTTCACAAGCCCTTGTTAGATCTGCACAAGACCTCTTAAATCGCAATGAATGGCCGATCCATAATTTATGACATTAAAAAGAACCAAGAGAAGATTAAAAACTTCGTGTCAACTACTGACTGTGGACCAGGCAAGAGACAGACACTTAAGAAATCTGATCATCCAGAGGTGGATGAAGCACACATGAAGACATGTGGTTTCTTCAGGAAAGAAACAGGCATGCGCCCATTTCGGGAGATATGTTGGCCATAAAGAAATAATAAAAAACGAGGACTTTATGGCTAGCAAGGAATGGCTAGAACGTTTTAAAAGTCGTCATGGCATTATGTTTACGGGAGAGAAGCTTTAATGATGCAACCTGATGAGTCATTTTTGCAAAAAGTGAAAGATTTAGATCTTACCCGCCACAAGTATACAATGAGATGAATCAGGGCTTTTTTGGCGTGTGATGCCTAACAAAACGTTTGTTTCATGTAACGAAAAATCTGCACCTGGACTTAAGGTGAGTAAAGATCGTGTAACCATATTACCATGTGCTAATGCTAAGGGTACACATGCGCTAAAAATCTATTAAGCCACGTGCATTCAAAAAGTACGTGGATTACAAAAGACCTTCTCAAAAAGTGGTTTGATGAATGCTTCGTGCAAAAAGTTCCATAATTTTACTCAAAAGGCGCTTCTAGATAACGCTCCCTGTCATTCGTCTGAAGAAGAATTGACAATAGAGGATAAATTCGTCACTGCGATGTTTTTTCCACCAAACTGTACCGCACCGATTCAACCAACGGACCATCATATCATTCAGTTTGTCAAGCAAGATTACAAGAAAAACCTGCTGTATATAAATAGCATGATTTAGTCAGATAAAATCTTATCACATTGACTTGTAATTTGTCGGATTACAAGGTGCACTTTTTCACAAAATTCCGGACCATAGGGGGTCTGTAGCAGTACTGTATAATCCGACAAATTCGATAGTCCAACACCGCCCTGCAAAACGGTTGTCGGATTACCGGAGATCTACTGTATTGAGTTGAGTTGCTTCAAGTGTCTAGGTTGCTATATGCAACGCTCCGCCCGTCAATGCTACATAGAATTTTACGCTTAAAATTGTTCCTAATGAAGATCGTAACTCGCCCGCCTGGGTGGCGCTTGGTCGGTCTGTTCGAATTGATTTATAAGAACTGTGCCGAATATTGTGCTTCTGGTATAGCTTTGTTTCGGTAACCGAGGCATTTATCCTGCAACAAGTTGAAAAGTACCCTCAACCCTAATCAGTGAATTCACATTCAACAACAGGATCTTTAAATGTCTCTCTACCGGCGTGCCCATTACGATTGTAAGTGCGCTAGGCCCGGCAGAAGCGAGTAAATCCTGTCAAATCGGGTCGCCTGATTATGGATCTCCTGTTGGAGTTGGCCATCTGACCGTGGATGGAGAGCAGGATCGAGCGGGTGTCCAACTTGGCCTCCGGTCCCTTAATAACAGGCATTGGGGTTCGGGAACAGCTATAAGCTTTTGTAGCGTCTGACGTAGGCAGAGGTCATGGGTGCCGCATTCCTGATCAATTCCAAAGGAATTCGAACGGTTTTGTGCGGCGATTGGTCACCATGGATGAGACATGGGTCCTCCACTGCACGCCCGAAACGAAACAGCAGTCCAAACAGTGGATGGAAGTCGGTAGTTCAGAAGTCAAGGGATATTATGTAGAAAAACAAAATAATTTTTAACTGAAAATCGCTGTCTTTCATTTATAGGCCCAGAACCTCTCACCATACCCTCGTAGTCCAAGGATATTCTAACTTTTTCAAGTCATCCAAAAAAAATTATTTGTCGGACTGTTGTGTGGCGGCGATGATTTCCTCCTTTGACATAAATCGCTTTCCGCCATGATGTGGGAACAATTCTAAGCGTAATTCGACCAATTTTATGACGGTTGCGGATAACAGAGTTGGTACGTTATCAAGGTGAAAGACTTGGCTTTCCTGGCTCTTTTAAGCGAGTGAGAGAGATCACAATCACAGAATTCACTGAAAATTATTATCATAATTAGCGTTACAGACCGTGGAGGAAAATATGATCCGAAGCTTCTTTCAATCACCAACATATGAATTTTTATTCATTGGTGATAGGAACCTGCTGTCTCTAAACGGTGAATTTCTTTCTTTTGGCCTATTATTCTGACTTCTTTTGTTGATCCCTTCTGTGCATCGTCGAATCCGACTCAAGTATTCGTATGTTCGCCATGGAGAGGGCACGTTTTTAAGTCAGACTAGGAAACGTTGGCCGAATCACAGAGATCGATTCCCATAAAACTGTCTTTAATAATAGTATCTTGTGCCTCAGGCAGTAGTAATGATCTGGTCCTGATTCCTTTTGATGCTCACATCCCCGTACTTACCAATAGAATACATCCAACCAAAAATAAGCCAACGAACTAGACCACCATGTCTAAGGAGTTGATAGTAGAAGATAGTAAAAAATTAAAAAACAGTTCATACGTTTAAATTAAAGAATTTCTTATTTAATCACATTCTCTCTCCCGAAAAACCCATTCTCAGTTTAAAAAATGTTCGCTACCCGGTCAATATCCAGTAGTTCCGTATAGAGATCCTCTATTTTCGTTCCAATCTTCTTTGCGATCTCTTGCTTTTCCGTGTGTGACATTGTGAAATACGACCAAATCAACTCACCATCCACGATACATCGACAAGGATTCATCGTCAGTTTTCTCGAACTCTTCAGCGTTCTGTATTCCTTTGGATTTAGACCAGCCAAATGCTCCTTGTGCGTCAGCAGAACGTTTTGCAACATCAACAGTCTTCGGTAAGTCTTCTCAGGCAGTGGCAGACAGTAGCCAATGCCACCGTCAAGTGTTCCAAAGATAATCATGTGTTTATTCTCGAAGAGAAATGGATGCTTTTGGTGTGGCCCTTTTTGATGACACTGCACCCGGAACATAGTATTGACCCGTTGGCCCAAATGATAGTCGGCTTTGCGAAGAAGTTTTTGTCCGCCAAACGACTCGCGCGATTCAGGCTGATACATATAGACGATGAAGTTCTCCTCAGCGTCGGTCACAAAGAAGCCTAGGTTAACGCCATCGACCACGAATTCAATGTCGAACACCTCAAGTGGCTGTAGATCTCGGGAGACTAGCGATAATGTGCGGTATTCGTCCTGAAATCGAAGAATACTAATGGATTTGTACACATCAGCGATGAGGATTAGTGATTTCACGCAGATTATTCGATGAACGTAGATGTGGGTATCGATGAAAGCCACGCCAATGAGATCGTCATCTTTCAGCTGCCATAGGTAGATCTTCTGTCCCAGAGCAGTGATGAGAAAGCCAAGTACATCGGATATAGCAGATACTGGTCCCTTCTGTTCCTTCTTGAAAACCTCCTTCAGCTTGAACTTGGTTAGAGGTTTTCCCGGTTCTGGAACTACCTCGATGATGTCATATATATAAATATTTCCTCGAGACGTAATGTCTTCGCTGTAGTTGAAATTCGTACCAATCGAGAGGTATTCCTTGAGTCCAGAGCGTGTGCCTTCATAGGCCAACGAAACGATTTTGAAAGCAGTAACGTGCTCCCATTCATCGAACTCGATCGAGGCATCAGGTACAGTTTCCCATGTGTTAGGTGAGATAAGGACCACACTAAACTTCGATCGTGTTGGGTAGATGAATCGCTCGCCTTTGGTTTCTTCAGTCAGCTCCTTGTCTTCGCCATTGAATCGGAAGTATTTTGTGGTAGTCTCCTCGGTCTGGGTGACTACACAGTAGACACGATTTTCGCGATGGTAGACGATTTGTCGAGGAGTGCACCGTATGGGGACTTTTCTAATTGGCCAAGCTGCATCGAACGTCAGGTATGTGGGAAGTACGGCGATTTTCAAGTTGGATGAATTGTCGAAAAACAGGAAACCACTGGGACAGTTGATGTTGTTGAATGCTGCAAAACTCTTTATTGTTGCGTTGCCGTAGAATTTATGGACACGTAGTTCTCCTTTGATGGTCAAGAATAGAAAACATGGATTAAGTCCAGATATGACGACTCCGTTGAGACCCGCAACGTTGCTGAAGAAATGAATTTGGCTTACATATTCGTCGTTTAGGTGATAAGCATCATGGTCATCGACGTCTTCGGCCATCTTTTCTGTGTTGTCCAGCTGATTGATGCTGTGAATTTTTTTGAAGCGAATCTTCAAATGGCCCTTCATGTATTTAAACGCCTGGTAGATCATGATTTCAAGTCGGGTACGGATCAAGAGGAGTGGTCGGTTACCTTGATGACCCAGTGGGACAATGCTGATCTCGACGGGCACTGGGACATTCAAGTTTTGTGGCATGCAGTTGAGGAGTATTCCAGTTTTGCTGTTCTCTTGCTGGTTGAGTGATATCGGAACGAATTCCATAGAATCGGTGAGTACATCTGCTCCATTTCCAACGTTTGTGATAAGGTACATAAGTTTCAAATCGGGCATTGAGTAGATCTCTAGATTTCCATTGTCGCGAGACACGAGCAACCAGTAAGTTGGTTTTGTTTGTGCTAAGAGCCGTCTCCACCAGTCGCTGTTTTTGCTTCTGGATTGTTTTGCCAGATCTGCTAGATTTTTCATTTTTAGTGCATTGCCCGACTCTCCGTAGAGCATTTCCTCCTCATCCTCAGTTTTCATATTCGGTTCGGCTTTCATGTAGCCAAAACCACTGCCATAGAGAGATGATCCCGAGCCAGTTAGGTTTAAGACATCCTCACATTTCGATGTAAAGAGACCAGATACATCCTTGTAGGCTGAGATGGACATTACCGCTGGCGTGCTGCTGATTGTGTTTTTGTTGATTGCAAGGCGTGGAGTGCCTTTAGTCTCTCGCAATGCTAGTGTGATAACTTGCCCGTTAAGCACGCGAATGCATACATAGGGATCGGCTAATGACACTTGAACCATCGGCGATCCTACATCAATTGGGACATTTTGAATTAGTCGTGTGCCTTGTAACAGTCTTACATTACGCGTTGTTACTTGGATAATGAAGCGACTATTGCCCAAATTGCCAACGAAAATCGTTGGTTGATTAACGCTGAACCCCGAGTTTTCGATTTCATTAATTTCGGCGCCTGTCTCCAGAACAAGAGTGCTTGTTCGCTGACTGAGTATCATGAAGTCATGATGATCGATTAATCCCTGTGCTTTCTTATTGGGATCATCGAAAACCGTCCACACCTCAAAGCATCCCGGTAACTCGAAACTCGTGATAATTTGTGGAAAAACAGAGCTAACAAAGACACAAAGTGCTCCGTTCTTGCCGTAACCACTGGAGCCTACTATTTCCATTTTCACGTCGGCAACAGATTCCACTACGCGGCTGGGTGATTCCTCTTCAACTTCGACCCGTTCCCCGACGCACATAAAGCCAATTGGGCCGGCATTTAAAACGCTGTCGCATACTTCAAATATGTATTTGCGAAGTTGAACAGATGTCTTGGTTCCCGAACCGTACACTTCGAGTTCCTCGTCTTCGGAACGTTTTTTTGGAGACTCTTTGTCTTTCTCTACGTCTGTGTCGTCGATTGTAATCACTGTGCTTTGATCCTCTTCGATGAAGTGTAGTAGTAAAGAGTTTCCTAAGCGTGAACCCAAAAACATATATTCTTCCTGAATCACGCAGATACAACTGGTCAAAACGCTAGCAGCAGCTTTATTGAAGTGGAAGTTTCTTACGCTACGCATTGAATCCACACATAACGTTAGCACGTAGAGCTCGCCTCCTTTCAATGAGATAACGATCTTGTCAGAATCGATAAATACAAATTTCGCAGTATCAAGGCTTATTTTCACTCCATCCTGAGGCTTCAGCGGGAATGATGTGCTATGATCGGCAATACTGTTTAAACTGACTCCATATGGTGGCACGCTCTGGTTGAGATACATCAGCGCATTGGCAGAGGCCACTAGGCACCCTCCAATAGGTTTTTGGATCGATAGCAATCGGAAACAATCGAAGGGCAGACCGGTAACCGTCCAAATGATTGGATGAACTCGTTGTTGTATATTCAAAGATATTGCTACCATTACACACGTGTCGGAGCGAACTGCAATACGTCCAGGGAATGTCCTTACGGGTTCGTAGAGAATAAGCAATGTCGGCTCGTAGTACCCGTATAGGAATTGGATGTCCACGACGTTGTCTATCTTTTCATCGAGGTCTTTTAGGGAAATCACGTACGAAGCGAGGATTGGTGTTCTTGATATAAGTTGCGTGGGAGTCTTCTTTATCGGTTTCACATCCGGAAGTTCAATCTCATCCAAACTATTATCTTTCCGAAACGGGAGCACAATAAGTTTTCTGCTATAAGCCAACATCACAGCGCATCTGTTGTCAGGATCAACTCGAACAGTTGGAATAAAGTGTCTACCAGTCCAGCCGCCCTTAATCTCGTCCTCCTCGAAGTAATGCAGCGAAAGTGTTCTCAATGAAAACGTGTCTGGATCATACTGCACCACCGACAACTTAGCTTCCTTGAAGCTAACTAATAAAGCATCTCGCAACGAGCCGGACAGTGAAACACGTTCCAATGACATTACATTCCCAAACAAAGTATAAGTTGCTAGGCACTCTAGTTTCATCTTGGGATTATGAATTTCAATATTTTTTGCCCTTAATGCTGGGTCAACATCGGGGAAAATGCGATAGACTTTTAGAATATTGGCGCCGGCAGTGACCAGATTCTCGTCGGTGTTGTTAAAAAATCGGCAATTTATAGCAAACTCCACCCCAGTGGGCGGATGTGTCACTTTAGCTAACGAAAACATTTAAATTGTTTTATTTAATATACGTGTACGTACAATTGATAAATTATTAAATTTTCGCCCGGGTTTACTAAACAAAAGTTACGAGCGTGGTTGACAGGACCGTTTTTATCAATGCAAGTGTCAGTGGCTTGAAGGAGTGCCTTCAGTAAAAATAAATTTGTGTAATGGGATCGGCAACATTCAGTGATTGAGGCATGAACGATATGCGAGTAAACTAGTAAGTTTAGTACGAGAATGATGTATTGCTGAGTACGAGTACATATCGTCGCCTGAGAATTGGTTTGTTCCATACGCCATTGGCACTTTTTCGAGAAAAGCGCATTTAAAGGTTTGCGCACTTGGTACTCCGAAACTGTGTGATAGGATTTTTTTTTTATTTTTTTGGCTTGAAGATAGTCTTATAAAGAGTTCACCTACTAATTTTCAAAGTGTTTTGCCAAACGGTTAATAAGGTACGTTAATTAACGTAAAAGTCTACTTTTTTGACTTGTGTCCCACCTCCTATATTTTGAAACTGATTTTTTTTCCCAAACACGTGGAACACAAAAAAATGAATATGGCACAAAGCAATTCTCATCGAAATTTTCCGAGAGGCAAGAAATCATGGAGTTGGATGCTAAAATTTGAAAATAAAAATCCATTTCATTTTTTTATTAAGAAAGTTTTTATTCAAACAGTACAATAAAATAAGAAAATTATTCAAAGTAGTACAAAAGTAGTATTTCTAAAGATTTAGCAACGTTTTAAAATATTGCTTATCGATATCAGGAATAAACGGAAGCAAATCTTGTAAGTCTTTTTTCTTCTCTTTTGATATCGGTGTCTTAAATGTATTTGTCAATTTTGCACAAAGCAAATTTTTGGGTGTTTGTAGTGTACCCTTGGTGGCTGTCTTAATTAAACTGACAGTTTTAAACTCTTTTTCTTTAGCCGAGTTTTTATATTTTATTTCAAACTCGAAACTTTTTTCATAAAGTAATATTTTTACTTTGGTAAAAGGTACTTTGCTGAAGTCCATTTTGTTAGCCGAATTGGAATACGCCTTAAAATCTTCTGAAAGCATTTGAATGATTTTAAGTTCAACTTTCCCGGTATTCATGGTTGTTAAAAGTTTGACTAAGTGAAGTGGACTATGAATCTCTACGTTTTTCAAATACCTATCAATTGCCGCATGAATGCAATCCACTTCCTGGATTAAGGAATGTCCCGGCTCAGAATATCTTTGGACAACCGTGTCTACATCATTACGTTTTAAAAACATTTTGATAGCGGTGGAATTAATTTTATTCCTATTCCGCGGAACACACGAATCACTCCATAATACGATCGATTTTAAAGTGGGGTATACTTGGATAAGCCTGTCCAAAACTTTTATTAATGCACTTGTAATGTCGTTTCCCGAGCGACCGCTATGAGCTTCTATCCAAACAACGCAATAAGTAAATCTTTTAATGCCAGGGATAGCAACTGTTGCAGTAACATTGAACATATTTAGTTTTCTCTTATAGTAAAACACGGATGCATTTCCCCTTGGCAAGTTGAATACACTTTGTAAGTCATAGCTTATTACACATTTTGTTGCATCCACATTGCTTCTATCTAAATCTCGGTCGGCTTTCAAAAGCTTTTTCTCTTTTATGTGTTCTACAAATTTAGATTTTTCGTCCGCTGTCAGATTATTTTCATTAATTTTAAATAAAATGCATTTGTCACATTGGTCTTTTTTTGGTTTATGGAATGAGAGGTTAAATTTAGTATTAAAAACCGATCGGTAAATATTCTCTTTTACTGGATTTGGATAATTTTCAACATAAAGTTTGTACATCCGAGTTAAGTTGAGATTGCTTTCCAGATATTTCTTATCTGAAGTTGCGCGGCAATAATGTGAATCAATCGTGGGGAAACTGTTTATATGATCACAAACATCTACTAGCCTTTCAGGGGGAGTGACACGTTTGACGTTTTTGCCTTTGGTTCTTGGCACTGGTGCACCAGTATTGGGACTTGTAAAATGCGAAAAACAATAATATATTCTTGTTTTACTCACGCACAATGTATTCATAAAAAATGTTCGACAGACGCGTTGCTTACTTTGAAGGGAATGTTCGAAATAATAAATGAACGAATAGTTCTTGATTGCGTCCTTTTCATTTCCTGTTTTTTTGGCTCTTCGACGCTTTACTTTTTCTCGAGTTATGAATTTAAAATAAAAATTATTCTTCTCTTCGTCTGATAGCCTCCAAAATGAATTAAAAATATCCAATCTTTGCTGTAATGGAGGTGGAACAAACCAAACCAAAATTTTGTTTGCGATCAGTGTCCCACATACATAGCTTTTCTTTAATACAAGTGCACGTAGGACAAACCAATTCTTAACTTTATTCATATTTTCTCTATCTCTTGTCGCCGGGATATGCACGTGGGATAAAACAATTCTCGCAAAAAAATTTAAAAAAGTTATATGGAAAATGTGACCCAAACGCCAAAAAATGGTTTATAGGACAAAACAATTCCACAAACTGTTGATTTTGGTGGATATGGAACAACATCGATGTTCGATATCTCGGAATTGGAAGACATTATTGCAAATCGAATCACAGATTTAAAAAGAGCATACAAAATTACCATAGAAACCGTTTCTAACTCAAAAACGACAAAAGTGGCGTATGGAACAAAACAATTCTCAGGCGACGATATTTATATCAATTCTTAATGTATGCACGATATAGAGATTTCTTAATTAGACCTTGTGAGAAGAAGAATGTTTTATTATTTTATAAGTAAATGCCAAATTAAAAGTGCATAACAGCAACACAAAACAACTTAGAAGGTTCCGAAATAAATTAGGTGAGAATTTAGGAATTTATTTCTCTGAAGTAAATTGAGCAAAGTGAGCAATCTAATATGTTCCCATAAGTTGGTTTAATGCCAGACAAATCAATGATAGGTCAAATATACATTCTACGGCAGATTCTGGATAAACTTCACAAATTTAAGGTCGATACACAACAGTTCTTTGTCGGTTTTAAATTCACTGACGACTGATTCTATAGACACGAGCTACATATACGAGGGTGGTCCGATAAGTACTTAGTCTACAAAAGAAAAACAAAAAAACTGGAGAAATGGCGATTAATTTTTCAAAATAGTCTCCTTTTAGCTCGATACACTTGACCCAGCGATGCTCCAATTTTTTTAACCCGTCTGAAAAATACGTTTTCTCGAGGTCTGCAAAGTAAGCCTCCGTGGCGTCGATGACCTCCTCATTCGACTGAAATTTCTGCCCGACTTTTTCAAGTTTGGAAACAAAAAGAAGTCGCACGAGGCCAAATCTGGAGAATACGGTGGATGGGGCAGCAGTTCGTAGCCCAATTCGACCAATTTGGACGTGGCGAGGGCGGAGGTGTGAGCCGGTGCGTTATCATGATGGGAAGGCATTTTTCTTCGCCAAGTGGGGCCGTTTTTCTTCAATTCGACGTCGAATCGGCCCAGGTAGTCGATGTGGATCACACTTTGTGAATCCCAGAAAACCGTGGCCATCACCTTTCCAGCCGATGGGACAGTCTTCGCCTTCCTCGGAGCACGTTCGCCGGGTGAAGTCCACTTGAAGTCCATCCTTGGTCTCTGGTGTGTACCAGTGGATCCATGTTTCGTCGCCTGTCACGAAACGACGCAGAAACTACTTCGGATTGCGTTTAAACAGCGTCAAACACTGCTCTGAAGTGGTCTCACGGTTGCGCTTGTTGTCCGGAGTGAGCAAACGCGGCACCCATCGCGCCGACAGCATTCTCATGCCCAAAATTTCATACAGGATCTTTTGAAATGCCTACTGTCTCAGCTATCTCGCGCACCTTCAATCGGCGGTCTGCCAATACGAGATCGTGGATTTTTGTCACGTTATCCTCCATGGTAGCCGTTTTCGGCGCACCTGGACGTGGCTCATCAAAAACCGACATGCGACCACGTTGAAACTCGTTAAACCAATTTTTGATGGTCGCCATCGAAGGAGAAGAGTCACCGTACACAGCATCCAAACGCTCTTTGATTTCGCTGCACGACTTCCCTTCAAAAAACAAGAATCGAATCACCGACCGATATTGCTCTTTTTCCATTTTTCTAAAATCCGACACTGCCGCTTCCACACGCGGTCAAAACAAAACTACGAGTTCGATCCGGCTGAAATTTCGACAGACAGCCGTTTACTAGAATGTACTACACGATAGTAAGTTGCTCTTGCGATACTGGCGCCATCTGGCTGTGAGGCTAAGTACTTATCGGACCACCCCGTAGTTATGTCATGTTTTGACAGAGACAAACCAGCAAGCTGTTTGGAGCTTAACGGTTTCACAAATTTCGTAGATATCGCGCACATGGCTGGAAATTCTTGAGCACGTGGTTCGACCTAACAATACACTGAAACCTAAGTGTTCACAGACAGACCGCAGTTACGCTTTTTATTACTAGGGATGACACGCCATGCGCGGCTTACAAATAATTGAGTTGAGCGAGCATCTATCAAACCGTTTTATTGACATTTTTTTTAAACTCATCACTTTCATTGATACTGATAATGTGTGTGGAGTGAATACTGATGGTGTCAAGTTTTGTATTTTTTGTTCAACAATATTTCTTTGCTTAAATTTTTTTTTAAGTTAAGTTAAGTTACTGTAGCATGAGATTCAATTGTCTCAAGTTAGAACCAAACATTTTTTTGTGACCAGCGGATTAAAGTCTGATTTTTTTGGAATTACTTTTAATTCTTTTAATTGATGGTGATTTTTTTTTTAACTTAAAGTTGGTCTAAATCCAAGTAACATTTTTTTGAATGTGTGACACTGTAAAGTCTTCTAAGTGCATCTTTTTCTTCAGCCACCTCTACATTATTGCTTTTTCTCCTTTAAACTTTAGTTTTTTTTTCGGGTGGTGGTACACATTTTAAGTTTTTCTCTTAATGCTTCATATTCAGAGTTAGCAATTTTTTTTGTAGTCATCCGATTTCACATCATTTGCAAATATCTTGATTATTTCTCCGTGGTACAAATTTTCAAAATTTTACCATAGCCAAGCTTCTCTCATTGGCTTATGTTGTGTGCGATTTGTTTTTCACACAAGTGAACGGGATCTACAGTTTAATGCCGATTCGGAACGGCGAGAGCTGAGAAGCTTTTTCAATATATTCGAAAGGTTTTTCCTCCAGTATCACGCCGGGGAGAGACGCTGCGAAAAAAATATTCGATAGCGTTGGTGTTATAAGGCGAACTCGCTTACCGCCTGTTAGGGGCCGACACTCTATCCACTGCGCCACGGCGCTCTGCAGTTGCGCTTTAAGTTTCTTAATTACTAAACGTGAAGGATTGCTTGCACATTTGACATTTTGTCCTCATTTCTCACTGCGTCAAAATTAAGTGAATGCGTTTTCACAGATAGAAGCTCGCTTTTAATGGCTTTGGTCGCTAGGAACCTGGTTATAATTGTAAGCAAATGGATTTCACGAGTAAGGGCGTGCGAAAGTCAGGGTCTCATTCTGGTTTCTGTTTGTGGGTAGGCTTGGAAGCGTAAGTATGGTGCACTTCATTATCAGTATGTGTTCATCTGCTCACCTTGTTTGCTGGTAATAGAATGGAAATTGCCCGATTCTATGGTCCAGTCGTCAAAAATTCATGTATCCTTGCACTAATGTAAGCACGACGTTGTCCTTCCAACGCCAACTTGAACCGATTGATCTCCCAGGTGTTTGAGCAGTTAGAACCGGCTTTGTGAGCCAGTCACGAAGCGTAACAAAAATATTTCCTGATCTGCTTGGAACTTCTCGACATTCACCCTCGAAATGTCCACTCGAATTTTCTTTTGATCGTCGGTTAACATTTTTGGTACCCAACGCGCAGAGATTTCTTTCATATGCAATTCGCTCGTAAGGATTCTTTGAACGCTTTCTTATGAGATCTCTATGATCTCAACTATATGACTGATGGCCACTCTTCGATTTACCAACACAATATTTTGGACTTTTTTACGTCATTTTCATTGGGGGGCGTGAGCCATTCACGGTGTTCATCTTCACTGGATGTTTTGCACCACATAAACTTCTTAGCTAAACCACTTCGAAGGAGCAGAGTCCCCCAGTGTATGGTAGACAGTTTTTTTCAAATAGAGGTACATACATGATGATAGCCCTGACTTCGTTTTTCTCCATATTGATATTATTCCTTCGACGATTCGTATTCGAATGAATGTACCTCCTGGGCATCGTGATCTATTTATATGACCACGGATGATATGAACAACGGATTTTTATGAGGACTGGAAATAGCCAATTATCATTACTTTTGGATCATCCATCGTATGTTGTCATCAAAGAAAAATGTACAACATCGTCGTAACTAACTTTGAGGAAGTCAAGGAATTCGTCTACTTTTGCTCACTAGTGACAAGCGACAAAGACACTGGGGCTGAGAAAAGAATAACTCCTGCTAACCACCGCTTCTTTAGGCTCACGATGTAGTTGATTAGAAAAGCATTGTCATATAAAATAAAGGCAACTCTTTGCAAAACCTTACTCAAACCGATCCCTCCGGTGGAGAGGTTTGGACAACAGATGATTGGATGAAGAGGCCCATGTCGATTTGGTTCCACTAGTCTGACGAAGATGGAGGAGAAAATACAATGAAGGACTGTGAAGAGAGGACTAGTCAGGCGTTTTGAAGGATTTAAGGCCTAGAATGGCCTGGCTATGTAGTGCAAATGGGCACCACTGCTCTGGCTTAAAGAGTCCTTAATTCCAACCTTAAAAGATGACACATAGCAAGACGACTGCATCTAAGATCGTGCTAACAAGTGGAAAGAGACATCAACCAACTAAGCGTGCATAGAACGAAACTCGTTGACCATAATGACTAATGTGTAACTAGGTGTTAATATCAAGCGAAATTAAATAAGCAAGAATATTGGAAATGGAGATCACTACATAATGAGGCAGTACAAATCTTTTTTTTCATAAAAACATACATTTTATTTATATTGCATTTATTCGAATTTTAATTTCGATTTGATATAACAAAATGATCTGAACGTGCCCACAGTCGAAAGAAATGTCAAGTCAACATCGAAAGAACACATCTTCCAATTGTCAGTCGAGAAACCCAAAACCGAGTTTCCATTGGAATTGTGCGCGAAGAAATGAAGGAAGAAAAAACGAAAAAAAAAAAAAAAAAAACAACAGCTGAAATTAGACCAACCGTTCCCACCGTATAGAATCGTGGAAAGCGACAACGAAAAGGCGAGCACCGAGCATACACAGTGGAAAAATGGCTGTCGGGACTTTGGCTTAAACATATTTTTCGTTGTTTATCGTTTATTTCATTCAATATTGTTATCCAACTACTTTGTTTTCCGACTATAATCGGTATTTATTTTAAAGGTAATTCACTTCCGAATCTCAATCATCCATCAGAGGTTTCCTATTCCGCTGGATTTTCCCATGAAATTTTGTGCTGCAAGAACGCGCGATTTTTTTCTTTCCATCGTCTTGCTTTTTATATTCGTTTCTGCATTCGATTTATTGAGCCCATTTCCGTGGGTAATAAAATCTCAAACGGAAAATGAATGCAAATTAGTTTTGTCGAATTTTCCCGCAAAGGGAAAAACTGCAGCGGGTGGACAAGTGGTTAAGGGCTTAGGAGGGAGTTTGATTTCTTGTGTATTGGGAATACAGTTGGTGTGTAAATTGCCAGCCTTCTTAGCGGCATTTCAATAATCATGAATGAAAAGTGTTACAAAATTCGATAGTGTTACTGATTGTGTAAGCAGAATTAACAAATTTATCGGGAATGCATGGTAATTCGGTGAAGACAGTGAGAGATATGTGTTCGGGTGGAGGCATTGTCGTATGAAGGTTGTCTCATCGGAAATGGTGTACATGACTGGGTAGCTTCCCTTTTAATTTCTCTCTTTTTGTCGATTTTTTTCGCTTTTTTCTTTCGTTTCCCACAGACAAAGGGCTTTTGGTTGATGGAAGCAGTAGGAATCGCGTTAAATTGAATGACAATTGTTGGAATTGGTGGCGAGTGTGTCAAGCAAGTCTGTCGTGCATATGGTTGTTGGAGAGAAGTCTGTTTTTTTTTTTTTTTTTTTTTTTTTTGAGTAAATAGATTAGTCGACTATTGAAAATGGAAACAAATGTTCGGACAGATTTTCAGTGAAGTTCTTCTCGGGCCAGATTGACATTTTCTCTTTTAAACGTGAACTTGGTTTTAGTGCTATCTTATACGAGCAAACGTTGAATATTTTCTCCACTGATTGCGTTTTTCTTTTACTCTGTTCGAGCACTTCACACAGTTGGCATTGCAGTCAGGCGCAACAATAATTAATCAATCTGTTGTCCTTGGCCTCATTTTATGCTGCTGATTCGGGACATCTTACAACCACTTTTAACTAAACAAACTTCTGTCTCGTTGCAGTTTTAGTTTTGCCGTTGTTCCGCTTTAAATAATGTCCAACGCAAGCTCAACAGCATATGCAAACGGTCTACAGCAGCACAATCTAACAGCCGCAATCGATTACCTCAATCAAAATGGATCGACAACCTGCGGAGCCGCATTCCCAAACGTTACAACATCCGACAATGGATTGATTCTGAAAAAACCAACCACCACTGGATCATACTATACTCCAGTGCCCAACTCAACAGCATATTATTCAACTCAATTGGTTACCCAAGCACCTGGAACAATACTGATTACAAATAATTTTGGTCCAGACGATGCGTCCACAATCTCAGGAGTAAATAACAGTTTCAATAATAGTTCAATAAGGATCGTTACCCATAACAATAATACAAATAACAATAACAACAACGGTAAGACAACATCTCTCGAAGAGGACAAACAGATCTATCACCAACTCCATCACTTACACCATCAACCATCGCCCGCTACAGCTCTGCAACAGCACCCATCATCCACGTCGCAACCGATGAATCCTGTGAAAATGCCAAATTCCCTCGTGACGACACCGGCACTTGGGACAACGACTACTACCTCCACCGTAGTGTTAGATAGAATAAATATTTGCATAAACAATCATTACGGAGACACATCGACAAAGTCCCAGCAAAGTCCGATCATTCCGTCGATGATTCAGCATACGACAATTGTTGACGCCGCAGCACCATGTACGCCACCGCTTCAGTCTACCGAAACACGCACCGGTCCGACCGCCACACTAGATATACGTATCGATGAACCGGATTCGACTACGTCGACCAATTGTCACACTGAGATGGTACCAATGGAGCAGGATCTATCGGGTGAAATAGCTCAGGAAAATGAATCGGAGAAGGACATCAGCTATGAGAGTGTGATTACCGAACATAAGTTCGAGATCGGTGAAGATGTCTTTGTCAAACGTCGCGATGGACGATTCTACCTGGGTACGGTTGTGAATATTCATCGACAACAGTACTTGGTGCTGTTCGATGATAAGACAGACTATTGGTCCAATGTTGATGAGCTCTTCAAATTATCGAAGATAGAGAAGCCGACATGCTTGGGTTGCAAGCAAGAAACCGACGATGATTTGATTGAGACTTGTGAAAGGTGCGGTAGGTCGTACCATCAGCGATGCACGGACGAGGTGCTCCCAAAGACGGGCGAGTGGATGTGTAAGAGATGTTCGAAACCGATGAAGTATTCGTTTATAGAAGAGGCTGGCGATAAGATTTTGTTGAAACGAAAGGCGTCAAGGGATTGCAAGAAAGTGATTAAGCAGTTTCCATATGAGGTACGTGGCATAGTCCAGAAGAGAGTGAATGATTTTATAGTCTTTACAATTCCCAGCTTGGGTCGTTGACATGGGATGAGAAGCATCGCGTAAATCTCGAGCAAATCTATTGCTACTGCGGAAAGAGCGGTCAGTTCGACAATAACATGATACAATGCTGCAAGTGTAAGCAATGGTTTCACGCCCACTGTGTGGAGTGTGTCAAAACACTTTTCCGGGGCGACGTGTAAGTATTGTTTGATCAACTCTGATCAATTCTTTGATAATGTGATTCTCATGCAGGTTCTTTATATTTGGTTGCTCGGTGTGCAATCATGGGAAGGAGTTCCTTCGGCGCATCGAAATGAATTGGGTCGATCTAACTCACCTTATTCTCTACAACATGGCTATTATGAAGAACTTTCAGAAGTATCACCATCTACACAAGGATATCTATCCGTTCGCGATGGAGAAGCGAGCGGCTCTTCAACTGCCAGCATCGGTAAACGATTTTCATTGATTCTTCTTAACGATCTTAAAAGAAACTTCTTCTTCCAGATACTCAACCTTTCGGATAGCGAATTTAAAGCCAATTTGCTAAGAACGCTGCAAACACATCCAAAGTTGTTTCAGTGCGGAAAGGAAATCAAGAAGGATCACGCTTTCTGGGGCTTACGGTCCAATAAGCCACCACAAGGTTTATTCTATGATATAAAACCGCACGAGGTACTTTCCAATCATCTAATCAAGGATAAGCTAAAAATAAACATCTTACCCACCGACGATCGAGAGGGGGACGATGATGATGACGAAGATGAGGATGAGTACGATGCGTAAGATTAACTTTTTTCTTCTCCATATCTCAGGCTAATTCGCTCTTTTTTAAGGTCACAAAAATGTGATAAAATTGAACAACCACCAGCTAAGAAAGTAAAATTTGGCGATAAATCAGACGATGACGATAAGTTCACGTCCGACGATGAGATTCCTATCAAACAGATACTGGAGAAGACAAAGATCTCAAATTCATCTTCAGATCTTAGAGAAATTAAGCCGGAAGACAGTGATAATTCAAATGAATCGCCACTTGTTGACGATAAAAACGTGAAAGTTCAGAAAAAGGACGACTCGCAGGGCAAAACAACAACGTCCACGACGACCAAGTCATCAGTTCAACAGAAAAGCAGTCGCAAACGAAAAGCTTTCACTTTATCAAAGAGCTATAAAGATTCGGATAAATCTAACGATCTACCGCGTATTGTCTGTGATTCATCATCGGATGAGAATTCGAGCAGCAGTCGCGGTACATTGGATCTCATCATACCACCGCCGAAAGACTTTCTCGGTTTAAATAATCCATTTCGAATGCTTACGCCGAAGAAGAACGAAAATTCGGCGTCGTACAAAATGACTGGTAATAGTTGTATAACGAAGAAAACCGTCAGTTTCGGTAATAGCGCTTTAGATCTAAATTCCAAAATAGCAGCATTAAGAAGTACGGGGCTATTCCCGAATATTAGTAATAGTGATATTGCCAAAGCTGCTGGCCAGCCGAGGCTAGTGCGTACGATTAAACGAAGACTGAGTGCCAAAGATATAATGATTGGGCCGAATCAGGAGGTTCGACGGCGCCGTACCCGCCCACAGTCGTCGAATGTCGAGGTAAGCCGACTGCCACGTGGGTGTTTGAAGATTTTAATTTTTGTGTGATTTGTTTTTAGGTTATTAGTACAACAACCATAAATCCGATTGTGAGCGCCTTTTTCCCAATTCGCGCTTCAACTAACGAAGCTACAATTTCAACAAATAACAAAAACGCGTCAGCATCAGCGACATCATCCTCACAATCTAATTCACCACATATCACCTCATCTGCATCATCCAGTCAAGACTGTGTACCTGGCGTAACTGCAGCAAGTAAAACCACAACTCATGGTCGTCGTCTGAGAAAGCGTCCCGAGAAATCATCGCCACAGAATAGTCGACGAAACTCTATATCCAGTTCCTCAAGTTCAAATTCATGCCCCGCACAACTGACACTGCCGCCACCGACTCAACCGCCAAACACAGTCCCGATGACCGATCTCAAACAATCTGTCAACAAGTATTTCGGTGCCGTGAATCGTATTGAGGACGGCGAAAAGTTTGTCATTCGAGCTAAACGTCGACTGACGAACGGACATCTACAGTATTTGATCGAATGGGAAACATAGAGCGATGTAGACCCGCGTCATCGGTTGTTTCACATTTAAAACATTCATGATTAATATTAAATATTAGTTTTAGATTCATACACGATTAGGTGGACTTTAAAAAAGTCTGGCACAAATCGAGAGCAAACAAGGAGCAAGAGACCACAACTATCGATGTAATTCTGATCACTGCCAAGTTGAATTGTTTCTTTTTCATTTATTGTTTTGTTTTTCATTTTCTTTTCTTCCTATCTCTTGTGTTTCTAAATGTTGTTCAAAATAATACTTGTAATCCACAATTATAATTATACTTAATAGAGAAAATGTAGGGCAACCCAAAACAATGCAAGGAGAACGAGATGGATCACCATCTGGTTCGAACAAAATACAGGTTCATTGTGCAATGGCAGGAATTTTACATACCCCATGGGAAGGGGAAAACAAAAATAAATATTTCGTACACATAACCAGAAACTGAATGTATTTTTTTCACAATACCACAATTTGTATCCGTATCCGTAGTCGCTGTCATAACCAATTCAACGTATTATTACATATTCTAATGTCGTAGCTAAATGGTTTTCTTTTTATTATTTCTTTTAGGTTTTTAAATTAAAAAAAGGCGAAAACTTATTTAATTGAAGTAACTTTTAGGCGATTTAACGATTTAAAACAAACTAAAACGAATAGAGTAGAAGGATAGTGTATCTAAAGAAATATTTTATGTTCTCGTTTCGGCGTTGGTGATTTAAATAGTTTTAAATATTAAAAAAACGAGAAAACAACTCTGAATTTATCGTAACTTTTATTGTTTATTGAATTTTTTTTATTATTTTTAACTTTATTATTAAAAAATGAAGTCATTTTGAAAAAGAAAGCAAAAAAAAAATGAAATAAACAAGACCTTCGGTGTATAAATTAATGTTAAAAAGAGTGTGTTGTTCATTGCTAGGCTGTAATCAATTCCTAAAAGCTGTCTTTTAGAGTAAGGCTTAGGCTGTAAATCTGATGTGTCTACTGCCATCAGTTCCTTTCCTCCTCTCTTTTTACTTTTTATGTGGGATTTTGACTGAGTTCCAAAACGTCGATGCAGTAGCAATGCAGTTTCGGTGATAGTTTTCCCTACGATACTGATGCATTTTGGGACAGTTTTGAATGCTTTGCACGAGTTCTTGTTCGTGTTCGGCAATTCAGTTTTTAAGCATTCGCTTAATTTATTTAGCAAGTCTCTTAAAGAGATTGACATCATACGTAAAGGAAATAATCGTAGGTCACCAGTGTGGCTTCAGGAGGAGCGAAAGGGATCCTGTTAATTATTACTGCATATAATTGTACCTGTATACAAGGGTGCATTGGTAATGGGGAAACTACGGTATTTGGAGTATTCTCCTGATTTGGCATCCTCTGATTTGTTTCTGAAAAGCGCTTCTCATCCAATGAAGAAGTTGAGAGGGCCGTAGATGAATATGATATTGGCTGGAGCGTTGCAAAAAAAAAATTGTCTGCTTATTTTTTATATCGAAAATACCATTGTGAATTTGGTATGAAATTCTTCGCCTTGCATATCTCGAGAAAAAGAAACGAAATCGATTTCGGATCAATGTCATTCGACGATTAATTTCATATTGAAAAGTTGGTTGGATATTTTATCAATTTTTGGAGAGTCCTGGCCCATCTTCTCTTTTATGGCCCATAACTTACGAACAAGCTCAGATACTAATCCCGAACTGTTTTGTTTGCAAAATTGTGACATATTGTTATAACAAAAAACCTACAAAAAATAGAGCCCTGGTCTCTATTCTTTATGGGACATGCATGGGAAATTGGTAATTTGGGTAGACCAGCCGCTCCCAAGATCGCATTTTTATGAACAGATATGAGCAGCATATTGAGTCTATCCCTGATAATAGATCTTAGTTACACGAGATGAAGAATCCATTGTGTTTAAACCTACCATTTCCAAGGCCGCAGAAAATATTTTCTTTAGTATCGCGAGTTCACTCTGTAAGGTTGTTACAATACTCTTCATAGGTTGATCAGCAGAAACACATAGTTCGAGTGTGACGAATTATTAATTGGGAAAGTCAACATAAAATTATAGCATGAAGCACGCGAAGATTTGGGGAAAAAATGTATCTTCTGTCTTGCGGAGAGGCATCCAAAAATTAGTACGAGGGGTGATTCAACAATATTTATATCGGTTATAACGCTCACTTATAGCAACTAGATAGCACGGTTCCCAGGAGGTAAATTCATTTGAATACGTACCCGTTGGGATAATATCAGAATGGAGAAACACAAAATTAGAGTTTTCTACAAAAGACAAGGTGACTTGGTAAAAACATTGAGGGTCTTTGCTCCTCTATATTCCATACTAACACGCTGGGTCAAGGAATTTAAATTGGGCAGAACATCCAGTGAAGAACATTCCGAAAGGTACTCGTATTCATTCACATCGCTCACTGAAGGTAACGTGAAAAAAAGTCTAAAATGTTGTGTTGGTAAATCGAAATCAAATCGAAGAATCAGGTATATAACTGAGGTTACAGGGGTCTCATATGACGTTCGTCCTTGCGAACGAATACGAGTACCAAGAACTGACGAGCAAAAGAAAAAAAAACGAGTCAGCATTTCGAGAGTGAATCTCGATAAGTTCCAAGCATATCAGGAAATGTTTTTGTTACGTTTCGTGACTATGGACGAGATCTGGATCCACCATTTTAATCCGGAAACCAAGCAACGATCGATAACTTGGCAGCGAGCCTCCTCACCGACGCCAAAAAAAATTAAAAGTGTCAAATTCGGTGAGAAAGGTTATGGCATTCGTTTTTTGGGACGCTGAAGGAATCCTCATGGTGGAATATTTAGAAAACGGAGCCACTAACCAGACTAAATAAGAAGATTGAGGGAGGTTAAAGAAGACAACGCACCGGCCCACAAAGCTCAGTTGCGATGGCTCTCATTCAATAAACGTTATCCGAAATACTCGAACACCTGCCCTATTCGCCAGATGTGACTCCCAGTGACTTCTATCTCCCTCCTCGGCTTAAGGAACACATACGAAGCGAAGACGATAGCGAAGTTATGGCCGCTGTTGGGGCGTTTTGAGAGAGTTACGGCAAAGAACTTTTTTCTAAGGGCATTCTGGGCTTAGAAAATAAATGCACTAAGTTTATTATGTAGAAAAATAAATAAATTTTTTTAATTATAACCGCCGTGTTCTATTATGGTCTTAATCCTTATACAAATAAGCCATAATGAAAAATGTAGTTATGCTGGCTAATATTGTGCTTTCCTTTTTTTTTGACAACCTAACCGTAAATGATGCTATATCCATACTCTACAGGGAAATATTTTACTCTATCTCTCTTTACGTTCCCGTTTCACAACGCAAAATTTCGTCCACCTCCCCACCCTGCTATAATCGCAGGCTCCGTTCTCTAAGAAACAAAAGAAATAAGCAATGGACAATCTTCCTTCGTACTCAATCATCCAATGACTTTTCTAACTACCTGGGCAGCTATCTCCACTTTACCCCCCTACACAACTTCCTCTATCACGTTATTTAGCTGAAACGCAAGCCAATCTTATAAGTGATCCTGGTGGCTACCCTACATCTCTCTCCTTCAATAATTAAACCTCTAATGACCCCAACATTATTGCCAACATTTTTGCTATCTTTTTGAACAATCTTTCGCCGACGAATCCTTTTTTCTGACTTCTCTAACTTCAACTATTTACCGAATTCTTCTCTTGGACCTTTTATTCCTCGTACAGTCGATCCATTTGTCATCGAAAACAAATTAAATTAACTTAATGAGGAATTCACTCCTGGACTTGACGGTCTCCCTGCCATATTTATAATCCTCAGTTTATCCCTATCTCTAGGTGAATACCTTCAATTACGGAAAACCTCTTTATAACCCCTGTACACAAAAAAGGTCCGAAGAACGATATTAACAATTATCGCCCCATTGCCAAACTATCACATATACCTAAACTCTTCGAGAGTGTTTTGTACGAAACACTAAGTTTTCGCTGCAAGTCATTAATCTCCCCTAGACAACACGGTTTCCTCAAATGCAGATCCACAACCACTAACCTTATTGAATTTGTGTCCTTTACCCTATCGGCCTTAGAGAACGGCAAAGAAGTCGACGTTATCTCAACCGATTTCAGTAAAGCTTTCGATAAAATCTCCCACAGACTGATACTCTTCAAATTGTCCTCGCTTGGCTTCGACCCCATTTCTTTGAAGTGGATATCTTCTTACCTGGAAAATCGCTATTACAATGTTCGTTTTAGATCTGCCTTCTCTAACCCCTTTTTAGCCTCCTCCGGCGTCCCCCAAGGCAGCCACTTAGGTCCACTTCTTTTCGTTCTTGAATTGGTAATCAAACACTCCCACATCTCATTATACGCCGACGACACCAAGTTCTTCAAGACCATTTCCTCCAGTCATGACTCTTCCCTTATTCAATCTGATCTCAATAGCTTTTCAATCTGGTGCTCAAAAATTGCTTAGAGCTTAATATTTCCAAATGCCAATCAACTACCTTTTCACGTAAACGAATCAAACCTCCTCCTCGTCTCTACTTCCTCAATAATCAACCCATCTCCAAGGTCCAAGTCATTCGCGATCTTGGCATATTATGTGACCAGGAGCTTAATTTTCGGGCACACATCGATGAGATAATCCTTAAAGCTAATTCTGCACTCGGTTTCGTGAAGCGATGTTCTAAAGAATTCTCGGACCCTTACGTTACCCGATCTCTTCTTGAATATGCCTCCCAAGTGTGGTCCCCCTACCAACAAACCCACATTTCTAGAATTGAGAGCATCCAACGCCGATTCCTACATTTTTCTCTTCGAGGTCTCCCCTGGGGCAATCCTTTGATTTTACCACTCTACCAAGACCGCCTTAAACTAATCAAGATGAACACGTTGGAAGAAAGAAGAGTTGTATCTGACATTCTTTTCATCCATCGTCTCCTTTCAGGTACCATTGACTGCGCGACTCTCTATAACTCTGTCTCTATCAACACTAACCCTTGCAACGTACGAAATCCCCATCTCTCTTCTATCTACCCACCCCCCGTACTGCCTATGGCTCCAATAAACCTTTTTCTCGTATGCTGGGAATTGTTAATTCGAATCCTTACTTCGATTTCAACCTCAGCACTCGATGCCTAAAAATCCGCCTTCTCAATCACCCTCCCCTTCTCCCTACCTAGTAAGTGAGATTAGGTTAAGATTAGATTAAGCTAGCTTGAATTAAGCCCAATAAATGGGGGCGTTCGCCCCCACGAAAATTAAATTTAACATCAGATCCCATTTTAGGACTTATATTGGTAAATGGAATAAAATCCTTTCGAGTATGACATTATTGTTATTATTATAATGGTTACAGGCCATTTGGAACTCGGAAGTTCAAAGCCACGTTGGCAACCCTTCGCCTAGGGAGTTCCATTTCCTTCGGAGATTCCACTCTTTACTTTTTGGCTGTTCGTCCACTGTCCATTCGTTCTGTATATCCTGCCTATCATAATCTTTGCGATTATCTTACTTGGACAATGCTTGGAATTGAACAGAGTTCTTCAAGTTCTTGGTTAATTAGTTTATTCCATTCGTCTATTTTTTCGTCCTGTTTCCCATCATATATTCTCCTTACGACCATCATCTGAAGACCCGAAATCTGTTGGGATTACAATTTAATTGCATAATGGATTCGCCAGGTTATAGCAGCTCATAGTACACAATACCCTTGGATATGTTTCACTTATGTGAAAAAAAATCACGCACAACATAAGCGAATGAGAGGAGCTTGGTTTTGGCTCTTCATGAGGCCATCTAATAACAATAACAATCCATTTCTCATCCCAAATCACATCGGATGTAAAAAACCCTTTCTTTTTTGCCTTTAAATCAGCCGTTCATAAGTGAAAAACCGCCTTTCAACATCTTTCGGTTTCAATTCATGAGGATCCCAATCGCTTTGCTTCTGAATAATTCCCATGGATTTAATGGTACAGAGATTGCTTGCTGAGTGACTTCCAATGAATCTGCAAGCTCCATTTGCGTTTGACTCGGATCTTCACAGTCAATATGGTTCTCAGATATTTGAACTCGTCCACTTGTTCAAACCATTTATCGAGTAGTCAGGTGCAGTGATCCATGGTTATATATGGTTTTCTTTTAGAATGTTTCCGATAAGCCGTATTTTAACTTGCCTTTGTTTCCCTCTAGGTATTAATTACATAATGGATATCTCAGCCTTACAAGTATATGATATATTTTCGACCGTTTTTAAGTCATTTCGCGTGTGCCATGTCGCTTAAAGCATCTGTTTTCGATCTTCAAGGATCAGCGAAAACTCCTCTGAACAATACGATGAGATGAATGGGATTCCAAACTGACTATAATTCTGTATAGTTTGTCTTTATTATAGGTTGCCACAAGAATCTCTAAATCAGCTTCAAAATTAGGTTCCCAACCGATTTTAAAGACATGTTAAGTTTATGAATTGGTTTTATTGCGAAGAAATCAGAGGAAAGTGAGCCTTCAGTTCGCCCATGTTTTGATAAACGATGAAAAAAGGATGAAAATGATAAAATAACCTAAGCTAAACAACACACGAATGATACATTTTAAAATAAATCTGAGATCAGAGATTTTTGTACGTTCCAAACAAAAAAATAAATACAGGAAGGGACCGGTCTATAGAACAAGCAAATTCGTCGACACACAAACAGTACAGTCATGAATAGATGTGATAAATAAATACTTAGTTGCTTGTGTGCTTATTTAGATTCAAATAAAAATCAGCTTGTATCCGATTTGGATTTAACTATTGTCCATAAACTTGGCGTCTTTTAGGATGCTGGCAAACTCGAATTTCACGCGCTCCCTTTCACTCCGGCTCATGGCCCGCAGAGTGTCGGCTAATGAGAGACAGTACATGTCGATAGGGTCTTGATTGTTTGATGACTCCCTTCTAAATGAATTGTTTTGTGAGTCTGATACGGATGATGTCGGAACGATGGCATTTGTTGTGACTCTGGTTGTTTCGTCGGAAGCAGTCACTTTTGTTGTATCGTTTTCGGTGATAATTGACGGTTTCACGTCGATCTCCTCGTCGGGAATGCATGTGGAAGAAGATGTCCCGGCACAGGATTCGTCTTCGCTTGGTTCGACCATGACGATTTCGAAGAAATCATCACGATTTTCAGGTTGATAGATATACGCGTTGTCCGATGGTGAATTACCGTCCCTGGAATTGAAATTTGTGATAGTTTCGGAAAGCTATTTGTAATATATACACTCACGTCCGCTTCTGTACTACAGCGGTTGATTTCAGAAACGATAGATCGCGTGTCAATTTTCTCCTCCGTATGTTTGGATTCCGCGGACTCTTGACTTCTTGCAAGTAATTGTACCTTATGTTCTTCCATTTCACTTGACATGTCTTTGCTGAAATTAGGGATAAATCGGTTGATTTCATTCGCACTTGGGATCGAGTTAATTTTCACTTACAGGACGCGCCTAGCATCCGAGAGATTTTATGCCAAATCTCCTGGCGAATACTGTTTCGTCTATAGTTGATATTTTGCACATCATAGATAGCTGGATGGGCTCTTACCAAATCGATTAATCGGTCATCTATGTGTATATTGTAGGAAGTTGAAAGAGAAAAAAAGAATATTAGGTTTTCTTGGGTAGAACACAATGTTTTTTTAGAGTTTTCTGGCGTTTTACCGAATGTTAAAGTGTGGCCATTGTAATTGTAGTCATAGGTGGACATTTTTTTTTATAAGGCTATTTATACGGCGGCAGGAAACAAGTAGGATTAACGCCGAACTCTCCTTTTCCTCTGTCTTCGTTTATCAATTTCTGTTTCTATGGCTATGGCTTATTGTTAGTGTCAATTCAGACAGTAACCACCATAGTCCTGCGCCTCATTTTGATTGGTCGGCAGCGAAGAGATCTGTTTCATTTAAAAATTTAAGAATTTCTCCGACTTAAAAAACGAACCTTGAATATGCAACTCAGAAAATGGAATGTCTTGAATTAAAAACTCTTTTTGAAATTACAAGAGTGCGGTCATGGTGATCAATAATTCTCAAAAAAACTGAATCGGATCCGTCATATATAATGTATATACATTTCAGACCACCAAGCTATCCTTAAAGATAGGTATTCTGTTGCACATTCATATCCCTATTTCTACTGTTTTAAAATAACTAATTTATTTAATTTGTATTCCATCAAACTTATTGCATCTTGGATCGCATAAATAAAATATATAAATAGTACTATCGAACATACCCACACGATAAGCGAGTGACAGTTGAGCATTTGACACCTGCCAAACGGAGTAGAGTAAAATAGGAAAAAGTTTTCACGAAAAAATTCAAAAACATTTACGCAACCAATCAAATGTGATTCCAGCTCTAATGCAATCCTCAATAATGGCAAGCTTTGGTCGATTCGGGCCACTACTAGGTGTAATTTCAGTGTCAAATAATATTTGCAAATTCCTGGTAAGTGTAATCCTCATTTTCCCATCGAATGGAACTGATAAGAATGACCCCATGCAGGTTTATTCATCCCGAAATGCCGAAGTCCTAACATACCATGAACTTAAATTAACGCAATACACTCCGTACCCTGGATGGATAGAGTACGATCCCGTGGACATATGGAAATGCACGCAACAATGTATCGAGGTGAAAATCAATATGAAATCTTCATCTAAAGACATCATTATTCATCTCATATGAAATATATGTTTACAGGTTGCTTGTAATAGTCTTTTGATACTAGCGATAAATCCAGAGGATATTGTGGCTATTGGGGTGTGCACGCAACGAGGCACCACGGTCATATGGGACAAACAGACTGGAGTTCCATTACATAATGCTATTGGTATTAGGCCATCGTCTATCATGACATCATTTTGTTAGTTTTGATTGGATTCCGTTTTGTTAGGCTGGTCGGATAATAGGACGGCGGGGACGTTGAAATCCATTCTGAATACCGTGAAGGGAAAGATAAATCATTTGAAGACTGTATGTGGACTTCCGTTGAGCACGTGTTTTAGTTCCTTGAAGATTGTATGGCTTATGGAGAATGTGCCGGCGGTAAAAGAGAGTATAGAGAATGATAGATGTCTGATCGGCACACTTGATTCCTGGATCATTTGGGTACGTATGATGGTATACCGAATGTTGGAGTTTTGATTTCCTTTTTAGAATCTCACAGGAGGTGTGGTTAGTGGAGATCACTCCACGGATGTGACGAATGCTGGTTATACATTGCTTATGAATGTGCACACATTGTCATGGGATGAAAAGTTGTGTAAATTTTTTCAAATTCCAATGAGCACTCTGCCTGTGATCCGTACGAATTCTGAAACATTTGGCTTCGTTGTAAATGGACCACTCAATGGACTGCCGATCGCTAGTGTAAGTAGCATTTGACTAAAAATAGATATGCCCTTATGCGCAAATATTTGCAATTTCAGAGCATGGGGGACCAACCAGCTGCTTTACTAGGCCAACTCTGCACAAAAATTGGCCAGTGTGTGTGTACAATAGATGACAGTTGCTTTGTTCTCCTTAACACCGGGCAGGAAGTCATAGACTCCGATCACGGACTCCTAAGTAGCGTGGCATACAAATTGGGACCAACAGAGAAGACTCACTACGCTTTAGAAGGTGCTGTTTCTAATGCGGGTTCGTCGGTGACATGGTTAAAGGAGCAGCTACAGGTCAAGACCGAAATCCAAGAATTCGGCAAAACAATCGATCTGTTAAGCATGCTCCTCGGGGAGAATTCGATGACTTCATCGAGTTCCTCTACTAAGCTAAATGAACAGAACGCAATGCAATGCAATAATGGCACGGCAAACGTAGTAAACATGACGAACAAACGTAGTGAGATTATTTTCGTGCCGGCCTTCAATGGACTTTATGCGCCATATTGGCGATATGATGCAAGAGGGTAGGTATTTACTTGGTTTGAGTGGCTCTTCTTTATTCATATGTTTCCTTTTCGAATTCCAGGATGATTTTAGGTTTAACTAGTCACACAACTGCGGAGAATATCACTCAAGCAGCGTATGAGTCTACCGGTTTCCAAGTGCATGAGATTCTCGAATCATTTCGAAAGGACACTCCGACATGGGAACGACCATCGAAGCTCATTGTCGGTGGTGATTTTTCGGAAAATAACCATTTCATGCAATTCATGGCTGATATTATTGGATGTCCATTAGGTAGTGTTGGGAATTGCTTAATTAAGGTTTATTTGGTTGATCTTTTTGTTTTTGTGTTTCAAGAGCGACCGCAAACTACTTCAGCGTCATGCCTGGGCGTCATGATAGCTGCAGGCATTACAATGAAGATAATTTCGCTGGATAGCGCTCAGAAGAACTTCACACCACCATGTGACGTTTTCCACCCGACAACAACCTTGAATCGTATGTATTTAACTGTTCACTTCTTCCACTGGTCTGAGAGTATTTTTCTTCATTCTCTCGCATAGGTCGAGAGCTTCTCTACTGCCGCTGGGCTTATGCCGTCAAGAAATGCCTTACATGGAACAACTTCGAGACATACGAAACTGACATGGAGCTATTCCGGCAACGAGAACGAGATCCACATCTGCCCATACGTCGATCAATACCTGGTAGCATATTCCTTACCACATCCTTCGTATTGCTTTTAGTCGCCCGATTTTTAAAGAGCATTCACTAATCAGTGGGTCTCAAATCCACCTTTATCCAGTTGCTTCTTGCGTCTTGGCCATGCCATGTATGGTGTATGTACGATGTCAAATTTCATCTGTGTGCGGTACCAGTATAGTGATTAATACGTACAAACTAATGTCGTGATCGAATTCCATTTTTCATTGTATGTTAGCTAAAAAGCAAATAGAAAGTAGCCCTTACCCAGTGTGAGTCTAGTCAAAATAGATGAATAGAGTTCGGATTTTGAAAAAGAGGAAAAAAGCAAGACCATCTGTGCAACAGTTTTTCTTCGATCTTGTGAAGCATTTATTATATTTTTTATCTTAAACTTTTTTCCTTTTTTTTGGTTTTTTATTTTATTTTATTAAATCAGCCAAGAGGTGATTAATGAAAATGGAGATTGTTTGAGTTATTCGCATCTGATCGGGTGAATTTGAGTGGGATTGTATCTTGTCTTTCCAGTGCCTTTACTCTATATAAGTTTTTAGTTAAGTTTCTTGAATTTTAGAAGAGCATTAGTGGACGCAATCAATGCATGTTATTGTGTATTTATAGAATAAGTTAATTTATTGGTTACGATGAGATGAAACGATTTGAATTAAGAAATAAACTAAGACTATCTGTTGATGTTAATTTTAAAATATTTGCTTTAATTTTTTTTTTAATTTAATGATGCCGCGACCAGCAATGGCAGGGCATAAAGGGAGTTAATTCGAAATGAAACTTTCTATCAAAGAATGAATGACTTGTACCAAATCAGATATGAAAGAAGGTTAATATCAAGCTTTGGAATTAAAGTTTTGCTCAAGCGCGCGCGTTAAGATGATTCAACTGATTGAAGTATCGGAAGAGTGGGGCTTCCGCTGTTATATAAATTGTGGCGCAGAGACGTAGTGACTGTTCAATCATCAAAAAACCACAATTGTTATTATTATTACCAGCCATTTGGAACTCGGAAGCTCGTTGATTACCATTCGCCAAGCCTCCCTGTCATGAGTGTGTTACTTCCATGTTTAGCTGTTCTGTCCCATCTCTTTTAGATCCATCTTTATATTGTCCTCCCATCTACGACACGGCCTTCCTGGCAGGTTTTTTCCGACGGGTTTTCCGTTTGAATGTTCGTTTACTGTTCATTCGTTCTACATGTCCTGCCCATCTTAGTTAAGTGTCACTGGCATTATTATGGTTTTATAAATGTGGATTTGATAAAAGAGTTGATTTGAATAAATGCTTCTTCGCGAAGGAGCACGTGTTGCCCTTATACAGCTTTTTCTTCTTCTTCTTCTTATTAGATGGCGCTGTAGTCCGGTGTGAACCTGAGCCTCAACCAACCAGCGTCTCCAGCTGGCACGATCTTCCAGTTGGATCGATCCAGTTGTTTCCAGTGCCGCGCTCCTAGTTGGTTAAGGGCCTCTTCCATCTGTGCGCCACCTTAGATTCGGTTGTCCTCTGCTGCGTCGTCCCTCAGGTATGGATTCGAAGATTCTTCGGGCCGGAGCTGTGCTGTCCATTAGCTCTACATGGCCTAGCCATCTTACACGTTGGATCCGGAGGTGTTGTACTAGGCCGATATCGCTGTACAGCCCGTACAGTTCGTCGTTGTATCTTTTCCTCCAATCTCCGTTTATCTTTAATGGGACCATAGATTGAACGCAGAATTTTCCTCCCGAAGAGACCAAGGCCATCCTCGTCTATTTTCGTTCAGGTCCAGGCCTCTGCGCCGTAAAGGAAGACTGGGATGATCAGTGATTTATATATCCTCGTTCACCGAAAGACCCATTTTAGCCGCTTCTGCTTCAATGTTTTTGAACATTTCAATGACGTCTCGCTGTTCTCGCCCAATTACGTCAATATCATCCACGTACGCAAGCAATTGCGCAGACTTGAAATGGGAATCGAGTGCTTGAAAAATGTGAATCGGGTGCTTGCTACAAGGAGGTTACACCCTGCTAGGGAGTCAATTAGCCTGAATCTGTTGTCGGAAGTGGAAGTGGTGTTATGTAGGCTATGTTTTCCTATAGTCGACTCAAATATGTCCTCTTTTCCCAGTTTTGCGTTAGAATCCCTAGTACAATTTTGGTGTCATAACTGAGGCATTGGGCGTATGTTCGGCCCAGGAGACCATAGAAGTCATCCTTGAGTCGACCATCTTTTTCTTCCGTAGGGGCATGAACGTATATTATGCTTATATTCCTGAGGATGCCTTTGATGCGGATTGTTATGAGGCGTTCGTTTACATGCCGGAAGCTTAACACTTTTTGTTGGAGTCTTCCTCGAATAACAAATCCGCATCCGAATAGGCGTTGTTTATTTTCCTTGTAGCAGTTACTGTAATAGATATCACAGTTCTTCCTGAACTCGCAGATCCGTCGTCATCATTGTATCGGTCCGTATCTGAGGCTTGTTGTTTCTTCGTAACAAGGTTTGTTTTCCGTGATAGGGATGTCAACCCTAAGCACACCCTCGAGGGCCAGGTTCGCTGCACACATTGGTTCGCTACAGAGATCGAAGCTGGTGTTTGCCAGGCTAAACACGATCAACTTCTTTGGTCTGTTTGCTCGCTCCTTCATTCCAGCCTTTTATTTATTTTTATCTTCATCTCATTTCTAGTAGTGAATATGATACCCAGATATTTGAATTCGTCCATAATGCAAGCTTACGTATTTCTACGAATTTTTATATTAATTTTCTGGTAGAATGCACAACTAACGTAAGTCGGCAAGCTAACAAGGTCTGCGAGAGAGTGGTGATCTGATAAACGGTAAGGGTTTTAGATAGTATATAGATGGCTCAAAGATGTTATCAGGCCTTGATGTTTGTGTTTTTGGACTAAGCCATAACGTTTATAAGGCCCTGGGGCTACAAGCAAACAATACTTAAAGCGCGCATTTCACACAGCTTGAACTCAGAATCCTCCATGTTACTATACTAGGGTTAGCAGTGAAAAACAAATCCAAACTTTAGTTAGTTTTTTGGACCCAGAGGAATCAGTGGCAACACATTTGTTGAGTTTTAGTCAAAAAGAATTTAATACATTCTATGCACCGAACATTTTCGTGGTACATACATACATATGTATTTCTAGATCAAAATTCAATTCACATTTAGGTGGTTTGGAAACAATTATAACATTCAAGCCTTTCGAACAGATTTCAAGGACTTAATCGAGTAAAGCCATTCAGTTTTAAGCAAGCTCTCTAAAAATATCTTAAGCTCAAGAGAGAAAATATTGCACCGGAGGCAGAGTTTTGTCTCTGTCTGATTTATACGTTCCATATTCGCCAAAAAAAAATTCACTTCATCTCCACCCTGGTATACTAAGGTACTACGCTTTTTGCATAACGATGGCAGGACTATCTTAAGTCCCGCTCATCATCCGGCCTTTCTAATTAGTTACAGTCTTACGCTTAATGCGCAAAACTATGTGAATCTCTCTATTATCAAGACCTGAACGAATGCAACCTTTTTTGATCCCCGATGCCAAGTTTTTCCAACATTTTATCAATCCGATAACTATTCGACGACGCCAAAATATTTGCCAGTGTCATTTCTTCAGCCACTCATTTATCGATCACGTCTCGATTATGACAATTTTCAAAATAAAAAACCACTTAAAATGGCCTCCGACGTTTGCCTACAAGCTGCGGCGAGCACGTGGCAACCCGGGGTTCTGTCAAAATTATGTCAACAATCACGCACATTATTATAATATATGTACATATATAGAGTGTGTGTGGCGGGAGTACTCTGCGGTAAAATGAAATTAGCTCACACGTATTCACGAATAGAGTTTGTTTGTGACAGGTTTTGTCGCTACGAATCTGAACTTTATTCAAAATTTCGAAAGACGAAAAGACGCAAGACGTACGTCTCGTTCTGGTTTCTGACAGTAACGTCTCTAAACTTACTGAAAATAACTTCTGCATTGGTCACCGGGAAAATACGTAAATAGGTTTAGAAAATACGCGAACCACCTTACCTCCCCTTACTGCCTATGGGTGCCTTAAAAGTCGATCGACAATCACTGACCTAATTGAGTTTATATCACAATCCTTAAGGGTACACATTGTGTGGCCAGACGCTAGCTCAGCATTTTAAGCCAAGCACGCTGTGTGACCAAACGAAGCGATTGCCACCGACACCTCCATCCATTCAACGATGGAGCGTACACTGTCAAGCGGATAACGACACTGTTGACCATCCGTCGTGGAAGCGGTCGCTGTCGAGGCTATCGCTCAACGGACATCAAACGATTAGAATAAGTTAGACTGGGTAGGTTTTCAGAAACGTTTCGACGTTTATATACGTAATAAAGTGTTTAACTTGCACTCGAGAATGGGAAAGAAGTCGACGTTGTTGCCGCTGACTCCAAAAGGCCTATGACAAAATTTAGCATCAAATTATATATTATTTATATATATATTATATATTATTTTGGTTGCAGCCTATGAATCAACTCTCATCTAGAAGATCGTCAATATGACTTTATCTTTTTTTTTCTCACTCAATTAATGCCACCTCCATAGTACCTTAAAATAGCCCTCCGTGTCATTGATATTTATTCTTACCGTTACTAATGTCACGTTCAACGCTGATCATACGAGTATCATCTCTATCCAATCCTTCTTTAATAGGTTCAATATTTGTTGGCAAAAAACATCTCTTGCTCAATGTCAGAAAAGTAAAGCACTGAATTGGTCCCGTAAATACTTTCCTTTACTCTCCAGAACCTAGGTTAAGTGTCCTGAAGCAGTTCCGCATTTTACTTCGTGTTTGATTAAAGTGTTAGCTGAGAAATTAAATCTTAGCCTTATTATTATCAAGCCTGCCAACTCCGTTTTTGGCTTGGGAAACGTTGGCCCAAGCAGTTTCCCAATTCTTACATTATGAAATCTTTACATATTACATTTTCTAGGCCCCCTCTTATGAGATCCACACGACACATGTTTGCTTGCTTTAACCTCCGTGGATTGATATTTCTTGTTGATACTTATAATGTAGGATCGTTTAAAACTGATCAACTTATAATCCTTAAAGAACAACGCGAGGTTGCAGACAAACTTTTTATCTAAGACCTACTTAGCAGTAACTCATTGCTCTACACTGCTGCACATGATTCCTCCTAAATGTTTTTTTTTTTTTTTAAAGATATTAAACTTAGATTATTTTTTGCTAATGATTGTATTAAACTCATAAACTATAATAAATGAGACATAACAGTGAAATACAGAAGAACAAAATTCATGAAAGGGAGCCTTAGCGAAGGGCTCTGAATTTTCGAGTTACAAATGGCCGGTAATAATAATAATACGAGTAATAAAACTATTATGAAAAATGCTTTCGTCCAAATTGAGGATGTCGAACTTATTTAACATGGTAATGAAGCGTTATTTCCTCTACCGCTTTCTTCAGTCAAGTTATGTCTTTGAATTAATTTATCTCAATAAATGCGGAATCAGTCCTCAACTTCATCAGAATCTGCACCTAATCGGCATACTTGACGTTGTACATCTCTCTGGTTTTAGCGCTCCTATGCTAACTGTGAAAAAACCTTAAAAACAAAAGCTGCTTTTAGCCCCTGTTACAATCGATAGCCACAGTAGTTGCATTTTTACTATTATTATTACCTGCGTTAAAGACTGTACAACGAATTTCAATAACATTTCTTCGAACACCAAAGGAGCTTTTCCAGTCCCCGCTGAGGAGAGATATGCAATTTCGATGACTGTGCTGTTGTGGGATTCGATACTGTATCATTAGTGTCAGAAGCCAATAAAAACAGAAGGGCAACCTCCGAGTAATGTTGCCCTCGCAGAACTAGATCTGCCTGCTAGATCAATTGCATTGGAACAGTTTAGAGACCTGCCTGTGTTGAATAATCAAATCCTACTTGTCTGAGCCACGAATAAAACTCTAAGTTTGTTCTCTATTAGATATACAGTCACAACCAATGCAATTAGATTCAGAGAAAAAGGCTTAGTAACCACCAAATACAACCCAAAGAAATAGTTGGTGCCTCATTTTACTCTTTGAAATTAGGAATAATAACCGCTTTTTCAACAAGGTGATCAGCGACAGATTAAAAGTTCGCTAAGAGAGTCCAATCCTAGCTGCCTCTACAATATCCAATGTCCACACAGATGTTTTGACAACCAAAGAGGCATGCAACAATTAATTATTCTGCTAGTACCGAACGACTGACAAACAGTTTGCTAGATAATGGGATGGGATGGATTGTAAGACGTAGTACGGCTCAAACATAATAGACTTAAATGGACTTTTCACTTTTTTTTTGTATTTGGGCTGTCAGAATCCCACGTCGAATGTCTCATTGAATTGTGTCTTCAATAAATCGTCGGTCTCTGGTCTATGTATGGTCCCCAAGCAAACATTTTAATAACTTATGGTAGTGGTGCAATCTTACGCAAACCGTAAAATCGCGATTTTATTTACTTTGCGAAGATTCTGCTCTTTCGTGGAGAAGAGTAAAGTTTTCTGGTCTTAAAACAGTCCATCAGCTATGTACTCGTATATCAGGTCTCATATATCTGTATAATAGATGGATGCAGTATAAGTTCACTTCAAAATTCATACTCTGTGTGTGCATTTCCAATATAACACCTTAATGACATGGAAACAAAAAAGTAAATGTGAACTACAACCAATGCGACAAATTCAGTCGAATCTCTCGAATCTTATCTAGGACAACCACCCCAGTCAGTTAAGCCCTACAGAATGACAATGAAAAATTGATATAATTCAATGAATAACGCCGTGATTGAATCCTCCCATGAAAAATTAGAAAAAATTAGTTATTTCAAAGTATTTTTTAAGTGTCTTTCATTGACCAAAATGAAAAGAGTGGCAGGGTCGAAAAGGCGGAGTTTTTGTCTTTGATGCCAATGATTCGGCAGTGAATTCTGGCAACAGGCATGATCTCCTGCATTTGCCATTCAACCATTGTTATCTTAGAGATGATACTTTGAAACCAAGCTTTGGTAAATTGTTGCAGAGAAACATAGACAGAGAGGGCTAGAGTTTTAAGAAGAGATGGTCAGGAAACCTACCGCTCTCTGGCAGTTTACAAGTGCCAAGTTTTTGTTTTACAAAATATTCTTGGCACAAGATGGCTCATTTATTTATTTTATTAATCTTAAGATCGAAAGACATAGTTTTAAGTATATATTTTCTCTTCGGTTTATGTTAAAATATCGGTATAGGGCCAGTAAGGTACTCTAAGAAAGTTAACCTAGTTATAAGCATTTTGCCTAGCATAATATATTCTCAAATATAAATGAATAAAAAAAATTAAAAATAACATGGAGGGAAGCAATGAACAGCGCTAAATCTCGCTCCTAGGAAACAGGACGAGCATTTGATGTCAATTATATGAGTAATGTAAGGTCCGAAAATTGAAACGTAGAATACGAGGAGCTAAGTCCCAATAGGAAGTTTCCATAGTCTGAATACGGTATCCATAAACTGCTCAAAAAAGTCTGACTTACCTAGCGATGTAACAATCAAAAGGTAAGCTTAGTATTATAACTGAGGCGCTTCGTTCGGCTAGGAATGCAATCTTCTTCAAGCATGAAACTATATATATTAGGTTTATGTTGCCAAGCGTAGTCTTGATGTGGATTATTATCGCCTAATGCGACTATTTACTGACTTTGAGTAGCCATGCGTGTATCGTATACTTATGCTACAAGGCAAGTCCGTAGTTGATATCCGGCTCAATTGCTCAGGTAGAGCTTCCTATCACACGAGTCTTTATAAATTAACTTCATTATGTTTCTCAATTAATAAGGATCATCATGCTTCAATGAGCTCCCAAATATATTGGAGTTAGCCCCGATATAGTATCCAATTATAATAACTCTGTAACCAACGCACTTCTGGCCTAACAATTTCAGTTTCAAATTCCACACAAGCACTTCTCCGACCTCCAAGCTATTAAATAACAGTCCATATCTTATGAACAATTTTTCCATAATAAACTACGTCTACTAAATCCCTCTAATAATGATGCCAATTGGCATCATCTCGATTTCTCCATACACCAAGCACGCAACGTGCAAGCATAGCAGCAACAAAAAAAAGGAGAAGAAGAACTTCTTCTTCCAATTCAATTTCATAGCTCAAGATTCGTAAGTGAAATGTATACAGGAACAAGAAGGAGCAGAATAAAAAGGACGAAAAAGAAGAAAAAAAAAACCAAACCCTAATAGACATCTTACCTCACATTCTTCTAGTCTACATTGAGGATTTATGCAATAGCAAACATCAAGTTGGGCTCAGAATGTGGAAAACCAACCAGCCATACACCAGTCGAGGAAGGGCATCCAAGCAGGCAACAAAACAACAAAATACCCAACATCAACAGAAACAGTAGCATACCACCGGGCCAGCAACAGCAACAACACTAGGCAGCAGTAGCAGTAGCATTGTGCCATGGAATCAACATCAACATAACTTCTTCTTCATCGTCATCATCATCATCATCTTTGCTGGTACCTTCCCATATAATGCTGAATAAGAAGAATGAATAAAAAAAAAACTACGATAGCCGTTTCGTCTCCCATCCCGTCGTCCTTAGTGAGTTTAGTCCATCAACGCACTTGCTTCGTACACCAATACAGATGTACTGCTTGATGGATATGCATAGAAACGACGAACAGACTGTTCGAGTTAAGAATTGTGAATGGTAAAAGTCATCTTCCTCGTCGGGGATATCTAACACCCAAGACCCACTACCCAGGACCTAGACCCCTTCCCAAGGAACTGTGACTCTCGAGTGCAATGTTGGATTTAAAGTGCCCACTTCAAGTAACTTTCAACCCTCATTACTGGGTGATATATTCTATATAGCGCCTTCATTCGCTAAACCCCCGCGACGATGTGCTTCCATGTCGACGTATACACTTGTATCTATGCATCTCGGATTCCTTCTCGTTTTGCATGATTCTCCAGGATGAACATATGACTCTGTGCTCATGCATATGTCCATGTACATATCGCGCCTATTCAATGACACATTGGACTGGATGGATGACGATGATGAGGATGATGATGGCAAGTGAAGATGCAATTTGGATTCACTCGTGAACGAGATGTTATCCTTGACAATAGTTAAAATATTTAATATGTTGTTGTGCTTCAGGTGTTCCCCATGTGCTGTTGTCGATGCTACCGCTACGGATCTTCATGTTGGATTACGACTACGTGTATATTGGCATGCCGAGCAATGCTATTCAGAAATATTCCTACCGCAACTGATGCACCAGCTTCAGATGGTATGGTTGTGGAGAAAAAAATAATGCTAGCCATGTGATAATTTTAATTGCAGTTGATGAATGTGATTTTCAAGTTTTAGGGTTGGTTTGCACAACTTTAATCAGTTGTGGAATAAATGTTTGAAAGGGTGTGCTCGGGTGGGAATGACGTTGGGAGGTTGGTATGCTTATAACGTTTAACAGCTCTGAGGTCACTCTTGGAGTAAATTAGTTTTATGGCCCTGGATTTGTTTAGATTTATCTGGTTTCATATGAGCTCGTAGGTCTGGATTTCTGGGATGTCGTGTAATGAATGGGCAGAAGATGGACAGGTGTAATTTAATATTATGCGTATACATAGGTCAAGATTAGTCTGGTAAGCAAATTAATTAAATAAATATATGGCACAGGATTTTTTCGGTTCAAGGAAGGGCTAAATGACTATTGAAATTTTTTGGGCCAGTTATGTGAGAGTTTTGCCAGCATGATGTAATAATCAATTCCAAGTAACAAGGAAGTTTTCTCGCACATATAACCATTAAAGAAGCCTTTTGCCTTTCTGTGCGTTTCAAGCATACACTTTCTCGTCTATGGCGGGGTTCTTGAACCTATGTATAACCTGGAAGTCCATTCCAAAATAAATATAGAAATGTCCTTCCATGTGAATTCGGAGGGACGCACAATTGAACAACTCTTTACTTTATGTATACGGATCCCTGATCACGGATTTTTGAAATAGAAGACACGAATTCTCAATTACACGTACATATGTGTTGGGTAATTTTTCCTTGATGTTGACCATTACCTATAGATTATACTTCCTCTTCATCAATATTGCAGTACCCTAATAATTACAAGATTTGGTGACTTTTTATTTTCCTCGAAAAATATTTATTTACTTATCAATCTTTACTTTGTCCTCTTCAAAGTCATCCCCCTCAGATATAATATGTATGGGCCGGCGCTTTTTTCATACCTTGAAGCACCACTGATATGTTCTTTTTGGTGTGGCCTTAAGTTCTTCCAGCGATGTGGTTTTTTTCTCATTAATCTTGGCAAATCTTCGTCCTCTAATGGTTTTCAGTTTTGGGAAGAGAACAAGTCTTGTGAATACGGTAGCTGAGCCATTATTACGGTATTGTTTTTGGAAAGAAAATTACGCCCAAGTAACGACGAAATTCTCACAAATACGAACGTTTACTTACATCCTACGACCTTCCCGCAAGAACTATTGATGCACAACGCCATTGTACTCGAGGCATTAGTGAGCAAAACTTTTACATTTGATAAAAAGAGACGGGCTTTTTACGGTCTTCACGTCATTTAACAGTTTCTGAGCGATGTTCATATGACGGTTCTTTTGTTCAAAATTGAACAATTTCGGAACAAATTTCGCTGACATACGTTTCATGCCTGAGCCAACCAATATGCCAATATCCTCAGGAATTTCTCTGACAGTGATTCGACGATTCTCCATAGCAATTTTTTTTACTACGGTGTTGGGGCATCTTCTAGGCCTTCTGTGAAGAGCTTGTACATTTCAAGTACGTTATAGCATTTATTTTATTTTTCACACAAAACTTAATACAAATACTTTCATCCATTTATTTCAATAGCAAACATTTCCCAAGAACACCAACAACACATTATATCTGTGACAAACAAACTACATATCCAAAAGTCACCTTATTTTTTGAACAAGCTTCGTAATTACGAACGAACCTGTGACCAGGTGGAATATCTTGTTTTAAGGGCGAGGATTGTTCCGCTAAAATTCTGAATTTTTTTATCAGATTACTCCCTACTGATTATTTAAGTTTGTGACCACATCTTCTGTACAGGGTTGTCTATATGTAACTAAGGTCTTAAAACTAAAATGTGTCTTAGGTTGTCATAGTAGGAAGTAAAAACTTTATTTATCAAGGCCCGCAATTGGTTTTTATAAAGCTTTCATCTAATTTAATCTAAACTAGCAGGTGTGTAAAGGCTTACAAATGTTGAGATTGACAAGATTATTGAAATCCCGTAGACTTGCAATAAAAATGTCCACCATTTATGATATCTTGGGGCCCTTACCACAAAGAGCCGAAATTGGGTTTGAGTTGCTGAAGAACATTTCCAAAGATACTAAAATCACATTCTTAACCCCGCTAGTCCCTGACATCCATTCGGCGACAGGTGGGCACACGGACGGACACAGAGCGGGTTTATGAAAATTTTGCACTAAGGGTCGCACTCTCCACGGAAGTCTTTAATTAGAAAACATAGTAAGCATTACACTTGTATTCAGGCACATTTGTCGAGCTTTTTTCGGTCTTAGTGGGCCAGGAGTACTTAGAAAACTTAACCAAGTAAATAATTACTCTATTTAGTGAGCAATCATACGCTACTGTTTTGGTTCGAGATTCAACAGTTTTGCACAAAACTAGATCAGAGGTTTCATGTCAAAAACATATTTGCAAGTGATTGAAAGAATAATAGAGAGCACGTAAACTCTTGGAGGGTCAGAGTTAGAGGTTCTCAAAGTCACTTTAGTTGTGCGCAATTTATTTAGGCGAAAAACGTGTTCTCAGAATTGTGGAAGCTGTTACTGCTGGCACTTCTATCACAAAGACATAAACTACCCGGAGAACCATGATCATATCCCCTAATATGTCTGCCAGACACAATGGAAAAGTTCTTAGATTAGAATATTATTCGACAGCTTGCTCACTGTAGTAGAGGGAACCGGAGCTTTATCAATTCACCAGTATTGTTTCAAAAAAACAGGTTTACTGTCGACGCAATCAACAGCAGTCGACATTGCGTCTGAAGCCATGGAAGGACATTGTTCGAGGTGGGAACCAAATAACACTACGCAGTACAGACACTAGATGTTAATAACGCATGGATCCTTCGCATGGATGGAAGCGCGTCACGATTTACTCAGGATAGTCTCAATTATTATCAACAGGAAGTGAATATAAAATATGAAGATGAAAGCGTTAAATATTACTGTGTTTCCGCGGCAGTTCCTCAAGGCTCCGTGGTGGGTCCCTTCCTATAGAACCTTATGTACGACGGGGTCCTTTATTATAGGTTTATTATAGGTTTCGCCATCGACATAGCTATCGTAACCGTTTTGAAACAAAAAAGATTCAAGTAGTCGAGTCAGCGACAATCGCATTCTATTGCTCATATTACAGAAGAGAGTCCTACTTTTTTGAATCAGCTCAGATGTCGGCTGTTGTTCTCTTACAGTCGTATGATGTACGAGTACCTTCTTCTTTTCCTTTTTTCCGGCGTCGTTAAGGTCAGAAGTGTGTGACCATAACCTTCCTACTTAACTGCATTCCTACTGGTCCGCTTGTGGGGTCCGCCGATGTCCGGACTCGTATGATGTACGAGTACCATGGAGAAGAAAAGGAACCTGACAGAAACTGCGATTGATTACCGGCTTGGGAAGCTAGGGACAATAAGTGGTTACTGTAAGATATCAGATGAAGCCACATTTATTATTGCTGGAATGATGCCAATTGAAATCCTGGTGGACGGGATTAGGAGAATTTATTGCAAGAGAAAATAAATATCAACTCATGTAAATGTCAACAGAAATTCACACAGTAAGGAGAATCAAGGAGGAATAACATCACGAAGGACCGAGTAACTCACATCCTGATTCCACCATTTGATGAGATTGATGATGGGAGTGTTGAAGGCGAGGAAACTGCCACTGGCACCTAACCTAAGCACCTAATGTAGCCCCTCTCTGGCTACGGGGTTATTGCAGCTACAGTCCGGGACAAAATGAAAATACACTCTCTAAATTCTTAAGCATCCTGTTAAAAAATGATTTAATTAAAATTGGTATATATTACACACAAATTGTGTTTCTTAAGAGTTTAGAGGGTGTCTTATCATTTTGTCCCGAACTGTATCTACCATATTTTGTACTCTGTACTCATAATAACCTCCCTTTTTGCCCAGATTGCATTCGACTGTAGACTCTTTATGGAATAGCGACAAGCTGAAGTACGGAGAGCAAGGAGAGCGGCGAAAGCATCGAAGTACCATGAATTGCTTAGATGCCTTTATCTCAGGATAGCTGGAAATGTTACAAATGTTACCACTTTGCTTCTAATTTTTTCACTTTATTATTGTCCTGGTCGTGAAATTTAGGCACCAGCCTCTGTGGTAGTGTTGTACGTTCTGTGCCCTTTATACCATTTCGCGGCTGTATTTATTTCGATACCTTCTGCACTACTTGGAGCGAATATATAAACTCACAAAGTGATTATCTATTTATACTTCAGATACGATCCTTAAAAATGATGTTAAAGAATTTTCAGCTTTCTTACAAACCAATATTCTTACTTTTGATGTATGAATTTTTCCCTTACCTTAAAATAAGAATTCAACCCAACAACACATTTCCATTGCGACGACAAATTTATTTTCTTTTTTTTCGAAGCAATAACATGAAAAATAAATATATATTCCCCACTGCCATCACGTGCGGAGAAATATGAACATCCCTTTTAACTCCTACACCGAAGTAAATATTTCTATTCCACGGAGAACCAGGATCACAAACATCAAAACATTGTGAGAGTCCAATAGCAGGCACCCAGTCACAGCCAGTTCGCGCTGTTCTACCGTTTTAGACTTTGGTATTCATAACAAATTGCCTACGTGATCCACGTGCCAAGCAGGCCAGGGAACCTATTTAACATAGAAATGTATGTGCGGAACTGTCCTTTCTTTCATTGCATTGCACGTTGATTGTTTGTATGAGAAATGACGTAATAAGGCCTTTATAATTGAATAGTTGTTTATTTGGTATGTCTTGAGCTACTTATGATTGCATACAGGATTACATAAATAAATGAGTCATGTCAATCACAGAAATTAATGGTTGAAAATTACTTATGCATGCTGACGTGTTAGATGTTTGGACATGGTCCTCCGCTTTTTATTCAGGTCTAGTACCATCGGCAAGGATTTTAAAGAGACCACTGGAACGAAAGGTATAGAGTCTTGCCAACAACATTCCTTTTTTACATCCAAGGTTAAATCTACTTTCAGATTGCACAAAACTAGAGCCACACTCGCAGAAGGTTAAAGCCTAAGTTTCCCACAATCATCAGCTTCTTCTTCGATTACGATGAATCGAGAAGTTTTCTATTACTGGGGAGGCAGATATACTAACCGATCACCAAGCGATCATAGATGGTAGACCACAGATATGGTAGTCTACCATTAGCCAATCGATAACAGGAAGGAAGGCGATCATAGAAAATATAAAGTAACTATGACACGCAACCACCGGGAGATGATCATAGATGGTTATTAGCAGCTATGGCTTAAGGGCATCGGGCAACCATAAGTGGTAACAGGTAATTGTATCTGCCAACCACTAAATTAACATTGACGGTAGCAGGCACTATGACTTCCAACTACAATGCGAGAATACGAGTAGAATGCACATAACAGGTATAACTGGAAGCATGCAGCTTGATCGTAGATGCTTGGGCAGATATATGTACATGCCAACCATCAGGCAAACTGGAAGCAACTCTACTTGCCAAGCACCAGCCGATCATAGATGGTAGCAGGCAGCTACTCGTATGACTGCTAGGCGACCATAGAGTTTTACGAGTATCTGCCAATCAGCAGGCGATCATAGATACTGGCAGACACCTTTACATTTCAACCGCCAATTCTACTGCCAACCAGCAGGCGACCATACGTGCTAGCAAGTAGTTATACCTGGAGATCATAGATGGTAACATGGTATATCTGAAAACGACTTAGAGAACACAAGTAGTAGGAGGGTCTACGAGTATAGTATAAATGTAGAACTAAAAGGTCATGCAAGGTACCATACACTCACACTTCTCGACTACCTGGTGAGCATAGATGATAGAAGAGGGTCACAGCTGAGAACTACCAAGGTGAACATAATTTATCTAGTCATAACTATTGAAACAATTTTGACTGCAACCATTTTAAATAAAGTACCAGTTGCTCTCTTTTCATGTTACGAGATAACTAGCCCATTACATTTATGCCTCTTTGTCGCGGAAAAGAGTCATTTACCATCATGGAGCGGGGTGATATCGAAAATCGTGTCATTGTAATCGTCTTGTATGTACAAGTATAATAGGTGATTTCTTTCGGATCTTGCGACCAAGGCGGACGCCCCGCTTGGAAACATTCGCTACTTTGTTTAATGTACTTTTAAATTATTCGCAGATACACTCCAAGATAGGACTCTTGGAGTCATTATAACCATGCAAGCTTGAATCAGACGCAAACCCCTGAGATATCAGAACATCTTGTCGCGGAAAATGAACATTTCGCAAAAATCTATGTCCTGCATCATCAAAGAAAACTTGGGATTTAGTGCTTACAAAGGTGTCTATACTGGGCAACCTACTAACAGTCGCATTGAAGCGAAAACGTAAGCAAAAATCAGAAGCTCTAAAAATGCTCACAGCCAAATTCTGTTCACCGACGAACGCTCAAAATTTATTTCAAGGTTTGAAAGACCATCCCTTATGTAATGGTATGTCGGAGAAAAAGGAGTCAAGACTTTGGCGAAAGTTTGTCAAACCACTGGTTTGGAGGATGTCATTAAACCGAACTAAGCCGAACAATGTATGGAAACAAATATTTCAAACAAGATACTATTCCAGCCCACAAGCTCAAGGGTGACTAAAATAAAAGCACCTGAATGTATAATATTTAGCGAGTTTTCATTTAGCATACGTTTTCCTTTGTATTATTATTTATGAATGTATGGTAGCAGTTAAACTATGCTATCCCCAGATGACCATTGATAAACGCGGGTTGTTCAAAAAATAAGGTGACTTTTTTTAATTTCGCGAGCTAACTACATCGAATTCCAAGTTTTTTTTTTGTTATGTTGATAGACATGGCTCCAAACATATGTTGGCATTGTCAGGCATTGTGGATATTAGTTTATTTTTCACAGATATAAAGGTTAGAAATGCTTTGGTGTGATGTTAGCTATTTAAAAATAAAATGAAGTGCTCCAACTTACTTGAAATGTTAACTTTGGCATTTGGCGAAACTACTCTGAGCAAAAAAAAAATGTTTATAAGTTTTTCACATAATGGCGATGTCCGCTTCGGATGCCCCAGCAAGTCAACAATGGATGAAAACAACGAAACAGAGAAGAAAATGACAAAACATGCGCATATGGTTATGACGCCGAGACCAAAGTCTAATCATCCCAATGGAAGCACCAAAAGTGCATACTAGGTGTGCTTTGAAGATTGAAAATAGCATTCGGACAAGGGTATTGTATCTGAGAGGATTAGCCAACAAGTTTTTATAGAAATAAAATGAAAAATTTTCTTCAGTTAAACATCCAAATTGGATTTCTAGATTTATTTCTTCACATTGTAAATTGTTGATGGGTCGATCCTGATCCTCATCTGTGTCGCTTTCGTCGGAAGAAAAATCTAATTTATCATCTGGCTCTATCTGTTGTGAGAATCCGGAAGGTGAAGAATTAATTTAGATTTCCTGATACACTATAGGATTCACTATAGAAAAATATGCTTGTCAGGGTGAGGTTTTTCGTGGATCATTACTTCAAGGAGACAAAATAGATATTAATGAATAATTAATAATGAATAATTTTGAACCCACCTCGTATATCTGACCACAGGTGTAGCAGGGACTATCTCAGGACTATCAACCATTAGGCGGCCAAAAAAGGAATCATGCATCCGCACAAGTTGATTGGCAGGTGTACATAGATGGTAGCAGGCAATTAAGGCTACCAGACATTAGGAAAACGCAAATGAGAATAGGTCACATTGCTAGATAGCAGGCAACTCAGCTCTAATTGGTAATATCCAGGAGACAATGGTAGCAGACTTCTGCAGATAATGGTGATAGTAGGGGCTCCCAACATCGCAGCAGGGTTTTTTCGAAGCTGTTATAGCACCACTACGGTATGTACTGGCATCATTGAATTCTGAAGTAGGTGATGTTGTATTTCGTTTCATTAAATTTACATCGTCAGTGGAGATGTAGCAAAAGTTACTGTGGTGATGCCGTTTTTCATTAGCAACCAAGATCCAGAAAAGGAATGAAAAATCATTGTTTTTAATTAATTTATTGAATGGATGTACAAGTTATAACTAATTTATTTCCTTTTCATTACAATTATAATAAGTAAAAAATACATATAATGAATGCGTAAAAAATTAAAATTAAATTAATGTTTTGTTTTTTTTTGTTTTATGTCTTACATTAAATTAACCACAAATAATAGAGGGTTTAATGCTAACATAAATCATTCGTATATTACACCGTTCAACATTGTTTTTATTTTTTAATTTTAAACGTATTTATTAATATATTCTTATGCATTTGTATTGTTTTTCCTTTTTCATTTGACATTAGTTTTTGTAATAATATTTTATCTTAATTTGTTTTCAAGACTTAGATTTAAGAGTTCCTTACACTTAATTCGTCGTTGTTAATACCAAGTGAAATAAATAATTATTATTCTAAAACGTCTAAAATAATAAGTTTTAAACTTGATTTTTTGTTTCCTCTGGTCTTACAATCATATATGTATATAAAAAAATTTTATTTTTTAAATAATATAATTTATTTTGTATGCATTGTTTGTTGAAAAACTTAAGCTAATTGGACTTGACTCTTTGTATTATTATTTTATTTATTTCTGTTATAAATGTAGAAAAGAATAGAATTTTACTTGTATGAAAATTGGCAATGACTTGTAGCTAGATACTTTCGTTTTATTTTGTTTGCATGCATCTTGTCTCGTTCAGTTCTTTGTCATGGGTGGGTAGCTGCTTAGAATGTATTATTTTATGCTTTAATTGTTGGCTGTGTATCTTGAGTAATTTAAAAACACAAATTTTTCGTGTCCCCAGTTCATTTAAGACAACATATAAAAAGTCATTAAAATAAATAATATTCAGAAACACATAATCTGGTATTCTAATTAAATTTTCTGTGGTCTCTGTTCATTAAATCAAAGATTATATTTTTTACGCCGACTAAAAATTAGTTATCACTGGATTGCATTGCTTTACTGAGTGCCGTACAAAGTTGACTGAATGATGGCCGATCTTTTGGATTTTGATTCCAACAGGAAGCCTGAAAGTAGAATAAAAAAAGAGTTTGGGTGTTTTAAATACCATGATTTGGTTTTTAACATATGAGTAACGAGTGTTTCTTTGCGATGGAGAATCTATTCAAAAAACTCTTTTGTGCCACAACGTCAAAGTCCTTATTTATACAACCATAATAATGTCAGTGACATTTTATGGATGTGAAACTTCGTCTCTGATTAAGGAGAAAAATATATTTCAGGTCTGCAAAAACAAGATTTCAAGAAAACAGGACGAGGCATACAATCCTGAAGACTGAAATGAGAAGGACACGTAGAACGAATGGACAGTGGATGAATAGTCAAACGCATGGAATAGTCATAATGAATAGAAAACCCTTAGGAGAAAGAACTGCGCCGGAGATCGGAGGATATAAGCATGGACCTAGAAAAGATGGAACAGGAATATCGAAACATGGAAAGAGACCATAAGTGTGTTGACAGGGAGGCTTGGCGAAGGGTTGTTCTGAACTTCCCAGTTGCATATTACCGGTAATAGTGATAATATTAAAATGTATAAGAATCGAAATGTTGGTAACGCTTCGCAGATTTAAAAATAATGTTTTTGACTTTGAAGATAAATAATGTTCTGGCGCACCGAAAATGCTGAATACGAGGAATTGGAGGCATTAGTTCATGAAGACTCTTGTCGGGCGCTGCGTAAACTTGCAAAATAATTACAAGTAGATGATACAAAACAAAACTGAATAACTTGGAAGCAGGGATTGAGTATCGTACGAGTTGAAACCGAGAGACGAAAGATCCTTTTGTGTCGTCAAGATGTTTTTAAAGAAAAATTTCCAAGGTTCGAAGGTTCTCCTCTATATTTGGTTGTTTAGGGCATACTAATTGAAATATTCACGGGAGATCGTTATAGACTGCAATTGATGGATTTGGGTCGAATGTTAACTGAAGAAAAAATGCCTACTATTCGAGCAGACATATGCAAAGGTGTTTTTGCTGCATGACAACGTGAAAATCTACTTGGAAACGCTTAAATGGATTAGCGTAGCATTATTTACATTCTTACGAAGATGCCAAAAAATGTTTCGATTTTTGGATAGCCTGAAAAGACGTGTCGTTTTTCGACATGATATTTATATGTTGCTAGAGAAGTGGGAAAAATTGTGGCGAGCGATGGTAAGTATTTAGAGTGGCATGCTTTTTGACAACTTACTTTAAATAAAACATAAATTGATCAAAAGAAAATTGAACCATCGTCTATAGAAGATGAATCATCACAACTGAAATACAGTCTAGCTATTCCCACTATTTATAGTTGACCGGCTAGCTGAAACTGCCTGGAAACTTATAGTTGATCGGCTAGCTGAAACTGCTTGGAAACTTATAGTTGACCGGCTGGCTGAAGCAGCCTGGAAACTTAAAGTTGACCGGCTAGCTGAAGCTGCCTGGAAACTTATAGTTGACCGGCTAGCTGAAGCTGCCTGGAAACTTATAGTTGACCGGCTAGCTGAAGCTGCCTGGAAACTTATAGTTGACCGGCTAGCTGAAGCTGCCTGGAAACTTATAGTTGACCGGCTAGCTGAAGCTGCCTGGAAACTTATAGTTGATCGGCTAGCTGAAGCTGCCTGGAAACTTATAGTTGACCGGCTAGCTGAAGCTGCCTGGAAACTTATAGTTGACCTGCTAGCTGAAGCTGCCTGGAAACTTATAGTTGACCGGCTAGCTGAAGCTGCCTGGAAACTTATAGTTGACCGGCTAGCCTGTAAACTTATAGTTGACCGGCTAGCTTGTGCTGTCTACCTGAAGCTGTCTGGAAACTTATAGTAAACCGAATCGTTATTGTTGGCTAAAGCTACTTCTAGTTGCACTGGCTACTTTGAAGTTGCAGGCTCGTTACAGCTGTCTCGTTGCTCATAATTGTGTAATTGTGTTGCTTTGAATGTAATTAGTTTAAACTGAAAGTAGATCGCACACTTTTCCAGGGATTAAAAGCCCCACATTAAATGTGTGCTAATAGCATCTCATTGAGAACCTTCCCAACTTGATTTAACGCAATCTGAATAGCATAGTATCATTTCTCGATGGTTTTATGATAATACCGGAAAAAATCTCGCACTTCCTACCCTACCTCATTAGAATAAACGATTCGATACAGGCAACAATAAAAAGCAAAAAAGTTATCTGATAATTAAAATTTAATTAGACTTACCATAATTTCCTTAAGAGCTTCCGGTGTCCCTTCGGCCACCTCCCACTGCAATCCGTCGCCACTAGTGCTCTTCTGTATATATTCCTCATTACTTAACTCTTCAAATGGCAGTTTTGTCGCTTGATTGAACAGCTCCCAGACGACGACTCCATAGGCGTAGATATCACTCTTCGTTGTATAGTCATCCTCCTGGATGCATTCAGGTGCTAACCAGCGTATTGGAAGTAATGTATTCCGATGCTTAAAGTATTCTCGATTGTATTTGTCCTTTGATAAGGCTGGATACGAAACTTTAACAATGAAATCACTTGAGATTATACAGTTGCGGGTGGCTAAGTCCCTAGTAAAGAGGCAGGGTTAGAGGAGAAGAAAAAAAAATCGATTAATGAGTACGATGAAGTACAGAAATTACTCCCGCGTTATCGACTTACTTGTGAATGAAACGAGCACGATAAATTGCATCCATTCCTCGGGCAATTTGATATGCTACGGCTAGAATTTGTCCAATCTTTAAAGGGGGAATCGCATTGGCAACAGCTCCACTGCCGTTTGTTGTGTTCTGTGCCGTCATCGTAGTAGTGACTGGGGCAGCTTTCCCTGCCGTAGCCAAAAGGAATTGCTTCAAATCGCCCTGAAAGAGTTTACGAACAAGTTGTTTAAGTTTGAATGGGCTCTGAAAAGGGTTAAGCACTCACCCAGTCAGTGTACTCCAACACCAGGTAATGAGGATCCTTCTCCCGGCACAAGCCGAACAATTTCACCACGCCCTTGTGAGATATCGCTCGGAACATCTCGATTTGCCGCTTAAACTCTTGACATGACGACTCCTCTTTGATCTTATTTAATGCTTTTACCAGGACTAGTTTATACTCATCGGTTACCTCCTCGTTCGCTTCTTGTTCCTCTTTGATCTCCTCGATGTCATCCATGGAAGTCTTAGAACGCCGCTTCTCCATGCTTGGCGGACTTCCACTCTGTCTTTCGTCTCTGTCCTTCTCGCTTGCTTCATGGATTCTTATCACCGACGATTTGATTTTCCCCACAAGCACCTCACCAAACTCGCCGCGGCCGATTTGTATGAGTTCCGTCAAACTCGACCGTGGCAGAGCTAATTGATCGAAGGCATGCGATTTTTTCGAACCCTTCGAGTTCACACTCGAGATAGTGTCGTCACTCTTTTGTGCTTCATTGCCACTACCCCGCGGGTTATTGTTGCCATTCATCTTCTTTGCTTTTGCTGCCTTATCAGCTTTGCCGTTCTCCGGTAGACAAGGCTCAATCTCTGCCATTTTGTTGTTCACTTCACCCGCTTCGACATTGTCCTTGCTGGCTTCGTTTAAACGTGCCTTACGAGCTTGTCGACGATATCGACACCATAACATCAACCCAACTACCAGAATGATGTATGCAAACGCCACGGACATGGTTATAAGAACAGCGCGGGTGATCAGGAACCCATCCGACGACTCCTCTGTTGCAAAACCCTCCACAGCTGTAGGACAGAAATCATTTAGAACAAAAGCAAAACCGGAAACGAACGACTTACGTTTCACAACAAACCGCACCTCTTCCCTCTTTAGTCCGGCACTATTGCCAATCGTGCACCCGTACCGCCCCTCATCGTCCAAATGCACTTCGGTAATTTCCAACGTTCCATTCTCCAGAAACCTGAATCGATTCCTGTCTGTATTGTTCTCACTCAAATACTGCAAATCCTTATCCCATTGAATCGTTGGCTTCGGATCACCAATTGCCTGACAGTGAATATTGGCAATACCCATTTCCACCGCCTGAATCGGACCCTTTGGCGCAACGGAGAACTTTGGCGCAACCACGACTGCTATACTGACTGTTGCATTGATTTGTCCTTGCGTATTGCTTGCTATGCAGGTGTAGTTGCCGCGATTTTCTGCAGAAACATTCTTAAATATCAACGTACCATTAATGTCGTCGATTGTCTCTGGCAATTGATCCGAGAAATCCTACAATGGAAAGAGTAAGAAAACAAAAGCGATTAGATGGAAACTTTCAACACGAATAGAATGAAAGGGTATTGAATGCATGGGTACGGACATCTTCTGCAACTGAAAGGTTTACTACGATATCTGGGTTATTCCGGAACCATCTCGAGCATTCCGCTCGAGGGAGGTGTTTTATGGGAATTGTTTGAGTTTTAGTTTTAGGTTTTAGGTTTCCGAGTATCCCGAGTATCATTTGGGACGTTTAGTGTCCGGAAAAGTTTTCTCGGAGTTGCAGTTAAACTCGGGTGATTTGTGAAATTCCTAAGAAGATTGGAGCATTTCGGTCGGGACGGCGCGGCAAATGAAAATGCAAATGAAGATGATTCGAGGAGTAAACAGAATAACGAAGAAAGTTTTTAAATATTACCCGGGAACTAGGGTGGTTAATTAAGGAAAGTTAGCACAATCAGACTCTGATTGGAAGATGTACGTGGAAGTGGATGGAAGAACGTAATTGGTTTGAGTAGTGAGCGTATTAGTAATGACCATGAAGAGAAGTGCTGTCTAAGCATGATAACCTTTGGGTAATTGTCTTTTTTTTTTTTTTTTTGTTTTTATAATTCGTGCAGGTTCAAGAGTTACGCTCTTATGATGTTTGTCACATAACTTGGACGGGGTGCAGATGCTTTGTGTCGAAGATGTTCGTTCACTACTCTGACCTTGTCTTCTAGGTATTTTGGTGAATCAGAAATCGTAGACTGCTTGACTTTGCTTTTATAGAAACAAGCTTCTAATCACCTAACATCTTACGAATTCATTCAGTAAAAGTAAACCTTTACGGACCAAGGCAGGGTCGAGACTTCCGGATCGATGTAATGGAATCATATAGAGCTCATTAAAATCGTGTAAGAATTAGGTTTCGAATCGTTTCTGCTTTATCTGGAGAGAGCATCACAGAGGTCAAAGAGTTTATAGTCCCTCGATCTTAGAGCTTAGAATAAACTTAATGAGAATTTGTCTATTTCTGTAGTGCCTTCTCTTCTTCATTTCTGTGTGTGTCTGGCAGTTAAGGGCACACGGCCAAGAAACAGTCTTTGACACCTTTCACGGTGCCTTAGACTCAGAGATCATCAATACAGTTCGTGAAATCTTTTATGGAAAATTACTTCCATAACTGCTCTACATTGGAACATTCAAGAATGCTTGTTGTTATATATGAGAAGCAGGTGAATTGATATGGAATCCGTGCAGGGACGGGTTAAGAATATCCCTGCAGCGATACCTCTCGCTTGTCGTAAAAGGCGCCTAAAACAAAGGTAAACGAAAATCACATCTGGGCAATTTAGAAAACACCAATGTGAGCCTAGGGACACATATACCACCATTAAAGTGCCCCACAAGTGTATATGCAAATCAGTGGGTTGACACGACTGGAGATCACCGGTGTTGTAAGAGTAAGATCAAACAAAAAAATCTGGAGCATGCCCGTGTCACAAAAAAAAAAAAAAAAAAAAAAAGGCAGGCCGAAAAACAATTGGTGCAAACAAATGCAAAAACACCAGCATTTGATTGGCCTCAGCGATGAAGTAATCCCAAACCGGGAAGCCTGCCGCTACTTTCTGAGGTCAAACCGGCGGACCCCACAAGAATGCAGTTAAGTGGGAAGGTTATGGTCCTACACTTCTGACCATAACAACGCCGGAAAAAGGAAAAGAAGAAGAAGAAGGTGAATTGATATGGAGACGAATGGATTTCTTGAACACTAAGAATCATGAAATAATGGCCTAAGTGAGAAGTCTACTGTTGCGTCTTACTAATACCTTTTTGACAGCCAGGCCACGATAGTTCTCAACTCGGAAACGGTCACATCTCTACATTTATCAAAGACTAAACATCACACTAGAACTCGCCTAACAGGTGTTGGTATTTCCAGACTGTCCAGGTAGGATAATCAATGTCTCATGTACACTATCAAAGTCTCCATCGTTCTCTATTTGCAAAAAAAAATTGAGAAGAAGCCGAGACATTCTCTCAGTGAAAATTAGGGACATTGCTAAATAGGTCGCAATGACTACCGTCAAGCCTGATATTATGTGCAAATAAGAGTCCTCTAGCGTCACTAGTCAAATAGATGGTGCTAGCGGTTGGTCAGAAATGTCAGATCAAAAATGACGCGTGATACGCTATTACCAATTTTTTCTTATTAAGTTTGTGAATTTTTACAAAGTGACCTTTGCGATGAAACATGCCGTCTTCATTGGCGGCAAAACATGGGTATATGGTTATGACATCGAAACCAAAGCCCAATGGAAGCGACTAGAAGAGCCAAGACAGAAAAATAACGCTAAGTTCGATCAAATGTGAACGTTTTATTCACTGTTTTCTTCAATCACAATGGCATGGTTTATCATGAGTTCTTCCCAGAAGACCGTAATGTTAACAACAAATATTACTATGAAGCTATGCGCAGTTTGCCTGAAGCCTTACGAAGAAAATGGTGATTATGAGCATCGCGGTAATGCATCTGCTCATCGTTACTTGTGTGTAATTTTCTGGTCAAAAACAATGTCGTAATCATGTCTTAACCACCATATTCAACGGATTCGGTCCCCTGCGACGGTTTTCTCTTTCCAAAACTGAAAAGACTCATGAAAGGACGGAGATTTGCCACAATTGAAGAGATGAAGCCCGAATCGCTGGAAAAGTTCAAGGTTATATCAAAGAGAGCAAAACAGAAGTACTTCCAGGATTGGAAAAAAGGACTGGCACAAATGTATCATATCTGCGATGCATTACCTGGAAAAGGGTCATTTGCGGAGATAAAAGCTCATTCCCATGACGGCCTAGAATGGAGATGCTAAATTGCTATTACTTTTACAAAAAAAGTTAGTTTAATTTTTGAACAAATCTCGCACCCCAATTGGCTGTTTGAACGTGGGTGTTTGGATGACTACATTTACTTCAACAATGAGCCTTATTCGGTGGATACATTAACAAAAAAACTGAAGCATATTGGAAGTGAAAATCCACATGCAAACCAGTGCATTCACAAAAAGTTATTGTTTGTTTTGCAATTTGGTGTGCAATATTAGAATATGAGGACGATGTAACCGTCACCGTCACCACTATAGCCAAACGTTAACCGATGTTTTTGTCCTTAAATCGATGTACCTGTAACAAGAGTGCGTCAGATTTCACATAACACGACCCGTTTGGCTTTAATGCATAAAAAAAAATCCTGGATAAGTTATTTCGCGTTTTGGTTTTGTCAAGTCTTAGTGACTAAGATCTTGAGTTGGACTTCTTTGTTGGAGCTATTCAAATAATCGCAATCGCTTTGAAAACGAAGATTCGCCAAGTTATAGCCATGTGTATGAAATTTGTGGATATTCTTGTCGAAATCTACCTTGTCAGAACCGAGTCCTGCAAAATACCCTCTGGAGGATAATACTCGTAGATATATTTTATTTACAATATAATGGCAAGATCCAGACAATTTACTGAAATAAAAATCTGATCGAAATCTCAATCATAAATTATTATTCAAATATATTTTCGGAACCACAAATTGGATGGCCCCGTACTATGGACTAATTTCATTTTAGCAACCCTTGGCAAGAGCAATTCCCGACAAATAGAAAACAGATTTTCTGTCAGCTGCGTGATTGATTTGAAACTATAAATCAACATAGGCTCTAACTATTTTATTAATATAACATCTGACCACCTGTTCGAGGACGGTATTTTAAATCAACACCGTTAAGGGCAAACATTAATTTCTCTCCAATCAATGACCATTGCAATCCATCCGCTCAACTCAATTGGCTATATCATAAACTCTGCTTCCATTCCACCACTTTCCACGCGCTACTAACAGTAAATTTCAATAGAAAAAAGAAACAACATTTCTAAAATCTCTTTCGCGCACATGTCTGTCGGGCAAATTCAGTCTCATATTGCATATACTCATATCTCCTGCATCCCAATCTCCTCCTTCGCGATGCGTGGCGCTGATTCGTATCCACGGTAACCCAGGAGGGGATCATTGAACAGACTTATGAAAAATGCAAATAAGCAAACAATTCACAATATGTACGTACGAGTATGTACATATACTCAGGCAAATATAGATTCTGTATCTCGATAGGGACGCGTGTATCCAATATAAAATTTCACTATTTGAATCGAACGTTTTGTTTTTTTTCTACCTTTTTTTAAAACCAATTTGCTCAGCTAGTCAAAGAAATCTGTTGGCTTGCATTACAGATACAATACCTTCTACCGGCAAAGTTAGGCAACAATAGTAGTTCGATGGAGGATGGTGATGTTTGCATCCATCCTAGTACCATCGGTGCAAGGATGACATTTACATAAATGCGCGTGAGTTTGGGAAAGTTTGTCGAAGTGAACTTTTGGCAAATCTAATTGAATTGTTTGATAGTTTTACGAATGAGTTTTCTTCGTATTGATTTATCCATGGCGAATAGTTGGAATACGATCGAATGTATGCGAGGGTAATTGCCAGGAAAAATGCCGAGTGTGGTATGACAAAGTTTGCGGATGAAAGAATATTAGTCTAATGTTGGAATAATGTGATGATTTATTTAAAAAGTTTGAATTCGATTATAGTTGGAGGAAAACGGATTGGATGCGAGTTTCGTTCTTGCAGGACACAATATTTTATTTCACCCGAGACAAGTGTGTGTTTGAAATTCGATATTCATTTAGTGTCTTTATGGTAAAGAAATGTAGGATAAGGTGAGTCCAGGAGTTTGATACAGGTAAACAGTTGAAATGTTTTTTGGGTGTATTCTGTTTTTTTTTTTTTTGGGACCAAAATGTACATTTTGAAATGGATTTAATGCCTTTACAGAGATCTTCGGAAGATTGAAACTGTACAGGTGTCTTCACCTTTCTTTTAGGCGGGTTTGTGTTGTGAAAGATGAAGAAATTTCTGGTCGCTTCAGAAGAAATTTACTTAAAAGTCTTCAAATAAAATTTGAGGTGTCTGGAACGCATGCACTCTTTCGGACCAGAATATCATCAAGTTCATACAAAACGATGAAACTTAAAAAATAAAGGTCTCCACAGGCCAACAAATGAAAGGTAATCAAGTCTCTTTGCTCCGTTGAGGTCGGTAGCGTGTTAACCGAGACTCGGTGATACGGTAGTGCCATCTTATTTTGAGGGATGCATCGTCCAGGAGTGATGATCCATTTCCAGTCAATGCAATTACGTATGCATATTACAGATGATATTGTTGTAATTGGACGTATGGAACGAATGGTAAGCCAAGCGTTCTCGAGCTTAGTAGAAACAAAGTAAATACTGTCATGAGAAGAGGACGTGAACCATGGACGCGTCATGGACAGATCGTCAATATTGACATACCAAGGTTAATTAGTACTTTATTTACATATCTTTGCCCTCATCGAGTTTTATTTTTTTTTATTTTTATTTTTTTTTATAAGATGGCATCACAAACGTTTGTTGGAAAGCAAGGTGGCAAGGTGTAATTAAATAACTAGGAGGCCGCAGTCGCTTGTCGTACCGCTTCGCTGCAGCATGTGTTTGAGCGAAGCGAGGTAGAGTTGATCTCAATTTACCGAAAACAAATAAAATGAAATTAACACATTTTGGCGCTAAAATATTTCAATAAACTTTGTGTACTACGTGTTGATTTGACATGAGTCTACTGATGTTTTTCAAAATCTGTCCGATTTCAAATGTTTTTTTTAAATGTTTTTTATCAATTGGCCCTGAGGTGTTGAAATTTGAGACTAATGATTAAATCTATTCACACGTTTAGAAAAACGCTCCTGCCTATATTTTATCTATTCTGCTTATGGTGTAAGACAATCTGATAACACAAGTCAAGTGTAAAAACTAATATTAATTAACATAATTCGATTCGCACAATGCTATATGCAGACTCAGGAGTTTAATGTGTTAGAAAATGGATTTGTTTTATTAATTTAAGAGATTACTCATTAAGTTCACTAATTCATAATTACTGCCATCCGTTTCAGCCTGTTAAGTTCTTTGAGTTTAGATGGCAAGCCTTTCTTCTCACTGATTTTCCGAAGTCGTTCGAATGGAACGACATTCATGGCAAAACATGAATGCTATACCCAAAAATGAGTCCTTGGATATACAATCAAATGATTATATCAACCATAGTTTTTATGGCACTGCAGATTGGTGGAAAAAATGTAGACAAACTAACGCCATAATGAAATCAATAAAGTACAAAGGCAAGCGTGTATCTGCACTACTGAAGCTATGAGAACGACTCCGACTGCAGGGATGGAAGCAATTTTAAACATCCCACAATTACACATTGTCATACAGGCTGAAGCTGCTAAACAAGCCTTAACGTTACGGAGAACTTATAAATACAAAGGAGACCTTGGGACCAAGCCCGAGTGGGTGATCTGATGTCCCCTGAGTTAAACTTTAAATACTACGAACGACTCGCACCAAGACTCAACCCTTGGATGAAGGATGGTGTCCAGAAATGGTACACAGATGGGCTGAAATATAGAAACAAGATAGGGGCTGGTGTAATAGGACCAAAATGAAGCCTACACAATCCCTTCTGCAATGAGTCAACTACATATATTTCAGGCCGAGCTATTTGCAACCAGCGACAGGAGACCTACTGACACAAGGACAACTATATTCTCAGGCAGCCAAGTGGTTCTTAAAGCTCTAAAGAGATACACCTTGAACTCTAAGGCTGTCTGGGAATGTCACAATACAGTAAACAAATTGGCTGTAAACAACAGATCTGGATGCCAGGTCATGAAAACCATGACGGTAATGAAAAGGCATAAAAAGGTGCTCAGATACCTTTTACGGGGCCATCCCCCCTTTATGGTTTTGACAATTCAGAAACCGTATTACTTACGCAAATGGATCTACATTGGAAAATAAAAGAACCAATTCTGGAACAGACAGGAGCACTCAAAAACGTTCATGGAACAGAATCACAATCCTAAACGTACCAAAGAAGTTCTATAACTAAATAAAGCCGACCAATGAGCGCTATGTGGTGCACTAACAGGACACGGGGCATGCAACTACCATCTTTTTAAAATGGGTCTTGGTAGCACAGACATCTGCAGGCGATGTGGGCAGGCCAAGGAAAACATACTGACCACCAGCCCAAATCTTACCTGAGAAAGACCCACACCCCCAATCCCATTCCGTCGCCCAACTCCCCATCTCTCCCCACAGCAACTACCTCTGCCCCACTTCCCCACCCCTGTGTCACCCCCCAATCTTTCGTTGATCCTCTTCTGCCCCCTACAGTTAAACTTACCCAGCTAACTACCGACCCTATCCAAAGTCGCTACGCTCTCTCCCGTCTGAGGGATAAGAAGACATACGAGAACATTCGTCTCTTCTTGGCATACCTTCACGATAAATCCGATTCGATTTGCTACGAAGGTAAGACAAACACAAGCGTTATGGTCTCCATCCAACAGGAAGGCCTTCCTACTGACTTCGCTAGCCTCAAGAACCTATATATCAAATATCACGAATTCTTCAATATTTCGCCCCAAAAAGTATCAAAAGATCTTGAAACTTTCCGCCAATACATTCACTCAAAACGAATATCCCACCTGCAACGTAGTAGAGCTGATCACGACAAGTATTTTCGTCCCTAAATCCATCCCTCTCCCATCAATACCCCCACTTAGTCAAAATCTTCCTCTTACCTTCTACTATCAGAATGTAAGAGGTCTTCGCTCAAAAACCCAAACTGTCTTTCAACAGTCGCACGCTCTACCCTTCGAAATCTTTGCTCTGACCGAAACGAACCTGATCCCCAGCATAAGTAGCTCCGAACTGTTTTCAACAAATTTCAACATCTATCGCGATGACGAACTCAGTCAGGCCACCGAGGGTTGCCCTTGTCGAGGAGTCCTACTAGCCGTCCTTGACTCCCTTGACTCTTCCCTCATTGCAATATCGTCCTCCCCCCATCTCGACTATGTTTCAATCAAAATTGTCTTACCCCAAAAGACACTCTACATCATATGTTTCTACATCTTGCCCTCACAGCCCATTGAATCCTATCAACTGGCTATTAACACAATTGACCAAATAATTGATTTAAGAGACCCCCAGGATGAAATCCTTCTCTTCGGAGACTTCAACCTTCCTCATCTTAAATGGGCTCAATCAGACGATGAATCGCATTTCATTGCCACCAATCCCACTACTGCCAAAGAATGCCTCTTCTTGGATCGCCTTGCGGATTCAAACCTTAGTCAAGTTAGTGGCATCTTAAACTACATGGGTAGACAACTAGACCTTATATTTACAACTGATCCCTTCAACTCCTCTGTCTCACTCTGTCCTCTCTCTCTTTCAACCATCGATAACTTCCATCCCCCCCCCCCCCCTTCTTTCCTTTTTTCACGATTCTCCTTTACAGAACACCCCTTCCACAGCTTTGTCTTCTCACGATTTTCATAAAGCAAATTTCCACCAAATCAATGAATACCTTAAAAAAGCCCCTTTCAATTTTGATAATCTAACTATAAATGATGCAATATCCAAATTTTACAGGGAAATATTTAACTCTATCTCTCTTTACGTACCAATTTCCCAACGCAAAATTTTGTCCACCTCCCCACCCTGGTATAATCGTAGACTTCGCACCCTAAGAAACAAAAGAAATAAACAGTGGACAATCTTCCTTCGTACCCAATCCCCTATAGACTTTTCTAACTACATGGGCAGCTATCTTAACTTTACCGCCCTTCACAACTTCCTCTATCAACGCTATTTAGCTGAAACGCAAGCCAATCTTATAAGTGATCCTAAGTCCTTCTTTAAATTTGTTAACTACAAAAGAAAATCTGATGGTTACCCTACCTCTCTCTCCTTGAATGATCAAACCTCTAATGACCCTAACACTATCGCCAACTTATTTGCCGCCTATTTTAAACAATCATTCGCCGACGACTCCTTCCATCCAGACCCCGCTTACTTCGACTATTTATCGAAATTTTCCTTTGGGCCCTTTCTTCCTCATAAAGTTGATCCCGATGTCATCGAAACCAAACTAAATCAACTTAATGATGAATTCACTCCTGGACCAGACGGTCTCCCTGCCATATTCCTGAAAAAATGCTCATCAACCCTCTCTCTCCCTCTCTCAAAGATCTTCAGTTTATCCCTAGCTTTAGGTGAATTCCCCCAGTTATGGAAAACCTCATTTATAATCCCTATACACAAGAAAGGTCCGAAGAATGTTATTAACAATTATCGTCCCATTGCCAAACTGTCACATATACCCAAAATCTTCGAGAGCATTTTGTACGAAATCTTAAGCTTTCGCTGCAAATCTTTAATCTCCCCCAGACAACACGGATTCCTTAAGGGCCGTTCTACAACCACAAACCTTATTGAATTTGTGTCTTTTACCCTCTCGGCTTTAGAGAATGGAAAAGATGTCGACATGGTTTCAACCGATTTCAGTAAGGCTTTTGATAAAATCTCCCACAATCTAATACTCTTCAAATTGTCTTCTCTTGGCTTCGAACCCATTTTTGATCGAGCGGAGCGTAGTGGAGCGAGAGCAATCACCCACTTTTTGGCCTAGCGCGTGCATGTACGGGGAATATAGTGGTCCGAAAACGATTTCGGACTAATCTTGTACGCACTAAATGTAGATATCGGCTAGAACCACACATGTGTGCAGCATGTCATTCGATAGATCTAGGTCTGTAGATGAGCCATAAATTATCAAATGAAATTGTTTGATTGAAAAATAGTGAGAAATAACGAAGTAAAGTTTAGAAAAGTGCCATGCGGAGCGAGAGCAAGGTTGATAAAACAACAAATTTGCTCGCTCGATCAAAAATTTTCAGTAGCGGAGTTAAGCCCGCGCATACTGATCTGCCTAGTATTGAAGTGGATATCTTCCTACTTGGAAAATCGGTATTATAGTGTTCGTTTCAGATCTGCCTTTTCCAATCCTTTCTTAGCTTCCTCCGGCGTCCCCCAAGGGAGCCACCTAGGTCCACTTCTTTTTGTCCTTACCATTAACGATATTGATATAGTGATTAAAAATTCCCACATCTCACTATATGCCGACGACACCAAATTCTACAAGTCTATTTCCTCCAATCACGACTCTTCCCTTATTCAATCCGATCTCAATAATTTTTCCATGTGGTGTTCCAAAAATTGCTTGGAGCTTAACATTAGCAAATGCCAATCAATCACTTTCTCACGTAAACGTATTAAACCCCGTCCCCGTCTCTACTACCTCAATAATCAGCCCATCTCCACCGTTCAAATTATCCGCGATCTTGGTATATTATGTGACCAACAGCTAAATTTTAGACGAGATAATCCTTAAAGCTAATTCAGCATTCGGGTTCGTGAAGCGATGGTCTAAAGAATTTTCTAACCCTTACGTCACCCGATCTCTCTACACAACCTTCGTCCGGCCCCTCCTTGAATACGCCTCTCAAGTGTGGTCTCCTTACCAGCAAATCCACATTTCTAGAATCGAGAGCATCCAACGCCGGTTCTTACGCTTTGCTCTGCGAGGTCTCCCCTGGAACAATCCTTTGCTCTTACCACCTTATCACGACCGCCTTAAACTAATTAACATGAAAACCTTAGAGGAAAGAAGAACTGTATCTGACATCCTCTTCATCCATCGACTCCTCTCAGGCTCCATTGACTGCGCTACCCTCTATAACTCTGTCTCTCTCAACACTAACCCTCGCAATGTACGAAACCCCCGTCTCTTCTATGTACCCACCACCCGTACCGCTTATGGCTCCAACGAACCCATCTTACGAATGCTCGGAAGAGTCAACTCGAATCCCTTCTTCGACCTCAACCTTAGCACTCCATGCTTAAAAACCCTTCTTCTTCATGCCCCCCTCTCCCTTCCCCTTAACAACTAAGCTAGTTTAAGTTAGGTTAAGGTAGATTAAGTTCATGTGCTTGAATTAAGCTTAATAAATGGGGGTGGTTGCCCCCACGAAAATTGAAAATTCAAAATGATAGGGAAAGACTTCCAGAAAATCTCTTACTTCAAAGAGCAGAACTGCGTGAATTTCATCAAGTTGATTTAAGCGCCGAAACGATACGGCTACGGGGGTAGGTTGAAATGGAAGACGACCAGCGAACAAGCTTCTCTTAAGCACAAAAAATGAAAATAGCTTGTTTCGCGTTGGCGACAAGGTATGGAAATTGGACGCAGGATGATCGGAGATGTGTTATATGGTCCGAAGAAAATAAATTTGTAACGTTGTACGCATATATATATATATATTTATATTTAATAATATATTATTAAAAAGAACATAAATAAATATTATATTTCTATTATATAAACCTAAAATTAAATATTTTATCAGCCTTTAAACATTATAATATTTTATGTAGACATAATTTTGTAATATAATTATACTATTGTATTATGTATATTACTATTATATAAATATTATATTCAGCTTTTAAATATTATAATATTCTATGTTAAGCAATGTAGACTTGGCAACCCTAAAATAACATTAGTTATAAACATTTTTGTTAAGAGCACACCCACGATCGGGTGTATAAAAGGCGACGCCCGATCAGTGGACACGCACTCAGGTTTGGTATTTCGTTTTGCGAAGTTCTCACGAGCGTCCAAAGAAAAGTACCACACTTGAGCGATATTTTGATACCGAATAAAGTCTTATTGACAATATTCAATTGTTGTTGTTTTCCTTTATAAAGGGGGGGGGGGGGGGAATATTTTGCTTAGCTGAATCACTCAGCGTGTACGGCGGTTCTCGGACAGCTTACGCGCGGTGAAGAGGAAAGCTAAATAGTTTCGGAACCACTTTGCTTAGTTACCTACTAAGCGTGTACTGCGGTCTTCGGACAGCATACGCGCGGTAGGTGAGGTAGTAACATTTTCTCAAAGACAAATGGTTTGGGGATGCTTTTCTTTTTACGTTTTTGGGAGTTTTGTACTTTGTTAATGGAACTATGAACTTATATTTTAAATCGGCAACATAAATAAGGACCACAGTCCAATAATTTAAATTTAAAGACCTCGAAATTTCCAGACTAGACCGGCCATTGAATTCGCTGGAATCAAATCCAATCGAACACTTGTGGCATTAAAGAAACATTAGGTAGCTAGAGAGTAAAAAACAGCTAAATGAAGTTCCTTTTAATGTATGGAATACTGAAATATCACAGGATATTATTGAACGCCTAGTACACTCGATGAATTCTAGAATTAAAACGGTTAGAAGCACTAAATGAGGAGCAGCTCGATATTAATGATTTTGTGCTCAATTTTTCAAACATTGCAAATGGATATTATGCAGAAATACATACTAGGCAGATCAGTATGCGCGGGCTTAACTCCGCTACTGAAAATTTTTGATCGAGCGAGCAAATTTGTTTTGTTGTTTTATCAACCTTGCTCTCGCTCCGCATGGCACTTTTCTAAACTTTACTTCGTTATTTCTCACTATTTTTCAATCAAACAATTTCATTTGATAATTTATGGCTCATCTACAGACCTAGATCTATCGAATGACATGCTGCACACATGTGTGGTTATAGCCGATATCTACATTTAGTGCGTACAAGATTAGTCCGAAATCGTTTTCGGACCACTATATTCCCCGTACATGCACGCGCTAGGCCAAAAAGTGGGTGATTGCTCTCGCTCCGCTACGCTCCGCTCGATCAATAAATAAAGGAGTATTCAACAAAACTCTTCTTCGAAAATCTATCGTCGTAGTTATGAGCAATGTTTTAGTCCGCTAGTGTATGTGCAACCTTAATCAGCTTGGAGTAAAGCACTGAAAGCAACTAGACAGAGATCGTGTAGATCAAGGCTATGCTCATCGCGGGCTCTTGTTTCATACTTACTAGTTTTTACCGCTTAGAAAACAATCAGACAAAAAAGCTTTTAACTTGCCTGACTCTTTTCAGTGCACAATATTTATCATCAGTAAATGCAGAAGGTAGTGATTAGGAATATCTCAAACACAGAGTGATAATGTCTATTAATTTTTTAATTGAAAAACAGCCGTAAAAGAATTCGTCAATCTCAAAACTTATCCGCCAATTGAGGAGAGGCAGTGTTTTGGCCTCTTGACACAAGGTTCAAAAACCGGCAACAGCAAAGTCATCGGAAGTATATCGCGGTGTTTCACGTTAGGGGGAAAGGTGAAGAAAAGGTCCCTGAAATGCCGAGTTTGGAGAGGACAATAGATTGAGAGAACATTTTACTGTAGCCGTTCATGGATTGTGATAGTAGCCATTGGGATCTTGAATAAGTTCTTGCTGTTTCCATACAGATGACGTTATCAGAACTACGTGCATTTGTTTTAATTAGCTTAAATTTAATTATTTAATTTAATTTAACCCCTGGACGTGGTGCAGATGGTTTGCGTCGAAGATGTTTATTCACTAATCTCCGGGGTGGTTGTTCTATATAGCACTTGAGAGGTTCCACTGCAAAATCAGTGGTTGGTTGGTTGTAGTTCACAGTAACTCTTTTGGTTCCATGTCATTAAGGTGTTGTATTGGAAATGCACACACAGAGCATGAATTTCGAAGTGATCTTATGCTGCGAGTGTTATGCCTTCATCACCACTTTTTGACATTCTCTCATTCACAACTGATGTTGCACAGTTTTTCCGTATAGGAATTGTTTTTGACTATGGACGGACTTGAATTACAGACCTTCGGCTCAATAGTCGGTGATGATTACCATTGCACCACGACTACCCCATTTAATTTAAGATGGTAACGCATCTAGAAGCAAACTTTCTTTGATTTATTCGATTTTGTCGAGTTTCGTGCAAACTTGCCGAAAATTAAAGTGCACTATTTTATTCAGATAAAATCTGCAGCTCATAGAATTTTTATTGAGACTTACAGTGAGCTGGTTCTATCGGAAATGACATGTGGAGATTATGTTAATGTTGAAGATAAAGAATGTTCTGGTGCACCGAAAAAGTAGGAGGCATCGCCATACTTTATGAAGACTCATGTCAAATGCTAGCTGTACTTGTAAAATCATGTAAACATATGTAAGTAAATGACACACAGTTTCGAAATGTTTGAAAGCATTTAAAATGATTGAAAACTGCGAGATCTAGGGTATGATTTTCTCGGCCATCTCCCCTATTCTCCTCATTTGACACCCTCAGCCTTTCATTGGTTCCCAAACGTGAAGAAACCTAAGCAAGATGTCACTTCTCACAGAGATGAACAAGCCCTAAGCTATTATGCTTGATATGAAAAGAATTGATAAGTTTTTTTCTTAAAATAAACACCTACATATCCAACATATATTTTGAGTAGTTTTATAGTGGGCCAATGGATTTAGATGCTTGGCATAATCAAACCAGTGGCCTTAAACAGTCGTTGGGGTATACTATTGTATATATTTAGACTTTATTTTACTGTTTCATCAAGGACCACGGAAACACTCCCATGATATGATTCAAAGCTAGTCCTTGGTTATACAGCATTTCATTTTTCTCATATCTCCATAAGCTCAAAATTTCTTTGATAAAACCATAGCACGCCATTCCCGCTATCTTCATTTGCCTTGTTCTCTGTCGACTTCATCCTCTGCAATTTTCTCCATCCAATTCCATTGTTCGCATTTTCATACAATCATCCATTTGATAGTTGGACTTAATCCAAAAAAGTTATTTTGCCCACATTCTCGCTCTCATATGCCCACTTTTTCCAAGGAGTTCCATTAATATGCCAAAAGAACCATCCAAACTTTCCGGGCAAGAATATTGCTAGCCCGAATAAATTAAATTGTTCGAAATAACTTGGCACGAATTCGACTTATTTGATTTAAGCATCACAACAGCCTAATATCCCTTGTCCCTAATGTCTTTACTCAACAAAAAACAGGCGACCGATGACGTCCGACAAAGGGACAAAAGAACAAACCGAACCCAACCGCTCTTCGAATAATCTTGTTTCCATCTATTCTGTCCATTCCCATACCGTGTGACATTGTTGTCCGCACCAAAAACCTTTTTCCATCAAAAGAAAAAAATGACAAACTCCTTCCTCCGACAAGGACTGGGTCAACAATCCCACTGAGAAATCAGTACATCAGTTTTTTTGCTCTACCAGTTTCTTCCATTCTTCTTCCTTCCCCTTTAGCCGTTTCTTGAGGCGTTCAATTTGATTCGAATTCAATCCTCTCGCCTCACATACACACTTGGAACTTTGACCTCCCAGAAGGCTTTCGACGATAATTGACATCTTGAGGCGAACGAGGCTTGAAAGATTGCCACAATAAGATTTTCAGTTGCACATGACCTACACATACATATAAACCAAAAAAAAGGACAACTTACCCTTATCCATTTAACCTGAGGCGTCGGAGTTCCCTGTGCCTTGCAGTGGATCTTCCCCACCGAACCCAATTCCAGATTCTTCGATGTCGGCTGCGGCGCAAACTTCAACTGTTCGATGACAATCAACTCGCCCGTCTCCGATGAAACTGGGCCATGTCCCTCCACATAGATCTGGCAATAGTACTGTCCAGCATCACTTGCAATCACCGATGTAAACATCAACGAGCCGTTAGCACGATTCAATGCCACGCGGGAGTCCTCCCGCAACATTGTCTCCATATTCGGTTCGGCTGTCGTCGATGTCGACACCCCCAGATCGGTCTGACGAAACACCTTTCCATCCTTTCGCCATCGCAACTGCACCGCCGTGTTCTTATATTTCTCCGGCAGCTGATAGGTGCACGGCAACTCGACCGGATCATTCTCCTTGACCACCTGCTTCGTGGGTGGGTGTTGACTGAAACTGATATCCGAGACGATGGATCGGGCTGATTTATTGCCTCGTTTGCCACGGCATAGGAAAATATTTTTCGACTTGTCGACAAGTTTCTGACCCGTCTTGGCATCGACCACGAAACGTGGAATGCATCCAGATGCGGATTGTGACTCTGTACCGGCCCACTTGAGCACGAAACCCTTCTTGCTCATCGCTCGTCCGGCTGGATTCGATGCAACGCATCGATAGAGACCATTATCGTAGACAGATGGAGTTTTGATTACCAGACGACTCCCATCCAGATGGGTATTCTGAATGGAAGTTAATTTTTCACTATTGCGGAACCATTCAATCTCCATTTGACCGGTGCCATCGACATGGCATTTCAAGATGACTTCGTCCTTGTGGTTGGTCAGTAATTGAACGCTTGCTGTGCGGATCCCTAAAAATAAAAGAATAAAAATAGGATATAAATACGAAGGAAGAGAGCAATCAGGAAAAGGAAGTTTTCAAATTAACTGAAAGCAAATAATAAAGAAGATTTCTGAGCCACGGTAGGACAGGAAGTACCCTTTGTTTACCATCGGCTGCTTATTCATGATTAGCAACCCCAATTTGCATTGATTAAGGGTAGTGCTTATTTTACTACCACTGGACGGTGGAGGGCGATTTCTTTTCATTCTTGTGGAATATCAATTCGCATCAGATAGGGTTAGGGGCGGGAAATAAGACTCCTAAGGGTTTTGCTCTTTTCTCTTTTATATTATATTCATTTTCGTTGGCGAATTGCGAAGAAAGTTGTTTTTTTTCGTCTTCGAAACAGAGATAGTCGGATAATGATTGGCTTTTTTCCCCTAAAAAGGTAAGTGGAAGCGTTTAATGGCTTTCAGTCGTACTTAAGTGTAGACATTTGTTTTTCTATAATATCTTCCAATCTTATCAGGGCTTCTCCGCTGCTGCTATCATTTTGAAATCATTCTACGGCTAAAGTAACAATTTTTATCCAATAACTTGAAATTAACCTTCCATTAGCCAAGTTGACTTGATGTCGATGAAGATGACTTGTAACTTCTTTTAGTGGAAAGAAAACTTATTAAGCTCATAAACGATAAGCGATATTCCATTCAACGATCTTCCTCGAAGTCACATATTAGTATCTATCAAACTAAGTATGTTTGACGGATTTGACGTCATGTACAATACCCTATACCCAAGATTAAGCTCGGCCTAGGATCAGGAGTCCTAGCGACCCAACTAAATGCTTTCGATTCGTACAGCCTCCCTGTTCACTCGAGCATTTTTCCAGTAGAAGCATTGGTAAGTAAGGAGGCTTGCAAAACAGTCAAAACATTTTGCTCTAGCAACACGATCACATCTATTTGTAGTGATAGCCAAGCCTCGATCTAAGTTCTATCCTCAGCAATCACCCCCTCCAAACTGGTGGAGTAATGCAAGGAGGAAATGTAATGAGCTAGCAACAGTATCAAGATCACTCCTATCTGGGTTCCAATTTACAGTGGTACAGCAATACCCAGTAAATCGCTCAAATCAAACATGCTCTAACACTTCTTAACCGCAGCTAACCATAAGTGTGCCAAAGAAACTGGATAGAATGGTGCTAAGAAATTCTGGTGCCCCCACCTATATAAAAGTTAAAACAGCCCTTTCAAACGGAGGTTCTTCTGACATCGCCAGAATCGTGGCAGTCAATATAAGCTACTGGCCTATAGGCAGCCACGTCGTCAGACGCATACGGTTTAACAGCTTAACAACCATCCATTCAGACAAAAGTCCGTAGCCGTATCAATATTTTGAGCACGGAGATGCACGGAGCATGCCCAGCACAACTCCACAGGCTAGGTTTGAACACCCCTTACAATTTCTACTAACAAACTAGGCAGTTCAACGTTAATCGTACTGATAGCTAGCAAGTATTTAAGGAAAAAGCATTTAAGACATCTTACTCTCGTTACCTGCAAATGTAAGGATTTGATAATCTCAAATAATCCCAATCTAGACAAATGACGGGCTAAAGTTTGAAGTCCGTTGTGTGGTACGTGATTACAGAAATATTGTTGAAGAAATAGAATTGGTTGCCTCTTCAAACATAAAAACATCAAACATAAAAACAGCAAGCCACCCTTAAATAAAACGAGTAGATTGTCAAGCCTCGACAACAGCTAACCGTTAGATGAGAGAGATTTGTCGAGTATTGCAGACAAGGCAAATGAAAGTTGATTATTAGAATCAAGGGTTACATTATTAATATCACAATTCTAAACTTCCAAACTTTTTTATGATTTACAGTAGCCTCATAAAATCAGTGACAGAAAAGTAATTTGTTCTAGGTTCATGGAGGGTTCCTTTAACAATGAATCCAGCGGAAGCCACCATAAATACAATTCTAAGCCTAGTTGAGAATTTTTGACTATATATTGAGGGAGTGCAAAATGGGCAATGCAGAGCTTGAATGAAACATGAAGTAATGCTGGTGCAGAACTTTGATTTCGGATGTAGGCTTTTATCAATGTGTAGTAAGGAGTAAACAGAGGCCACTTACAGTATAATGTTCTGCCTATCTTATGGCGCAAGATAGTCGACTTTTTCGCGAGTGATGTTGCCAAGGCTATGTCAGTTCACGTTTAATGACTGCGTTTAATTGAAGAGTTTTTCAACATAAGGAGGAAGATATTCAAAAGGAATTAAGGTGAAATTGCCATTTTGGCAATCCAGGATGGCTTTGGAATGACTTGGGGCTTATCCTCAAAACGGTAATTTGGGTTTACAAGGCAATGACAATACCCATAAAGCATGCTCGAATGTCTTAGAAAATATGATGTAGTTTCTGTCGCCGAACTCTAAAAGGCGGGCTGGTTTTAATACACTTTGTCCTGGAATTTTGACAACATTGCACGAAAATCATCCTCCGATCACTCTCTAATACCCCAGTCGTTAATTTTTCATAATTTTTCCAAATTTTTAATGACAACCTCCAAGGCAAGGTGTCTGGTGGGAGGGTCTTCGGGAGCTAAGAGATATGGCATACACCACACATCGGCCCCAAGAGTGCGCCACCATCCGCAAGCGAAGGCGGGATAGTGAGCAAGTGTTCTGCTGTGTCTTTCTTCTCTCAACATGCAGCACAGATAGGCGCCTCACTGATGTCAGGCACGTAGAGATGCTTGGCAAAAGTGTAATGGCCCGTAATGACGACCGCAAGCCTCCTGCAATTATTTCTCCTTAAGGATAAGAAGAATATTTCGGACTTCTTGCAGACATCAGGGCGTACGCGCTTAGTCATCCTGCATGCTGGTTATTCCCTCCATCTACGACTGTGTGCATTAAAGACCCAGTCGTTGATGTCAGATTTGACCGTGGAAACAGGTAGACTTAAGCCGGTTTCAGGTCCTGAGAAACTCTTCCCTGAGCCCCTACTAGCCTGTTCATCAGAGATCTCATTTCCTTGGATCCCAGAGTGACCTGGGACCCATACAAGACTTAATGAATTTTGTCTTCCGACTTTGTTCAAAAAGGCACTAATTTGGAGTTAGATAGATGGTTAGACATAACTTTGAGTGCAGCTTGGATGTCACTGCAGGCGCATATGCTTTTTCCCTTCTGCTGCACAACGTAGTGCATGGCCATTAGGATTACGTATATCTCCGATTAAAAGACAGACGCATATTTTCCTAACGAGAAGTGCAGTTGAATGTTTTCGCGCTCAAAGAAAATTCCTGCGCCGGACCCCTGCCCAGTCTTGGAGCCATCTGTGAAAATGCGAAGACAGTCCATTCCAGGTTCAGTGTCTGGTCAAAGCCAATTCTGACGCCATCGAAATGTGACTGTGAAATTACAGCGCAGTAGGATGGCAGGTGTTATTGCGTCAGAAGGCACACCCTGAGGCAGGAGTCGTAGGATATATTTCGCGCAAGTACACTGTCACTCCAATTCGAGTTGTACCAAAAACTATTTCTCTTTGGAAAAGAGATGGCTTTAAGTGCGCACCCTCTGGTATATATGTCAAGGGGTGGAAGATTCATCATAGCATCTAGAGCCCCCTTGCAGCTGAGACCGCTCTTTGTAGTTTGGTAAAAGAGGCCACAACGTGTTTGCGTGTTAACCTATTCCACCAAACAACCGATGCATATGAGATTATCGGTCTTATCCTTGCCCTGTACATCCAGAGGACCTTTTGCAACGATAAGCCCCATGTTTTACCAAAAGCACCTTTGCATTGCCAAAAAGCTGACATCGCTTCGGTGGTTTTGGACTCAACATGCATTGACCAAAGAAGCTTGCCATTTAGAACCAGCAGAGTAATGCCAGTGTTTTTCTTCCCTCTCGTAAAGAGAACGACATCAGTCTTAAGAGGATTAACCGACAGCCCATTACTCGTGCATCAGTCATCGATAACAGTCGCTAAACATAAACCGACATAGAGAACAGCAACAGCAACAGTTCATTATGTTAATATGTCTACGCTACAATGTCTACATATTAGACATTGTCAATTTGAGAGGCGATAGAGTGCTTGCTATATTGACTACTGAAACTCTGGGTAAGAAGATAGGAGAATGTCTGCAAAAGCCTCGCATTCCTTATAAGGGTTTATTACTCATAATAATTCAAAGTGAAGTTTGGTAATAATACTTGATTTTTAAGTTTTTTTTTTAATTGGCGAAAATAAACAGAAAAATGCAAAGGTGTATAAAGTGTTCATTTGAGTTGATGAAACAATGCTTGCCATTTACTTTTTGCATATTTGATTATTTTGTGCAAATGTTGACCACGATTACCTTTAAAGTTGTCCATACAGAGAGTCCACTTTTAACTGACGTGACGGTCTTGATTGAAGAGGCAGACTCTTCAATGTGCGCATTTTACGCAGGTCGCTTAATGACCATTAGTGTAAAATCGGTGCGAAATTTTACCAATGTGGCTTGAAATAGTGGAAAGAGCTTGACTGTAGTGGAAAAAGGAGGAACATTTTTATAGCACGAATTTTCTTAAAATCCAATAATTTGTAAGCATTTTTTGAGTAGGAGTCTTTTCATGATAAAATGAAAATGCTAGCTGGCAGTATGGACTCTTACATATTTTTTATGTCACGCTTGACCTGTTAAAAATATACGTAGGATGCTGAAAAATCAAACAACAAAAAAATCATAACTCATAACTTAGTGAACTGTATCGAATTATTTTGAAATTTTCATTATTTATACGAAGAAGTGGAAGCCACAAAACTTTGTCTGATGCGTTCCTTTACAACAATAAATTCTTTAAGTCTTCGTAGCTCTTGAGCTCATGGTAACTATATTTGCAGGGAGATAAATCTAATTATCACTTCTATGCATATTAATTTAGAATGGTTGCTAAGGGTAGGTATCATGGCAGTCTTTTTGACTAGATATTGGTTTGGGTCGGCTAAGCATATGGACCGGTACCACCTACGATAGGTTGAAATTAAAAGAGATTCAACAGGCTGCTTCAGTGGGATATAGTCCATCATTATCTACAAATTATTTCAACAATTTCATTGGCTTTCTAATTATTTTTTTTATATATTCCCCTTGAGTGTTCACTATAAAGACACAGCACGAGCTGAAAGTATAGAGGGAGATAGGAGAGAAGTTTTGTGGAAAATAGCGCGCTGGAAAGAGCATTCCATATTTGCATAGTTTGACTAAAAAACGAGTCTAAATTGAACTCTAGAGTCGGCCTTGGGGGCACCATACCCGACATGTGCGTTGCGCTCAAGCTTGGTGCGGATATATACCTTATAGAGGTCAAAGGGGGTGACATAGTTTTGCATCGCTAAAGAAAGACTAGACATTTACCAGTGTTTTTTTTTGCGTCCTCGAATATGTAGTCTTTCGAACTAAGTGTCTTGGAACGAATATGAAAAGCTGAGAGTGCTGTCATCAATCAAGAAATGAATCGGATTAGAAGTAGCAGACTGAAAGTCATTTATAAAAATGACGAAAAGTATCAAGGCAGGTCAGAGCCTTGAAGAACACTAGCATTTATTTGGTGAATGTCTAGCTTGAAACCATCCAAAATGACTTGAAGTGAACAGCCCGAAAGGTAGTTTTAATCCATAGAAGAAGATATTCATTCATATCAAAAGGACGGATTTTTGACAAAACAGCCTTGCATCATACAAATTCTTGCTTTTCCTGAGGTAGTGCCGTAATGCAAAGATTAGTTTCAATTTTCGGTGAGATATGCCATGAAATCGCCAGTGCACCTGATGCTATGCAAGTCGTATTGTCGGTCATTAAGAAGTTTTCGCGATTCAAGACATTTCATAAGCTGACGTTTGTGTGACCTTAGAAAGAAGGGACGAAGATTTTCACTTTTTAGGAACGGGCTGGACCAATGTTATTTTAATCTATTCTATCTTTGAATCACAAGAGTGAAAGATGAAGATGCTTACACAGTGGTTTAAGCGAGGAAGGACACCTCTTCAGATTATGGGGTGGCTTATAATCAAGGCTAGCAGATTTGTGTAAGCTTTAAGTACTCCTGCAGCTATACGAGGCTTATATCTTAGAAATCAGCTGTGGTTTCCTTAAATAAACTTATTTTACTATGTTCCCTAAACGACTTCAAAAACAACTTATTTTCGTAAAATCAAAACCATTAAAAACCAACATAGAGAAAAAACAAAGAAATTTAATTTCTCAAGTGCATCCTACCGTCAAACAAATACAAACAAAAGAAATTGTTTAAGGACATAGATAAAAGGATTACAGGCGTGAATTTACCCTAACGAAAAGTACATAAAAGTCATGTTTTAACACCTTCAAACAAAGGCAAGGACATGCTATTGACAAAAGGAATTTCACACCCCATCGAAAGACCCGTCCCAAATGCACTTCGTTCAAGATTTGCAATAGAACAACCAACCAAACCAGCATCGACATCAGCGACGACGACGATTGAGGATATACAAAAATACTTCAAACAAAAGACAAAAAAAAAAACAAAAACACACAAAAAACGGAAAAGGATATCGCGAACATCTCGCGCACTTTCCTTTTTTATTTAAGCTTTTAGCACCATTCACAAGTAGCATAACAGTCAAGTCCTTCATCCATTTCCAGCTTCTGGCGGCATCCTTTTTAATCCTTTGATGACTATTATTCAAATAGAACTTCCACACAAACACACGCCGTGAGTTGGATATAGAGACTGAAGAAAGGCCAGATTTGCTAGGATTCCTGGAGCAACAGTGTGCAGTCTTTACTACTCACTGTGTGCATCCGGCACGGTACTATATACCATGCCATTCAAACGGTGAGAAATGCTCCCTAAGCGAATGTACTGTATATACTATCAGCATCCCATACAAGCCGGCAATTCTTTGTGCCCTCCTCGAGCTGTCCTGTAAAAGTGGAGCTGGATCAGCCTGATAAAACAAAAGCCGAGATCTAACCGGAGAATAATGAAAGTTGGATGTACTCCTACCCGGACGTACGGGTGTGTTATGTATAACATCTTCTCACGTGAGTTTACTATTCTCAAGTAATCGCACGTTTGTAAATCCTTTTGTTGAATATGGATCACGCGAAGGGCGAACGCGATTCACGTATGTAAGTTGAGGTCGCTGACGGGGGAGTTGTAAAGTGTAAATTCGTTAACAAGTCACTTTGACACCAGGTTTCCTTCCCTCTTTTTGTAATTTAATAACAAATAAGGTCAGCGAGTTACGGTTAAGTGTCGTTGTGACACTCTGAACTGTTACGTTAATTAGTTGTATGACACTGTTTTCAGGTTAAAAAAAAACACTAACCGCCTTAGTCTATGTAAACTGACACTCAAAGGGGCTCTAACAGAGACCTTAGTTTGGGCTTTGTATTCGCATATAATTAATTCTCGTCAAAAATAAACGAGAAAGCAAATTTATCACTCGAAATTCGCGTCAAATAGGACGTGAATAGTAAAAACAATAACTTTGTTCCATACTCTCATCAATTCTTTTCCCATTTTTTATTTTCCACACTTTATGCCCCCGATGGCTAAAAATAATCGCCGACAAAAGTCAAACAAAAGCGAAACAGTCTCCCCATGGGAAAAGTTAGAGTTTTCGAAATGAAAACGATTGGAACGGAAAAAAAAGACTGACAGACATACTACCGCCATAGCAGGGAGGCAAAAAGCAATACCAACATTGAAAAAAAATAGAGAAAAGAGAAATGACAACGAAAAGGAAAATGCTTTGTCTAAGTGGATTTTTGGGGATTGCCAGGATTTTTTTTTGTGATTTTTGCCTTCTGAGCGGATAATAATTCGGGTGTGCATTCTATTTACATTGTTGTTATTGTTTTTGGTTGGAGATTGGAGCTTCGAGATGAGTTGTTTCGAGTTTTTCTGTTTTGCTTTAAATAGAAATTGGATTTAATTATGAAACTGAAACTTTTCGACGATGGTCCGAAGGATGAATCTTGGGAAAAAGTTTAATTCTTAATTTGGGTTGGTAATTCACGAAATTAGACGATGAAGTTCGACAGAGCTCTTGGCGAGTTCCAGGGAGATATTGAATAATTGCCTAACTTCAAACAAGATGTTAATTTAATGATATATGCATAAATAGGAAAGGCTTGGTTTTGGGTTAATAGAGCCTGAAAGGGTTTTTGAAAATCCGACGAAGGGAGTGAGCGAGGTTGTGGTATTAAAACAAGGTTTGCGGGATTTAGATATTTAGATTTAAGAATGAAGAGTAGACTGAGGAAAAAGTTACACATGGGATTCGGTAACTTGCTATTGTGATCTGATTTTGATATATTGTCGCACGAAAGAAAAATATTTTCAAACTTGACTTGCATAATAATAAGACATTTTACCTGAAAGTTTGTACGAACGGACTTGATCTTCGATTGATTACTTCTACCACGAGAGGGTGCCCTTAACGAATTTCATCCACCAGTGGCATTTATCTATTTCCATCAATGTGATCCAATCCAAGATAGATAAGCGGTACCACTAACGCAGTATTGCAAGCCTATCAAGCCTCAATGGCAAAGCTAGGGGATTTAAGGGTAGGTTATAATGGATTAAGGTGGCAGGTGTCTTCAGTTTGGTTTTAGTTTCAATAAAATAAAAAAAAAAACTGGTTTTAGTTACTTCTAAGTTTTATGTGGGTAAAGATCTCGGCCTGACACAGAGCAGGAGCACATTTGTTTCCTGTCTGAATACACGTATCACTACTTCGCATGACAAGTTTCCACTTCTCATTCTCACAGGTAGTTCGTTTGCACGATTTTTCGTAGAAGACACCTTGCGTGTTTTTCGTTAAAATGAATGAACGCTCGATATTCAAGAGCGGACATAAAATTGTTCGTTTTGGATCGATATTTTCTTGTTTCTTGTTGGAAGCTGCTGCTATCTGTTGAAGCACTCAAACACAAATACTGGTCCATTGTACTGCCAGACAGACACCTTAGATGGCGCTGCAGCTCATGAAGAGCCGGAGCCAAGCTTTGTTTTTTGTGCGATTTGATTTTTCACACAAGTGAACGGAACCTAAAGCTTAATGCCAATTCCGAACGGCGAGATCCGAGAAGCTTTTCCAAGGCAAGTGTACAAGGGGGGGTTTTGCCAGTACCCCACAAAGGAGAGAAGCCGCAAAATAATCATTCGATGGCGTTGGTGTTATCGGGATCCGAACTCGCTCATCTTGCGTGAGCGGCCGACACACTATCCACTGCGCCACGTCGCTCTTTTGGATCGATTAATTTCGAAGGAAATTCATCCGAAGTTGACAAACGTTTACGGGGAATGCTGAATACCGATCAAAAGCGAATGCGCAATCTTTGGATTTATTCAATAGGTATCTGATCTATTTTCTGCGGCGATTTATCTACCACTTCATTTGTCCACCATTTCGCGCATGGAACGAAATAGCAGTCCAAGCAATGCATGGAAGCCGGAGGTTACAGGCTAAAGAAAACAAAGTCGATCGCATCGGTAGTTAAGGTCATGCAAAGTGTGTTCTGAGATGCGAAAGGGATCCTAATTACCTTGAAAGAGGCAGAACAATTATAGTACTCCAACCTTCTTGACAAGCTAGGTGCCAAAATTCGGGTGAAGAGGCTTGGCTTGAAGAAGGAAAAAATCGTCTTTCACCAGGACGACGCATCTGTTCACAAGGGTGCGTTCGCGATGGGAAAAATGCGAATTTAGATTTACGAATAGGGATCACCCCCCCTATTCTCCTGATTAGGTCCCTACCCAAATCCACCTGTTCGCAATCCAGACAATTTTTTTTCTGGGAAGCGCTTTCTGTCCAATGTGAAAATTGAGAGGGCGATAGAAGGAATATTGATGGATAAACGCTGGACGAAGTGTGTTAAACTCAAAGGATATTGTGTAGAAAAATCAAATTATTTAAACTGAAAATTGGAATTTTCCATTGTCAAACCGAGATCTTTCCACCTTACCCTTGAATTTGTTGGCCAAATAAGTCTGTTGAACAAAGCATCCTCATCCAAAAACTGGACGCATCACAATAACTTTTCAATAGTATTTTGGGAATTGCGTGAAGTTTAGGTACATATATGCGTATAACATCTAATAGGAACTGCAGAGTTTTTTTTCCATAAGGACATAACAATTTGGAATTCTAATACATTTGATGAAGCGCTGAAACCTTTCCGATTGAAGTCTGCAAAAGTTCGAAAATTCATCTACGGCAATGAACCTTATTTTTGTCTTAATAACTTTGATAATAAGCAAAATGTGCTTTATTGGACAGCAACAAACTTACATGTGTTACAAGAGCTTCCATTGCATTAACAAAAAGTGACGGTATGTTGTGGATTTCATATCGGAGTAATAATGGGACCGTATTTTTTGTCAATGAGATTGCTACGCTACGATCAATCGAGTGCGCTATCCTTTTGTGGTTTCGGGTGATATATGTGGCAGAGTCGTGGTAAATTAGCTCCATAAAATTTATCACTGAAACGTGCTCGCGGTGGTCATATGAATCGGACTGGTATAAATTTTAGCCTAATATCTCCATTATTCTGTGTTTTATTTAAATACACAATTGCTATGTGATTATTCTTTTCAAATTCCATTTATTTTCTGAACACAGCTCGTAAATGTCATTGTCAGCCACACAGTTAAATTATGGTACTTTGCTTTCTTGAATCATGGCAAAATATATTCAGATCGAGATAGTTGGATCAAACCAATAATGGGACAATAGCCCTGGTTCTCAGGGAACGGGTCTGTCCTATATTGTCCAGCTCAATTCTGAAATATGTCCAAATGGTTCTTCGCAGATTATCTTTGGGGGTGGATTCCTGTGATCTAGCAATGTGATCTTAAATATATTCTAAAACGCCTGGTTAACAAAGTCATTCATATTGTCATGCCAAAATCGTAACAAATTGTCAGTCAGTTAAAAAAATAAATCGAATTGTTGGTGGTTTCGACAGTGGTAGTCCGCTGTAATCCTCGATATTTGATATCATTCTTGTAGTTATTAAATCAAATATCCTCACTTGAGTGATACTGTTTGACTCTGTGAATGATAAGGATGTTTGTAGCCACCATATGTACCAAGAGATTAATCAGATCCACTCAAGCCGGTAGAGACATCCGTCGCAGTTATAAACCTCGGATAAATAGACAAATATTTATTTTCCATCCCTTCCCAACATTACATGTTTAACGCCAACCCCAACTCCACGCGTAACCCGCCCCGAATTATCATGTGTTTGGTTACCTTAATCCTTTCGAAAAGCTAGCTGCTTGACAATGACTGAATACCACTGAATCAGAGTACTCCACAAGAAGCGGACCTCCTTGTTTATAAAAGGGAGCCCTAGCTTCATACAACTGTCATCCATCATTATGCTTTCCACCGTATTACTTTTCAAAAATTCTCTCCAGACATATAAATTTTTATCTCCCCGAACGCCTGGAATGGCAAGATAATCCATATTCGAAGACTGTATCTTAAAGTATCTGCATATGTTCACATGTGCCTATGGCCCTATGGATATATGTATGTAGGTATTACAGTGGAATATGTAGTGCAAGTAATGTTGATGATAGTCGGCCTTAATGCGTTATGCGGCAATAAAATGCACTTAATGCATTTGCATACCTAGCCTGCCACCAGCTATCCTTAGTGCCGTTGTCGACATAAAGGAGTGCATTCGCATTTCTTCGGCCCGGGTGGTGGGGCAGGAGCGACGAAGGGGCACACAGAACGTCATCGAGCACGGTGAGGAGCGTTGGTTTGAGTTTACGATAACTTAGGCAGGGCAATGGCGGCGTTACTACATCGTATCTCGAATGACTACACGCCGACAATAAGATTAATATCTTTCTGATGTAAGATTCCTTACCGCCACACACAGCAAACGGTGCACAAGCATATGTACACACGCGAATACTCTACCGCGAATCAAGAAAGGAGGTGGGCAAGCCGCTGTTGCTGCAAGTTAATGGCAAGAGTATGTGACTTGCATACACAGTGAGTCAGGAAAATTACTTTCGAGCTTTGTTTCTTCTTCCCTTCGTTAACGTAGACGGGAATTTGTACGAATTTCACACTTTAATCTCCGTAGAGTACTCCTCTGTCTGTTTTAATTTACGATTCGACGTTTGCCGCGGGTATACGCCGCCTGGACAGTGTTGAATGCAAACTCATGCAACTTGTCTGTTATGCACTGTACGATTCATTTCGCGATTTGAATTTTAACTTTAAGAAGGCTATAATCGTTTTCCGCTTTGCGTTTCACCTTTCCTGTGCAGTTTTTTTGTCTTCTTTTCGTTTTTGCCTACACCTTCATCTCTTCCTCGTTTTTTCTCATTTTTTCCATCCCGTCTTTGACTGGAGTGAGGTTATGCAGCATAGCGAAAGGATTCGTTCTGACTTTTTTTTTACATTTTTTTTGTGAATTTTTCATTTTTCTCCCTAGCAATTTATTTTAAAATTCTTCTTTTTTTTCGCTGCATGCAGCAGACAATACTCGGAACTTTGCCAAGGTATTGGTTGAGTGCACATTCCAGTAACTTGGCTAAGGAACTACATACAAAAATCTGAAGCAGGAAGGCAAAAAAAAAAAACAGGAACAACAAAAAAATTCAAGAATTTGGAGTAAGGTTGTTGGATTGTACGACTACCGTTGTATATTGTAGTACGAGTATGCGTTCGAGGACTAGTTTGACTTGATTATTGTTATCGTTGCTCCAGACCCTTTTCGTTGCAGAATGGATAATTGCTATTAAATTGCAACAGCGGAGATGGAAGTGGGGGAACATGTTTACTGACTTAATGGTGGACTTTTATAGGGCAGTAAATGGAAGTGGAAAAATTAAAAAGACTTGGGATTAGGAAGGTTTTGAATAGGTCGACTGGGTGCGAGCGTTCTGTAGATTTATATTTGAGACATATTATGTCAGGATGGCGTAATTAAGACGGAAGTAGAGGGGCAAGGAACCGGACTGAATAGAGGTGTATGATGATGATGCATAAGAGCTTTTGAAGGCCTTAAGAAATATATTTCTTTTAAAATGCCTGACACTAGATTTCCTTTAGTTGCTAAAGCATTTGTGGGGATTTGTGGAAAAAAACATGTATAAGAATGGGAAGTCATAAAAGCAAAGACATCGTAAGAAAGTCTGAACCAGTCCAGACTTCCACAGTCTAGTATATTTTAGCACTAATACCGGAAGTATTGAATGATGGATCTAGCGGTTCAACTACATACATATATAAATCTTTCGTCTTTTACCTGACTGCTTCCTACTAAAAAGATCACAAACCATCAAAGTCGTTTAAGCCCGTAGCAATCTGCATCAGATTTAAGGTAGATGAATTAGCTAGGTTCTTTATGTTTCAAGCACATACGAAATAAAAAATGGCCTATTAGACCATACACAATAACCAAATCAAATTCGTCAGGACTTACATATATTTGTCATCTTATTATTATAGTAGGCGATTTAAGCTAATTTGATAAATATCGCTTCTACACAGTTTTGTGGAATATTTATATAAAATAAGGAATAAGGCTTATCTGAAATTGAACAGTTTATTGCTCTTCTATATGTGGTGGTCGCGAATCCTATCCCGGTGAACGTTGTGAATGAGCATCTTCGACACAAACCATCTGTACCACGTGCAGGTTATGTGACAAACACCATAATGGCGTAACTCTTGAACCTGAACGATCCCTATAAAAAAAAAATTCTATAGGTCATAAGCCAACAACAGGTCATGATTACGATTCATTAACCCATATATAGGAACCTATCAACTTAGTTAGCTATTTTGCTGTCAAAGTTACAATGTTTGTTATTATGGAGATGCAGCTTCTCCTCTGATTGTTTTTAAGCAAACAAAAGTAATTTCTAACCCTGAACTCATTTAGGACCTTATTTGTAAACGAGACATTGTATTTTCCTACTCACTTCAGTCAGAGGAAAAGTTGAGTTGGAAAAGCGTTTTTCAGGAAGGCACAAAATGGTAAAAATAGTTTCAAGAGGCAAGGTTGCATGGGCTACCATTTAACTGCTTAAGCCAAATATCGAAAATCCCAGTTAAATTAAATGATATACAATCCGCCTTGGTCTACCTATTAAGCGAACTTTCTTCACATAATTATAAGCCTTTTGAGGGAACGAAATGCACGTTTGTCTACCACTATTTAAAGCAGTACAGGGCTGGATTTGCTTTCCTGATCCTTAACTTACTGCGTTTCCAAAAGATCTCGGATGAGACCAAAAGTATAACAAACAAATTTAGGAGGTTTAGGGTCGTCCGAAGAAAAGTGAGGATGAGCTTCAGCGATGTAGAGCTAAGGGATTCATCATACACCACATCGGCCTCAAGGGTGCGCCAACGTGCGCGAGCGAAGACGAGACAGTCGCAGAGAAAATGTTCTGCTGTGTCATCCTCCTCGCAACATGCAGCACAGGTAGGCGTCTCACTGATGCCAAGCACGTATGTAGAATTGCTTAGCAAAAAATAATGGACCATTATGACGCCCGTAAGCCTTCTGCAATTATTTCTCCTTAAGGATAAGAAGAATGTTGCGGACTTCCTGCAGACATCATGGCATACGTGCTTAGTCATCCAGCATTCTCGATATTCCCTCCATCAACAAATGTGTGCATTAAAGACCCAATCGTTGATGTCGAATTTGACCGCGGAAGCGGGTTTAGGTCGTGTGAAACTCACGTCTGAGACCCTTCTAGCGAGTTCATCGGACATCTCATTTCCTGGGATCCCTGAGATGGGACCCATACAAGCCTTAGTGAATTTAGTCTCCCAACTTTGTTCAAAAAGGTCTTAAGTTCACTGGATTTAGAGCTGGATAGGGGGTTGGACACAGCTTGAGTTCAGCTCGGCTGTCACTGCAGACGCCCATGTTTTTTTCCCATCCAACACTATGGCTATTAGGGTTGCATATATCTCTGATTGAAAGACAGACGCATATTTTCCTAACGAGAAGTGCAGTCCAATGTCTTTGCGCTCAAAAAAAAAAACTCCAGCGCTGGACCCCGCTCAGACCTGGAGCCACCTGAAAAATGCGAGGACAGTCCATTTCAGGTTCGGTATCTGGTCAGAACCAGTCCTGACGTCATGGAAATTTGAAAGCAATAGAATGGCAGGCGTCATTGCGTCAGAAGGCATATCCATGAGACAGGGGTCGTAGGATATTTCTCCCGCAAGTACACTTTCATTCCAATGCGAGTTGTACCACAGACCATTTCTCTTTAGACGAGAAATGGCTTTCAATGCACACCCTCTGATATATATGTCAAGGGGTGGAAGATTCATCATAGCATCTAGAGTAGCGCCCGGAGTGCTGGGGAAAGCCCCCGTAGAGCTGAGACAGACCGCTCTATCGAGTTTAATGAAAGAGGCCACGACGTGAATGCGGGTTCCACCAGACAGCCGATGCATATGAGATTATCACTCTTATCATTGCCGTGTAGATCCAGAGGACCTTTTTTGACGAAAAGCTCCATGTTTTGCTAAAAGCACCTTTGCATTGCCAAAAAGCTCACAGCGCTTTGGTGGTTTACGCCAGACTTGCCACATTGTTCGAGGCCTGCATCAGTTTTGATGCAGTTTTGAAGCGCAGTCTCACATAATTTCCCGCGCTGATAAGCATGCTGCATCTCCAAGAGAGGATGCATTCTAAGGGCAACACAAGTACGTGCAATTCTACTACTCCCTCCATGCTTTTCAACAAGAAGGATGTTAGACTAATTGCTCTAAAACTCTTGGCGAGTGAGTAATCTCCTTTCCCTATTTTAGGAATAAAGACCACTTTAACCGGGTATATAGGCATGTGTTAAGCTAGCAGTGAAAATTCTTTACACAGAAGGAAGCTGCTGTCTTATACCTTTTTGCAGCATAACAGGGTATATCCCATCAGTACCTGGCGAGTATCAGCTACGCCTAGTTGTTTTCATCGTTTCAGTCACAGTTTCCATTGAAGAAGGGCGCAACGAGCCGATGACAGTCTGATTTCCCGGGAAATGGGTCTGAAGCAGTAAACTAAGAGTTTCCACTTTAGACTTAGTAAAGGTACCATCAGATTTTCTGAGTACATCCAGTTTTGTTGATTTTTCTCGCTTGAGGACATTAACCAACTTGCTGATCGCGCTCAGGGATTTGATCTCTTCGCAAAAGGATTTATAGGAATCATTCTTCAATTTACGAATAAGCTTCTCATATTGCTTTTGCTTCGATCGATGTAAGTGATCTATTCAGGAGACTTCTGGCTTCCTTGCAAAAATATTGAAGCTCGGCGTTCCACCAAGGAACCAATTTCCTGCAGGGAGGTTTTTTGACAGGACATGGCAGTTCAAAACAGTTTGTGATTGCGTTATTCAGGTTATGAACGGCATCCTCCACCAATTGCTTTGTTCTGAGTTTAGATAGGGCTAGAGTATTTTTCTCAAGCTCCTCTCTAAGCCGTAGGTACCCAGTCCGTCTTTCAGGGATTCTGCTTGGGCTGCAAGGGGGAGATCCCACACTCTCTAGTTAGTGATGGCCTTCACATGCCCATTACACAGGACAATGTCAATCACCTCCTGTCATCTCACCGTCACAAAGGTTGGTTGAGAGTCAACATTGTTGATGATAAGGTCAGACGAAAGAGTGAAGTTTAAAAGATGGTTGCATTTGCGGCTGCCCCAAACAGTGTTTTGAGTATTAGCATCGCAACAGATAATGAGTCCAATCTTTCTAGCTTCACAGTACTTTACGAGTTCAGAAACCGCCTTGGATGGCGCAGGAAGTACTGAGTCGTAGGAGGAGCACGCTCCACCCTTCGACTACTTGACATAGTAGTGGTGTTTCCTTCTTGAATTTGTCCAACACCTAGGACACCGTTTTGCCCAAATGTTATTTGCATTTACCGATGTCGAGAAAGGAAAAGAAATAAGGAACGTCCGACCAATTTAACAGCTCGATTTATTATGTTCAAAATATTACTTATTACTCTTGACATATTACTTTTGACATATTATTCTTGAAATATAAGCGTTGAATATTCACGGACCTTGGGTGTTAGGGTTGCACAGATTGAACAAGAGGGCTTAATAAAAACACTTAAAACTCAATTTAACAAGAAAAAAACTGTGAAGTCATATGTTGTTCCGGAGGGTACTATATTCAGACCTTCAATAAAACGGCCGATTCGAGGTTACAATAAACATACGTTTTTCGCCGTCGTGTTTTGTCAATACCCATCACCCAAACTTTATTTAAATAATATTTAATCTACAGTGGATGAGCCAATTAAACCCTATTTTTTCAAATATTTTAGATAAATTCAAAAAAATTTTGCAACGTAGAAGTGCAAAATGTTAAAAAAATATTCGTTAAGTCAAAAAAATGAGGGAAAAGTTAGTTATATAGTTGATAGAGCCCGTTCAATAATCCAATTCGTCATAAGAAATCTCGAAAAAGAAAGAGACAGAGGCAGGAAACTAACATCATGGGCTGAAAGGATTGTGGAAAGAATGATCAAGGCTGATTCGAAAGCTAGCTAGAGTATTTCAAATAGCTGTATCCTCAAAGAATCTATGTGACGAACAGCAGGAAGTCCTCAAACTATTCAAAATTGATTACATTCCAAGTTACAAAGGCTGTATAGTGTATAGCTCGAAGGAAACCTTTCGTATCGAACAAATCAGATGAGTTTTGGAACCAAGTAGGATTGATTAATGTGGCAAATTTATAAGATATTCGAATAAGATGGTTGGTGTTTTATATGGCGCAAACTCAACACATTCATGGATAAGGAACATTTGATTGAAACCGTGCCATAGCGTTGGCCGCGGTGTGGGGTGCCATGCTGGCTGTCATTATTTTAGTATTGAAAACATGACCTTTTCGAATCAACGATGGAAATATTTCGATATTAAAAGGCAATCAAAATATAGTACGCAATAGTTGAGGTTAAGAGACATATTTCTACAGGTGCAGGATAATAATTCCAAGCACGACTGCGAATTAATTCGAATTTGGTAGATCTAGTATTGCATGTCAACTCTTTCACTTTCTCGTCAATTCCCCGATTTCAATCCGGTAGACCTGTTGTGAGATTTATTGAAACGAAAAGTGCAATAGCATAATATTACTAACAAAAAGTAAATAAAACAGGTTATACCAGTTCCAGTTCATTAAGAAGATATAGAACATAAGCATACACTATGAAGCCGATTTGCAAGAGTGTGTTGCAGAAATCAAAGAATTGTTGTTGCAAGGGTAGTGCCACCGGCAATTATCAGAAAAACTGGGAGTTTCAGTGGGAACTGTAAGTAATTAAAAAAAATCCTAACAGGATAGCGCTAGGGAGGTGAAGTCTGGACCTAAACCATTCCTTTCAATGACTTCACTAAGAAAAATTGTTCGAGCAACAGGACAGAAGAAAAAAGCTGTTTATATGCAGAAATCTCTTTTGCAAGACGATAACGTGTTTGTTAGCGCAAAAACTGTGCGTAGAGTCCTTAGAAAAGCTGGCTTCAAAGGGCGAGCGAAAAAAAAGCCATTGCTAACAGCGTGTCATAGGAAACTTCGCCGCAGTTTCGCAAACAAACATTCACCGAAGAAGGCTGGAAAAAAGTCATATTCTCAAATTAATGTTTCGGCTGAGATGGTAGGGAATGGACTTGGAAAAGACCAGGCGACCGTTTGGAGGAGAAAGCCTGATGCCAGTCAGGAGTTGGACTTGGTCAGAGGATTGTTGGAAAAATTACGGACAATGTTTCTATTTTAGACAATAGTTCATATGGGAGTCTTAAAAAATTGGGAAAAAATTGTTCGGACACCATCTTCCAACATGATAATGATCCGAAACATACGACCAGAATAACATCCTTATGACTTGAAAATAATGGTATTGAGGTTTTAGATTGGCCACCACAATCTGTAATTGTACCTCCGCCAAAAATCTAGAGGAGCTATACAGCCAAGTGGAAGTAGAATGGCAAAGTACGAGTATTTCCCAAAAAACCTGTGAAAATTTAGTAAACAGTATGACACGTCGCATAGGAGGCGCGAGAGAATCTCTACTATACATATGTAGCTGATCAAATAACTACTAAGTTTTGTTTTCCTTTTTTTTCAATCTTATCAGGTTTTAAAAAAAAACAATTATCAACTGTTTTACTCCAAATTAAACACAAAAAAAAAAAGACTTTAAATTAACAATTAACAATAAAATTTAGAAAAATACTAATAATATGATAGCGTTCATATCATGTGAGTTACTGTATTTTCTATGTAAATAAAATATAAATGTTTTTTTGTTTATACATATGTGCCCAATCACCTGCTGTATGGGTAATTTTTTGGTACAGTATACTCGTATAATTAACAATCAAATGCTGTTTGTTGGTAAGCCCATCACTCGAGAATGGCTGGTCCGATTTGGTTTATTTCTTTTTTAAAATGTTTGTAATATTCAGAATAAATAAAGGTAATACGAGATGAAAAATTGCAAAAGCAGGCCCAGAAAATTGGGGAAAAACTGAAAGTCCTTTTTTCCATGGGATCTAAGTGTTGTATTTTGTTTGTTCCAGTGGCGGAAAACTATCAGCTTTATTTGTTTACGCGGGGCAAACAATAAGACAAAAAAATGTTGTACATCGTAAACCATTGCAATGTGACGTTCAAGCAAACAATCAAAACAATAACGTTGTAAACCAAATGTAAACAAAACACCTTGAGATTGATTGTGATTTTAAATTTAATTGAAGAAAATAATTCTTTGTTTGTATGACGTTGTTTTACTTTATTTACACATTTTTTGGTGCTTTTTACAAATTCTCAAAATGATCAAAAACAGATTTATTGACTTTTGAAAAGGAAAACCTTCGTCAAATCATCTAGTAAAAACTAAAAAAATAAAATTAAAAATAACGCGCATTCTCCGTCAACAATAAATTAACTGAAAACCGCGTATAAATTTTGGTTTGGGAAAAAAAGGATTGGAAGAAAAGGTTGTTGGCCTACTGTGGAAAATGACGAAATACGGAAAAAAATCCATGAAGATCATCATACAGACAATGCTGATACTGCTAAAGGACTAAAGATTGTCCACAAAAGAGTTTTGAATCATTTGCGTCATTCTAAATACTCCATGTGAAAAACTTCATGAATCGAATCAGTATGTATGCAACGTTATTAAAATGAAACGAAATCGTTCACTTCCTTACTAATGTTGATGAAAAATTGGTTACATTCGAGAATGTCGTTAGAAATGGATCGTGGAAAAAGCGAGCTGAAGCAACACAAACGGATTGACGTTCCTTAAGGCTATGTTGTGTGGATGGTGCGATTGGAAGCGAATCGTACATTATAAGGTGCTAGAACCGTGTCAAACAATTGATTCTAAGCTCTACTGTCAGTAATACACCGGATAGCAGCAGCGATTCAAGAAAAACCGTTCGAAATTGATCAATAGAACATAATAGTCTTCTTTCATGACAACGCCAAACCACGCACATCTTGAGGTCTCGTTTCTACAGATTATCAATTTTTTGATCTCTGCCAAATGTTCTTAATGAAAAGAAATTCACATTGAAAAGAGGTCTTTCGCCTGAAATCTCACACGTTCTACACTGATGGAACTGCTCACAAGATGTACTTCAAATTCAGTTTAAATAAAAAAAAAACATTTGATAAAAAAAAGTTACAGAAAATCTCTCAATAATTATTCCGTAAACATTTTCGGTCGACAACTGTGTCGAACTTTGCCATCATTTTAGTACTCATCATCAGTATTTCTTTGTCAGTTTTGCTATTTCTTATTATTTACTCATGTTTGCTTTCTGACTTGGACGTGAAAACAAAGCGAAACGTCGAATTTATTACCCTTCATCACCCTGGCAATAGATGATTTTGCCATTATCATTACTCGTGTCTCCATTATCCAAGATGTAATGGCAACATGAGAAACGATAAATCGCTTATATATTGCCGGTTGAGTTTGCTAAAAACACTCAAATATTTCATTGTCCATGGATACGAGTACACATAAAAAAAATTGCCTGACATTAATCTGTAACAACTCGCAAAATAACATTCCTCTTCGTTTGCAACCTTGTTTTTATTAAGATCTGCCTACTGCATTATAATTACAAAAATGGGTGAATACCGCTGATATTTATAAACCATCCAAATCGATAGGTACGGTGAGTTACTCTCCGTACGTAATTTAACATAAAAGAGGGTTAAGTTGTGGTTCAAATTTGACAACCTTGCTTGTGAATGGTTTAAAAATCACTGAACATGTTGAAATAGTGAAAACTTGCTACGAAAATAGTGATTCGCCCGTTACGAGCAGATTAGGTAAATATAATTGCCCGTCTGAGTATACTTTGGCAAAATTGTAAAAACAAATCGAAGACACTGGCTTAGTTATGTCTTATCATCTTTCATTGGAATGAACATTCTGTAGAAAATATTGCTGCTGTGTGTTGAAGAACATCCAAATCTATCGATTTTATGGACACATCATTTAGACAAATGTTACCCGGAATTTTTATTTTTTTGGCTTGAATCGAACATAGTGATATGGGACATGTGGTTTCAACAAACCTGTGCCACATCTCACAAGTAAGAAAAAATTCCAGGAATACATTGTACTAGCTCTCAGGATCATGTGATTTGTCGAAGTTGAATTCCTTTATTCAAATATTCGTCAAGTTATAGCCGAGTTATTGCCCAATATGTGTCGAAAAGCCTTCGAACATTACCTTTTCAGAATCAAGCCCTTTTAGAACTCCCGTGGAGGACATTCGAATGATGTTATATTTCTTTCAAAATGGTAAGATCCAAACAATATGGTGAAATAAAAATTTAATCCAAATTCAATGCCATGGATAAGTTTTATTTAAATTAACTTTGAAGAAAACAAATTAGATACCTTGCACTCCCGTATGGTCCAGAAGAGGTGTCAGAATAGGGCATCAGGCGATCATCAGGCAAGGCTCAACCAGAAAATATGAAATATGTATGTACAGCAAATAATTTGAATATCTCGATTCTCTATTGTGTTACAAATTGTATACTAGAGGAGAAATAAGTGATTTAAGACTATTTCACTGGAGGTTTGAACTTAACTACAATTGACCTGTGGTCTTATTTCTAAAATGTTCAATAAGGGCAGGTATTTGTTGAAATTAAATAAAACAAGCTGTGTGTGAGGTGTTACAATAATATTGTAATTTTTTTTTTATTTGAAAGACCCATATATGCCATTATGTATGGAATATGACATCGTTTAAACGTCTGCCTCGGCTTCTTACGGTGGAACGGATCCGACTGATCCAATTTTCAAAGAGTCTTCCGCATAGATCCGACTGTATTTGGGTGATGGCCTGTATTATGTTCACCTTAAGGGCATCGGTCGATTGTGGTTTATTCATATAGACCCATGACTTCAGGAAACCCCACAAGAAAAAGTATAGCGGGATTAAATCGCATGAACTTTGTGGCCATTTCACGTTGACTCTGCGAAAGAAAACCTTACCTTCGAGGGGTTTATGCAGAATATCAATCGTGGTGACCGCTGTGTGGCACGTAGCGCCGTCCTGCTGGAACCACATGTCGTCTTGGTCCATATGGTTCAATGGGCCAGAAGAGTTCGTTCTGTAACGCTCGCCATTGACGGTGACCGCCTCACCGATGTCGTTTTCAAAAAAGTATCGACCAATGACGCCGCCGGTCAAAAATCCACATCAAAGGGTAACTTTAGAGGATGCATTGTCACCTGGCGTCGTCCCATATACACAGCCATCCAAAAATGCGCCTCGTCGCTAAAGATGATTTATTGGGGTCCTTCTCCAAAAGCTTCAAAGCCCAGTCAGTTTACAAACGGCGTTATCTATGGTCATGAATTTTGAGTTCCTGGGTCAGTTGGATCTTGTACGGGTGTAGGTCCAAGTCCCGACACAAAATTCGTCAAATCCAAGTCTGCGAAAGGCTGAGTTTTTCTGCACGGCGAGGGTTCTGCTGCAATCTTTCGGGACCGCGGCGATGTTTTCTGATGACCTTGCGTTCCTTTGCCTATAGAATGATAGCTGATTGATTTTCGAACCGGTCGCCTCCCTCAAATTTGGCCACTAACATTGAAGAGTCGACTGTGAAGGACCTCCACGTCTACCCTGAAATGGTGGAAACGCGCTCAACATCTGCACTAACGAACACTCATTTCGATAATAAAGTTTCATCATTCGGATGTGCTGTTCAATTGTGTAACTTGCCATGGTGATTTGGCATCAGTCATTAAATAGTAAACAATAGATTTGACAGATATCAACAAAGCAACATGGCCGCCACAAGCTGCCAAAATCTACCAGCGCCAATTGAAAAACCATTTATAATCTATTGTTCCTATTAAGACGGTTTCAAGAATGTACTAGTATGTAGCACTGGATGAGTCTTACGAGCAAAACTGGGAGAAAAGCAAAAATAGGAAGAGACTGAAAAAGAAAATAATATGAGACCAAGACAGACTAGGCTTCATATCTCTCTCAGAGATGGCGACGTGAACTTATAGATTTTCTGCTGAACTCAGGCAACAGTTGACTTCTGTATTTTTCTTTAATTAGGAACGAAGAAGGTGAGTATAGACAAAAGTCCATGACTTCAAAACAATTGTATGGACACACTCCTTTTTTTATCTTCTCTCTCTAAATGGTAGGACCGAGCACTAAGGCCAAGCCTAATTACGCATGAAACTTATCCTAAACTCCATACCAATATTTGCGTCACATGATAACATACAAACTTCAATGCGAGCACTTCATTTTCCAAATGCTCGGCATAATATTCAAATGACCATTATCCAACACACTAATTCAGCTTTTATCGCATCCACGCGTGAATGATATCATCATTAGCCGTATGTACGTATGAGGGTTTCTAAAAACAAACGCAACGAATACCTCCAATTACTCTACCTGTCTACGTGCACCATCAATACAACTCATTTGGTGTATTGTATATAATTGCTTAACCTGATAGATGTGGGTACCATCCCAACGGCAAATGGCTTTGCATGCATGCATGACGTCCAATCAAATGCAAAAGTCCGCAAAATAGTTTCCCGCCTTTGATCCTACTGGATATCCTTCGTCGTCATCATTATTATTAATCCAGCTAATTACTAAGTGATTAACATCAGTCTTTTGACTGACAGGTTGAGTCATCAGTTATATGTTAAAGCACCCAGCTGTCATTACTAAATGACACAAATCGAAAACGTTATCGGGCACAATCACATTTAAAGCAAATCTGCAAATTGAAAGTTCTTACTCCTGAGTCCTCTAAACCGGCATAAAAAGGACGAAGATGGATACAAAAAAGGAAGAATAACTAAAATTGAATTGAAAAACCTCTGTTCTTCTGCCTTGCCGTCAAGTTTTTGTTTTTTGTATTTTGGTAGTTTTTGTAAAGAATTTTTTTTTTGGTCGAAAAGTTATTGCCTACAACCAGCAATGCATCACTGGCAGTGTGCGGTTGTCCTCTGCGGACAATTCCATCCCAGATCCGACACTATTCCTACTTCGAGTCTGTGTAGCGAGTTATATGGACGGATGCCCAATAGGAATTAAATTGGATAGTCACGCTCACGAGTTGGCCGGGCAGGTTTTGAATCGCTCAGGAATTATACCCCGTAGCCATTAATTTTATTTTCGATTCAAAAGGAGAGTTTTGTCAACCGTCGTTCTCGTGTTTGGACAAAAAAAAAATATCTAGAAGTGGCGGCTATGTCAGTGGTTAGTCCGAAAATAGGAAACACGAAAAAACCCCAATAGCACAAAAGGACTGCGTCGGTTCGGGGTCGAGCAGGTTTAGAAATTGCGAACAAGTTTTGTTTGAATGTTTTGTTCGAGGAGTTGTCGGATATGTTGTTATGTTGATATTGTTGTTGATTCTGGCTTGTTATGGTGCACTTTTGTGCCTCGGAAATGGGTTGTGTGGTGATATTTGCTTGGATTCAAAGAGGGGGTTCAAATGATTAAAATAGAAATTTTACTATTGGGGTTTGGTGCGATATTGTTTTGGGTGCAGCGCGTGGTCTATTTTGTTGCTGATGGTAAGGAGGACTGGAAATGATTTTGAGTAGCTTCCTCCCAAAGATTATTCCCGAGGTTGAGGTTAAAAATCATTTTTCTGTTGACCTTTAAATGGTATTTAGCACCATTCCATTAACAAAGAGCCTCTTTAGCTTTGCAAATCTTTCATTGTATACTTACCCTCAATACAGTTAAGAATTACTGGCTAAACCTGCTTTGTACAACCTGTACAACTCATTTTTGCAATTTAACAAAAATGTGATTAACTGCTTGTATTTTAGCTAGCCAGTTGAGATCATTTCGCCCAACTATTCATGGGCTATAAGGAGCTACCATTAGAAACAAGGCCATACCTTCAAGTAGCAAGGTAAATACATCGGTACCTTAAGCCAAACGACGTGGCGGCATGATAACAAAGAAAAATCTTTTAGAGGATGGTGAAGCCTCGAGTTTCCACATATTTGCGGAATATTCGGTCCGACAAAAATGTACAAGAAATGTCCAGACCTTAATTTACCTTGTCATTTGATTTACTATAAGCTCTAGGTCATATAAATTAGAAAACAAGTTTTAACAAGACCTTGGAGAAATAGATTTGACATAGGTTACGGTGGTTTCTAAGAAATGAGGATGTTTCCGCGCTTTAACCACACCAGACAATTGTCTCTTCAATCTTGGGTGCACGGAACGTTAAATATGTACTTTATCTTTTTTTTATCTTTCTAGTCTTTTATGATTTGTCCACATACATACAACTTACTCTAACCTTTCTACTGAAGTAACTTGTTAGAAAACTGAGCTATCGGGAAATGACTTCAATGCAAATGATAGCTACTTGTTTGCGGATGTTTTGATTGATAGACAAACAAAAACGTTCAAAGTGGTCCACATAGACAAAGACGATTTTGGAGGGTATTTGTCTAAAACTCCTCACAAGAGAAATGGATCGTCTATGGATCCCTGATTGTTCGTGGTACAGTTCTAAAGTTTTGCATTTTTTCGTTGTTGTCTTGTTAAACATCCTAAAAAAAATAGAAACATAGCCATTTAGACTGTCAGAACGGATTCGAAATGTGCATTCAATACAGCTAAGTCTTAAAAACTTTAGATATTTTCTTTAGTAAATCAAACTAGAGAAATAGAAATTTTTTCAAGGGAGCCGTGAGGACGTTGAATATGACGACCGCCCTAGACTCCTCAAAAGATTTTCGGTCCCCCAAGGCATCAACTTTGGTCCACTACTTTTCATTCATACTGTAAACGATATTAAAATGATAATTGAACATTCCTTCATCCCATTTTTTTAAGACCATTTCCTCGGGATATGACTCTTCTCTTTTCCATCTGATCTCAATAAATTTTCTATCTGGTACTACAAAAACTTCTTCGAACTTAACGTATCCGAATTTCATTCAATTATTTTTTTCACAGAAGCGCATCAAATTTCCACCGTTCAAGTGAGTCGCGACCTAGGCATAATCTATGAAATACTAGTCTCTTCTATCATACCTCACATCGACTCCAATGAACCTATACTCGTATATCGTACTTATGATAGTGAGTGTCAATTTGAATATCAACAATATCGATTTCAACCTTAGTATTTCATGCTTAAACCCAGGGGGGGGCCTTCTTAACCCTTATCATAGTTTTAAGTTTAGTTTAGTTAGATTGGGTATTTTCCGCAGCAAATACCTAAACAACCGGTGAAAAATGAAAAAATGTGCGGAAAGTATTTTAAATGATGCCCAAATCATAAACATTTTATAAGGTTGCAGGTGGGCGTAATCCGTACTTAAGTGTTACTGGAATGATGTCGCAGCTTTTACATTCGTCCGTCAGGGCTTCGTGTGACTTGTTAGAAGAAATTAAGAAAACACTAAGCTGCCGTCCAAGGGTGATTACTGTCAACTCAAAAATCGAGTTCCGGAAGACGAGTCGAGTTCCTTTATACTATATGGCATTATCTTGAAAAAACGTGGGTGTCTCTAAGGATTGTATGAAAAAGCCTTTTTTCTTCATGGAGGCTTCTATGAGTACATTTGTTGGAGCACTTAGACGCAAGTATTGGTCCATTATACTACCAGACAGACACCTTTCTTTATTTTACTTTCCCTGTTGTCCAGAGAAAATTGAGGAGGAGCTTCAGTGATGTAGAGGTAAGAGATCACCACGTCGGCCCCAAGGGTGCGCCGCCATGCGCGAGCGAAGGCACGACAGTCGCAGAGAAAGTAACATGCAGCACAGGTGGGCATCTCACTGATGCCAAACATGCAAAGATGTAATGGCCCATAGTGACGCCCGTAAGATTAGGATTGAGTATATCTCTGATTGAAAGACAGACGCATATCTTTCTAACGAAAAGTGCAGTCGGGCATTTTCAGGTTCAAAGAAAACCCCCGCCCTGACCTGGAGAGGCTGCGAAGACAGCCCTTTCCAGGTTCAGTATCTGGCCAGGGCCAGTCCTGACTCCATGGAAATTTAACAGTGAAATTATAGTGCAATAGGATGGCAGGTGTCATTTCGTCGGAGGGCATAATCATGAGACAAGGGTCATAGGATATTTGTCGCGCAAGTAACTCAACAATACAACTCACGAGCTGTACCAAAAACCATTATTCTTGAGGCGGAACACGGTTTTTTGTGCGCATATATGCATATATAGCTATATAAATGCATATGTCAACGGAAGGCAGATTTAATATAACATCTAGAGCAGCGCTCAGCGTGCTGGGAAAAACCGTACAGCCGAGACAAACCGTCTTTGTAGTTTGTTGAAAGAGGCCACGACGTGTTTCCTTGTTAGCCTATTTCACCAGACAATCGATAGGTATGAATTTTCCGGTCGTATCATTGCAGTGTTGATCTAGAGGACCTTTTTCGGCGATAAGATCCATGTTTTGCCAAAAGCATCTTTGCATTGCCAAAGAGTTGACAGCGCTTTGGTGGTTTTTGACTCAACATGCCTTGACTAAAGAAACTTGCTATTTAAGATAACTCCCAGGTGCTTAGATTTCTTGGATATCGGGATGGGAATGCCCTTTAGCATCAGCTGAGTAATGCTAGACATCAGTCATAAGAGGATTAACCGACAGCCCATTTCTCGTGCAGCAGTCATCGATCATATTTAGCGCCGTCTGTGCTTTGTCACAGACGGACGGTTAATATGAGCCCACAGAGAAAACGGCAACATTATCCGCATAGGCCAGGCATTGAGACCGTCAAGTAGAGAATCGGCCACCATGCACCATAACAGCCGTTTGAAGCAGTAAAGTTAGAGTTTCCGTTTTATACCCAGTAAAGGTACCATTGGATTTTCTGGGTACATCCAACTTTGTCGAATTTCCTCGCTTGAGGACGTTAACCAATTTACTGGTCGCGGTCAGGGATTTGATCTCTTCGCAGAAGGACTTATAGGAATCATTCTTCTCTATAGGAATAAGCTTCTTATTTTCCTATGCTTCGACCGATACTTATTCCAGTCATCTTCCTCCGAATTCGATTCGACCGACCTATTTAGGAAACCTCTGGCTTCCCTGCGAAGACACTGGAGCTCAGTATTCCACCAGGGAACCAATTTCCTGCAAGGAGGTAAAAGCCTTGATGAAATGCTTTTGTTTTTAATAATTACTGAAAGAACCCAGCAGAGATAAAGATCCTTGTCTAAAAGTATTAAAATGATTTAAATAGTTTAATGATATAAGGAAGATCTCGTAGAGATTGGCGGACCAAAAATCAGCTCACGGACTCCAAGACGAAAGAAAGAATTCGTCTTGTGTGCAAGAAGAATTGTGGAAAAACTGCAACAAAAAACTTCTCGATTGAGCGAAAGATTATGAAAACGAGGCTATGATGAATTAGAGAAATGTTATCTTCCCTGTCATAATTGTCATAATTACTTTCTTCGGTTTGGGCGGAATGAAATACGCCGGGTCGAAGGACTAGATATGATTTTGTTTATACACCTGAAACATGCGAGTGATTAAGGATGCTTTTCCTATCATGTTGTTCAACAGCTGGTTTCAAGAAATATAACAGTGAACGCAATGAACGCAGAATGGTTTTAAAAAAGTTGGAAGAGGATTTGTTTTCATCATTAGAAAAACATTCCAAATTTAGATAAGGCGGCTTTTGTAAACCGAAATTGCTAATCTGCAATTGGCAAAATAATCATAAAATTTTACAATTTTAAACCTCATTTATCGATTTAGGTTAAAAAAAAAAAAATTAAACAGAAATGGGGTATAGGAGTGGCCTGGAAACACCCAGGCCTGAATTCTATTGAGAACCTTTACTATACAATAAAGATTCAGTTAGCAGGAAAGACTTGATGAATCACTGGAAAAGTTTGATTTGTTGTCACAAAACAATAAAAAAATCGCATAAATACAATTCTTTTAAAAATTGAAAATCCCCGGTTATTCTTGCCTCGCTTAGAGGTTCTTCACAGAGGTTATTCTCCCGCACCTAAAGCGGCACTCTTCACTAAGCAAACACTCGAGCAAATTACTTTAAAGTTGCCATAGTAAAGCAATTTAATGGGGCGGTCTCACCTCGGTCAATAGGAACATCCTCCTTTCAAGTTGTAAAACTAAATTCCGGCCAATTACTTATCTCTAATCAAACAAAAATCAACTCAATGAGCTTTTTACCATTCACCATCGATCATAAGTGCCTTATATCTTATGTGTCTACCGCTGACTGTATCTAAACAACTCTATTTAGATTTGTTCTTTATTTTTACCACAAACATTAAATCCATCAGTCATCACTCAGCTAATTTGCCAGATTCACTTAATTTATGTAATTTACACTTCATACCCTAGTCAAGCTCATGCGGGAGGGAAGGAAATTAAAAAAACGAAGACATCGTTATCAGCTCTTTTGGAGTGAGGGTACGGAAAAAGATCAAAACCAGAAATTCCCCGGCCCCCCAGCCTATGTGGTTATCTAAGATACACAAACCATCATCGATAAAAAGAAGAGAAAATGTTTTTTTTTATTATCCAGCGTTAACTTCAATCAAATGTTTGTCTTAAGTCACAAACACTAAACACAGCGATGGTGGCGACATGGCGCGTTGGCCGTGAGTGTGCAGAGGATGTATCTAACAATAACACACCAAACCGAAGACTGCAAAAGTAAACAGTGCCAACGACGACGACGACGACGACGATATAAAGAAATTGGACAAAAACGAATTTGTCAGTCGTTCGCCTGTCGATAGAGAGACGATGCGTGTACTCGTTAAACGATCGGCTAACATCACACACTATAAGCACACTACACCCTATACAATGCACTGCCATGCCTTCGTCTACCTCATCTGGTCCTAGTGCATGGCCATATGTGGAAGTCATGTGTACACGGAATGCATAGGTACATACCTTTCTCGGGGTGTTTATCGATGGCAAATGGGGAAAAAAAAAAAAAAAAAAACTTCGTGTTTACATTACATGTAAAGGCAATAAGCCACACATTAATTTATCTGTAAACTCCTTCTTCGACGCAGACGAAGTAAAGGTGATGATGACGAAAGTACACAGGTACCGGGCCCAGACACGGTACAGAGAAATCCTACTTGCATACCGCGGCAGTGTAAACGAAGGTTGTTATTCTTTTTGCTCCCTGCTTTTCTATTTTTTTTTGTATTTACAGTATTACATGTGGCTGAGCACAGTTAATGCCCCGCAATGACAGACTGGATTGATGGCTAGCGAGGCGGTGATATGAGAGGCGGCGGAGGTGTCAGAGATACTGATAAGAGTTATTGACTTTTAATTACCGACTAATATGGTTCGAATGGAGCGGCTGAGGGGCGATGTTTATTTATAGCGAGTGGGACAAGAGCGGTTGCTATGTAAGACTGTGCGGCGATGGTCTATCTTAGGATGTGTTCCTAGAATTAAGACACAAAGTTGCATTTATTAAAGCACCTATTACCTCTCAGAGCAGGGGAAGAATTAAGTTAGCGAGTTGACGGCGGTTAATCTAACCTCCAAACATAATTTTCCAGGAAATCGCAAGTGAGGTCTAAGTAAATCTCAGAAGTAGAGATGGCTCGACATCCCTTCTTAATGCTTTAGATTGGAAGTTATGCATATCGAAGGGAAGTGGCAATCAACAGCTAATACGTCCAAACAACTAGTGAAGATTTTTAACTACAAAACGAGAACCTTAGGTGTAACTGGTCTAGTCAAACTATCAATTTACACTTTGCTTTTAAAACTATCAAAATATCATGAAAAATGAAAAAGGATCAAAATTTAGTCTACGTTTCATAACGGAATTGCGTGTGGAAAAACAAGATGGGATCAGCTCGCCGGGAGTCAAGCTACAGTTCCAGGTCTTTTACCTTGAATTTTGCAAACTTTAACCTGGATCTCAGGAACCATAGTAGCTAGGCTTCTAAAACCGGTCGCTATGAGCTCAGAATTATGTACTCTATAACACAGCCAAGTTTCAGACTCGTAGCTACTCGGCAAGTTTGGTTTGATATATGCGTAAGGACAGAGAGGACAGCCTTTACACAAGTCTTCCCTACCCCAGCTTTGCAGGATAGAAGAATAAAAATGACGGTATTGATACCGAAATTTATTCACATTATACGCGAGCGAAATATTACGAACCTTACGACAGTTTTCTAAAAATGATAGACTCGAACTAAAGAGGACCCACAACTTGAAGATGAACTAAAATGATTCGAAATGTGAGAACTATTATAAAACTTCCGAATGAAAGTTAATAAAACACTTTAGAAAAAAGTACGATGAATGAGGGCGGATAAAAGACGGGTTAAAATACGCAATTGGACGGTTCATTGAAAGACATTATAGAAACTAAGACAAAATTTCTGTTTCTGGAACAGGAGACTAAAGAATTTATAAGGCTAGGCCCGATCTATGAAAATCGTCTGAAAATTTCAACATCAAAATTTTGGGCAGGGTAAGGGTCTGGCTAGAATGTTCAATGAACCATCATCGACGCGGATCATTGCTATCTTGAGTCATAATATGAATGCGTATACACGTATACACTAGCTGGATCCAGAGTAGAAAATGTGTCACACAAGAACACATTCGAGCCTTTCAGGGCCTTATAATGCCTTCTAAAACTTCTTCTTCTTCTTCTTAGCGGGCGCTACAGCTCGAGGTGAGCCTGGGCCTCAACCAACATGCCTCTCCATCTAGTGCAATCTCTCAATTGGTTGAGGTCCTCCTCCAGCTGTGTGCGCCACCTTAGATGCGGCTCTTCTTTTTACCTCGTATACTCACGAGTAGCTCTCTTCCTTCTATGCAGCGAGGCTTTGTATGCATCCTGCTTCGCAGCAGCATTTCCCTACACTCGTCATCAAATCAGCTGCTCCTTGGTGGTGGAACCTTGCTCTGGTTTTCCTCCACTGCAACCTTGATATCCGTAGGCGCATCTTGGCTACTACAAGATAGTCGTCCGAGTCGATGTTAGCACCTCGGAATGTTCGAACATCAAGAATAGTGGAGGAGTGTCTGACGTCGATCGCGATGTGATCAATTTGGTTGCGCAGATCAGACTGATATTAGTGAATTTAGGCTTGATGCGGATCATTATGAGACGTTCGCTCACATGCCGAAAGCTTAAGACTTTTTGCCTTAGTTGCCTTCTAAAACTACAAATCAATAATTGCCTGACCTGATGTCGAGATAAGAAGCCTGTAAAGATAAAAAAAACCAAACAATGTAATGACATCTATGTAACGAGTGAATCATCACCAAAAATGAAGGCAACATGAAAGCCTATTTAATCTTCTCAAATTAAGTTAAATTAGCAACAGTGGTAGAAAAGTCTTTAGTGTATCCGCTCTATTAGATTTCGTGAGCTCTTACAACTCACTGGAAATTATCCGATTGGAAACATAGTATTCATAAGTTCATTTGGAAGATATGGTTAGAAGCGCCTGAAATTATGGGCACACAATCTATACCAGGTTAGTTTCGGATTAGGCAAATCTACTATCAGTCACTTACACAATGACTGATTTTGATGAAGACTGGAAAATACATCACCTATTTGTCGAATGTAAAGCCACATTTGTTAATGCACAAATGCCCAGTTTTGGGATTCCTATCAAACCCACCAGTTAGTAAATACTGGTGTTGATAGGAAACATTCGCTGTTTCATTGAGGTCAGTAATTGACTAACTGGAAACCCTGGTCTCAAAATGATTTCGAACTAAACGGTGCTTCAATGTGTGGATCACATAAAAGTAGACATTGAGACTTATATGAATACTCATAGAATTTGTTTAGCAATGAATTGAAAAAAAAAAGAGGAAGAGAAAGAAACACTCAGGCCACGACAAAAATTCCTTAATATTACCCATAAGCCCTATCTTCTATTCTATGTGAGCTTCGGAAGCCTTTTATGATCAAATTGTGTGATTTTACCTCAAAGGTCGATAGATACTCAAAAAGAAAATATTTATCGAAAATGATACCACTTTCCGGCTAAGTTTTTTTACTGCCTAAAATGACGGAGAAACACTCGCTGGCAAGACCCCGTCCCTCATTTTAAAGAAGCTAGTGAGAGACTCTAGCGTCATTACAAGTGGAAGAGGTTATTATTCTAGCAGACGACATCGACATTATTAAATAAAGGCAGTCAGTTGTAGGAAATGCATTTACATATTATTATTTAGCTTAAAGTTAAAGTTGGGTTTATTGGGAACGACAGTAGATTGTGTCGAAAAAACCGACAGGCAACATCGGGAAACTTTTTATTATACTGCTACAGTTTCGAGGTAATTGAAGACTTTGTCTATCTTGATTCTCGAAATAATAAAGGAGTAATCCATTATTTTTCCAAAAGATGGCTTTAGTAATCTATGTATAGCGTGCATTAGATATCGTTGGAAAGATGAGTTTTCGCAATAAAAAAAAACTCTGACTATTTGGTGGTTGGTTGGCTCAGTTTTGTACGTACGAGCAAACGGAAAATACGCCTTATTCTAAGGTGATAAGCCAAACCAGGCGGCTGAAAATGTGAATTTTATGATGCTGACAACCAGTCACTTGCAGGTTTGGTTTCGTCGATTCCGTTCCGGAAATTTCGATATCAAAGATACATCCCATACCGGAAGGCCAATTGTCGAAAATGTCGATAAAGTCATGGAAATCGTTGTGTCTGATCGTCATGTGCTCACTGTTTGGATTGCCCATGAACTAAACATTGCACCAAACACTATTTGGATAAGGCTCGATACAAAAACAAACACAAAAAACCAAACATGGACCGATTCCATCCGCGAATCGCTGCTGAATCGCAACAGAATCGTGTTGAAAGGTGGATCACTTAAGGGAACTTTAAGCGAAAATGCTGGCCAAACCATAATTGACGGCCAGAAAGAGCAAAAAGCAGCTTCACCGCTACTCATGGAACTATTTTGAGTGCTGAATAAAATTTGATATTTTGTAGTTGCGGATAGATCCGTTTTAAAGAAGTATAGGTTGGGGCAGGGCAATTGCATAGGAGATGGGATGGAGATTCTTCCTCTTCCTCATCATGATACCTTCTGCAGTAGTCGTTTTATGTTAGTCCTAATATTGCGGCATGTGTCTATGCATGTGCATAGACACCGACACCCACACCATTGCCTGTCCTGGATCCGTCTGTGTATATTTCCAGTGCAGTGCCTTTTCCTGGAAATTCATTCCCCTCCTATTGTCGTCGGTTGGGAATTTTTATTATTTCGGAATAAAGTAGTCCGTGACTTCACTTAGATCATTGGTTTGGCTTAGAATACCAGCGTATCCTATTTCGGAGAACTTCCAATGAGCCGATTCGTTAAATCGCAGTGCTGATTTCTTTGCCTTTTCCTTGCTAAGAAGATCCAAGGGAAGTGGTTGAAGCATCGCTTCAAGGGCTGCAGCGGGGGTTGTTTGCAATGCTCCGATTATAGCGATGCACGCCATCCTTTGGACTCTACTTAGAAGTTTAGAATAGTTAGATCTCCACAGTGCCTGCCACCAGACTAAGCAGCAGTACATTAATATATGTAGGTCTAACAACCGCGGTATATAGGTACAGCCAGTGTGTGATATGGGGTTTGATACCTCATCTGATGCCCAAGGCTTTTTTGCAGATGTATAGCACAGTTGTTGCTTTTTTGATACGTTCTTCCGTATTCAATTTCCAGTTGACCTTCTTGTCGAGTATCAGGCCAAGATATTTGGTGTGGTCTGCGAATCCAAGATAAGTCCCATTGAGTTTTGGTGGAGTGATTAAAAGAATCAACCGGTTTCTTGTGAATAAATCTATCTTTAATAAAAGAAATTAATATAGCAATCGCTTCAAATCTTATTTATTAGGAGAAACGACAACTAGAAAACTCCATGCCAATCCGGGTTTACTTAAGGAATGCTGTCGAACCCTCGTGCCTATCTGTATAATGGAATGATTTTTATCTACTTAGGGAGGAGATTTGACCAAGTGGTGAAGTACTCCAATGTCTTTGGGAACAGCGAGCTGATTGAAGCTCATCCGGGGTCTTGTGGATGTTATGGTCTACTATCAGGATATTTTCAATTTTTCCCGTACACAAAGCTTTTATAAGCTGAAGCCTACTCCAAGAATAGTTAGAGCATTTACAGGGGTACTATCGGGAATGTGAGTTTTTCGGAAATGTAGTTAGCTGGGTACTCAATCCTTATCTCTCTTTAAAGCGGAAAATTGAAAAGTGGATGTTTTAGTTTGGCAATACTGCTGGGTGGTTAATAAGCTGATTCTCCTGTGACGCAATTCGGGTTTCTTATAATAAAATCAGAGAAATAAACCAGAAAATCTACCCTGGCTTATGGTTATAAACCTTTTTATATTTATTTGCGGAGTACCGGCAAAAAAAGTTTATCTCTCCGGTCATAAAAGCGCGGATAATGTTTAAATCACAGAGCATAACTTAATTAAACAATCCACTCCCCTCGCATACTATATGCAAAGTAGTTAGTTTTTTTTTAAATTATGGTTTTGTTATAATTAAAATGTCATCAACTGCATTTTTTATAGAACTGTACGCTGACGTACATTCGCCAATATTCGAGATAGTGTCAACAAAAGGCACACTCGTTGTCATATTTATTTCCCTATTTACATATTCAATGAATTTTAGTCACCGTTGCAGGAAAATAAAATCCACACGCTGGACGCAACATCATTTGCTTTTTGCCATAATACATTTTTTTTTTTTTGTTTTAGTTTGTGTCAGCATGGAGTCAAATGCGGTTACTTTTCATATTTCACATTTTCAATTTCATGTACAAATATGGAAAAACGTGGATCACGCATAAATAAATTTGTTGCAAACGTAAGTAATAGGAGTGTAAATATTTATTCGAGGAGAAACTCATAAATTGATTGATGAGTTCGACAAAACTAATTGGATCCCAAGGGCCTCTGGAATTGCCCGACAAAGCAAGAGAATACCCGAACTATATAGGACCTTGCCGAAAAGTCAAAACAAAAATATTATTTCAGACTTAAATGATATAGTATATATTTATAAACGTAGATGGCACAAGGAGTACACACTCATACACTTAATTACGTAGAAGATATCCACTTCAAAGTTAAAATCCTTCAACGGTGCTGGAATATCATCTCGTTACCGAAAAACTTTCACCATAGATACAACTTTCATTTATCCTCCTAATAGTGAATAATTTTCAAGCACTCTTGCCAAAGAGTCAGTTTCAGTCTTGTCGACTTATCCCGTCTACAAAACTCGTATTCCAGTATGTTATAACCCTTTGCTATATTTTTCGGTATGGGTACAAGCTTGTATGCAAACAAAGGGTAAGTAATGCATCCCTTAGTCATGTAGATTGTGACTGTATTTACCCTCATTTAAAGGTCATTGATTGTTTGAGTGATTAATCAGTGAATACTTACACGACATGGTGTTGTCGACAACGAGTTGAACGTGGCAAGTGTTCTCTCGATGGTTGTATGACCGAGAAGGGGGTTTTTACATAACGAACCGACCGATGTCAAGTTACCCTGTAATTTAGCCATTACAAGCGTTGGATGGCTTTTGTCATTTTGTTAAACGTAATTATATGTTGTACGGTTCGAGTGAGTTTATTGGCGTTTCGGGTGGCAATTGGTTCGTGACAGGACCAACTAATTACTTTTGTGGTGTGAATTTCTTTTGTTTCAATGTGTAATTAAAATTTGTTTGAATAAGCTATGGAAAAGTCTGTGAGTCGTAGTTTCTCTTTCAAAAACAATAAATGGCGACTTGCTTTGTGGCTCACTGTGGGCTATAATAGAAATTGCTTATACTAACTAAAGGGACACTGGCCGATAGCCCGAAATAATTAGCCAAAAATGGTTACATCTGATACTCTTGAAGATTAGGGACCAGTGTACTCAAGACAGTTACAGTTTGCAGCCTTTGTCTATGAAAACGTATGCAGTTATGTGTCGAATAAGGCGCATGCAGAGTTGGTATTTTAATCTCTTTCTAAGATAGGCAACAGGTAAATACATAAAGGTATGAAATGAAGTCGTTCAAAAAATAAGGTGACTTTAGCTTTTTCTCGAAAGATATTAATTTGTTCATTAATACCTATTTTGTCCTCTTCAGAGTAGTCCCTCTTCGATTTTAGTGACTTGTGCTAGTGCTCTTCCAATCCTCGACACACTTCTGATATTAGCTTTTTGATATCTTCCAGGGCATTGTTTTTGGTCAAAAAATTATGCACAAGCAAGAGCGACAGCCATGATTTTTTTTCCACAAATTTTAACGTATTCTTCGTATTCCCATGTTTCGTCACCAGCGATGACTCTTTTCAGCAAATCTGGATCGTCATCCACGTGACTCAACAGCTGTTGAGCGATGTTCATGCGACTATTGGTCAAAATTTAGCAATTTCGGAACAAACTTCACTGACACACCTTCTTAAATGATCCAAAAGTTGTATGCCATGAACAAAGCAATATGCCGTTGTCACCCGTTATTATCATGCTAGGGGGCCCAGGGTATACCCGAGAAATGCCGCGATCAATAAGTGAGTCCTTAAAGTAAGAACTAAAAATTCAAAACGACTGATAATGTCAACACATCTAAGGGTACATGCGTACCAACATAACGAAAAAACAAAGTCGAAAGTCGAATGTACATACTTCGTATACACAGACATATCTCTAAGAGCAACTTATTCAAACTCCAGAGGCCTCAAACATAGATATATGAATATATAGCATGTAACCTCTTTGACAGCCAACCGCAAACTAAATAACCAGTTTGACCAGCAATGTGCAAATAAATGTTTACCAATATTTTTCCAATGTATTTCAAACATATTAAACATATAATAAATTATTCGAGCGAACCAAACTAATATAGCCTGTGAGATTATGGGATTCCCTTTACTTTTCGAACAAGCCCACCGAAGTATATGTAAGAACGTCAATTCAGCCCACAAAAATCACTTTTGAAAAGTGTAACGTGAAATTCTTTCCTATTCTTTGAGTGTCGAAACTTAATATAAGCTGCGGAAAATATAGACGGTACTTTTCTCTATAGGTTACATCCTAAAGCACTCCCTTGCCAACTGATAAAGCCCCTTGTCACCTGCATTTTATGGATAAATATTGCCATAACCTCCACATTTGTTTTTTTTTATAATTTTCATTATAGTACTATAAAATAAACTGAGTACACGCAAGATTATATCCAATGTAGCAGCATATAGGACTACATTTAATTTAATATACTCGTATCACCCCTGCGAACCGTGCAACCGAGATGCCTCCCACTTTCAGTCGTGGTAACGTTTAATTATGTTGTGTACATACCAGAGCTCGGGGATTATGATAAATTTACTGGAAATAATGTCCCTTATCCATATTTACGTACGCTGTGTGCTATTTCAAAACGAAAACCTATGCCCATGGGTGCGACTAGTCCACTCAAACTACCAACTTTGCACGTTTTTTCCTCGAAATATGCTTGACGAGGAGTATTTCAATACCACATGACAGTATTCTGCAGACAATACTAATACATTTTAAGGGAATCTTACAGAAATTTTTCGATCAAAAAGTCTAAGTCTCAATTCAACGTTTTGCAAAACGTATCAAGTGTCCACTGTCCATGCGATTTTGCTTTGATATTTTAAGTTTCCGACATATGTGAGCCAAAAAAGCTCACAAGCAGACGTGCACAACCAGATTTTTTTTTTATATACTCTTAAATAGGGGGCTAGTGCCAACATATAGCATGGGACACTGCAACTAGTGTAGATCTATTGTGCCTGCTAGCCAATTAGACGAAGAGTTTTTCTACTTTCTTAATAAAGCTGCGGATGTCCCTCATAGTAGCTGAGCTAATCCCCTCAGGAGTCACAATGTTTCTGAGGAGGATAGGCTTCCTAAGGTGGCAAAGGGCAGCACACTCACATACTATGTGCTCTGGAGTTTCCTCGCCCTCGAGACAGAGTCGACACTCAAGACAAGAGGTTTGTTGAGATGATATCTCAGGTTACAGTGTCCCGAAAGGTAGCTGATCAGTCTTCTGATATCGACTCTATTTTATTTAAAAATATTGATAGAGTGTTTGTTCAGGGGCCGTATGAATCTCTTCGTTTGTCGGAGTCCTTGAACGCGTTCGGAGGGTTCCAAGAGGGTTCGATTTTTCCAACTTGTCTAAGAGAAAGTTAAACTTCGCTTTGGGGATTACGCAGAAAGGTTCGAAACCTATGTACCCTTCGCTAGAACCTTTCCTAGTGAGAGGCCTGGCACACTCCAGAGTTTGGCCTAATTTCTTTTGGCGAGGTCCTGCATTTCTATACGAGTCCAATGCTTTGAGCGTTGCTTGACTGTCTGAGAGTATATTGACGGTTATACCTCTTATGCCAGTCTTTAAGTTTAGTCTGACGCACGTCAGGATTGCGTATAGTTCGGCTTGGAAGACATTAGGACTCGTTCCCCAGGCCTTCGATATTTTACGATTTAGTCCTAATATGCCAGCGCCAACACCGGAGTCCATCTTTGAGCCATCTGTCATTTGACATTTAGCAAGGGATCGCCGCTTTCCCAAGCTGCGCGGTTCGGGATCAGTATCTCAAATCTTTTGTCAAAGTTGAACTTTTGTGGTAATTCATCCAAAACTGTGGAAATCATATCCAGCTTAGAAAGGTTTAGTAGAATGGACATTTGAGCCAATGGTCTACATGGATGGTCTGATTCTGAGCGTAGAAACTGATTGCACTGCGTATTGATCAGTGATCTTGAACAGTTGGGCAAGTTGGCATGGCGCCTGTAATTCAGAAACAATCCACTCTGTGAAGGCGTTAAGGTTTAGCTACTGTAGTTTTCTGTTAAACTTTTTTTCACCATATGGCAGACGCGGTATCACGGTATATAACCAGTGGATTACCTTAGGTTTCAATCTCCAAGTTTTACCGTAGGTGTGTTGACAGGCTCACAGAGCCTCAGTCGCGTTTGCTTTTGATGTTGGAGTTCCAGTAATTTTTGCGATCAAGGTCAATACCTACATTTGTAGATACTTGACTTCTTCGGACAAACCCTATATTTGTAGGAGACAGAGCAAGCTTGTATTTCCCTCCTTTTTATAAACGGGACTAAGATTGTCTTATTTGGGTTTATCGGTAGACTATTTCTGCTATACCAGTCAGAGATAGATTAACGCACAAGCTGCACGCGTTCACAGGCAGAAATTTGCCATTTACCCAGCACAAGCGGATAGACAGAAAGTTAAAAATTATTGATTCGAGTTGCAAGGACCTTAAAACTTGGTGATAAGTCAACTTGATCCATTATAATAACTTCCAAATGGAAAGTGAATAATAACCTGTCGTAACCTGTCGAAAAAAATTTCGATCAACAAAATGTACTTTTAATTGCGAAAAGTTTATGGATAGAAGATTAAAAATGAAATCAATGCGAAGGGATCGGAGAATATTTGGCCACAGGCACGACTAATTGTTGATTAGACAAATTCCGGTCTATTCGCCTCAGTGGAGTGGCGTTTGGTTTCGCTGGCGACCTCAAGTCGCGGTGATTTGCGCTTGTTAGCCTGACTGGCGGCCACTTCTTATTTTTTGCTTGCTTCCTGGCGGCCATTTCCTGGGTCCCCTTTTGCTTCTACTTCTCTTTGGCCCAATAATCCTCCAGGGTCTCCTGGCAACGATTTAGGTTGCCTTCTGGCTCCCATGTATTATCCCTGGCGGCGTAGTTGGTCCATTTCATCAAGAATTAGCGTTGGCCATCTTCGACACGATGTTTGATGATACGCTCAACTTCATACTCATCACACCAATAAACAGGAGCGTTGCCTTTTAGCATCGTGATGACTGCTTCCGGAAGTTCAACGTCGAGGCACACGATGATGATGTTGGTGGTGGTGATGATCAAAAATGATGAAAATGAAATAGGAATGACCATTTTTGTTATTTTATTGATCTTTTATAGCATCAATATGTCAATTTAGACCTCACTTGCTCACAAGGTTCATCTAATCTATTTAAGATTATCCTTAGAGTAATCGCGAGCAACAAAGGGTGAAGTTTGTTTCTTTCATAGAACATAGACTCCTCGTACTTTTAACGTTTTTATGTGGTTAAGAAAAGTTGTCCCATCTTGATTTAATCCCCATGTTAACTTAAACTCGACTTGTGTAAATCGCGGGGTCATTTGTGTGATCACGTGCAAGTTAAAAAACACCGCGAAATAAACAGCAGCAAAGTATCCTGAATTTTCTAGAACAGGAGATTATAGCTTCGAGACACAGGTGTCCTCAAAGTGGTCAACTACGCAATGGACACGTTCAGAATGCCAACTTGTCAACTTTCCCATCCAATTTCTTTCAAATGCATGCAAACTCATTCCCGTCTTGATTATGTCACGCATTGTTTCGGAGAAGCGGTATTGAACATTTATATATCTTTGTGCGGCTGACATTTTCTACCTACACCCCAAACCTCAGCTCTGTAGGTCAACAGGTGTTCCCGTAAAGTGGCTGTATGTTGGGGGATGGTAGCTCTTTAGTATATTTAGATAGATCTAACGGCGGAAAGTGTCCATCAATATGAGACGAAACCTAATACAGATTCAGCAACAAAATGAGGGTTCTCTTAAAAATTCTCGAAGTCAGAAGCTGTTCTATAAATTTCAGCTCACAAATATGGTGTGCAACTGTCTTATCTTACATACAATTTCGGATCGTCCTACGAGGATTATTTTCCAACTTCAATGATTTTCCATGATGAAATGAAGATTTGTAGGTATTTTTACCTTATCGTATATTCATCCTTATATTGTTCCTCCCATCTATGGCTCGGACTGCCTGACGGTCTTTTTCCTACGGATTTTTCACTTATTATCCATTTGCTCTATTCCTTATTCCTGTTGTTCGCTTGGGGCTGAATAGTTTTCCGCGAGTTCTTTTCTCCCTTTCTTCGTCCTGTTTTCTACCATAGATTTTCCTTATGATCTTGTTTTCAAAGACCCGAAATCTATTTTCCTCTTCTTAGTCAGATACCAAGTTTCACAACCGTTTTTCTTTCATTGAAGTTCTCCCTTAGAGAATTCCCACCCAGAGGTCCGATAGGGGAACTAGTTCACCTCAAGAATATTCCACCCAAGGAAGAAAAGCCACATTTAACACCAACCATATGTGAACCATTTTTAATGCTGTTTTGAGTGTTATGTTTAAGTGATGATGCGCCAACCACTGCCATTTATTTCATTGGGCAGTCACTTCTTGCGACCGAGCTTCCGAGCCGGTATATTTTAGCCCCTATCGATTTGTACATCTGGTATTTTCAAACTTCCTAGCATGGAAACTATACTGGCTGATCGAAGAGGAGATCCCAGACTGTAACTAAGGTCTGAAGCTCTGGGTATAGTACATGCGCATGTAAGAAAAAATCGGGGTTTACTTCCCCTTTGTACTAACGTACCCTGAAGTTTTATATTGGAAGACGTAACCAATGGTTTTATTGCAACTACGTGGTGTTCTTTAGAAAAACGTCGAAAGATCATTTTCAGTAACTTCGACGAAACCAAATAAGGTTCGTTTTCATGGCGCTTAGGCAGAGGTAAAACCACGTAAATGCAGCACATCTTATTTTTTTTTTCGTCAAAGAACGCGGAGATTAAATCCAAGTTGCTTAAAATGAAGAAATGCTGACAATTGGTGAAAACGTAGCTTTATAGCAATAGACTTTCTTGAAATCATTCACTCTTGGACCACAAAGACCCACGCGATCTTCTTCTTCTTCTTTTCCTTTTTATCCCGGCGTCGTTATGGTCAGAAGTGTAGGACCATAACCTTCCCACTTAACTGCATTCCTGTTATTGGAAAAGCAAAAATAATATGACATCTGATGCCACGACTTTTTGTGATGGGCCTTTGCGTCCACATTAATCATTAATTTATTTTCCTCTCCTCAGCGTAATCAATAAGCTTTTCAAGGAAAGGAATAAGGTAGCGATGGGTTAGATTTCTTACTCAAAAGCTTTCATCTTCGTTTTCATTTAACGACTGAGATTCAGGAAATTTATATAATATCATTTAAATAAGAGTCGAAAATCCCCTTCATGACGAGGCCATTCATTACACTTGTTTGATTTGCGAACCTTCAATCCTCTCATAATCCAATAGCCCTTACATTTCCCTCTAGAAATAATAAGACAAGCACAATTCCACCTAAACCGACCACCTCATTCCCGTACTCGCGATAACTAGTGACTTACCTCGGCCGTTGCCCCCTTCGTAGCTTTCGTTTTCTACATATTCCCTCGTTTGCCTGTCGGTTACTATCGTGTAATCTAGTTTTCTGCAGCAGTGAACCAGAAAAATAGGCAAAAAATAAGGAAGACAAACGAAACAAAGGGAGAAAATGGCCGAATCCCCTAGAGTCTACCTACTAGCTGACATAGTATTCGATATGGTGGAACTATCGCACGAACTACGCGCATACTACACTGCGAATAGTATATCCACCGCAACAGTGAATCAGATACACAACTAAGCAGACGTCCAAGTCAAAGTTGGTAGCAGACATGCGAGCACTGGATTGTGTGTACTTTCCGCAAAAGTCTGATCGAATTACATGTGAACAGAGTTGAGACGCGCTACAGGAAAAGATACAAACAGCACGTAGTCCCTTACTGCAGTGCTACCAAATACAGGGTTGCAGCAAGCGACAAACGATGTGGCGGTGCCAGTCAAGAGGTTTAGATTTCCAGCTATACATATCGTATGTCGAGAAAGTGTAAACGCAAATCGGTTGACGATGCCGAACTATGCCTTCACGCTTTACCGAAAAATATTCACATTTTTTCCAACGACGCAATGGAAACTGCAGTGCAACCAAGCCCATCAGTTACACTCCCAGAATGAATTAGATGACATTCCACGAGATCGCACAAAAGATAAGACACTCATTAGGCACACACTCATCATTACGGCAGGCACATTACTTTCGACGCGGTATGTTGCGTCAATCAACACTTTGATTTCACATCGGAATGAAGCACTCCGCGATACAGTCTTGCATCCGTCATCACCATTACTGTGGCTGCCTTTCACAGGCAAGCTAACAGTCGATGCTGTCAACAAGTTCTCCTTGTCGTCATGGTGCATATGAACGTGCAACACCACGACTCTGGAACGGATTTCGTTTCATCTTATCGCATCCATTTGCCTTTGGGATTTGCGACGCAACTTCCTGCCCTCTTCGCCTCTTCATTACCAACGAACCAGAACCAAAACCAGAACCAAGCGGGCTTCCTTTTGACAAATTACAAAAGATTGCTGATCATCCTTCTTCTCCATGAAGCAGATTAACAAAAACAAAGCAAAAAAAGGCATTCACTTTGCTGCCGAAAGAGATCCGTGATGTGTCAGTCGAAATGGCGATAGTAATATTTATGGCAAGTGAATGACCATTCAGCTCCTCGTCGAAGAAGCACATCCAATCTCCTCTCCAATCTACTGTACGCTACATTAGGTCCATAGAGTTGGCGAGGGATAGAGAGCTCTTGCAGCACCACTACACCAAGTGGAATTCCAATTCCAGACATACGAGTACGTAGAGCTCGAGGAGCAGTAGCAGCTATAAGAGAAAATAAATGACTAGCAACAGAATCGGCGGCGGCAGCAGACAGAGCTCGGCGATGGTAGAGTTTGATGAATGTATTGACAGCTGATATGCAATATGCGCAGTTATTAAAAGCAAAACAAGATCAAGTGGATTCGACGCTCTCTCTATGGTATGTAGGAGCCACCGGGGGACTTAGTGCTGACGGTGATTAATCAGATTATGTGCTGAAGTAGTTGCTTTATGGTTATGCTTTGATGTGTCTAAGGAGGCTATCAATATTCGGATTATCTGGATCGCCTGTTGTGACTACTTGGCTTCTGGATTTTTGGATATCTATATATCGAGACCTGTCTTACAAATGCTTTATCTTCCTATGAAGAAATCGTATTAAAACGTTCCGCATTACACTAATAGATTCATCTTCCCAACCGACATATCATCCTTCATCTGTCGGTGTCCTCTGTGACTTTTGCTGTCCAAAAGAGTTTCCTACTTCCATCCGATCCCTCTCGCTTATCCGGTATTTCAGACTATATCTGCTCAGGGATGTGTTCGGAAATAGTAATTATTTCCACTATCAACACCCACATGTGTGCGCACTGAGAAGGGACTATGCAACCTAACCATATGGCTCGTGGGGTGGAATTAATGCACGAGTGCATGCCCATACAGCATTGTGACTACGAATACCACGAGTAGTGTGTTCCTTTCCAGATCGTTAATACAATTTAATCAGATTTTCTCCTCTCTGCTGACGTTTTGCTGCTGTAGCGATTGTATTATTGTTTCATTTACGTGAAACCATAAAATCACACACAACTACAAGTCTTCATTTACTCCTTCGGCCCTTCTTGTTCGTCCTGATGCTTTTCATGGCGATGTTGATGGTATAACCATAAAAATAAGATTCACCCGTGGAATTGGATACGGTACTAAGCGAATGGTAAGGGTTTGCATTACCCGAACTTAACGGTATGAACTTATACTCGTAGTTCTGGAATGAAGATATCTTTTCGCGGTAGATGCCCATTTTCCGGTAGGTTTTCGTAAGGACGTGACGAAGAGAAAGGAAACAAAATTATTTTCGCAGGATTTTTTGGTAAAATGTTTTGTAATAAAACCGAAAAAATCGTAAAATTCAAATGGAAAACCGTAAAAACGGAAAATATATATTTTTTATGTGTCTTTGGGTTGTTTTACGACTGCAATCTGTTTCGGTGGGCTATGACGGATGCATGCGGCGTTGATGGAAAGTAATTTATTAGAAATTTGATAGCAAAAGTGCTTGAATGTCCTTTTTGTGATGGAATATTTTTGGCTTTTCCCGATTTTATGGATACGCAAGTTGAACCACAGCTCCTGCTTTCCTATGATCAATCAGTTCTGAAGAAAACTGGGGGAAAGCAGATTCTTCTGATTCGACTCTTTTACTGTATATAACTTCATATGTCCCTCAAAGGGGATCTAAACACCAGGATGATATTATTATCTTCTCAGACACTAGAACACCGCTCAATGTATAGCGTGCGGATTAGGGCCTCGACCAAGGACTCCCTCTAGCCAGGATGATGGATATGTTCATCTTGTGCTATGTCATTTCCCCCTTTGAATTGAAATCAATCTTTTTGAGTTCCCATTTACTTAACAAAGCCAAATCGCTTCACAGCTCCTTTCGTACAAAAACGGTTCTCTATTAATAATAACGGGACCGAAGGAGAGGGATTTCCGTCTCGAATCAGAGAGGAGAAAGGAGCTTCTCCTTCCATCCGCTTCTATAGGATGGAGATTATTTTTCGGAAATGATAAAACCCTTTCATCAAAATGGGTGTTCTGTCGTGGCAACTATATCCGCGTAACGTTCATTTTAAGGATTAAGATATGTGATCATTCGAATGCTAAGTTTTTTGTTAAATATTTTCTTAGCCTAAATTAAGTTAGCCCATAAGTATAGATATTAATAGTCGAAGGGCAAATAAATGTGCTGATTATCTTAGAGTGTCCGCATGAGGCCAGTAATGTATTTTAAGATATTTAACATAATTAAGTTAGCTTTAAGCATTTTCGTCTAGCGAAAGGTAGCTCTAAGTAGAACTTAATAAAAATGAATTTAAAAAAAACTAAAAAAAAAAACTTTGTGATCGTTCCCAGTTTATGGTAGGTACTGCTCAACGTTTGGTGGAGCCCTTTGGTTCAGTTAATCACCAGCCAACACCTGTAGGACAACGATATGCAAGATCTGCCGAAAACATCACCGCCGAATTTTGCGTCCGGAATTGAGCCTACGAGTACATACATCCATACGAAATCTAACTGGCCTAGAAGCTGAAGGAAAATATGTTCGCTGGTTGGGCTCCGCAACAGAAAAGTGGGCCTCGATTTCAGTAAAAAAAATGATCTACAGTGACAAGGTCCACAAGCAAAATTGCCGGTACTGACACTATCCACAGGAGATCCACCAAGGGACAATACATCCGAAGAAAGTCACCGTTTGAAGTGAGCCAGCGGCATCCTCAAAAATGACGATCGCATTGACGTCACCATCAACGGAGAGACAGATCGATGATAACCAGTTTCAGGCTTACATACATTGAACTTATGTAATTCTGTCCCAATGGAACTGTCATCAACAGTTATATCGATCTTTTGAATCGTTTGAACTTTAGGCCCTTAAGTCCCAGAGTAATGCTTGTTAGCATTCTGTGTCACCTCCATGTAGCGCATAGACAATACAACTAGGTCCCTTAAATTCATTATCGAACGATCATCTACTAATCCCCATGTTCCGTAAAATATATTATTAAACCGTATTCGCCCTGTTCTTTAAATTAAATTTGAATGGAATAAGCTAGTTTTAACAAAGGTAGGTTACCCAACCTATAATCATGGTGACTATCGAGGCTAACGCTATTTATCTCATGATGATCGATAATAATGTCTGGCCAGGTGTGCGCCTACAGATATCGAAAACCAATTTTGTTCAAAGTTGTTATAAGATATAACACACACATCAGGTTGTGGTACAAAAAATTAAATGAAACAGTGCGCTTCATTTAAAGCATACGATGACCGGATCATGTCCCCCCCCCCTCATTCGCTAAAATTCAGTTTGAGATGGGGTTTCAAACTGTCCTTCATTTTAGGATATTAACCTTCCTTTACAGCCTCAAACATAGCAAAGCACCAACAAAATTTTGAGTTTGGTTGCCTACATCTGAAAGGAATGAATGATTCTACTCCATATAAAGGGTGACAGAAAAACAGTTGTTCATTCACGGGTTAAAGCTCGCTTCCTGAGAAGAACTCATAGCTTTGACAACTTCAAAGGGCAACATAGGCAGTATAGGTAACATAGCTGGTCTGTGTACTTTTTTCTTATTTGATATAAACTGTGTGTTTTCCGTATATTTTTAATCCGCTTTGTTTGTCATGGGCATATAAAGGTTGATGTCGTTAAGGCATACAAATATATAGCGCATACGTTTTGACAAAGAGACCTTTGATTAAGACAGGTTCGAATTAAAGACACCCATTGATATAGAGAGTTAGAAATAATGGACGGCATCAATGACTTCGAGAAGGTATGCAGGTATGCGGCACGGATGAGCTATCGCGAGATGATACGACGGCCATAAAATTGTCAAAATTGACTGTAAAAGTTCGACGTGAAGCGTTTTTACATGCAGAAATTTTCAATATTTCTGAATTAGAAGACGATTTATTTGCGCAAGAAGCAGCCTTCCCGCAAGACTCAGATAATGCAAGAACTTATTGTACATTTTTTAACCATCAGTAGTGATAAATATTTCAGTCGAAAAGGGAACATTTGGACATTCAACTATCCTGATCACAGGCTGGACCTATGTATTCGCAACCACTTTGCCACGCATTTGCATAAACATCCTAGTCTACATGATTATAAAATTCAGAGTTGACACTCAAAACGCTGTTCTGGGTGCTGGCAATTATGATCGTTGATTTTTGTTTTTTTACTTAAATTTACTCTCCTTCCCACTTTTTTTCTGACTAAGTAAATAAACAAATCTGTCGGACCGAAAACCCATTGGGCCATATTGTTTTTCGAAAATGATACTAGTGTGACCGTTTCAATGAATGGATTGCGTTACCCAAAGGTGTTTATTGACTTTTTTTTTGCTGAACTGTTTCTGTGGATGTGAATGGCGATTATTTACAGCAGATCGAGTTCACATGTCACACGGCTGGGGAAAGAGTTGCTCTATTGCATGACAGACTGGCTGAGCGTGTGATTTCTCGAAATGGAGACTTCTATTGGCTGCCGATTGTTATTAAATTGTTCGATTTAACATCATTAAATTGTTTTTCTTAAAGCTATGCTTTAGAACTAATGGCCCACCAAAAAAAAAAAAAACCCGCAATTATGCGAAAACATGGTGAAAAAGTCCTCAAAAGAATTATTATTTATGAGCTAACTCAAAATCCGTCAAAGAATGCCACGATGTCCTGCAAGACCTAGGCAAAAGAAATAAGGTCAAACTCTGGTGGGTGCCAGGTCAAAAGGGCATAAAAGGCAACGAAATCGCCAACTCGCTAGGAAAGATTCCAGTGAAAGGTACATTTTCTCTTAGACAAGTGGGAAGAATCGCAACATCTGTACTTTTGGAACAGCGTTCAAGGACTCCGACAATCGAAGAAATTCATACGGTCATCCAAGCATCCTATCAATATTCTCAAATATAATAGAGTCGATATCAGAAGACTGATCAGCTATCTTTCGGGACACTGTAGTCTGAGATATCATCTTAATAAAATTACCCTCTCGTCTGAGACCGAATGTCGACTCTGTCTACAGGACGAGGAAGCTGCAGAGCACATACTATGCGAGGGACATTCTCACCTTTATTGAGAAAGTAGGGGAATTCCTCGTCTAATTAACTAACACAATAGGCCTACACTGGTCGCAGTATTTTATGAGATAAAATGATCTTTTCAAATAATCTGATCTGTGATCCGGCCAACTCAACCTACGATCATACGCTCACTAAGCCGATATTTTGAATTTAGCACTTAACGCAAACGTTGCACGTTGTTATCGGTTTTGATGTCGACGGTCGTCCAGGTCGAGACTCGTCCCCATATTCTCGCGGCCATCTTTGATGAATTTTTTTCACTTTAAAATTGCCTACTTGGCGAATCATGTCTAACGTTTTCCCCAATCCATACTAAATTTGATACCGTATCGCTGTTCTATCGCTCGTAATATGTTGAGCTTGCACCTAGTCACTCAGTACGAGTCTGCTTAAAGCTTGGCCTTGCCTGAACGAACGCTTGCAGGCAACTGATACTTGGCGCCTTTTGTAGGTTAGACTTTCACCACCGGTGCGATCGCGCTATGACGGACCCTGCACCCTTCATTTTCTTCACAGTAGACACTGTTATCACCCGAATAAGGACCACATTTAAGAAGCCTCTCTATTCACAACCTTTTGCTTCTTTGTGCGATCAATCAATTTGAAATATTTCACCTTATTTGATGAAGAGTAGCTTTACCTACTATAAATTTTTTTGATTTTTTTTATAATTGAAATTCGAAGATATTGATGTGGATGATGTACTATATCCGATAGTATATGGCAAAAATTCCTCTTGGTGGAAAACCTTTCCGAAAATATCTGAATATGGTAATAATGTGCTGCTCGCCTCGCATTTATACTTGCGTTTTCCTAGTCGTCTTCGGTGTATTACAAGTCACTCTGTGTTAAGGTAGCCCTAAACGACGAACATGTTCGCCAGATTTGCTCGCTTGCGTTACCCCCTATACAGAGAACACATTTGGCGAACATTCATTTCGTGTTGATTCTTCACAGGGTAAACATGTGCGGTTATTTATTTGAAAGAAAAAAAAGCAAAAAATAATAAAAAAAAGGAAGTGGATGTATGTACATATGTAAAGGACTGGCTGTATAAACGCAATAGTCGCTTGCATGTTAAATTATTAAAAGAGTAAATTCGCGACCAACCGTTTGCATTGTGCTTCTTCCGCGATGTTTACTCGGCGACATTCACAACAAAAATGAAGATTGTTCGCGAAAAAGGCCCTACACGGCGAACATCAAAGCCAACGAACACGAAAAAATCGAAATGTTTCGTCAACATCGATTTGTTCGCGAACCATCCCCTACACGAGAAAAATTAAGCGAACACGAGCAAATCTGGCGAACATGTTCGTCATCTAGGGCTACTATTAGACAACTCTTCACCAAGGGCCCGCACCACACAGGATTTGTAGGAGGGCGAGAAAAACAACCGGCACTTCACTCTATAGTACTTTCTTTATTGGTCCCGACAAGTGTGTTGCACGATCTTAAATAAACTGAGGTAACCGGGAGAATCGCGCGATCAGGTTTAAATTCCTTAGGCCCGAATTAACGGGGCTTATTTACTTGTCCGAAATATTGAAACATGTACACAGGGTGTGCATTTTGTAAAATCGCCTACAGATTGGAGGACCAGGCTAAAATCGGGCAAAGTCATAACAAAGTATCACTTAAGCGCTAGCTCATCACTGCAAGAACATAATATATCCTCTTCCGGCCGAAGGGGAAAATTATACCACCAAAAAAGCATTCATCAGAGTGTCATCCCTGCATGCCTCTTGTGTTAAAGCCACATGCCAATCAATACCACCAATCTGCAGGCATAATCCAAATACTTGGATCTGGCATTAAACTTTCTTGTATAATTCCCTGAGTTGAAAATAACAGTCTTTCGAACTATTTCTACAATATGTGCTTTTACTCATTAAAATCTCGTTATAAATCTCAGAAGCAGCAGTCACACATGTATCCTAGCGGCATAGCATCCAGTTGCTGACAGTTGTACAATTGCAATATAAATCGCAGTGACAACCATCAAACGTCATCTGTCAAATACTTGGTTCACAGTCAAGTAATCATTTTTCCCGGTTGTCTCATTCAACCCCACCGAGCGACAAAATTAAGATTTGAAAACCTCAGTAAAGCAAAAAAAATACACTAACAAACGAAAAAAAAAAAACAAACAAAATCCCATCACATCAAAATGTACCCTGGAAAACAGCAAACGATACCCTTGCAGATACTCTCCATACAGCCGTACAGAGCCCTACTATGGTACGCTCATAAAATACGACCGTAAAAAAGTTGGCAGCTCTTCCTCTCCTGTCATTCTAACATTCTGTCGTTGTATCGTTGCGCTGTTCTGTGTGTTTCCATTGCCGGAAAACACATAAAATTTTACGACGGAAAACATTAAACGGGGCGCTCCCATAGCAACGAACCTAACAATGTGCCTTGGCTTTACTACGTCGACGACTACGGCAAGTAGTGTGTATGGATAGTATCCGTATCCGTTGGTTGGTGCGGTGCGGTGCCATTTCCACGAGACTATGCTGCAAGTCTATCCTTCCTATTCAGCAAAGAGTCTGCTGCTAAATTGCCGGCTTTTTCGTCATCACCGCGAGGGTGGAATATCATTTCAAAACATCGCCCACAACGAACTTGCTTTTGCTCTTTCACTCTAGAAGGTGTTTTCCTGCTCCTGTTCGACGGTAACTTGTGTTGTATACGCTTCAATCCTTGTCTTGACTACGGAACAATATACACATACAACGTTGGAGAAAGAAAAACAACTTTTTACGATTCCGACATTCTCGTCTCCATTCACTTCGGTTGAATGCTAGTTAAGAGCAGAAGCATAGAACGAAAACGGAGTGAAGCGTAAAAATTGAATGTTTGACGAAGTCGTACCGAATTTTATGGTCGAAACGTGCTGGCATCGTAAATTTTCACTCTGCCGACCCGGGGAAAGCAAACACACACCAAACACTAAGCACCAAAGGGTGAGGACGCAAGGACAACGGGCGGAAAAGAATTCCTCTGATTGTATCTACTAAACACCTATAATACGCATTGTGTTCCGTAATCTCGAATTTACATTCGAGCGAGACCCAAGGCACAGAATACTCGTTCCGTAGATATTGAATTGATCCAGATATTAGTGTCGAGACTGGGTGGGAATCTACGATGAATCTGCTGCTCGTCGAGAACGATGAAGAATTTACGAAGCTGTCGTTTCGAACTCAACACTGCCTATCCGACTACGAGGCGAAATAAACTTGGCCAATTATGTTTTTAAGACTCTGTTTAGATTCATCGGCCACGGGGGTAGATTGCGTGCGGATGGGCTGATGTGGTGATATGCAGACGTGCGAGGGTGCCGTATCGTGGCCCCTTACTGCCTGGGAAATGGAAATTGCCTTCAAATTTATGGGTTATACTATGATATTTCTGGAAAGCTGTCGAATTTTCGTCAAAAACATCAAATCGCTGAGTGACACATAGCACGGAGGCTTGATGAGGAGTTGGTCGTGTGGTGTGGTGGCGTCATGCGTAATTTGTGTGTTTTTAGTTTTTTCGGTTTTTTTAGGGGGAATTTCGTTGACGCATTTATGGACAGGCCTCGTTGGGATTTGGGCAGTTGTAAGGGATGAAGTTGATTTGTTGGAACACACATACATAAATTATGCGAGCAATAAATTTTCGCTAATCAAATGGCTCGAATGAGAGGGGTTTATTTCAATTGGAGATTAAAGTGTTTTAGATTCTTGGAGTCGAGGTGGGTGGTTGGTGTGGTATGGATACGGATTTGGGAATTTGGTTGACTCATTGTTTTAATTGAATTTATTCTGTTGCCACGTCTGATCCTATAACAAGGTACCTATAATGCGCAAGTAATATGATTCTTTTCCTTGAGCAACGATCTAGTCAATGTGTTTAAAAACTAACGATATTTTGGGTCTTTTTATTCGTCTATTCGTAGATGTCATCTCCTTCAAACCTATACATTTTTGGAACTTGGTTTTTGGATTAGCGTAAAATCTCATCTACATACATATATCTTTTAAAACGAGAACTTCTAAGCTTGTCTTTACCTTTGGAAACAAAAAAAAAAGTCTGGACTCATGTATGTGATATAGAAAGACTGGGCTGCATTAAAATATTGTTGTCGCTCAATCATCATCTCTTGTTCTATTTATATAGGGTCCGCCAAATAACTTTTTTTTTTTTTGAAAATGCTATAAAAAAAAACTACTGAATATTTCCTCAAATTTCTTTTTTTATTTGAAAGTACAATCCTTCCGGTTAATAATGGAAAATAATTTCATTCAAATGGCTGTCTCGGCTGGCCATGCAGTAGCCTACACGATCGGTCCAATTTTTAAGCACATTATCGATTGTGTGCAGCTGTATTTCACCAATGGCTTCACGAATATTGTCCTTTAAAGCGTCAATTGTCTCTGGCTTGTCGGCGTAACACTTATCTTTGACGGCACCCCACAAATAATAGTCCAACGGTGTCAAATCGCAGCTCCGAGGTGACAAAACGACATCAGCTCTGCGGCTGATAATGCGATCTTCAAAAACAGGGCGCAAAACATCGAGTGTAGCTTCGGCTGTGTGGCACGTAGCGCCTTCCTGTTGAAACCAAATGTTGCCAATATCCTCCTCTTCAATTGTGAACAAAAATTCGTTCAACATGGCCCGATAATGATCGTCATTGACTGTAACGGCCACTCCTTGCTCATTTTCGAAGAAAAATGGCCCAATTATGCCTCTGGACCAAAATCCGCACCAAACAGTGGCTCGTTTTGGGTGCACCGGTTTTTCAATGTATGCGTGCGGGTTGTCTGTGCCCCAAATGCGACAATTTTGCTTGTTTACATGCCCGCCAATATCAAAATGAGCTTCATCTGAAAAGATGATTTTTTTGGCAAAATCGGCATCTTCTGTAAGTCGATCGCAGGCCCACTTAGCGAAGCGTTGTTCAAGCGTATACACAACCATATTCGTTCAGCGGAAGGATAAAACTAATTATCTGTCAAATCAGACATGAGCTAAGTGTTACCATTCACGAAATAAGCACTACTTGAAAAAAAAACGTTAGATGGCGGACCCTTTAGTATTAAACGATCGTGTCCCATGAGAACCTAGGACCAGACACCTGCGCAGCTTGAAGCCGTCAGCGAAAATAATTGTGGAAACATGACTGTCTTGCAGCAAAAGGACGATTTGCAGACAGGGGAATAAATATTAACACCAAGTTCAGCAGCAAGTGCTTTTTTTTTTATTTAACGCCCCCCAGAGGCACTTTATTCGCTTAATGTAAGCCTTAACAAAGAAAACAAAAATGTAAATATTCTAAATTTAAAATGAACTTAGTATCTAATTATGCCGAAAAATATTAAGAGGAAGGTGAACGGCGGCGGTAGAGGACATTTCTAAGACCGGGTTTGGTGAGGTGTAGGTCGAAAGGTTGTGTGTTCGCTTCACACCGCATTCAGAACATTGGTTCATGGTAGCCATAATTCGTTCGACGGAAGTTGATGCTAAAGAGTAGCATTGACCGATTATAGGTCCAGGGAAGACCGCGAAGGGTAAAACTGATAAGCCTACGTTGAATGGCCTCAATGAGCGCAGTGTAAATACCTTAAGAAGAAGATCAGGCTAGTTAGTGTATAAGGATATAATAAGGTAAGTATTCGAGAACTCCTTGGACGTGGAAAGTTTCCAAAAGCAGAAACTATGTGGCCTCTAAGTCTCTAAGTGACAGGGAGTGAGTTTGGCATCTGATTACATTGAGTACGAGGTGATTTTGTTGAAACCGAATAGTGAATTTGTTTACGTCGGATGGAAGGAAGCAGGAATCAACAGGCCAATCATATCATCAGCGTATACGAAAAGATGAGAGTTCTTGATAACGCAAACATCAATAATGGTTAGGATAAATATCAGTGGGCCGAGGTGGCTGCCTTGGGGGACTCTGGAGATCGCATTAATTGAATTAAAATAACATTGTACTGACGGCCTCGGGTGGGATTTGATCAATGGCATCAAACCAGGGGAAAACCGAGAACAGTGAATTTAAGAAATATAATTTGATGCAAGATTTTGTCGAAGGCCTTGCTGAAGTCGATACTCCCAAAGAATTTGGGAATTCAAAGAGGAGGGCAATAGTTGCATCCCTCATTTTTTTCATATTTTTTGTTTATTGGGATGAAGTAAGCATTCTCTTAAATCTGAGGAAAAAGTCCCTATATAATGGAACTATGGAAAAAAGAGACGTCTCGAAAGTAATCATGATCAGTTTGAAGGACCTGTTCGGTGAACGATTGGCTGAAGAATGAGCAAAAACAATTTCCAACTATTTCCGTATCATTGGAAGAAGTACTAGGAAAATAAAAATAAAACGATAGTTAGGGTAGAAATGCTTGGGATCCGAGATAAGAAAAAAATTGCATTTGGTTCAGGTATCGGAGGTAGGGAAATTCGCATAGTTGTGTGAACATCGTCGAAGAAAGATCGGATGCAAGGCGGGATTCAAGGTCGGCCTGTTTGTTTCTTTTGTTGGGCATTGAACGTAATTTCTTGCTGTACCACGATGGAGATCAGGTGCAGTTATTTTTTGGTGAATACGGGACGTCTAGGATAGGACAACTGAGGACTTTGTAGAAGAATAGGGCAAGAGAAAAAATCTAAGGACAGTACGTACTAGGAGTAAATTATTGTCTGGTGAAAGTTTTGTCGATTAGGGTGGATGGATCAGATAAGAAGATCAAGTTGCGGCTTAATGTACAGCGTGCGCCATCTCATATGCGTCGATGTAAATTTCGAATAGCTTCAACAATTCTCAACAATATCAATTAAATGACCGCCTTTATTGCCGATGCAAAAATGGGCTCGTTTTCGCGCATTCTCCATGATATTTTCGACCTTTTCGGTCAAAATTTCTGCGATTTCCACACGAATGTTTCTTTTGAGCTGTTCTATTGTCTTTGGGCCGTTAGCATACTTGCGTTCCAAGTATCTCCAAAGAAGTCTGGAGGAGTCAAAACCGGCGATCTCGGAGGCCAGTCAATATCGCCCTTTTTTGACACCAATCTTCATGCCATATTTGTCCCAATATGGCATGTCGCGCCACATCGATCCACCGATATCGATCGCCATCCACTGTATCGCCAACTTTGAAGAAATACGGTCTTATGGTTTTAGCGCATACACCGGCCCAAACAGTAACTTTTTGATCATATAACGGCTCTTCGCGAATAATGTGAGGATTTTCGGTGCCCCAGAAGCGACAATATTGTTTATTAACTGAGTCAGAGAGCGTAAAATGTGCCTCATCGGTCATCAAAATTTGCTGCCAGAACTCCGGCTCAGCATTAATCATTGCAACGACATTTTGTGCGTATACCAAGCGCCGTAGCTCATCTTGTGGCAAAATTCTTTGAGTTATCTGCACTTTGTATGGAAATAAGTGAAGATTATCCTTTTAAATTCTCCGCAAAGTGGTCCCACTGATGCCTAACTGCTGCGAACGGCTCCGATATGACAAACTTGGGTCTTCTTGAACACTGGTCTTCACAGACTGAATAGTCTTCACAACCCGGGCGTGGCCTAGGTTGCTCACGAGGGCTTGCCACAGAACCAAATTGAAAAAAAATTCGAGGATGAACGACGAATTGTATCTTACAATATTTTGCACGATACGCACGTTGGTTAGCACAATCGAGCGTTCATTTTTAATGAACATTGAAACTAGTTCCGCGTGTTCTTCTGATGTTATGCGAGGTTAAAATTGAACTGAATTGAAGTTTCCGAAATGCTGTAACATATGAAAATCGGTTGACAATTGTTGAAGTTATTCGAAGTTTACATCGACCCATATGAGATGGCGCACTCTGTAGTTGGTGATATTTCTGAATTGAAGGAATCTATGAATTCCATGGCAAATTGATAACAATAAATGGGTTTTGATGGACGAATGTATCAGCAGGCAAGGTAGAGCTTTCCCCTCGTGAAAGTAATTAAGGCGTTTGTAAGGTTGAAATCAATGGAGTTCAACAATCTGATTCGCCTCGTCGAATCCGCGGAATTGTTGTGCCTATCAGCACGAAAAAGAAAAAAAATCTTAGAACAGTTAGTTAAGGTAAAAATGTCGTAAAGAAGTTCTTGCGAAAAAAGAAGAATGTGGAAGTTTGGTGCTGAGTCGTCGTCTAATATAAGAAGATGTATTTGCATAAACTGTGCGAATATTGGAGAGATGCAATGGTACTTGGGTGAGGATTGAAAATAGTATTTGAAGTCAAAACGGGTTCTCTACATGTGCAAGAGGCGCTTAGAGCTGACGTAGGCAGCGAACGAGGATAGATCGTTAGTTACATCATTTGGTGGAATATTTAAGCTCTCGTGAAACCAGCTAAAGTTTTTTTTTTCAGTTTGTGTAGGTCATTTGAGAGGCTTTTTTTTGGATCGATACCACGACGTTTATTTTGCTATCAATTGTATGGCATCCAGAATACAACCTAGTGCCATGGGAAAGGCCCCCAGTAGCCGAAATAGGCCATCTTTGGAAGTTAGACTAAAGAGATTGTGACGTGCTCGCTAGATTGATTCATCATCCAACTCATGCATATGAGATTCCTCCTAGATATTTAACTACCTTGGAGGAAGCCTCCTAGATATTTAAGTACCTTGGAGGAAGCCTCCTAGATATTTAGTTACCTTGGAGATCAGGATGAGAGCTATATGATATGGTCCGAGAATTAACTGCCGTGCGCCCGACATGAAACACTGATCAAATGTCCAGTCGGACGATTTGTGCGGATTGTGGCGAGTTATCAAATTCGAGTAGACAGACTATTCTAATTCGAGTATGTTGTGCGGGCAATTATTTATAATCACCAAGGGCCGTGTCTAAGCAGCAGTATCCAGGGGTGTTTCAACGTTTTGATAAACGTAGACTGATTTGCTACACAACGCTCATCAATTTGTTTTTAACATTCAAAGCTCAAGGTCCTTTAAATAAAGTAAAACTGTGTTCTGTGTTATTGCTACTTATTATTTATTAAAATTGTTTTTATTTTAATTGCATTTTAGAAAAAAAGGGTTGAGGTAAAACTCTAAAAAATTTAGAAATTGGCAAAATTCTTGCATTCGAGCAAGAAAATTATTCCAACCGGGAGATTGCTAAAAAAAATTGTCGAGATCCATTGAAAGTCAACAAGTTTCTAAAAGATCCAGAAAATTATGGCAGAAGCCGAAGAGGATGCAGAGCAAGAGCGACAACAGGACGAGATCGCAGGTCTTTATTACGCAAAGCTTCAAATTCTGCTGTGACCGCTCGCAAAATAAAGGAGAAAGTTGGAACTTCAGCCAGTGTCCGGGCAGTTCAAAGAGTGATTCAACAGTGTCCTCATCTCAGGGCTCAGATAAGCTGGAAGAAAGAATGGGAAACCGTATTTTTTTCCGACGAGACGAATTGTAATTTGGATGGCCCTGATGGCTTCCAGAATTACTTTCGCGAATTGAGAAATTCGGAGATGTTCCTGTCACGACGTCATACCACTGTTGGTTCCGTCATGGTATGGGCTGCAATTCCTTTTCATGGCCCAATAGATCTGGTTGTCTTAGAGAGTAGTGAACGAACATCTTCGACACAAACCATCTGCACCCCGTCCAGCTTGTATGACAAACACCATAAGAGCGTACACTTGAACCTGCATGAATTACAATATAAAAAAAAAAAGATGGTCGGTGGAATTGACAGGATTACATGAAATCCGAATCTGAAAACACTGGAAATCAATTTCCACGAAATGTTTGATGGCCAACGTTGGATTTTCCTGCAGGATATTGGAACCATTCACACAGCAGCGTATGTAAAACAATGGTTTACAAGCAACAATGTGGACATTTTGGATTGGCCTCCTCTTTCTCTCGATCTAAAGAAAAAAAAAGTTATTTAAAAAAATTATATCGATGGTTAGAATGTATACTTTCTGAAGTTGTACGCAATAAAGGTGGACCTACAAACTATTAGCAATAAAAAAATAATAAAAATATTAAAAATATTCCTTTTTTCTTTTATTTTTAAAGATGAGGGAAGTCAAGAGTCGCGTTTAAAATAGGCAAAAAACCGATAAGGGCGATTTGCTTTTTTATTTCCTTAAATTTTTAAAAGCTTGTCATCAGTAGCAGAGAGTTTGTGAAAATAAAGTTTTAACAAAGCGTCCGAAGAAATATTATTCCTGCTTTATGACTTAAGTAGAAATTTTAAGTGAGGGACTTCAGACTTCATGAGTAGAAATACTGTATCGTGAGGACATTACCCGGTGGTTTCCACATGACCTTGCCTAGACGAGCCCTCACGGAAGATCAAATAAAATTATGAATCAAAATTGCGAGGGAAGAGAAGTGAGAGGGCACGCACAAATTTAAAGCACCTTCAAAGTCAGGAAGGCCAACGATAGTGGAATAAGTCATTGCGGCTACATTAACTAATTTAGAAACACATATGTACGTACAATTCTCAGCTCGTCCTTCAGAAGATAAGCCACCGTATAGGCCATTCCACTAACGTTTCAAAAATATGTTATTTGCTTTTGCACTTTCGGGAGGTATCTCGCCGGATTTACGGAATTCCATTACATTTATAACTAGTTTCCTAATACATTCTGTACCCAACGACCCCGTCAGACCCTCTAATCCCGAATCACTACATTGAGGGTAAAGAGCAAACAGAAAGCAGAAAAAAATAACATCATTACTTTGTACCTTTTTAATTAAAGAGAATCATAACCGTTATCCCTAAAAAAACAACCCGGAATATATTTTACATAGAAATAAGCGACTATACAGAGTAAATACATACTTTGCTAAAAGGATGAGGACTAACTGAAACTCAACTCTATTCACTTCAATTTCAACTACAAGTATGCACGAGTACAATATAATTCCCTGTGTGTCCAGACCTAATGGAGCACTAAGAATCCAAAGGCAAATCCGCAACGACTGTCCGCCTCCCTGTCGTACTTGATATGATACCACAACAACCACCTCCATTCCGATGTGGCGATCCAAACATTTCCTACTGTTGTCCATTTTACCCATACTCCGGACAGAGGCAGGCTCAACCAGACCATGCCGTAAAGAGAGAGAGAGAGTTCTCGTCAATTGCCGTTTGGATTCATTTCAATTCTTCTCTTTACCTCCTTCGTCCTTTGCCAAGTACTCCAACTCGTCCTTCTTTATTGTTATTTCATTTTTTTTCTCTCTTTTGTTCTTATGTTTTCATTCGACTTTTTTGTTTTGGCTTTTCATTCTTTATGTTTATTCGTTCGAGAAACATTTCATTTTCCTCAAGATGGAACCAACGACGGAAAATGAAAATGGAAATGGAAAATGTTGCCCGAAATTTGAAGTCCTTGATGCATATAAAATTACGTAGCAAGCCAAATTGCAAACGTGCTTATCGCGTTCGTTCTGGATATTACATTTTCATTGTTACGACGAACCTTTACTGAGTGCGTTCATTTTCGTGGACTCGTAGAAGAGCTTGGTTCACTTTGGAGTCGATTTGATTTCTTTTATGCTCTTCGGGAGTGGGGCTTCCTCAGTGCTGAATGTCAAGGTAGGAACTCGTATGGTTAATGAAAGGAAAGAAGATTTTAGTGGAAATGTTGAAGTTTTTTTTAGTTTTGTTTTATTTAATGAACCTGGCAATTTGATGCGGTTCACGTAGTTTTTGATATTGAAATGTGAAATAAAAAATAGAGTGCCGAAGACACCTGGCAAGACACATGCCTCTCTTCCTACAGACAGGATACCATGAAGAATTTAGCAGAATTATTCCTTATACATGAAAAATTAGTTGAGTGCTCCTACTCTCAGTTCACATGGAGTCTATATGAAGGGTTAGTGGCTGATATTGCTTCATGAAAGCAGACGTTATGCCCAAGAAGCCTCAATCTTAATATAGGTCCCAATCTTCCTCAATGCCTTTCAAAATTTCGTTCTGCCTTTCTTCCCTTTCTCGTCACAAGGGGGTTAAAAATGTGACCACCTATGAACACTTAGTGAATCCCTGTTTGTGAGCACCAACTTTTGTCAATTGATGATAACCACCTGTGTTTCCTGCGTTTCCCTATTCCTCACTGATGAATAACAGCCACAGCTAGCATAAGAGCTATAGCTGTTTGTGGATTCCTGCGGAACAGGAGCTTCAATTGCCTGTGACCTATGATCGTTCAGCTGTCCCTACTTCATCAGGGTTTACCGAAATCTTGGATGCCGAGAAAGATTTTTCACAAGGTGGTGATGAAACAGTCCATGGAGTATTAGAATCAAAATATCTCTTAACCACTTATGTTGCATTTGGGTAAAAGGATTCCAGGGCTAATACCTGAATCGCCTTTTTATGCCCTTGTACCCTTGCACCCACTGGAGTTTGACTTTCGCAAAATAAAAGAGAAAGTTGGAACTTCAGCCAGTGTCCGGGCAGTTCAAAGAGTGATTCAACAGTGTCCTCATCTCAGGGCTCAGATAAGCTGGAAGAAAGAATGGGAAACCGTATTTTTTTCCGACGAGACGAATAGTAATTTGGATGGCCCTGATGGCTTCCAGAATTACTTTCGCGAATTGAGAAATTCGGAGATGTTCCTGTCACGACGTCATACCACTGTTGGTTCCGTCATGGTATGGGCTGCAATTCCTTTTCATGGCCCAATAGATCTGGTTGTCTTAGAGAGTAGTGAACGAACATCTTCGACACAAACCATCTGCACCCCGTCCAGCTTGTATGACAAACACCATAAGAGCGTACACTTGAACCTGCATGAATTACAATATAAAAAAAAAAAAGATGGTCGGTGGAATTGACAGGATTACATGAAATCCGAATCTGAAAACACAGACAATCAATTTCCACGAAATGTTTGATGGCCAACGTTGGATTTTCCAGCAGGATATTGGAACCATTCACACAGCAGCGTGTGTAAAACAATGGTTTACAAGCAACAATGTGGACATTTTGGATTGGCCTCCTCTTTCTCTCGATCTAAAGAAAAGAAAAGTTATTTAAAAAAATTATATCGATGGTTAGAATGTATACTTTCTGAAGTTGTACGCAATAAAGGTGGACCTACAAACTATTAGCAATAAAAAAATAATAAAAATATTAAAAATATTCCTTTTTTCTTTTATTTTTAAAGATGAGGGAAGTCAAGAGTCGCGTTTAAAATAGGCAAAAAACCGATAAGAGCGATTTTCTTTTTTATTTCCTTAAATTTTTAAAAGCTTGTCATCAGTAGCAGAGAGTTTGTGAAAATAAAGTTTTAACAAAGCGTCCGAAGAAATATTATTCCTGCTTTATGACTTAAGTAGAAATTTTAAGTGAGGGACCTCAGACTTCATGAGTAGAAACACTGTATCGTGAGGACATTACCCGGTGGTTTCCACATGACCTCGCCTAGACGAGCCCTCACGGAAGATCAAATGAAATTATGAATCAAAATTGCGAGGGAAGAGAAGTGAGAGGGCACGCACAAATTTAAAGCATCTTCAAAGTCACGAAGGCCAACGGAGTTTGACTTTCTTTCTTTTGGCTAGATCCTGCAGGGCGTCGTTGCATTCGTCGGAAACAATACTGTTGAGAACTACATTGTATAGGGTCTCGTTGGGCAACATGGACAACCATTACAGGTGAAAAACACGGTTAGATCAGTAATTAATAGATTTATAGACGCTTGTCTTGCTGGAGCTAAGAAAGTCTTCGGTATGAAAAGGAATTTGTTTCACAACAGTTAACTTCGGCGCAGCATAAAAATCATATGTTTGGTGTCCCGTATGTTCGTCCGGTGTGGTTTAATGTAGCGCCATCTTATATGGAAAAGATTCGTGTATTCGAGAGGCAGTGCCTTAGGATCTGTCTTTGATTGTACAGAACGCCAGAGTCCCAGAGTATTACGTATTATCCTAATAAGATCCTGTCCGACGAAGCTTTTTTTGTTAAAATGACACGAAAAAATATCCCAAGGACCATGACCCATGAGAGCAACCTGATCTCCGGGGTTTTATTATAAATAACACGAGTGTTGCGGAGCACAATAAGGAAAACGCAAGCCTCGGATTCGACTTCAGCGATCGCATATAGCGAGGGTTTATTTCTAATAACATAAGAAAATTATTCATGGGAGTATTTTAAAATCTCCGCTCGACTCTCCGAATGGCGGCTTGCTCCTGCTTCGAACAAAGGCGGAAAAAGGAAAGGAACCAAGGAACCAAGGCCAATCATTCGAAGTGCTAATCTCGGGATGGTCGATGAGGTGGAGGTTTGGTATCTTCGATTGGTTCATTAAATTAAAACGAGAAAACAATCCGATCAGGCTTTGTTCCCTTAGAAGCATTTCCTATAGTCCGAAAGATTAATGGTAATTTCCGGTAATTTACTACCGCGACCAGATACCGCCAGAGATAAACGGGTCTCATCCGCGACTTATACGTTGACAGTGCTCATGAGCTCATATTATAGTACTTCAGTGACTGGGATCTCACTGATGTTACTATACAGCACGATGAATGTTGGTGGTTTCCGGGCGAATGCGCAAGGCTGGACACGTCTTCAAGCTTAGATGAACCTGAGAACTGACTGAGGTCTTGATAAAGTCTCGAGCAGGCAGAGTGAGGAGATAGCGTAACCCAATGGCTGAAAGATGCAACGATACGCACGAGTACTAGACAACCTAATTATATTTAAGACTAAAACTAAGCAGCTTAGGATGGGCAGAAAAAAAAATTTGAATAAAATTTTACTAGAAAATCAAATTTTGAAATATAGTCTTAAGAAAATAAAATAGATAGGTTTTAGCCAAAAGGCCTAAGCAATTGAGATTAATGTCTGGGAGCTAGGAGGCCACAAGTTCAAGGTGATGTGGTTAGGGAAATTTTCGGGCATCTAATCATGTTACGCCATCGCTGTGAATGAAGGAGTAGAGTCCTGCTGGAATATGTATTATCTGCCCACGTGTACGCTATTAATCCAGGGTTTCACAACGTTTTCTAAAACCTCGATGTAGGCGGTAGCATTAACCCAAGATCTAAACATAGCCATCTATCATTTTTGCTTCACTGCGGCCTCTGATGGGCCTATTGTGAACCACAACAGTTTCAGGGTACTTAAGATTGTTCAAAAAGCACACGTACAGATGATTCTCTGTTCACGTGTTTGTGCCGACATAAGCTCGGTATAATGTAAAGTTTATAACGAAGGTCTTCGTGGACGTTTCACAACGTTTTCTAAAACCTCGATGTAAGCGGTTAACCCAAGATCTAAACATAGCCATCTATCATTTTTGCTATTACATAGAACCACAACAGTTTCAGGGTACTTAAGATTGTTCAAAAAGCACACGCACAGATGATTCTCTGTTCACGTGTTTGTGCCGACATAAGCTCGGTATAATGTAAAGTTTATAACGAAGGTCTTCGTGGACAAGGCGATAGATTAGGCGCTCCGAAACTTTAAGGTAGACACTTCGGTGACTTTAATTAACATCGAAGAACTTTCGTCAACGAAATAAAAACCAAATAGTACTTGTCTCTGATGCCAAAGTATATGACCACCAGAGCCAATCACATAGGACATGCCCGTATGCCAATCCTCCCACTTTTACTCATAATTTCATTTTATTATATTGTTTATACACCAGAGTTCAACAACTTACGATCAATTTATCGCTCGTGGCGACCGCGCTAGCCGCGTATTATTTCAAATCACAGCTTTCCTGGGTGCAACTGGTTTACCCAACTTCAAAATTTTTCATTCTCCACATTTGACATAAAAAACCATCCGCCAATTAATTTATTTTGCCAACCTAATTATGTGTTCACTATGCAATTATGAGTGGAATGAAATTGGTCCGGGTCGATATCATTATTTGTTCTCGGGATATGCGAGTCGAAAAAATTGCTCAGGAACATGCAGCTGAACAAATATACTCGCGCATATGGGATGACGGACTCGAGTTCAAAGGAACTTGAAATGTGGAAATATGTAACAATTTTTAACTAAAAGAACTGGAATAACTTTTAAATGAAATTAATGAGAATGGTCTGCTCAGTTAAATTTACACAGGCTGAAAGGCATAGTTTCAAGAATTTCTGCTTAACTTAGGGGGTTCAAAAGGAATCAGTAGAGTTAAGGAATAACATAGTAACGCTTGACTTAAACATTTTATGTAACATCAAGGTAGTATTAAGGAAATGAAAATCAAAATTCAAAAAAAAGAATAAAAAAAATATAAAAAGGTTGATCCTGTTGGATTCATCCGCATAGTTCGCACAGAACATGCGAGGTAATTAAGGCGTTTAGATCGCTGTATGCGCCTTAGCTGTTAATGGATTCTTTAGTCGTATCATGAAACACCTAGACGGTGAAAACCTGTTACCCCGTAAAATCTAAAAGGTGAAAAGAGCAGTGTCAATTCAAAAATACCAAAACGGCTAAAGAAAACAACCCTAAACGAAGGTCGTTTCATACTTAACTTCAGAATCAATAGATTCACACCTTTTTACCCAAAAATCAATTATCAATCCTAAATCAGCATAAAAATTCACTACGCCTTATAAGCTGACTAGTTGCCATAGTATTTATTGTACTCTTTTCAACTGCAGCTAGACCTTACTCCAAAAATATTGAGATAATTATCTGCCGACCGACTGGCTGAAGTTTATTTTGTCTGTCTGTGGAACTATTTGAATAATGTACGTAAACTACAGAGATATTGTAGCAACTCAGAAACGCAGTACCTGAATCTAGAAAGCCAAACCTACTTGGAAAACCTCGACCAAATAAATGTAAAACTAGCCAAAGCTTTTGGCAAGTTTTTATAAAATATACTTGTAACTCTTATAGATCTACTGAACTGACTCAGCAAATATTCTGTTATAAAACTAGTTTCATTCCCCTATTCCTTAAATTTCAGTTAAAGCCGAAGAGGGACTATACATCCAAGCAATTTAGATACTCCATCCAAGAGTGTGAATTCCCATGCGAAATAAATTAACAGCAGTCCCACGAAAAGAAATGCAAACTTATTTACATAGCACACCATGTCGTCATACCTCCCTCCATCTTTGTTCTCATTCCACGACCCATTCCCGTCCCAATAGCTAAATTCTCCAGCACACATTACGAGAAAAGAAGTTTAAAAAAAAAAGAAAAAAAAAGGAGTAAACATCTACTTACATATGACATTTAGACGTGCTGGTGGTGAGGCCTGACGTGCTCCACTTGAGCCAGCCGTAGCTATGCACACATAGTCACCATCATCCACATCCTTTACAACATTATTCACATGCAGATTGGAGCCAACTTGATGTACACGACTCGAGTTCTCTATGGCGTGACCTGAAATGGAAAACAAAACTCTCATTGTTGTAGTAGCAACGGCACATCAGCACCAAGCCAACCCAGTCGACGCACAGCAAAATCTAGAGAGGAGCAGCCAAGTGCATACAAGTAAACGTGGAGACAGATACACTCGTACACCCCTCGCATGTCGTCGCATAGACGAATGGAATAAGAGTGTGAATTGTTAAATTTATAAATATTCATTTGGAATCAAAATTCATCCTCCGGGCCGCCGGGTGTCAGGCCTCCGGGATGTATCTCTTCCTGCTTTTTTCTGTCACGCTTCAAGGGGAATTGCATTGAAAAAAGGTAAAAATACCGGGAAAAAGCGACAAAAAGCACGCAATTAGGGAACAAGATGTTGTATATTGCGCGGGTTTGTCGAGTATCTGTTGTCGTTCGTTGTTCACAACCTCACCGGGTGAAGGATGGCTGCTCCAATCCGGGCAAAGTGGTCTCATTATCGTACGATAAAATCATGTACTTGTGCTGCTGTCGACACTGACTAATCAGTTGTGTTTACCGGGGGGTTGCAGCAGAACCAAGTATGACTTCACTTACCATTAACTGTCCAAGAATATTCAATGCCCGCAATCGGAGTCGCATGGCATGTAAACACCACCGAGTCGCCTTCGATGACCGTCTGGCTCTGTGGTAACGTAACGAATCGCGACGTCTCTGCATGCAGCTGACCGAGCACTGCAAATAGAAAGAGCAAAACGAGAAAAATCAATAAAACTTTCAATTTGATCATTGTCAACATAATCCTTAATGAGGGCGCGGATAACGACCATATCCAGGACTATGTCCACTCAAATTCTTATTTAAAAATGCATTCAACGAGTTTGTCTTATGTTACATTTCATTTGTCAGTTGCAGTAACGATATCCTGACTTCGTCCTGCCTGGGGGGATCAGGGGGGAGCAGAGAAGATAATTATGGTTACTCTCTTTTCTATTGCATGAGGTTTTCATGATGATTTCACGCTTTAGTGGCGCAGTTAATTTAATTTTCTGATGGCGCCACCGCAGTAATTACTAAATTAAGGACGAATTAAGGACATGGATGGGTAGAAATAGAGTGGGTCGGGAGTCATATTGCCCCTAAAGTCGGCTATATTAATTGTTTTTCAAATATATTACGTAGAGGCTTAATTGGTCTAATTTGCATGTTTGTGGAACATGAGAGTTCTAATCTGTGTTGTAAAAGCTAACCAAAACCTTGGCCTAGTTTAAAGGAATAACTTTTAGGTTTGTAGAGCAACAACTTTAAGTAAGCTTCAACTAACATGATCATTGGAGTAGGCAAAGCGAGTCAAAACATCTTACGAAGCACTCTAGCAAGATATGTATCTTAATGATATGGATCGAATTCTCTCGCCTCCTGGTAGGTAGTTATTGCCCGTCCCGTATAATGGCAATTCGGATGGGGGCATACACAATTTCTCATCATGAGCAGTCCGAAAGATCACATTATTCGAACGCGCTTTTGGTAACGAAACTTCGACAATTTTGTAACCAGGACCTGTTAGCCGCTAGGGTAAGTAAACTCGTTTTAGGAAAGAGTTGAAGGAACTGAAGGAACAAGATTAGAACAGTTGAAGATTCGTTGAAAAGGTGTGTCTTAACTCTAAGCCATTCGCTTTCCTGATGGAATTTCAAGCTCCAGAATACTCGCAAGCATGCTGAGCGTTTTTTGCATATTAGCATTAGCCAAGTCGAATTCAGAACATGAAGAAAGCCCGAAGCAGAAGGAATTTAAGAAGCTGATTTTAAGCACACTCCTGTGAAGAGTTCAATCACTAAAGGCGACTATGTTAACTTGTAAGAGATGAGTAAAAGTCTTTAGAACTATCAGAGCTGATTATAACTAAAGAATTTAAAAAACAAGCCAGCCAAGTGGCCTATATTTTATAACCTCCATTACACCCCACAGGATATAGTACAATAAGTTGTCAGACTTTCAGCACAAACCTTCAAAATTGTGTTATTTTTAGTTTCCTACTACAAATTTTTGAGGGCAAATTGATTGAAAATTGAGTTGACATTTCCGTATGACACATATATCATTTCGCACGTGGAATGTCTCGTATCTTACGTTTTTGAGTAGAACTCTTTAAAATTGATTAAATCTCTATATCAGACCCTTTAGGTGTCCCTCAGGGAAACGTATTGAGTCTCCTATTTCCACGATTCAAAAAAGACATCAAAAAACGCCATAAAAAAGGAAAAATGTTACAAATACGCACCGTAGTGCGCCACTCGACAGCCTCTTCCAGCTTCCACAGATTCTCCTATGATGCTTGTGTTCAGACCTAATCATTCCAGTCACAGAAGTTTCCGTCAATTGTAAACTTCGTTCGTTCAAACCTTTTACAACATTACCGGGATGTTAGATATAAAGAGTAGGAATGAATTCGAAATAAGATATAATCAGGGGGTGACCCGCTGGATGAAACCCAAGGAGTGCTGATCGACTTGATCTTATTATAGTTTAGGTTTAAGTAGCTCCGCATAGGTTTTTTACTAGATTAAGTTCTATAGAGCTAGCTGGGGCTAGATGGAGCTAGCGGCACGTGTAGATCAAAAATATCGGTTCAGAAACTTCACACGGTAAGCTTGGGCATTCGGCAACCACTCCTTGTCATTAATTTGGTTGATATTCATCAGCGTCAGGTATTTTCTCTGCGTGAAAATGTAGAACCAAATAAGCCGCATTTTTGGAAAGTTTTGCTTTTCACTTTTAACTCAAAAAAACTTTAACACTTTTAACTTGAAAAGCCTCTAGGCTTCGCAGATTTTTCTATTGTCTTTATGTAATGCACATTTATAATGGCTCATAAATAATGTTGTAAGGCTAACTGACGTCTCACTTGGACTCTCCTCTACCGCTTCAAGGTCTTATCCAGCATTGAAGAGATAACTTCCAGACGTTGGAAGGTATTGTCAGGTGTATAAGATATTGCAGTGTACATTGAACTTTGTAATTATTTATTAAGACAATAAACTCACTCACTCACTCAAAAAAAATCTGCGGCTAATTGGAATAGAATAATTATCAAAATTAATGATGAAAGAACATTTCAGGAAAGGTTTTAACCATACAAAAACTATGATTTCGACTCGTCCCAAACGCAGAATTGGGAGCATCAAGGTCCAGAAACCTGCAGATTCAACATTTCCCAGTCTGAAATACATGAGAGAAATCCAGATGCAAGAAAATTGGGTACCTTACGAGTTGAAGCCGAAAACGTCGAAAGGCATTGTTTCACGATCAATCTATTGTAATTGAATCCACCACGATAATACAAAGCGAGAGACATCATCGGGCTTCACGGCAATGCACCAACATCAACGGCTAAAAGAAACTTTCATGAATCGAAGCTCAAGATTTTTATTTAATGGAACCAGACAGGTATATTATTCGTATGAACACAACAAGTGCGTTTGAGCCGAGCACGAGTCGAGCATAAGCACGAGAAAGTAATTTTGCAACACGACAACTTTCAGCCACATGTATCCTTCAGAGAATCCTTCCGACTACCACCGATCAATGATGCGCCTAGCTGATTAGCGCATCCGGTCTTACGAAGAAGCCAATAGGTGAGTCGATTTGAACGTGGAATTACTAGGCGGTCAGAAAGATAAAATTAGTTACAGTTAGCGACGGACAGTAGTTTCAAGAAAAAACATTTTTTTTCGAAATAGAGCTCAAAATTTTGAAAAAAAAACGGTGACAATGAATCAAGGTTTTTAGAACTCTTCCTAAGGAAGCAATTATTAAGTGAAGTTGTAAGATAGTTAAATTACAATGCCTCGCCCAGGGCCATTAAGGCGTAAGTAATCAAAATATTTTAAGGTAAGATTCAAACTTTTTGTTCAAAACTATTTTCTCTCTGGTCCTCAAGATGAAAAAAAAAACAAAAATCACTCTTTATGTAGGGTGTCCCACGAGCAGTGTGCCAAAAAGCTAGAGCGTGTAGGTCTGGTCAAGACAAGAAAAAAATCGTATGGGAGGGGGGGTCTATTTCCCCCCGTTTAGCCGGAAGGGGCAATTTTCTAAAAAATTTACTTAATTTGGAAAAAAAATTATTAAAAATCAACAGTTACATCCACAATGCTGTGATATACTTTTTTGTAAAGCCAGAAACCTCTTCTTTCATCTTGTTTTTAAACGAAGCTGTTTTAAGGAATAGTTTTTGAGAAATTAATTTTCAAACTCAAAATTTTGAAAAAAAATTAAAAAAAAAAAGTCGAACTATTTTTTTCCAAAATTGTATGTAATTAAGTACTAATTTTTTATCAAAAATTCAATTCTCTTATTAGTTTTTAGTTAAAAACAGAAAACCGGATGCAAAAATGTCTTGTAGTTTTTGAGAAATTGAAAAAAACCCGACCCATTTTTTTTTCTAAGAAAAACCTTTTTTTTTTGTTTTAACGCGGCTGGACTTGTAGGCAAATTAATGTATGAAACATTGACCTCTTTTTCATTATTTTTAAGAAATTCGGAGTTTTATTATAATAAATTTTATTTAATATTTTTTTTTTATAATAAAATTGCCCCTTCCATACGACTTTTTTCCTGTCTTGACCAGACCTACACGCTCTAGCTTTTTGACACACTGCTCGTGTGACACGTGCCCGTTCAAAGAAAAGAATTCAATATTTTTTTTTTATAAATTGACGACACTTTTAATCCATGAATAGTATTTCGCCACGTTCGTGAAAACAGCTGGCCTCTCACTGTCGCACGAATTCAAGACTACCGAATAGATGCCAATCAGTTCCGTGTTAGCTGGCCATCCAACAAGCAAGCCACTTCCACAATCCCCATGACATGGATGGTTCTGAATATTTTTCCAATTCTCCGTGCAAAACTGTAGATATTCATCGAAGTCTTCGCTTACTTGTTTGCAACTGGAACTCGGCAAAATATTGAACATTCCATAGCTGAGTTGTCTTGACGTTCCCGAATTAGATGCAAGGGCTACAGGTGTCTCAATTGTAGTGGTCACACTGCTGCTGTCGGCGTTGAAGCTGGGAAGTACGGTAAGTTGTCCTCGGTACTGATTTATGTCACCTGATGCTATGTTCACTGGCTGGAGTGTGTCTGAGAAGACCAATCGGAAAGGAATTTTAATCAAAGCAATGTCGTCATAATATGTTGGATAGATGGTGACCGCACAGCTATTCACGATGACTGAATATGATCCTTTGGTGGAATAATAATCTAGTAGCTCGAAATCCAAATATAGACGTTTACTGCCATCGATACATATTGCGGATGTGAGGACCCATTGCTCGTTGACTATTGAGCCTCCGCAATCCAAATTGTGGTCGGTTCGAATCCGTACATTATGCGGAAATCTTCGCATAGTATCGACGGGTGAACCGCGAGTGTAGGCAGCTGTTGTCGCTGATGATAGCGCGATACCTATTAGAAGGGTTATGGTGAATAGACTAGGGATCGACATTTTCACTCCGTTACTGAAGATTGAAGTGATTTAGTTGCGACTAAGAACCACAAAATGGGCCTTCTTATACCTGTATAACCAGTCGAATTCTTATCTTGTAGATTTGATAAGAAATATTTTGTTGAGAGGTTCGCAAACAGAGCTTTTAGGTTGGTCTGATTCATTTGTTGAAAACTCACATTTATTGTTGCCATTAATAAACATTTCATTAGTTTGATTTACAAATGACATGAAGCAGTAGCTGCGGGGACCTTGATGCTCAGAGCACCAACATGAGGGAGTCGAAGTTGTATCATTTCAAAAACAAGATCACCTGATTGGTCTTGCGTTCGTCTTTTAACGGCAAAAATAGTATAAAAACCCAATTATCATATGATATACTAGTAAGGCTAATTTTTTATGAGGTTCTTAAGCCTCCAGTCCGAATATAAGCCGAAAATACGGTTAGTAACAGCTAAATGGCGCTTGGAAATAAGACGGTAAAAAACAGCAAACAGCTAATGGTTCAAAGGAAGTAATACACAATTAAATAAAATTGGTATTCTCGGATATTGGGTACGAAATCTAAGGTACAGAAACTCAAAAACTCAAAACAGTTTAAATTCGAACAAAATCAGCGGCGAATAGAAGTTGCTAAATGAAGTCAACAATGATGTAGAACTACAAAAGGCGATGGAAAATGCAAACTTAGGTTCAGTCGTCACTTTGGAATGATTTTGGATCAAAGAAAACATCTCAGCAAGTGTCTTCTGTATTTTTCAATGTTAGCACAGGGTCAAACGATAAATACCAAGCCTATAAGTGTAAAACAATTTACAAGTGGCTGAAGCAATCTGAAAAGAAAACACCGGATTCCTGAAAAACATCACGTTAACAGTTCCTTGCTTTCTCGTAAATACAAAACTGTAATGATGCGACAGTCTATTCTCCGATGAGGCCCACTTTTGGTTTAATGAATATTTAAACAAGCAAAACTGCCGAACTTGGAATGGAGGAAACCGACGAGGCTTTGTTGTGATGCCCTTATAATCATTAAAGCTCAAACTTGGTGTGTTTTATGGGCTCGTTGAATCATCGGCTCATATTTCTTTAAGGACGATGCCGGCTAGAATGTTACAGTCAATGGAGAGCGGTATATAAACATGATATCTGTCTTCTTTATTTCTCAGTTGAATGGCATTGACGTGACAGAGCTTTGGTTTCAACAAGATAGCGCAACATGTCACACGACACCAACAATTTATTGTAGGAAACATCAGCTAACGCAAAATTTTGTGTAATGGACCTGTGAACTGACCTCTACGATCTTGTGATCTCACACCTTTAGTTTACTTTCTTTGAGGGTATGTGAAGTCACTAGTCTATGCCGTTAACCAGAGACGTTGGACGATTTGGAAGTCAACATTCGTCGTGTTATTGGCGATTAGCCGTTGCTCGATAAAGTTGTCGAAAATTTGACTTCACGATTGCGGTTCCAGTCTAACTTAATCTAACTTAAGACTATGATTGGGGTGAAGGAGGGTTATTGAGAAAAAGGGATTTTAAGAACTTAAGATTTGTTCAAAAAATAAGGCGAACTTTTGAATTTCCGAATTTTTTCTTGCATGTCTTCCAACATATCTTGACATTGTCAGCTTTTTTGCATATATAGTTTTTTTACAGATATAAAAGTTTGATGTGTCTTGAACGTCAACTTGACGTGGGGGAAAAAAAAGAAGAAAGCCGGGAAGATGTTAATGACAATGCGTTCCCTTAATGCACCAGCACGTTAACAATGAGTGAGGCAATGAGGCAGGGATATTGGCATATGGTTGGCTTATGCCATGATTTTTTTCAGATAATTAGGGCATGAAAGGTGGCTCAGCGAAGTTCAATTCCAAATTGCTAAATTTTGACATCACTGAGAAGCTATTGAATGATATGAATGACCATCCAAACTTGGTAAAAATTATCATCACTGATGACGAAATGTGAGTATAGGGTCATGAAGTCGAAACCAAAACCCAATCATCCCAATAGATGCGACCAGAAGAGTCAAGACCGGAAAAAGCATACCTAGTTCGGTCAAAAGTGAACGTTTGGCACACTGATTTTTTCGAATGCAATATCGTAGTTCGTCATAAGATCACACGGTCAAAACGGAATATTACCTTGAGTTATGTGTCATTTTCATGAACCATTACAAAGAAAACGTCTGCATTTGTTAGAAAAAAAAAAAGAATGGCTGTTGCATAACAATATGCACCTACTCAGTTCTCGTTGCTTGTGCGTAATTTTTTGGCCAAAACAAATATATTCATGCCTCAGCCACCGTATTCATCGGAATACGATCCTCTGCGACTTTTCCTCTTCCCAAGACTGACCCATGAAATGACGGAGATTTGCTATGATTGAGAAGATAAGGACCACATCCCTTGAAGAACTCAAGGCATATGAACCCAGAAAGGGCATATCGGAAGTGCTTCGAGGATAAAAAGTCACCTTATTTCTCTAACAAACCTCGTAAACAATTGTCACTCAATTTGTGACCGGAGTTTTACCTCCCTGTACGACCTCCCCTCATACGACAATTTATATATGTTTACTTTAAGGTTTGCCATTTTACAACATGGATCGCAAAGTCCGAAAATTCCGGCTATATTACAGAAGTTTTAACGCCCACTCATCATCCAAATGCATGGATGTTAAAGAATATCCAAATCTACACATTTTACTTACTTATAGCTTTGAGCTTATCTTGCGACAAATTATGGAATATTTTGCACTTAGATTTCCATTTACCCTCTTATAAAGTTCAATCCATTCCAGAACTGAAGCCAGTTGACTAGGGAATGTGTTAGTTGTGTGTTTGAACACCAGCTTTTGGGTGACCAAATTTCACACAAAATTTTCTTCAGCGATGGCGCTCATTTTTCACTCAGTGGATACGTTAATAAAAAAAATGGACACCAAAATCGTGCGATTTCTAGCCATTGGATTTCTTTCATGGGACGATGCGAAATATCATGTGTATGAACACAATCCGCAAACTTCTGCCGATACTTTGAAAACCAATATTAACCATTCTACGGCCGAGTTATTATCCGATATGTGTCGACAATGGAATGGCAAGATCCAGGCAATACACTGAGGTAAAAACTCAATCAAAATCTAAACCACAAATTTGTTTTACTGTAATCCATTTTCGGAATCACAAATTGGATATATTACCAGGGTTAGTGTTAGAGAAGATGTAATAACAACGCAAGGACCAAAGAAGGTCTTATAGTCCAAGTTCAGCTAGTATAGTCACTGCATTCTGTTCCTATACCAAATTTTAGGTCAAAATCCATAAATAATACGAGTACTCTTAATTAGAAATTAGAGCAGACAAGCCCCAGTTTTGGGAACTACCTCATATTTTTCTAAGAAACTCGTTCGCAACTGCAAACATCGCAAAACCGTCCTATCTTTAATGAGCGGAAATAATATCATATAAATCATAAGAGCCCCATGACCCTGGTAAATATAGCGTCCCTTAGACAACCAGAACTTTCTCTATGAAACTGTTTTGCAAAATTCACTAGAAATCCACTTTGTATTGTATTCAGTAATTGCTCACCCCCTCTCACTCAGCCACTTGATAACCCAAAGCTTCGACATTTGTATCATTTTATCGCCCACATCCGCCATATAATCAAAAAGAAATCACCTAACATTACACTTTATCTAAACCGATAAGCGCTTTGAAGAAGTTTCTTATAAATAGCGGAAAAAGCTGTTTTAACTTTAAAACACTTCGACTTCCATCAGTGAGCTATCGAACAATGAAGTCTTGTATTACATTATTGACCGTGTTAGCTGCACTTGCAGTCGTTCATAGCCAGAAGCTGATCGCACCTAGGATGATTAATGGCATTCCAATTGATACACTTCGACGTTTTCCATCCCATGTGAACATCCAGCCGCAGTATCTAGACAGAGAAGAAATATCGAATTGTGGCGGAACAATTCTCAACGATCAGTGGATTCTGACTTCGGCACGCTGCGTTGACGGCTCTTACCGATTGCAATTGAATTTTGAAAAACTCTATCAGTACAGTGACGATGGATCATATTCAGTGATGGTTAACAGTAAATCGGTCCATATCTATCCGACGTACTACGATGACATTGCTTTGGTGAAGCTTCCTCTCCGATTGGTCTTCTCGGACACTATCAAACCGGTTCAGATTTCCTATACTCCGTTGGATCAATGGGTGAATAAACTAGCGGTTCTACCGGGCTTCAATGCCAATGAATCAGAAGTTAGGTCGGATAAGTCACAACTCACCTATGCCATGTTGAAGATATTGCCGAACGAAAAGTGTAAGGGCATCCCAGGATTCGACGAGTATTTGCAATTGTGTACCGAGAGCTGGGGTCAGAGTTCCAACACGCCATGCTTGAACGAATCTGGAAGTAGTTTGATTGTTAACTGGCCAGCAAAGTCAGAAATAATTGGAGTGTATTCGCGATTTTCGGACGACTGTAACAGTTCTTCTCCTTCAGTCTACACTTATGCTGCCAAGTATTCCACCTGGATTAATAGTGTCATCAATAGTAATTTTTAAATAATGATTTTGTATATTAAGATTTCTTAATAAATAAATATTGTATACACATACATATTACAGATGCAAATAATTTTATTCTTTTTCTTTATACATTCAACTGTCCTGAGCCAAAGACAGGCCTCGCAAAATCACAAATCACCATCCTTTATTCGACATGCACTTAAGTCATAAAAGCAAATATGGACAATGTGCAAATAAATGTCCAGAGAAAATGTATCCATGATAGAGAGCAAAAAAATAAAAAATAAAAATCTAAAAACCATTCCAGATGAGTGGCAAAATGCATACTCATGTAGAATGTCCTTTCACATTTGTTACGGATGCAATATGCATGTGCAAGAGGCACATTTCCGATGGTGCGGTGAAATAAACATTCATTCGAGCATGAATTTAATAAAACATTATTTTTGTATGGCAGAGGACCGAAAATATATTATTTATTTGTTCATTTCGCAAAAAGCTTTTAAGTATGTATAAGGACGAAATAGATGGGAGGAGGATGCACGTTATGACCTCTTCACATCTTAAAGGTTGTCAGAATTAAGCTTGCTTAAAAAATAAAAAAGTTAGTCATCCTTGGCTTTTTCGCACATTAATAGAGATGGGCCCATGCTTTGGCTCTTGCAGTTATCCCATAGATAACTGTCAATAAGATCTTTGGCGACACAGGAATGGTATTATTCTAGGCTTTAAAATCGATTAAGTTGACCGTCATGGTTTCATTGCCTCAATGATCTTACTCACTTAGACTTCGCTCGAAGTGATCTTAGCTCTCAATTCAACAAGGCCCTCTAGACGGTATGATTTTTAGTTCATTGCTACCAGCGTTTCACACCCAGTTGGTTAAGATCTCTTTCTTCTTCATGGCAAGCAATGCCATCGCCAGTGAGGGGGCTAACAGTCTGTTCATTTCGACGGAAGATCTCCAGATGATCTTTCAGTCATTGAAAAGGAAAAAATCCGCGGGTATCGACGGCATATCCAATGTTGTGCTAAGGCAACTTCCACCAATGGCTGTAGAGAGGTACGCCATCCTGTTCAACAATGCATTGAATAATGCATATTATCCAGTGCATTGGAAGACAGCGGTGGTTCAACCAATCCCCAAGAAGGGGAAAGACACCTCTAACCCGGCAAATCTCCGGTCGATCAGTCTCCTTCCGAGTATCAGCAAGGTCTTCGAGAAGGTGATCCATAGAGCCCTGTCTAAATGGGTTGAGGACAATAAAATCATTCCGGATAACCAATTCGGTTTCAGAGCGGGGCATGACACTATTCATGCCGCGTCGAAACTTGTATCGGATATCCAATGGAATAAATGCAAGAACCAATGCACGGGTGCCTGTTTGATTGACTTGGAAAAAGCCTTCGACACTGTATGGTTAGAAGGCCTTTATTACAAGCTCAGTCGGCTGGGCATAAGTAAACCACTGCTATATATGATTTTTGACATGTTAACCGGTAGAAAGTTCGTTGTGAAAATTGCCAATGTAACTTCTACCCAAATATTTGAAATCAAAAACGGACTGCAACAGGGTACGGTAAATTCGCCGATCCTTTTCAGCATTTACCTGAGTGATCTACTTGTTTCTCTACACCACTCAATAGCGTACGCAGATGACCTAATCGCGTACAGATCAGGTCCAACGATCGACGTCATTGTTACTCTTCTGCAGCGTGACTTCGCAAAAATTCAGCAGTATTGTGATGACTGGAAGTTGAAAATCAACTTCCAGAAATCAGAATCTATATTGTTCAGAACGCCTTTGTCTAGGGCCTCTCGGGACACTAGAAAAAATTGGCGCAGGTTCTCTATCTTTGGGCCGGACGGGCGTCCACTGGCGAGACAAAGTGTAGTCAGATACCTTGGGATCGTGCTGGACCAGTATCTATATTTTGACAAACATGTAGATGCTGCTCTGGCAAGGGCCCGGGGCGCTTTCGCTCTGACAAGATGGCTGTTTCATAGCAGCCAACTTGATTCCAGGGTAAAAGTAATCTGCTACATGGCCTTAATCAGGCCCATGGTTGCCTATGGATGCCCCGTCTGGTTCAATGTGAGAGCCAGCTTGATGGAAAGGATTCGGGTGTTTGAGAGACAATGTCTTAGGACTTGTCTCGGGCTACATAGGACTCCCGAATCTGAGTACACGAAATTTTACCCGAACGAGGTCCTATACAATAGGGCCAGGATTGTACGGATAGATAATTTTCTGATCAAACTGATTCGAAGCCACGTTGCAAGAGCAATGACTTCGGTCAATAGCCTGATCTTCGGGGCTTACTACCCCAATGATCTATATCATGAGAGAGTGCGCCTTAACGGCTTTGTCCCGCCAGAAGCATTCCTCTATCTAGATAGATGTGGGCTGATCCAGGACAGATTGGCGTTACCGCTAATCCTCCACGTGGGTCGCAATTCCGTGGAGCGGCGATTCCTCTACGAACCCGATGTCGCGCTCCGTGAGCCCGAGCGCCTCAGGTTCTGTAGATCGGTCTCACGCCGGGATCGAGGAGACGTAGTCCGCCAGCATCAACGCTTTTGGTGGCTGGAAAGAGCTCCGTCAACGGACACCTTGATAGGAGCAGCCTCTTCAAGGCAAGGCCTGCCCAACACCAATGGCAGGCTTGCATAGGCTAGGGTAGGGTAAGGTAGGGTAGGGTAGGTTAGGGTAGGCTAGGGCAAAAACGACAACAAAAAAAAAAAAAAAAAAAAAAAAAAAAAAAAAAAAAAATTAAAAATCACAAAAAAGAATAAAACTTAAAACAAAAAAAAATTAAAAATAAAAATATAAAAAAAAGATATATGTATATATAAAATATATATAATGTATATATTTGTGTATATATATTTTAGTTAAGTTAGGATACGATAGGTTTAGTTAGGTTTAATTAGTATAAGGTAGGTTTAAGTTTTATATAAAAAAATGATCATATGCTAAGTTTTTTAATAAAAAAAAAACATTTTTCTTAGCTTAAGTTAGTTATAATAATATTAATAGTAAATTTGTGTAGACGTCGAAAGACATAAGTATGTTTCAATTGTTCTGTTTGTTTTAGAGTGTCCGCCTAGGGCCAGTAAGATAGTTACATTTGTTAAGATAGTTAAGCTAGTTTTAAGCATTTTTGACTAGGGTAAGATAGATATAAGTTACTATGAAATAAAAAATGAATTGAATTGATCTCTTTCTTCTGTGTCACGTTAGACACTATTTTATACTGTCGCGTCGTCTTTCGGGTTTGGAGTCTCAGACTCTTCGGGCCAAAGCAATAATAACCCTTGACTCTATATTGCCGATCTATCCGTAGGCGCCTGAACTGAGCACCTGGTTTGAACTTAATCTTCTCCTCCAATGGACTAAACATAAACGAAACGAATCGCTTAACCGACTCTTAATCCACTTTCGATTATGTCCAAGCCTCTGCGTTGTATAGGAAAACTGGAATGAACGAGGTTTGAAAGCGTTAGGTTAGGATAGGTTAGGATAGGTTAGGTTAAAGAAGGGGAGTGTGATGGTTAAGCATCACTTCCACTCGGAGGCCAAAACGCCCATTGTGATTCCCTTCATTTGTGGGGGTACACATATAATTAACCTGTCCCATCACGTAGTGGCTGAAACCACCCCGTGCTCTTTATGAATTTTAGAAGATCCAATATATCTGCATTAGCCACATCCGCAATCTCTGCAAAGAATCTTTGGCCTAGCGACGATAGGCGTCGATTCTGGAGAGCTGGGCATTGGCAAAGCAGATGTTGGATCGTCTCAGTTTCTTCCTCATCGCCGCAGCTCCGGCAGAGATCGCTGGATCCCGAGTCCCATTTCCGGAGCATTACTCCAATGGGACAGTGTCCTCTGATCACTCCGACGAGCATACGGATCGAGTTACGGTCCAGCGCCAAGAGCTTCTTTGTTTTTCTGATATTGACGATATTGTTCTCTGGCCACGATGATCTTGTCGTGTAGTTGTCGTTTCTTGTAAGCCAAGACGAGTTGGCTTCTTTGATGATTGTGTCGTTTATGATCCGGTATAATGCGCTGATCGGTGGTTGCAATGACGTATCCGCTTCACTGATGTCCAGTTCAGACCCTTGCCTCAGTGAGTCGCGACATTTCATGACAGCCTTTGATCTCGTTATACAGGATTCTATTGACTTCAGTGCAGCCTGGCTGTCTACGAAGATAGTGATTTCCGATGGTGGGATATCGGTTACCTGTAGGTGTTTGGCTGCTTTCTCTATTGCTAGGATTTCCGCTTGACGCTGTACAGATCAGGGAGTCTGAATGATTCCTGTTTGTGGAGGGTATCAGAGTAGAACCCGACCCCAGTGCCTGTGTCCATTTTCGATCCGTCGGTGAAGAGAGTGATCTCGTGGTCGTTGACTACAGCATTTGATAGCCACTCTTCTCTGTCGGGGAAAAGGATTGGTATTCTGAGAGAGAAGTCATTTTGGGAGGAAATATAGTCGGTCGTAGCTGCGAGGCTACTAAAACTATGTTTCTTTCCCATGTCGTCTATTATTCTAAGTATGGCCGCATGTTCATAGTTAGCTTGCTTCCACAGATAGGATTCCCTTAGTCTGAGAGCGCTCTTTGCAGCACAGCTTTTTATGAATAGATCCAGGGGGAGGAGATGAAGTATCATGTCCAATCCTGCTTCCGGCGTGATTCACATGGCTCCCGTTGTACAAACAGCGGCTGACCTTTGTACGTTGAGCATGTTCATATAGCTTTTCGTGCTGCTAGCAGTACACCAGACTAGGGCCCCATAAGTTAAAATGGGTCTGATGATTGTTGTGTACATCCAATGAATGATGTACGGTTGCAAGCCCCATCTTTTTTCCAAGGTCTTTTTGCATGAATAAAAAGCATTCAATCCTTTTTTCATCCTTTCCTCCAGACTCCTTTTCCAGGAGAGTTTGAAGTCAAGAATGATGCCTAGATATTTGGCTTCCGCTTGAGTGGAGTGCCCTCTAACTTTGGGGGAGCAAATATTGGAATTTTCCTTTTCCTGGTGAACAAGACCAGCTCGGTTTTCTGGAGGTTTATTCTCAGACCGTTCTGTCTTGCCCACGAGGAGAGTTCCCCCAACGCAGATTCCATTAGTTCACTGATAGTTGGTAGAAATGTACATTTTATCAAGATAACCAGGTCATCCGCGTACGCTATTGTCTTTGTGTCTTTCTCCATAAAGAATTTGAGGATTCTGTTAACTGTAAGAAGCCACAGTAGGGGGGAGAGAACTCCCCCCTGTGGTGTGCCTCTAGTTGTCACTTTCCTTATAGAGCTGTGTCCAATGTCTGCATTGATAATTCTGTTCTTCAACATATTTTCAATCCAGATTACAATGGATTTGTCTACTTTTATGTCCTCTAGAGCTGTTATTATGGCCTCTGTGTTTACATTGTTGAAGGCCCCCTCTATATCGAGGAAGGCTGCCATTGTAAACTCTTTTAGGTTCAGCGAGCTCTCAATTTCACGGACTATTTGTGTGTTGCATAAGTTGCGTGAGTTAATGAGTCCTCTGATGTGAAGGTCAAAGAGTCTTTCCAAGGTTTTTAATAGAAACGACGAGAGACTAATTGGCCCATAGTCCTTTGCGGCAGTATGGGTTGGTTTACCTGCCTTAGGTATGAAAATTACCTTTATTTCTTTCCACTGTATTGGGATGTACCCCACGCGCAGGCAATTGGAAAAAATGCTTACGAGGTGGGGTACAGTGTGGGTCTGTGTTTTTTGAAGCATCGCTGGCAAGATATCGTTCGGCCCCGGAGATTAAAAGGGTTTGAACGAATTTATTGCCCATGATACTTTATCCGTTGTGATAATCTTGTTTATTACTTCTTCGGTTGTGTGAACCGTAGGAACCGTCGTCTCGAAGGAGACTGTGGTTTCAGGGGTTTTAAAGCCTGGGAAGTGGGTTTCAGTCAGCAGATCTAGGGATTCCTGACTGGGTTCTGTCCAAGAACCATCTGGTTTAAGGATGAATCCCGGGACGCAGGGGTCCTTGAATAGGATCTTTCTGAGCCTTGCAGCTCCGTTGAGATATTTGAAAGCGTTACTATCACTCAACTGCCCCTTGAATTCTGATTTTGACCTAGCCTTCAAGCTGTTCTGTGGTTTGTGCAGATTATATCGGAGTTTAAGAGAGTTTAAATGGTCGTCAGGCGCTCTGGCGTAAGCACATAATGTGATTAATGTGATATAAGGTGCCGCAAAATTATTCATCCAATTTTGTTTTCGAATTATTGTACATTTTAACTTAATAAAATTGAGTGGCAGAAATTTTTACTTGGAGCTCTACAATTTTTTCTGTTAAATGGAAAAGATGATATCCATCAAGTGGCTGCCACCAGTGTTGATACACATTTGTACCGGTTTTATCGTATTTCCTATGACTTAAGGGCTGCGATTGTCTGAGGCATGTTGACATAAGCACGCGACTTCAATTAGCCCCAAAGAAAAAAGCCTGGGATGGTTAAATCGAGCTCTCTGGCTGGCCGTGCCAAATCCCCAAAACGAGAGATTACGCGACCAGGAAACGCTTTCTTCACAATATCCATTGTGGCTCGTGCTGTGTGTGCGGTTGCACCATCTAGTTACCAAGTCCCGCTCATCCAATTCCGGCAGTAAGGAGTCGTTTATCATGGCCCTGTAGCGTTCGCCAGTAGGTAACAGTGACCGTGTTGCCGATGGTGACCTCAATACGGTCCAATCACTCCTCCAGCGTGAATGCCGCATCACACAATGGCTTTGAGTAGATGTAACAGCTCTTCGTGCTACACACGCGGATTTTCAGTGCCCCACAAACGAAGATTTTACTTATTGACGTAACCGCGTAAGTGGAAATGCGCCTCATCGCTCATGATAATTTTCGAGACAAAATCGCCATCTTCGAGATTAAGGATGGCTTAACAGTAAATCACACGCCACTGACGGTCAGCTGGATTAACTGATGATTTCACCAAAATTCGCTGTGATGCCCAAGTGCGTGGCCCGTAATCTGGTTGATGGTCCTTCGTTCTCAGCGATATCGGCCACAGCCGCCATATTCTCGGCTGGACGACCGGTGGCGGCCATGCCCTACATTGTCTCCTGTGGTTCCAGTTTGTTCGAGTCGAGTAGCTAAGCACCGGAATGTTTTCCCCAGTTGCCACGATTAGGAAATCGACCTCGCTGACACTACCGACCGGTTATTGGTAAAAAAAGATCGAAACAATTATTCCACGCTCTTGCGGTGTATAGCGCTCAATTGCTTGTCTGTCTGTTGCTTGACTGCAGCTGTTAAGTTCACCAATCTCAAATATGATTGAGGTACAACGCCATATATAAAAAATTAAAACATCTTACGCCACCTTGTCTATGTTATTGATCAGTCAAGCCCCATTTTGAATGTTGAGATGCTAGAATCGTGTGGCTACTAAAAGATTATCGTCCCTCAGATATTCGACTATCCTGACAAGATATTGTGTAAGCTATGCGTTTCTCATTCAAATATATCCTGTTTTCCAAACCTCACATTAAAAGGTCCTAAAAATCACTCTTAAGTCATCGTCTTTCTCTTCTGTCAACTTATATCAAACTTTTGTTTCCATGCTTGTGATACGGATTTTATTGAGGCGTTCGCAGTCTCCCGGAAGCTTAAGGCCTTTTGTCTGAAAAGTAAATAATTGTTTACTATGCCACTACTTTTCATCCTCTTTTTCCCGATCCAATTAGCAGTTTATTATTGTTCCACCGGATCTGCTACTTCGAATATGGTGAGCCAAGTGCTTGTTCACTCTGAGAACAAGGGAACGGACTGAGCCCTGCACCGGCTTGAGTTTCAGGTACGTAGCCTAAATAAAAGGCTTATCAAATAGTTTTTCTTGAAATGCTTCCACCTCCGTTCCGAAGGAAGAACCGTGCTTTGGTGGTAGTTTTAACTCCCTGCCTTTCTCATTTGCTGCTCTTATCACTATACTAGATGGTCTGCCTGATCCACATTTAACGTTTCATGTTAATGCGACTTCAGGCACCCGTAAGTCGCCGCACGGGAGTGGAAGCAGATGTTGACAGACAGAGGCTTAGGTATCGACGCATGTGTAGAGCAATCGGCCTCTTTAACAAATTATCCTCAAAAGGAGACCCATTGAACGAAGATTCCCGTTTTCCATTTTTGGTGCAAGTTTTTTTTCTGATCGCGAATGGTTGTTATCATCCTCTAATTTCAAAAATTAAACGATCCATTTCGGTATACCTAGAGCTTCATTGGAGTTAGTGGCACACATGTCACTCCTTTAAAACAAAAGATCGGACAAAAAAACCACCACTACCACTGACTCAGGAAAACTATAACACACGCAAGTTCCCATGACCCAGAAGAAAGAATCTTGAATATTAAACTGCAGACCTTTTCTAACGCATATCTACAGGTAGAAGTAGGTATATTCACAAGTTACACGAGAGGTTGTTGGAATAGGAATAAGGGCTTAAGTTGCAAGGATCTACATTGTTCCTCATCAGTACAGGTGCTTTATTTAGTCAAGCTAATCACTGCCAAAAACTGAGTAGAGCAGTTGACTCTAATATTTGTAATTGTTTCAAGGAATAGGAATATTAAGAAAAGCCATTTGTCTTCAGTAGACCTCAGGTGGTAAGATGGTAACCAGTGCAAGTGTCCAAAGAAACAATTAAGGTGCAGAATTAACTAAAATAGTAAAATAGTAACCACGAAAGTGTTACCTTAGCCCTGGCTGAATTGGCGAAAATTCTACAATTTCGCGTGTGTGTTATTCCGATTTGGGCATATTCTCGTAGTTGCGGTAATAAACATGTCTGAAACTTATCTCTGCATCACTAAAATGTGTGCTATCAGCTATTATACATATAGGGCGACTATTTATTTGTTTACAAAATAGATTAGATAATGGAATGCAGTGGAGCTAAGTTATAGAAGTTTTAAATATTGCTTTTACGAGTATACTTATAAGTCAAAACTAAGGTTTACATATGATGTATGGGTTTTTCAGAATTCGTGAAAACATTGAAGATGACGAGCATGCTGGATGCTTTAACGAGACACGAGTCATAGGAGTCGAATTGTATCAATATTTATTCCTTAAATATTGAATTTCGAACAAAAATAATAACGAACCACCTAAATGTGTCATAACTGGTCATAAAACATAGCAAGCGACATGAAACTAAAGCCAAATCGTCCCATTGGATGTACCCTACATACATCACAAAGTGAAAGTCAGACCTATTTTGTTTTTCGGCTTTAAGGGCATCATGAGTTCCTACAAAAACCTCCAAACGATGAGTAGGAAGTACAACCCAGAAGTGCAACCCCGATTTCATAATAGGAAACGAAAAACTTCCCGGATTTGTTGCGAAATAATTTATAAATTTTACGACATGATAATGCACTTGATCATATTTCATCGCTGGTTCGTAAATATTTAGCGAATTTACTGATTTTTCTCTCTATTTTCCGAAATAAAGACCGTCGTTTCGCATGAACAGATAAGATAAAAAATGTTCGCTAGTAGATAAAGCTCCAGATTTACATAGACACTGGCATAAGTACATAATATGAAACTATTTATAGATAGAATTCTTTTAAAGCCCTGAAAATTCTCGATATTTTATGCACATCTCCCGTGTGATTAATTAATCTTTCAGTCCAAAATCACTTTTACAAGGCTTGAAAATATTTAGTTATGTTATAACCAAATCCTTCAAGAGCATGACTGGTCATCTTCAATCGGAGTAGCTATATTTAGACCAACATCGCTTCTCAATAGTTTTCTTTAAGGATTTATCACTTCTTTAAATCTATATTCGAACGCAACCTTCGCGTGCATACCTTGTCGCGGTCCGAAGGCTCAGTAAATGTCAATGACTCTTGAGAATTCACTCTCCATGACGGGACATGAATTTTCTATGACGAGACATGAAGCTAAACTGCAGCCATCACCTCCTCCTCCCTTCCCCGGGTATCCCCTCCATTCCCCTCCCTTCCCCTGGGCTGGACTAAGGTGTAAACCGTACCATGCCGAGAGTCAACCAGGCAAGGTCCCCAGTTTAAATAATAGCCCAGTCGCTAACGGTGTATCCAGGATACCAGGCATCCTCCTGGATCAAGTATACTGCGGGGCTCTGTACAGGTCGACCACCCATTCCTGCCTTACTCGTGGGAATACACATGAATAATATGAAAGAAGATAACACAGAAAACAATAATAAAAAAATACAAGCAGCACAGATTGCCACCGCCTAAGGCGTGATCGATACAGACAGCGTAACCGGGACTCTCCTTCATTGACTAAAAATTGGTACCGCTACCAACGTTGAATCCTTGGCTTCATCACAGGTAAGCAACACCATGCAAGTGGACTCTGAAACTGAGGCTCAGCTGCTGGAAGAAAAGATCGACCCTAAGGTCACAGGCAAACCTGAAGGAACGATCAGGGCAGAAACATCGGCCCAAAAAGCAAAGAACGGCTACAAGAGGTCGGTGGAGTACATCAAAAGATGAGCGCGAGAGACCCTCAACGCTCTCCGAGCGCGAACAATTCTTGATTAAGAAGCACAAGAAGTATTAGCTAAATTCGGGAAGAAATCGGCTCCCACCTCCACTCACGCTGCGAGAGAAGAAGCCATCGAGCACGGCCCCTATCAAAACCAACGTCCCAAAATTGACTTGACAACAGCCAACACAACCGGCCACCGTCGAAAAGAGCGCACAGCAACCGAGCACCTCCAAAGACACACTGTCTCAGGATCGAAGCAGAACGTCAAGAGGGGGCGCTCCGGGGAAGAAACTCTAAGGGAAGCGAAAAAGGCGAAAACATCAGCCAGCTTCAACCTTCCCATGAGTCTACAAGTGGCCATTGTCGACCGTTCCAACCCAGATGGGAAGATAACATCCGACAATTGGCTCACAGTCGAACCTAAAATATTAGAAGCGATGCTTACCGCAGATAGCAGCGATGAAATCAACTTCGACGGAGCAGGCTGGCAGAAAGGAGTCAAAGTCGTCGGTTGTGACAACCAGAGGTCCTAGACTTCTTAAAGCGCACAATCGACAATTGCGGCGAAATCTAGCAAAACGCTAAACTCGAGGTTATCCCTCGCTCGATGTTGGCTTCAATATGGATCCCTCCACCGGTTCCCGAAAAGGACGAGTCCATATTGAAGCTAATTGATAAGCAGAATAAAGAGCTTGACACTCATAGCTGGAGAATCATTTCTTCAGCCAAGGGTAAGAACGAAGTGGGAAAGGACCTCATTGTTACCATTGACTAAAAGTCACTCGACTACATCAAGTTCGGGCTGGGAACCCTAAAGGTAAGGCTCCCAATGAACGCAGGAAGTCAAAGGAGGCTGCTAGTGGTGCAAATTTATTTACACCACTGTAAAGCAGTCACCGACGACTTGATGATGTACATGCTGCAGGAACGAAAATCAGGGATTAAGGTCTAAGGTATATAATTTATACTATCCACATACTGAAGGTAAGCTACGAACCTGTATAGTCGCCAAGAAATACTTAAACATTTTTCTCCTAGGTACATTCAGCAATGGAGACCTGGATGGAGTGGTAACGTAAGAACAACAGGACAAATAAATTTTGCTCCTATCGTCCGCATACTAGCCATACGATGAGGAGGACCCAACTCCAGCCGCAGTCCGAGCACTTGTGCGACAAGCCAAGTCACGCGGATTGTGTCTATTGATAGGCTGCGACGCCAATGGACACCACACTCAATGGGAAAGCAGCGACATTAACAAAAGGGGTGAGACCATTTTCGATTTCATAATCTCCACCAACCTCAACATATACAACACCAACGTTTCGTAACCGGGTTAGGGAAGAGGTAATTGACCTCACTCTACTAAGTGAGTCTGACTCTATCCCAGTAGAGAATTGGATAGTGTCCACTAACTGTTCCTTTTCGGACCACAGCCGAATACTCTTCAACCTTAATGTTAACAAAGAAAAACCGAAACCTTTCAGAAACCCTCAGAAGGCAGACGGGAATCTTTTCTCAAACCTAGTTGCCAACAGGTTAGTACCGCCACAAGCCATCACTAACCCCGATCCAACTTACATTGAGAATTCAGTCGAAAATCTTGTGAGAATTCTGAAAGCGGCTTTCAACAAATCCTGTCATTTGCAACGTGCTCGCAAGAAGACCAGCGCAGTCTGGTAGACCACAGAGCTAAAGCAACTCAGGACCAGGACCCGAACTCTATTCAATAGAGCAAAGATCTCTAAAAGAACCGAAGATTGGAATACCACAAACAGGAATCATTCAGACTCCCTGATCTGTGCAGCGTTTTTCAAGCAGAAACGCCTAGCAATAGAGAAAGCAGCCAAACACCTACAGGCAACCGATATCCCACCATCGGATATCACTATCTTCGTAGACAGCCAAGCAGAAACGCCTAGCAATAGAGAAAGCAGCCAAACACCTACAGCCAACCGATATCCCACCATCGGATATCACTATCTTCGTAGACAGCCAGGTTGCACTGAAGTCAATAGAATCCTGTATAACGAGGTCAAAGGCTGTCATGAAATGTCGGGACTCACTGAAGTCCATCAGACACCACGCAAAGTCAAACTCTGCTGGGTCCCGGGTCACAGCTCAATCGCAAGGAACGAAAGAGCGGACGAATTGGCCAGGCAAGGGTCTGAACTGGACATTAGCGAAGCAGACACGTCGTTGCAACCACCGATCAGCGCATTATACCGGATCACAAATGACACAATCATAAAAGAAGCCAACTCGTCTTGGCTTACAAGAAACGACAGCTACACGACAAGATCATCGTGGCCAGAGCTCAATATCGGAAAAACAAAGAAGCTCTTGGCGCTGGACCGAAACTCGATCCGTATGCTCGTCGGAGTGATCAGAGGACACTATCCCATTGGAGCAATGCTCCGGAAATGGACTCGGGATTAAGGGGCTCATCAATTCATTGAAGCGCCGTTGTGAAGCTGTTATCAAAAATAAATGCCATGCGTACAAATACTACCATCATAGAACGAAAATATTATCAAATTTAAATTACTTCACTCTTTTTTAAAGAAAATTTTGTATGAATTTGAAAGCACTGCTATTAATTTGCTTCCTTAATTTTGAATTTTTTTGATATTTGTAGCATTGTTTAACTAATACTGAATGAATTACAATGCAATTTATGTAATTAACGTAAAAACATTTTTTTTAAATCAACCTTTTACTTATTCTTCAAAGCACTGCAATTTTTTTTGCGCAAACCTGTATGGTAAACTCAGCCAACAACTTCTCATCATTACATTTGTTATCTCCCATTGACGTTTGCGCGTCAAACTGTCGACTCTCGAGTCGCATAAGCGTCAACCGTGAAAAGTTTTGTTTTTCGCTTCAATTCGAAAAAAATTGCGGATGAGATTCGTCGGATCACTACAGAAATTTACGGTAAGACTCGTAATAGTAGAAAACGTGCCGTGAATGGTTTCAACGTGAAAAAGTTTAAAGCCGCGAAGTCGGAGGCATTTCTGGCATAAGATCCATGTCAGTACTTATGCTACATTTTTAGTTAAAATTAATTTTTCTTTGCTTAAGTTATTCTAAAGTAAATTCAAGTAAATCAAGCTATTTTCTATCGTCTGGAAGCTTTGGAAATAATTCAAAATGAAAGAAATTAGGTGCCCTACGAATTGAAGCCGAGGCACGCGAGCTCCTTTTTTTCATACGGGAAACGTTGCCTCCACCAACAAGAAAGTAAGGGTTTTCAGCATGTGTGTGACTGCTGACGAAAAGGCTATTCATTACGATAAGTTAAAGCGAGAGAAATGGTGAGAGCACCGCGGCCATGTATTAGCATCCATCGCCATGGAACAGCGTTCAGGTTGTGTATCTGGTGGCACTAGCTCCGCGTAGTATATTATGAGTTGTTGCAACCGAATGAAACCATCACAGGAGTACGCTACCACACACAACTAATGCCCTAGAACTTCAAGAAAAAGTCGCCACCACACGAGCAAAGGCACGACAAAGTGATTTTGCAGTACGAAAACGAGGATCACGCCATATCTGTTCAAGAAGATAACAATTTGATCGGATTTTTCTCACGCAGAAATATGCCGTCAAATATTCACACTGCGACTGATCTTGAAGAAGACCCACGGATGACAGGATGGCAATGGAGCAGGATGACAATGGAGAACTCTCACTGCTCCATTAAAGTCGGTAACGAATTAACCGAGTCCTTTGATGATAAAAAAGGATTTAGACAATGCGACACACCGTCATGCAATTTTTTCACCATCGGCCTTGAAAAGATCGTGCAAAAGTCGCATCGAACGATGCCTCTCCCACTTACTTAGCCCAGCTGGTTTTCGAACATTCGAAATTTTGAAAATTTCCCGCTGGACACCCTTTATAAACGGAGTTTGGAAGAGAAGGTCCAACGAGGAACTGTATGGGCTGTACACCGACATCCTAGTACAACGCCTACGAATACAGTGTCTAAAGTGGCTACACAACGCAGCTCTAGCCCGAAGAGTCTTAGAATGCAAGCCGTAAGGGCGACGCAGCAGAGGACGACCACATCGACGGTGGCGCACACAGATGGAATGGAAACTTAACCAACTGGAAGTGCGGCACTGGATACAGCTAGCCAAAGACCGTGCTGGCTGGAGACGCTTTAGTTGGTTGAGGCCCATGGTTCACTTCGTACTGTAGCGCCACCAAAGAAAAGGAAGAAGAAGATTATCGCACCAAGACGGGTAGAAATTGTAGCAAGCGATGGACAAAAACGGAATTGTAAACTTTTTTTCTGAAATAAAATTCAAAAACAGGTTTTTTAAGTAATGTTACTCATAAAATCATGACCATGAAGCTTGATTTGGTTGAGAACCTGTAGGTCGTTGTAAAAGTAAGAGCTTAAGTATCACCACTAAGAATGGACCGAAGCAGAAAGAGTGAGGAACTGAGTTCCCTTTCTCCTTGTTTCCACAATATGTACAGTTACTGGCATTGATACCCACTTAAATTTCATATCGCTCCCTTAGACGTTAGCCTTTTAAATCGCACTAAGTCCAGTTGCGGCAAATCATTCTGGGACAAAAGGCTTGCTGCGATAATAGACACTTAGGCTTTATTCTGCGTCGCTCACATATAATACCCCATGTCCCAGTGCTACACAAAGGGAACGTTAAATGTTTAGTCATCTCGTTAGGTTATTATGGTAATTTGTACTTAGCCTACAAAAGAAAAACAAAAATTTTGGAGAAATGGCGATTTATTTTTCAATAATGTCTCCTTTTAGCTCGATACACCTGACCCAGCGATGCTCCAACTTCTTTAACCCGTCTCAAAAATACGTTTTCTCGACTTGACTTTCTCGAGTGACTTTTTCAAGTTTGGAAACAAAAAGAAGTCGCACGGGGCCAAATCTGGAGAATACGGTGGATGGGGCAGTAGTTCGTAGCCCAATTCGACCAATTTGGCCGTGGCGAGGGCGGAGGTGTGGAAAAGCACTTTTTTCTTCGCCAAGCGGGGCCGTTGTTTCTTCAATTTAGCGTCGAATCGGCCCAATAATAATTTGGCATAGTACAGCCCTGTGACCGTTTTGCCCTTCTCCAGGTAGTCGATGTGGATCACACCTTGTGAATCCCAGAAAACGGTGGCCATCACCTTTCCGGCCGATGGGACAGTCTTCGCCTTCTTCCTAGCACGTTCGCCGGGTGAAGTTCACTGTTTCGACTGTTCCTTGGTCTCTGGTGTGTACCAGTGGATCCATGTTTCGTCGACTGTCACGAAACGACGCAGAAACTCCTTCGGATTGCGCTTAAACAGCGTCAAACACTGCTCTGAAAAGGTCTCACGGTTGCGCTTGTTGTCTGGAGTGAGCAAACGCGGCACCCATCGCGCCGACAGCTTTCTCATGCCCAAAATTTCATGCAGGATATGACCCACGCGATCTTTTGAAATGCCTACTATCTCAGGTATCTCGCGCACCTTCAATCGGCGGTCTGCCAATACGAGATCGTGGATTTTTGTCACGTTATCCTCCGTGGTAGCCGTTTTCGGCGCACCTGGACGTGGCTCATCAATAACCGACGTGCGACCACGTTGAAACTCGTTAAACCAATTTTTGATGGTCGCCATCGAAGGAGAAGAGTCACCGTACACAGCATCCAAACGCTCTTTGATTTCGCTGCGTGATTTCCCTTCCACAAACAAGAATCGAATCACCGACCGATATTGCACTTTTTCCATTTTTCTAAAATCCGCGGACACTCCCGCTTCCACTTCTTCTTCTTCTTTTCCTTTTTATCCCGGCGTCGTTATGGTCAGAAGTGTAGGACCATAACCTTCCCACTTAACTGCATTCCTACTGGTCCCGCTTCCACACGCGGTCAAAACAAAACTACGAGTCCGATCTGGCTGAAATTTCGACAGTAGCCGTCTACTACATGGACTACCCGATAGTAAGCTGCTCTTGCGATACTGGCGCCATCTGGCGGTAAGTACTTATCGGACACACTCGTAAACATACGCCTCTAGGCTTCAAAACGGCTTAGCTGATGTAAATTTCCATTATAAGACACTAAGGCTAAATAGAATTCATTGTATTAGCTCAAGCCTCGATCAAAACAAAAGTAACCGTGGACTCTTATGAGAATTAGTCGAAAACAGAGGATCATCAAAAAAAATGTGTCTCTTGTGACTAACCATCACAGAGAAGTCACAATCCACTGAAAATAAAGCACCATTATTGTTAGGAACAATGTAAAATTACCTTCACATGCAACAAACAATGGAATCACATTCCTAAACAGTCAAATTCCCAAGAGCCCAAGTGACTAAGCTAAGAAAGAACAATTGCCTAGACAGCCGATCGGTGTATTCTCATTCCAAGAACCATATAAGGTATTCGATGACTAATATTATCATTTGACTTAAATTGATCTATAATTCTAGTTTTATAGCCAGTTATTATTATTATTAAGCCGGTAGGTATCTTTGATGATACGGCCACTATTTGCAACCACGCTCAGCTCCACAAACACCACATCAAAAATAATTAAAATACTTCCAATGAATTCCCATAAACGTCCATCAACCGACAAGCAGATCACGAAAAGCCCTGAAGTTTCTCAAATAAACCCAGCGACGCCTATTTTTTCTGACTCCCTTCTTCTCAGCTCCCCTTTAAGTTTTTTTTTGCTTGGTTGCGAAATCTGCAGTTTCATCATCATGTATCCACATGTGTGAGAATATACATAAATCTCCATTTACGCAACGCAACCCCATAATTAAGCGGTTCTCTTCCAAACACGCAGGTAAAATAAGACAAACGCAGTTGCCACACAACCAAACCATTCAGTCCCTAATTTCGTAATTACTTCAGATCCTCCGGAGCCTTCAACATCTTTGTTTCCCTACCCACCATCATCAGCATTCGACATACAAAAAACCTTGATTATGACTTTGGTGGCGGCCAGAATCATAATCATCTCTAACAGAGTCAGCCTAATTACCTACCTGGTGCCCTTCAGCCCGGTTGATTTCTCTCATATGTATAATGCATGCCTCGTGTTTGCCACGTCTGAGTCGGGTAGGAAGACTGCCATGACCGTCATCATCGTACTTGGGTCCTTGAACAGACAATAAACGAACAAAATGAAGGAAGGAAAGAAAAAAAAAATTACTGCGAGACTAGATATTCCTTCTCGTCGGTATGGAATCGATTTGCCATGCCCCATCCATGTCGAGCTGGAGCTGGGACGAATTACAAGTCTATAGTGAGAACAGGGAGAAGAAAAAAGTGCAAAGAAAAGGATGAACAGCAGGAAAGGCGGGTAGAAAAAAAAAACAATTTCCATGGTCGTATGTGTCAGAAACTATGTGTGCCTGGAATATAAAATCCGCTTCAATCGGGCTTTCATGATAATGCCGGGCTTTTGTTTATTGATGGACTGAAGATATATATGAGTTTTTCCTCTCGTCTTTTTGCTGAATTGCAGGAGAAAATTAATTAACAAATGCTAGGGGAGAAGTCTCTCAGCTTTACTTCTTCTAGTGACACTAGTGATTTGGATGGGGTAGTTAATAGTGATAAGGTGGTATAAAGAAGTGCAAAGTAGAAGAGCACATCAATTACGCGTAATTTCTGACCGTCAAGCTAAATCCAAGAAAGGTCGAGAGTGCGATTGTTGGATAATATAGAAATAATGCCTTCCTATGCAGCACTGCGGTATATATTCCCCTCCAGGTACAAATCCGTCAGACAGACAATGAACACACTAAATACAATCGGCTATTGTGGCTCGGAACAGAAATAACAAGCCATAAACAAAAAAATCACGTACGAATCCATGGGATAAAGAATATAATACCGAAACTGGTCCAAAAGTATTTTTACTTTTTTTTTCGCTTTTGGTTTTCGAAAAAATGCCAATCAAATGAATGTGGATATTAGTCATCCTAGCGACAGTTCAACAACGAGCAGCCCGACTACCTGGGATTTATCGGCAAACATTCCAGCTTTCAGCAAATCAAGTCACCCGGATTGGCTGATACGATCCAAACAGACGTAAGCTTTCAAAAGACGGTACCTTTCCAGCTTGTATATACGAGTATGAGATTTTTAAAATAAGAAACAAGGTAGATAATCTTGCATAGCTTATCACATGGCTACACGACCAATCACGCATCCCAACTCACCAAGCTCACCTCACCAAGCGATCGAACAGCCTATTGACAAAATGGGCTGCACATGTTTCCCTAAATAGGACGTCAGCTACAACGAATAACTTATAGTTAAGCATCCATTTAAAAACTAAATATTTTCGGTTTCCCCCAACCAGATCTATCCACGCACAAACACTCGACCTCTATACAAAGTAAAAAAGGTAGTTGGGGGCGACTCCCAGCTTAATTACCTATGAATTACACTGACTTCCTCCGATGTCAAATAGATGACGCCAATAATGACAAATCCATAGAATTTTTGGAAGGTCCAAAGTCGATAACAACAAAGTCAAAATTGCAATATTTGTACTCTGGATTGCTTCCCCACCCACTGTATTCTCCGAATCTGGCTCCAAGCGATTACTTCCATTTTGCAGACTAAGAAGAAGAAGAATACTCCAAGGAAAGAGATTTGGCTCCAATAAAGAAGTGATTGCCGAAACAAAAATATATTTTAAGGCCTAAGTTAAATCGTTTTATAATACAGCCTATCTCTCTTAAGTGGAAAACTCGAAGGAAAAGGTCCACCAGAAAGGCCGCACTGTAAATGGGAGGACAATGTAAGGACGAATGTAGAAAAAATAGAACCGAACAGCAAAACATGGAAGGAACACATTTATGGCAGAGAGGCTTAGTGAAGGGTTATCAACGAGGCTCTGAACTTTGTAGTTCTACATGGCCGTTAATAATAATAATAATAATAATAATCACTATTGAAGTCGAGGTTTGTCCAAAATTTGTTGCTTTATAATGTTGTTGTAATGATAATAAAAATAAAACGCGCTGATTATGGTTTAAAAAAAATGATTAATTTTTCCACATAGTCTCTTAACAAGTCAATACATTTAGTCCATATTTTTTCTAAGCCCAGGATTCCCTTAAAAAAATATTTTGTCTTGATCCTCACAAAATGCCTCGACAGCGGCCATAACTATGCTATCGTGTTCAAGTTTCTTGTCTCGAATGTGTGAAAGCTAGATCTGGAGATTAGGGCGTCCGAGCAGTTCGAATCCCGTTTCTTGAACGGCAGCCAGCGTTGTCTTGTTAAACAGCTGCATCTTTTTTCTTTAATAGCCTCCTGCAATCTTCTTATTTAGTTTGCGTAGTAAGATTCTGAAATAGCCGTCCCGAATAGGCGTCGGTGAAGTGGCTCGCTTCGAAATCATCAGTTGTTGTTTGATTTTAACAACCAAATGGTGGATCCAGGTCTCGTCCAAGGTCACGAAACGTAACAAAAACATTTTCTGATCTGCTTGGAACTTTTCGAGATTCACCTTCGAAATGTCGACTCTTCTTTTCTTTTGCTTGTCGATTAACATTCTCGCGCAAATACCTTTTGCATATGTAATTCATTCATTCTAACCCAGTGGGTATAATAAGCAAGCAATTTTTTTTTGAATGTCTATGCGGACTGGAACCAATTATCATTACTTTTTAATCACCCTTTGTACTTGAAATGTTAACTGTGGAATTTGGTTAGTCTACTTTGAGCAATAAAAATGTTCATAAGTAGTACAAGCACTTCCCAAAGGCTGAGAAGATTTTAAGAAGATGCGAACCCTGGATGGTTATAGGGTCGAAACCAAAGCCCAATCATCGTAATGGAAGCGATAGGAGCCAAGACCGGAGGAAAAAGCACGCCAAATTCGGTCAAATGAGAAAGTTTTACTCACTGTTTTCCCCGATTACAATGGCGTGGTTCATCATGAATTCTTGTTGCCAGAAGGCCATATGTTCAATAAGGAATTTATACGCCGTTTGCGTGAAGCAATACGAAGAAAACGTCCGAATTTATGGGAAAAAAATTCATGACATCATCACTTGCTAACTCAACGTGGCGTGTGTCGAATTTTTTGAGCTGGGCCTTCTGCGACTTTAATCTCCTCCCAAAACAACTGAAAGGACTCATGAAAGGACGGAGATTTGCTACGATTAAAAAATCTATAAAGACAACTACTTTGACAGGGACAAAATAGATATTTATGAATAAATAAATATTTTTCAACATAAATAAAAAGTCACCTTATTTCTTGAACAAGGGATGCATCATGGTTTAATTTACCTGAAACAGTTTGGGAACAGATGCCCCTAGATCAGCTATATTGAGGGCAGTTTGAGCTAACTGTCAGACTCGAGTTAAATAGGCAACGATAAAGCTGATATCACTGATGTTTTCCTGATTAAATCCCCAAAGCCACTGGAGATGATATGCAAGATATGATCGAAGCATAATACCGCTTATGTATTATGCTGAAGTACATTCACACCAGAATGGTTTGAAAATGCTCATCATATCATGGAAGAATTCGTGATTCAGAAATAAAATTTATTCGGCTACATAAAGCTTCTTATGGCAAGCCAAATTTTGATTTGGAGTCTCCGCCAACTTGTTAGGGTGTGTAACGTAATAAAGGAGAACTCCCGCCTCTAACGGCAATATCAGTAAGAGGGCTTAAATGATATAACACGTAGTCACGTAACGCCGCCCGCATTATATAGTATTTATTCGTCGCCCTAATTTGGCGAATATAGCAAGTCGATGGTAAAGCTTTCTTCAATATTAAAACGGATGTGGCCTTATGGCCTATGTCAGTCTGACAATAGACGACGGTAAAGGAATATGTGCTGTCATTGGCTTCTTAGAATTCATAAAATAGCAAGTACTTATACTACAGGGGGTTTTGTCAATACCCGTCTAATCCATATACAAATAGTTGGTCTTGTCCCCGAGGAAAGACAGATGGTCAGAATCACTCTAGCTGAAGAAATTTGTACGGTGGAGAGCAAGAGGAAGTTCAACTCTAAATATACTTTCAACTTTGAAGGAATTATTAGCCTTCATTTAATAATGTCTGATTTTCTTACACGTCCATTGGATAAGAAATGCACATCGTATGATCAATTCAAAAAAAATCTTCTTCGACTTCTGACTATGAAGCGGTCATGAAAAGCATCATAACCAGAGATGAGATTTGGATTTAGGACTTCTGATTATTCAATAAACTAAAAAGACCACTCTTGCAGACATAGTTTTGAATTATAATCGAGATTCAACGTGAATCACTGCGTAAACCGAAGATTAATTCGGGAATTGGAAACAACGTTGGCACAAGTGTACTTTGTCGGAGGGGCACTACTCTGAAAAGGACGAAATAGATTTGAAAAAATTAGATAAATAAATATTGTAAAATTTAGATGCAAAATAAGCCCTAATTATTGACCCTATAGTTTGGGTGAAACTGGGCCTTAGACGTTTAATCCGACTTCGCAATTAATCTGAGAACTAGTTTGAATTGAATTGAATTGAAGAACTCGGGGTGTGTCACATGAAGACACTAGTACTGCGATCATAAAGATCTATTGTACCCCCTTCTTTGGTCTAGGATTTGAGTACTGTCTTCAAAAATTTGACAACTTCTCTAGATGGGATTTCCTGAAAGTTTTTCCCTGTTATGGTTGCTTTGCTTATCATTTTGAATGTTTCTCGGGCAAGGCTTGGATAGACTAGCCCGCCCACATTGCCTACAAATTTCTGTGCTACTAAGACCCATTTTATAAAGGTGGTAGTTGCATGCCCCATGTCTTGCTAGTGCCTCACATAGCACTCTTAGGTCGGCCTTATGGAATTCTAAAGCTTGTTTGGCACGTTTGAGATTGTGATTCTGTTTCATGAATGTTCTTGTCTATGTTCTTCTCTATCTGTTCCAGAATTGGTTCTTTGTTTAATGATCCATTTATGTAGATGTATGTAGGTTTATGTCTGAAATATCGAAGACATAAAGGGAGGACGGCCCCGTAAAAGGTGTCTGAGGACCTTTCTTGGCTCGTGTGTCAGCCTTTATGGTTGTCATGACCTGGCACCCAGATCAGCTTTAGTCTGTTATTTACTGCCAGTTTGTTTAGAGTTTTGTGATATTCGCAGAGAGCCTTAGAGTTGAAAGTGTACCTCTTTAGTGCTTTAAGAACTGCTTGGCTGTCTGTGAATATAATTATCCCAGTATTAGTGGGTCTCCTGTCGTTGATGCTATGTGCTGCCTCATTAATTGCAAATAGCTCAGCCTGAAATGTTGTTAACTCATTGCAGAGGGGAATGTGTAGGCTGCATCTTGGTCCATTTTAGGTTCCATCATTCATCCAAGTGAGGTGTTGTTCCATTCTTCTCTCTTTGGTATACTTCGTAGTATATTTTAAAATCACTCACTCGGGTTAGTTCCCAAATATTGTATTTTAAGAATTTCTAGATGTCCAAAAAGGTCTCCTTCTTTGTATTTGCAGGTTCTCTGTAAAGTTAAGGCTTGTTTTGCAGCTTCAACCGGAATGGCAGTGTGTAATTGGGAGATGTTCAGGGATGGAAGCAACCCTGCAGTCGGTGTTGTTCTTATTGCTCCAGTTGTGTAGAAATACGCAAGCCTTAGTATTTTATTGAGTTTATTCGCGACGCTTCTTTATTCATATTTTTTCCACCATTTTTTTTTTAATTGGGGGCTATTGTGCCTGATAGCCGATTAGACGAGGAGTTCCACAACTTTCTTAATAAACCCAAGGATATCTCTTATAAGAGTTGAGTTGATCCCCTCATGATTTCTCTGAGGAGGATACGCTTCCTAAGATGACAGAGGGCAGCACACTTGCATAGTACATATGTCCTCTGCAGTTTCCTCATCCTCGGGTTCAGACGAGAGGTTAATTTTGTTAAGATGATATCTTAGACTACAGTGTCCCAAAAGGTAGCTGACCAGTCTTCTGATATCAACTATTATATTTGAGAATATTGATAGAGTGTGTATAGTAGGGGCCGTATGAATCTCTTCGAATGTTGAAGTCCTTGAACGCTGTTCCAAAAGTACAGGTGTTGCGATTTTTCCCATTTGTCTAAGAGAAAATTAATCTTCGACTTGGGGATTCCGCAGAAAGGTCCGGCACATATGTACCTTTCGCTGGAACCTTTCCCAGCGATTGTTCGGGGATTTTGTTGCCTTTTATGCCCTTGTGACCCGGCACCCAACATAGTTTGACCTTATTTCTTTTGGCTAGATCCTGCAGGGCATCGTGTCATTCTTTAACGGATTTTGAGTTCGTGCCATACGAATCCAATGCTTTGAGCGTTGCTTGACTTTTTTATGCCAGTATAGGACTAGTTCTCAGGGCCTTTGATATCTTCCGATTTGGTTCAAATATGCCAGCACCAACGCCGGAATCCATCTTAGAATTATCTGTGTTCCACCTCAGGGCTTTGACATTTTACAAGGGATCACTACTTTCCCAAGCTGTGCGGTTTGAGATCTGTATCTCAAATAGTTTGTCAAAGGTAAACGTGAGTAGTAATGCGTCCGAAACTGTGGTAATCATATCCAGCTCAAGAAGGTTTGGATTATTTGCGTATGACCCAATGGTCTACAGGGCTGGTCTGTTTCCGAGCGGAGGGTCTGATTGCACTACGTATAGCAACTTTTTAATAAGAAGGGGTAGTTGGGTAATTCGGATCAGTGCCTCTTGGGCTATTGTCGGGCAAGCTGAAAGCGTTGAAGTTTAACTATTGTAGTCTGCCCAACTTTTGTCCACCACAGAACAGACGCATAAGTGATGATAGGTCTTACTATTGCGGTATATAATGTCCAACTTGTGGACATCCTTTAGCTGCCGATACTGTCACAAAGACCTCTCCAGATGTACCTTATATAATACAGCTCTCAAGCATCGCTCTAACCCAATGGTAAGTGGGGTGGTCTACACCTCTCTGGGACAGTGCAGTGGTGATTAAGTTGTAGCCAATATTATCAAATGCCCCCTCAATATCGGGCAAAGCGCAAACCGTGATCTACTTGCGTATGAAACTATTTCCAACATGCGCTACCATGTGATGCAGCGCATTCGTTCTTTGATCGTTCTTTGCGATAAGTATATTGAATCAGATGCAGAAGTGTTTTGTTTTCTAATATACCTCTAATATGTGGCTCTTTCAGTTGTTCCATTGTTTTTAGTAGGAAAGATGTTAGGCTTTGATAAGGCGATAGGATTTATGCTGTTAGGCTGTTCACTTAGTTTTCCAATCTTAGGGATGAAGACAAGGTTGCTTCTCTCCAGATTTGAGGAATGTATCCCAAGTTGAAACAGAATTTAAAGAGAGATATCAGTGGCGCTAGAATGATATCTAGGCCTCTCTGGAGGATATCTTTGTAGGATTTAAATGAGCCAATTGACCATTTAACTCTATCAGAGCTGAAGAGTCTACCAGAGAGGCTATTTGTTCCACTATCGATGTAATTTGTGCCTCTAATTAGAGCATCGATAGGTGTTAGCTGGGTAATAAAACCAGAGAAATGTACCTTAAGCAAAGTCTCCAGTGCCACCGTACAGCAGCGCCATAAAGTATAGTTGGTTTGATCACTTGATTTTTATGGTTTATTCCTGGTTAAGTCAGGCTTTTCTCTCGTAAAATAAGGTAAACGAAATCGCTGATTACTTAAAAGTTAAAGCTGCCAAAGGTGTGTGTCGACCTCAAGTTCGTGAGTTTGATCTAGACCTACAGTAGTATATGCATATTTAATGTGTCACTTCTTGGCGTAAAACCACCCTGATTTGGGTTGCTTAGGGAAAATATTTCCTTGCAGGTGGTGCAGCTATAGAGCTTATCTGTCTTATGAGAAATGTCTCTGCGATTCCATTAGTACGACATGTTTTCTCCGACAATATCTTATAGATAAGTAAGTCCCAACTAGACAGCAATTCTGGGTTCTTACCATATCCCGGGGAATTACCATGAAATGCGTCTTTAATCACTCATTTGGAGATAGTGCTTTTGAGATTGGATTATACAGATCGGTATCTCATTAAATTAATTTTACTACAATACAATTACATTGAGTTTAATATAATACAACTCACTTCCTGCAGACAATCTTGAATAGTACTTCAAAGTTCGAGACAACTATATATAATTTATTACCCCAGAAAGTAGATATAAATACAAATAAATTACCAACTTGGATTAATAAAAGTTCTGCTATCAGAGAGGATATCCGGTCATATCTGTCCACAATCACTGCAAATATATGACTAATATTGGTTATCGGAAATAATCACCGGCGTCTTGTAGTGTTCAAATGATTCACGACAATAAAACACTTTCGTCTTAGCCTCATTTCAAATGAAGCCGATTTGGTCTTATCTTATCAGCCTTCTTGACAGTTCATGGTCGAGAGATTCTTGCACCTCAAAACTTCCAATAAAAGCAACGTGAGATCCATTTTTTTGCCACACAACTATGAGATTACGATAGAAACGTGGTTAATTTCCCGTCTAATTGAACCTTGTAGCTCAGATACTTAAATCCTGATAACGGGGAACAACATGCAATCCTGGCGGTATAAATACACCCGTTAGAGCTCATTCAATATCAGTTTTTATAAGCCACTGGATACAGGATGTCATTCGGAAAGCCAGCAATTCTCTTGACACTTATTCTGGCAGCAGTAACCTTTGCTGATCCAATTCCTAGACTTATAGGCGGTCAGGATGTCAACCATTTAAGCCAGTTCCCTCATCATGTCAATATCGTTCCTTACAATTCCAACCGCAAATGCGGCGGTTCTATCCTGAACGCTCAATGGATCCTGACATCAGCGGCTTGTGTCAAAGACAGCATTCGTCTCCAGGTGGAGTTCAAAAAAGATAAAGAGAATGATCCGTCTAGTGACTTCTACGGTATATCAATAAATAGCGATCAAGTATACGTCTATCCCACTAATTACGATGACATCGCCTTGATCCGGATTCCCATTCAACTCATTTGCTCCGATACCATATCGCCGATAAAAATCTCGCAACTTTCCATCGATCAGCTACGTAATCGGTTTGTGGTTATGCCGGGTTTCAGTGATAATGTAGCTACGCCTACAACGGTATCGACGCCCTCATCAACCCCAATTCCAACTCAAAATTCTACAATTACCAGTACTATCTCTGTCAGTACAACGACACAAGTTATTACAACTACGACTGCTATAACACCAACCATCCCTATTATAACAACGGTAGATACTAGGTCTCCGAGTACACCAACCACCTCTGTTAGTTCGATGGAAGAAACTACACCTTCAAGTCCTATAACACCAACCACTCCTGTTGATACAACAACACAAAGTCCTACAAGTCCAAGTCTTATAAGACGTAAGAGAAGTGGTACGGTAACCGTTGCTGACAACCTTAAGTACGGCATGTTCAACGTCCTGGACAATAGCGTGTGCAAGCAAGCCTATGGAAATAGCAAATTCGACGAATATACTCAACTCTGCGTTGGTAGCTGGGGTAACAACGAAGACACTCCATGCGACTCGGACTTTGGCAGCGGCTTGATTGTCGGATGGCCTGCCATGAGTGAGCTTATCGGGCTGTTCTCGATGTTCTCGCCCTCGTGCAATAGGAGCCAACCGTCGATCTTCACCTATGCACCGAAATACCTGCCATGGATCCAGAGCATGATTCAGGGTTAGAGGAAATCCTGGATACTCTGAACATGGTTTCGAAAATAAAATATCGGTATTATGGCAAAGATTTTTTCTCTTTTTCTCAAACATTCTGCGGTTGAAGTGCAGGAACATCGCACTCTTCTGTGGCTCCAATCTATTCCTCAATCTGAGTGAGCGCGAACAGGGAAATTCAATTAAAGAAGTGACTGTGCCTGGACGAAGGCGACTCTTACATCGATGATCTGTCCGAACGATGTTCTTAAGGGGGACGAAGTTCGATGGTAACGACGACAGCGTGTCATGGGTGGGATGGAATGCATTCGGTTGGCTTGAAATCGCTTTTCCTTTATTCCTGTTTTACTTATCCGAGGAGGAGCACAGGAGCACGAGGAATGTGATGTTCGGTGGAGCGTAATTAATTCTGTGCGCAATATTTGTGTGCGTAGAAGTCAATTAAGTTCTGGAGGAAGATGTGGGTCCGTTAATGGACTTGTTCTTCCTTTTTTTCATGGTTTATTGCTGAGATTTTCAATTGAAGCGCAGAGTGCATTAACATACCGGGTGATGCGGAAGTGGAATGGTTAAGGCCTCTGTGGGTATTCGGCATCATGTTCTTTTCATGTTGTCTTCTATGTTTGACTCCTCTGTAAGCAGGCTATCAATTGAGTCGGGAGTTCTGATCGTTAGTTGCCTAACCTTTACATATTTGCATTCCTCGCTTCTCTTCAATTGCTTAACTGTTTCTTGATATACTTACCTTGGTTGCAAGCTGTCAATGTTATTTTTATTCAGAAGTCTGCAGTTGTATTATGACTTGCATGATACAGACGCCTCAATAACGTCACAAAATCTTAGAAATTCCGTTTAAAAATTATTAATCTTTGCGCCAGCCTTATAGGCACTTAGACCATATTACACAAGACATAATGCACCACCTGAGACCGCTAATCTAGATTAAGTGAACAGTTTGGGGCGGTCTAAGTGCTGATGAAGTCATCAGACCATTTTTTTTTTTCATAAATTAAGTTAATTAGGATATTACGGTCAACGGTTTTCGCTCCCTCGAGATGTGGTCCCAACAGGATGACGTTGCGTGACATTCAGTAGACGAAACAATCAACTTATTGAAGGAAACATTCCGTGCAAGCATAATTCCACGAAATGGATTTGTTAATTGGCCCCCCACATCTGGTGATTTTACGCTTCTTGGCTATTTTCTATGGAGATAACTAAGTTCACTAGTTCACTCCGACAAACCGAGAACAATTGGTGCATTGGAATCCGACATTACAAGTGCTATGAAGAACATACGGCCACAATTGCTTGAAAAAGGGCTATAAGGAATTATTTTGAACGATCTAGCGTGGTTTGTTCCACTGCTGTATACCTGGAGGGATTCATGCAAGCTAACTGGTTATATAGGTAGAACCAAAGTGTTCTTCTTCTTACCTTTCTACTCACCTGCATTCTTATATGGAATACGCACAACTATGCAAATCTCTTTACCTTCGATACCTGAACCAAATGCAACATAACTACTGCCTTACTCATCGCAAAAATACGCAACCTAAAAGGTGACTATTCCATCATTCCTGACTGCATCCTCGCTATAGTTTAAAAACGAGAGCCCCCACTAGCTTTTTTCAAAGTTCTCTTTCATAGGGACTCTTTCCATAGTTTTGGAAAAGTGATAAATGATTATATCATAGCAGTCCAGAAAAAAGGACGTAAGAATAAGGTATCGCCCCTCTGCTAAGCTTTCTTACATTCCCAAGCTTTTGAGATTATCGCCTACGATACGATATTCTTTCACTGCAAGCTCATCTTCCCTCCACATCAACATGGGTACCACATCGATCGACAACTATCAACGCAACCGAGTTTGTCTCATAATCCTTATGTGCACTAGAGGATGGCAGAGAAGTAGATGATGTTGTCAAAAACTTCAAACAACACGGACTGCCTAAATTCATTACTCTTGCTTTCCCATCCATACCGCCTTTTAAAACGTTTAAAACTCATCAACCTATGAGTAAAACCCCTAGAAGAATGACGCAAGATCGCAGCCACACTCTTTATCCACGACCTACTTACCGGTAATATTGGCTACCCTATACTGCTTCAAATCGAACGAGCTACAGCTACCATGATCCAATGTCTAGAATGCTGCGCGAAGTGCACTCTGCACTCTTCGACCTGAACCTCACCAAACCCTTTCTCCTTAAACGTGTCCCTCCTAGTAGATATTTAAGAGTAGGTTTATATTGTTTAAGTTATATCTTAAAGGCTTGCATTAAGCCAATAAAGGGCCGCTTTGCTGACGTCAAAGCTATTCTTCTCTGTCCCCTTTAGAATTCGAAATATTTCAAAGATATAGCTTTCGAAAACTATTGGTTCCTTGCTGGGTTCTATTTATTTCTAAATTTCAGGATCAATTTACCTACGCCCTACGTCCATTTAGTCTTCCCAAGATCCAAATGAAGGCTTTGAAAAGTGTCAAAGTTAATATTAGTCAATTAATTTTACGTCAATCTTTTTTACCTTAGTCGTTAAATTGCATACACATATACATATATATATGTTCTCCAGGTCCACGAGGGTTTTTTTTTAAAACAAGTGTCAGAGAATGATCTCCAAAGCAGATGAGACACTCATTAGGCTCGTTGTATTCCTTTTTTATACGAATAAATATAAACGGACCATATTCTCTAACGTTAAGTAAGTGAGCAGTTAACAAAAGGTAGGAACTCTCCGAGGGTGGTCCGATAAGTACTTAGCCTACAAAAGAAAAACAAAAATTTTGGAGAAATGCCGATTTATTTTTCAATATAGTCCCCTTTTAGCTTGATACACTTGACCCAGCGATGCTCCAACTTCTTCAACCCGTCTGAAAAATGCGTTTTCTCGAGGTCTGCAAAGTAGGCCTCGACTGAAATGTCTGCCCGGCGAGTGACTTGTGGGTGGAGTCCACTGTTTCTACTGTTCCTTGGTCTCTGGTGTGTACCAGTGGATCCATATTTCGTCGACTGTCACGAAACGACGCAGAAACTCCCTTCGGATTGCGCTTAAATAGCGTCAAACACTGCTCCGAAGTGGTCTCACGGTTGCGCTTGTTGTTCCGAGTGAGCAAACGCGGCACCCATCGCGCCGACAACTTTCTCATTCCCAAAATTTCATGCAGGATATGACCCTATTTTAGAATTTATTGTAGGGTCGGGGAAGTAGGATATTTTGTCATTCTTAATATGTCTTTAGCTAGCTTAACCAAAGCTAACATAGTAACATAGTCACAGTGATTGCTGGTCTTAGATCAATCCAATCAATCCCTTTTGACCACCATCCTCAAGACGGCTATACCGTTCCCATACAAAAACTACAATACATTCACGATCCACCATTGCAATCGTAACTCCTTATTTATTTGCAAGCACGTCGTGGAAGTCGACGTCCCCAAGGATGTCAAAAGAAACGTTTTACTCTCGCACAATTTGTTAACATGTGTCACATGTCATCAAAAGTTCGGGTTAATCTGGATTTACAAGTGCGTCTTTATCTCGTTTTTTGTTTGACTTGCTTCCTTTCAGCATCCCCAGTTCCATGCTGTTCGGAACAAAGGGAAAATCAGGACAATATAAATTGTTTTCTTGAATGAATAAGGGATGATGGCAAAACTGGGCAGAGATGAAGAATCGAATATTCGTACACCACCGAGCTGTTGACAAGTGGAAGCTCATCTGGTTAATGATGTTTTCATTGGAAGTGGCGACTGGAGGAGGTGTGCGGATATTTTATATCACTGGATTATTCGAGAGGTTTTCGAATTTTTCTTAAAAAGCCTCAGAGATAAGTGTGCGTAAATGATTACTGGTGATTTTCGATAGAGACATGTGTCATCGTTTTAATGCACAGTGACTCACGTCATGGAGTGATTGGGGGATGAATTGCCTTCGTGACACATAGTAGGAACGTGCTTGGCCTTGGTAGTGTCTCTGAATTTTTGAAATACATATTAGAATCGAGAAAAAACGCACATTTATTCTTTTTAAGTTTGCAACGAGAATACAACAAAGGTTAGGTCAGTGGTATTTTATAAGTAAGAAGTAAGGCATGCCCATAGCTCCTAAATCCTCGCCATGAAATGAATGAGTACGAACTTTATTTTATTAATAAATCGCCGCTAAATCATATTACTTTCGAAGGTTTTTCCCAACTTTCAAGAACTCAAGGTCGAGCTAAAGATGACTATTGTCAATGACTCCGCCAGTGGTGTACGCCGTCATATTAAAAGAACAGTTAATTTTCCTGTCGAGATTTTATACACCACGGGAAATCATATAAGATTCGGAAGGATTTGGCTCAAGCTCAAGACATTGTCAACCGACAGAGTCGTTTCACGTATCGACCCAATTGCAGAACCAAAACAGAAGTTCTGTTTAGCCCAGCCATACGTCATAGATCAAAGCAGCTGGTAGCTGGAAGGCGATATGTCTGAAGAATACGGTAGGTGGTGTAGGAGGTCTGGTTTCAATGTTTTTCTTATAAGTAAGTTTAAATGCAAAAATGACTTTGTATTGTCTTTGTTCCTCTTTGGTCGTTCTTTTTTCCAATGCATGGCCCAAATACATCAGTTGTGGTCGGTAAGGTTATCCTGTAAACGAGTGGCGTAGAAGCAGGAGTTCACTCGACTACAACTCCTACGGCACCCGAGGTAAATGGGTTTTTTTTGGATCAGACCTTTTCCATGAAGAAAAATGGCTTGTGGAGTTACGGCCAATAAATCTGGAATTTCTGGTTGCGTTAGACATGGATATTGATCCAGTAATGCCTTCCATCTTGCGACTTCAAACTCTTTCACATATGTACACGGAAGGCTCGTTGTCTTCCACCTCAAAATCACAACTTCACTAGTAGGAACTTCACCGTAAATTGCTTTATTCGCACTTCCCGAACTTAAATTTATTTGACTTGGAACTCAAGTTTCTTACGCACAAAAATAGAATTTTCAAAATTTTGGGATGAGGTGGTTTTGTCATACAGATGCCCAAGCTGACAATATGCGACGTTTCTAATTAGTATGTAGCGCTAGCGACATCTATTGGAAAACACCTTATTGATATGGGTACACCTGCTATAATGGTTGTAACTACCGTCATGTATAACTCATATTGCAACTTGTAAACCTTGCATAAATATTCCTCATTTAAGGAACATAGTCAGACATTGACACGACAAGTAAACCTTCCTTCCCTTATAAAATTTCAAGATTTTTAAACTGAAGATGAAATGCGCACGTATTTGGTACAAACCCACAGCCGTTCCCTCTCTCTTCGGTATACCACCGTTATCAGCACTTGAATTATAAGCCAATAAACGATTGGAGTACAATTACCATTCACTCACCGGCTGGACCAAGATAGATGTCCATGCATCCAACTCGGATGGTGAATTTGTCTTCACCACGACATACTATGCTGAGCCGAAATCGAATGCGACTAATGGCGTTAGCAGATTCCATTTTTACGATACTGAAATTAGCTTTTAGAACGCGCTTGGACAGCCATTGGACAAAATTTATTCCAATCTCGTGACCATGAACGGCAATATACCGTATATATATTGTTGTCTTTTAGCCGTTTTATAAATCAAATCGAATTAATTCGTAGCGCAAAATCAGAGAATAAGAAACCATCGTCCGGCAAGGAGAACAAACCACAAAATCCGGATTCAGTTTCCGATATTGAGGTTTTAGTATCATCCGAGCAATTGGAATACCTGTAGAACCTTCAGCGTCGTATACCGGGCAGAATTTGATAAATCAAAGCGGCACAGAATAGGACTGGCTCACTGTCGAGCAAGACAACATCGCCGAATACAACTATACCGTCTAGTAAGGTTAATCTCTCAAGCGAGACCACGCCGTTTATTAAAGCTTCACAGTCAAAGGGTATATTGCCGAGCAAAACTACGTCCCAGAGTAAGTCTACACCCTTGAACAAGCAAGGCTTCACCGGCGAGCAATGATACATGGTCTAATCCGTCGACGAAGGCTGCGACAACGAATGAGTACCATCAAGTAAGGTTCAAAGCAAGCTCACTCCGATTAAGTTCTTTCGAGAACGCACGTTGTGCAAACCAGTTTGTATTCCCAGAGTCCTTTCTCTGACGGTAAAATTCCATACAAGATGACCGTCAGAGTCAAGCACACACCAAGGTGACTTCTTCAAGTCCTGTGACAATCAATGGCATCAAAACCTCAATGAGTCCTTCACAAGGCGCCAATCAGTCACAAACCAACAAGGCTGCTTCAAGTCCTGCGCTAATGAATGGTGCTCACCACAATACGCCATTCAGGCAAAAATCAAGATGATTGCTTCGAGTTCTGTCGCTAACATCTCAACGAGTCCAACCACCAAGATTTCAACCAGTCCTGTTACCAAGATTTGAACCAGTCATGTCACCAAGGTCTTATCGAGTCCAGTCATCAAGATATCAACCAGTCCAAATCAGGACCAGTAACACTAATGATAGACTCTCGCGTGGTATATGCAGGTCAATAGCAACGCACCGGGCCCTTCGCGGCTCGATCAGAATAAGCCGAACGGGATAGGCTCATCCCGATCCGCTCGAACGGCTTCAATACTACAGGAATATCATTGATTTGAATTGGAAACCCTGCTTAATGGTCTGACATCCTCACGGCTAATGCGTTTCTGGGACCTCAACTTAGATCTCACCGAATTTTGCGAAAAAAAAAACCTGGACATGCATCCATATAAAATTCAATTGGCACAAGGTCACCATGCTCGTCGTACGTTCGTTGATTAGGCTCTAAAATAAATATCTGGAAACTGATCCAAATTTTGGCGAAAAAAAACCATCTTTAGTATGAGCTTGGTGAGCAAGCAAAATTGCCGCATTTGAGAAGAGATTAATCCACAGTAGTGTCTCAAGAATGTCCATGGCATTCGGAAGAAACCTATTGTTTGGAATTGATTTCGGCAACGTCATTGAGCCATACATTTTCCAAAATGATAGTAGCCAGACAGGATCGTGTCATCATAACAGAGTCAAAAAACTTATGATTTTATAATAAACAATATGATTTTGAATATAATTTAATCTGTGAATAAGGGAATAGTTCATTTCCACACATAACGCTTTTAACTCTATTTAAAAGTTAAGATACGCTTGTAAAAAGTCCTTTATATAGATCTAGTGACCTCCAAACGTTTTCCTCACGGCTTAGTCTCTTGCAGTTCATATGCTTTTAGGTAGAAGACTTTATTATTCCATATTTATTTATTCAATTGAATAAGGAAACGAAAAAGTATTAAGAGTTTGGTGTGGTTACTATACCTTCCAATAACGGAAAAATCTACTTTAGTAGCGAGGCATCATTACTATTATTGAGCAGTAACATTTTAACACGACCAATGAAACCTTTGCTAATGGTGGATATTTTAAACGATGTTAAGATGCGTTGTTCAAAATATCCACTCGGAAGAAGAAAGAGGAACGACTGAACAAAGGGACGAGAATATATGTATGTAATTTAAGAGCCTACAGATAGATGACCAATATTTCCAGTGGGAGCTTTGCAAGATTTTATTATTCAAAGGCGAATGAGAGAAATTAAATAACAGATCTTTTTTTGCAAGCAAATATGTCCCCTAAAATACTAAAAAAAAAAAAATGTATACCCACTGTGCATTAAAAGTCTTTTGCGGGGTCCTGGTATATATCAACCTGCACCGGTGGCTTACTTATAACTGAAACTGCTTTTAAAAAAACAACCTTTCCACAGAAACCAATGAAATTCTCGACTTAAACTGGTTACTGTCATTAATCTACAATACAAGCTGTGAAAACTAAGTTTGAATTTGTCAAACCAAGATCAAAATATTAACATGTCATTTGAAATGTGCCAACTTGACACTTGTAAATTATTTTTAAATTTCAATTATACGTGGCATATAATGTGGCATTTTATAATGGAAACAATGGACTTTACGGTATAGCAATCAAGCCTTAAACAGAAATGGAGCCACATTTTCCAGGAAAGGTGACTTTACGAGGTACTTTACGAGCTTCAAGTATTATTATGTCATTAAAAATCTTTTAATACAATAAAATAAGCTAAAATTGTTAATAATAATAAACCTCAAGTTTATTGTTTTAAAGGAAAAACAAACATATTTTATCAGGAAACCTAAGCTAAGTATATATTTTTTTAAAAATAAAGTTTGCCTATGTCTTTGAAAGCATGAAGGCAATAACTACTTTCGCCAAGATAAATAAAAGTGTTCGTGATAAAGTTTGTTTATTGCCTCTTAAGATAAGAAGTTTGTCACAGAAAATAAAAATAACCTAACCATAACCCAAAATAGATTTTATATCAAAAAGTCAATAAACAGCAGATGGATGATGTTGAACAATATAATAGACCGTCATTCAAAAGGGGTGGTAGTGGTGCAATGGTAATCATCACCGACTGTTAAGCGGAAGGTCTGTAGTTCAAGTCGGACCATAGCCAAGAAAAATTCCTATACGGAAAAAAACCCATGCAACAACACCAGTTGTGAATGAGAGATGATCAAAAAATGCTGACGAAGGCATAACACTCGCAGTATAAGATCACTTCAAAATTCATACTCTGCGTGTGCATTTCCAATATAAGATCTTAATGGCATGGAATAAAGTTACTGTAAAACTACAAACAACGCGACAAATTCAGTCGAATCTCTCGAATCCCAAGACAACCACCCCCGGAGAGTAGTGAACGAACATCTTCGACACAAACCATCTGCACCCCGTCCAGGTTGTGTGACAAACATCATAAGAGCGCAACTCTTGAACCTGCACGAATTATAAAAAAAAAAAAAAAACTTTAAAATACCGGTAGTGAATAATTCCCGAATGTTACCTTTTTTTAGCTACCTTTGACACTTTTTTATTACCTAAGGTAATATATTATTATTACTATTATTTTATTATGGTTATTCAGACTTATTATGTAAATGGTCGAACTTTAAAAAAATATATACTGTCGAATCCAACCACCCAATTGAATTAATAATTTAAAAGTTAGTAATGTGAAGAAACTTCTTTCGAGGATCGGAAAACGTATGATAGACCAACACGTGGATGCTGTTGCTGTAGCACATGCAAATCCTCATAAAATTATTCACCGAAAATAAAATAGGTGAGTGGCAGATCAGTTCTAGTTACGCCATCCTTAGCATAAATGATGGTTCTTAGTCATTGTGGAATACTTACGACAAGTTTTTGTTTTTGGAGGAACTTCAAAGTGTCTGTTGTTATTCTAAAACTTCTTTAAGAAAAGTTTTGCTACTGATATTCGTATGCCGATTTCAATGTTTTTTTTTTCAAGGTCGGCCTAAAAATGTTCAATGGAGTTGATTACAGGTAACTTTTTTAATAGGAGGCTAGTGCTAACAAATAGCATGGGGCACTGCGATCAGTGTACTCGTAAGTCTAGTCAATTAGAAGAGGAGTTCTTCTAGCTTCATAATAAAGTTGAGGATATCCCTCGTAGGAGTCGAGCTGATATCCTCAGGAGTTAGAATTTCTCTTCTTAATATTGCAGAGGGCAGCACACTCACATAATATGTGCTCTGTAGTTTCCTCATCCTCTAGACAAAGTCGACACTTAGTTTCAGATGAATTCAGACGTTAATTTTGTTAAGATTGTACCTCAGACTACATCAGTGTCCTGGGAGGTAGCTGACCAGTATTCTGATATCGACTTTATTATATTTAAGAATATTAAATAGAGCGTTTGTTTTTCGATTGTCGGAGTTTTTAAACGCTATTCCGGAAGTGCAGGTGTTCCGATTTTTCCCACTTGCCTAAGAGAAAATTAATGTTTGACTTGAGGATTCCCTTTCCCAGCGATTGCTCGGCGATTTTGTTGCCTTTTTATGCCCTTGTGACCTGACAGCCACCAGAGTTTGACCTAACCTAACCTAACCTATACCTCTTATACCGGTCTCTAAGTTTAGGTTGACGCACGTTAGAATGACGTATAGTTCGGCATGGAAGACACTAGACTAGTTCCCAGGGTCTTTGATAACTTTCGACTTCCTAACTTCAGGTGTACCACTTGAGGCCTTTGACATTTAGCAAGAGCTAAACAGCTTTTCCAAGCTGTGCGGTTTGGGATCAGTATCTCAAACCTTTTGTTAAAGGTGAACGTGTGTAGTAATGCATCCGAAACTGTGGTAATCAGAACCAGCTCAGAAACGTGTTGTACGATGGACATGTGATCCAATGGTTTACATAGATGGTCTATTGCTGAGTGGGGGTAATAGGAGTTTTCTAGATAAAAAGATATCCACTTCAACAAAATGGTTTCATAGCCGAGGGTAGACAATTTGAAGAGTATTAATCCATAATGTGTGGACGAATTAGAAATATGCAGTGAGAGATTTAATACAAAATTCTTTCGAAACATATATTTCAGCAGGTTCGAGAGGTCTTCCATCTACGCTCGAAATTTTTATTACAAATTCACCACGATTATTCTCTCAGCCGGTTGCACTTAACGATCTTAGTTCTGACCATAACCCAGTCTTTTGCCAAGTTCTCAAATCTAGTGTAGAAACAACACAATATTACTTTGATTTTAAACGTGCGAACTGGGCACAATTTCAATTTGAAATGAAAAGGAATCTTACTAATATTCCTCCAGATTTAGAAAATGTTTCCACTGATTATATTGACAGACTTGTGGAAGCTTTTTCAAAGGAAGTCCATAGATCAATAGAGAAGAGTGTACCGAAAGTAGCTAGGAATATTTTCTTTATCACAATTCCGGATCGTGTCCTAGTGTATATACGATTTAGAAATATTCTGAGGAGACAATGGCAAAGGTATCGCGTACCGTTTCTTCGCAAACAAATGAATTATTTCAATAAACTCATTTCTCCAGAAATAGCGAAGCATAGGAACAAACAATGGAATACGAAGCTAAGTTTATTGGAGAAAAATGCTAGGCCGTTTTGGAACATAGTTAAGATAATTAAAAAAAAGAACTCGCGAATTCCAAGTCTACACAGTTCCGACAATGTCTTTCATGCAGACATCGAAAAGGCCAATATTTTCAGTTTATTCACGATATTTCCCTAAACCTCGGTGATGCAACCACAAGCTCTCTTGTAAAGGAAGCATGTGACAGCCTTCGCTTGCAGAGCCATGAGCCATCCCCTAACGCGTTTGTATCTCCAAACGAAATAAGGGACATTCTAAAAAGTTTACAGCTGAGGAAAACAGAAGGCCTTGATGGTATTAAGAACCTGTACCTCAAGCATTTGCCGAAATCTGGAATATTATTTCTAACTTTTCTTATTAATGCATGCCTGAAAATCCAGTACTTTCCGAATAACTGGAAAATCGCAAAAGTAATTCCGATTTTGAAACCTGGAAAGCAAAATCAGTACCCAGATAGCTACAGACCAATTAGTCTACTAAGTTGTCTTAGCAAAGTGTACGAAAAAGTAATTAAAACTAGACTTATGAGTTTTATTGATGATATGCGTATCTTCCCAGAGGAACAGTTTGGTTTCAGAAGCCATCACAGTACCTCGCATCAAGCGCTCAGAATATGCCAACACGTCAAGAGAAATTTCGAATTGGGCAGATTTAGTTTTGCTAGATATTGAAAAGGCTTTCGATTCCGTTTGGCATGATGGTATCATTTATAAAATGATTAGGTTCGATTTTCCCCTATACTTAGTCAAATCCATACAGAGTTTTCTGACTAATAGACGTTTTACAGTCAATGTTAATGGTAAATCATCTTCTCTGCAAAACTTTTGTGCAGGAGTACCACAAGGTTCTGTTCTTGGTCCTGTGCTTTATAATATATACACCTCTGACCTGCCCAGACCCCCAGCATGTGAAATAGCCATTTACGCCGACGACACGGGTATATTCTCTTCTCATGAATATAGTCTCAATATTGAAACTAATTTGCAAAATGGGATTAGAATATTCGCTGATTATTTCAATAAGTGGAAAATTAAAATTAATGCCGAAAAAGTGCAACCTATCTTTTTCAGTCGAAAAAGAAAAAGTTGCTATCTACCCAGTAATCCACTTAACGTGTGCGGGTTAAATGTCAATTGGCAATCTAGCGTGAAATATGTGGGGTTGTATCTAGATACAAGACTAACTTTCAAAGAACATATTTCAAACACAATCAATAAAACTAATACTGGTATCAAGATGCTTTACCCATTTATAAATAGGAAATCGTCGCTAAGTAAAGCAAACAAAATTATTATCTATAAAGTAATTTTCCAGTCAATATTACTGTATGGTTGCCAGGTATGGGGAAGTTGTGCAAAATGTCACATTAAGAAATTGCAAACTTCATAAAACAAACTGCTGAAGATGATGCTTAATCTACCAAGGTACCATTCTACCTGTGATCTTCATTGTCAAACGGGTGTTGAATTGATCTCCGAAAGAATTGTTAAACTAACGGATAGATTTCTACAAAATTGCGTTTTTCTGGATAATCGTCTGCTAAACCAACTAAATGTTTAACTTAATTAATTAATGTATCTGTTTTATAATTAATTATTTATATTATTTTTATTTATATTTATAATTATTTATAAATATTAAATATTTATAAATAATTATTTATCTATTAATTATTTATTTATTACTTCTGCATAAATTAATGAATTTATTTATTTTTTTACTTCGTTATTTGTTCATTTATGTATTTATTTATTTATTATTATTTAATTATTATTTATTTATTATCTATTTATTGTTTATATATTATTTATTTATTATTTATTTATTATTTATTTATTATTTATTTATTATTTATTTGTTATTTATTTATTATTTATTTATTATTTATTTATTATTTATTTATATATTTTCACTATTTATCTATCTGTGTATTTATTCATTTGTCAATCTAGTTATTTATTTGTTTAAAGTAATTATTATATATCTATTTATTAATTTTTTGTTTATATATTTTGATTTTATTTTTATTTATTTATCTTTTTTTTTTTTATTTATTTATTTATTTATTTATTTTATTTTTTTTTTTGTTTGCATTGAAGGTTTTGTCGTGGTTTCCTTCAAATTTACTTAAATTAATATTATTTCATAACCCCAAAAGATAATATTTCAGTTGAAAGATATGTGTATAGCTATCGAATCACTGTATGTAAATTGTGTGGCAACCATATTGTACAGTATCATAGCACGAAATAAAGAAATATCTATCTATCTATATCTATTCTTTCGAAACATTTCTACATTTTGAGGAACTCTCTGGAGAAAATAATCAACTGAAAACTTTTGTGAGAGTTAAGGAAAAGCTGGAAAATTTTTTTTTAGAGATATGGCAGGATGACCATCAGTGCGAACAAGGAAAGATTTGATCACTAAGCTGATTTGATTTGTTTTCAGTAATATGGGGATCGATAGTACGAGGGAGAAATGATCCAAAGAAGAAATTTAGTAAATAGTTGAAGTAAGCAAAAGCAGCGAGGAGTCGTTGGAGAAAGATTTTTATTTGAAAAGTATGGCAAAAAAGTTGGCGATTTCATTATTGACGGAGAGGGAGTTAGGGTCGCCAAAGCCTCGAAAGGCATATACAGTGCGACCTCAATAAAAGCAACTAATAGAAATTTGGGCAGTTGCTTTTATTGAGTTTGTTGCAAAAATCGAGTCAAAAAATTGTAGGAAGTAAATAGTAGTGGAATAGTAAAAAAAAACGTGTATTACACTGGTAAACAGACTAAAAATGATAATTTAATTCATACTAAAATTAAAAAAAAAAAAAATTCAATTGTTTTTAAAAAAATTGGAAATTTTTAATTGTTTTTTTTTTGACGCAAAATAATTCTTTTCCACAGCTGACTCTCGTAAGTGTTGTTGAGCTAAAATGTTACTCAGTGAAGCATCATTTTCTTCCGCCCATTGAAGGCAAGTGTTGAGTGCTTGAATTGCAGCCTCTGCTTTAACTTTTGGCAGTGGGGATTCTTCAACTGCGTTTTCGGCATCACTTTCGATTTCTTCCGCTTTCGGATTGTTGCAAGTCGGTTCCAGATCGGCTTCATTTTCGCCTATCCAATCATTTATGTCCCCGGAACAGTCAATAGAGGATAGCTCTTGAAACAATTGATTATTCGAGGATATTATTTCACGGTCTTTTAGAATTTGGTCCCTTATGATACTCCAATGTAACCCATCATCCTCATCATAACCGTTGCTTGGGTTCATCAAAGGGTTCCAGCACTTTTGTACTGCTGTAGACTGCACCTTATCCCATGCATTAGCATACGGCGTGCCTCAAATTAAACGCTTTTAGTTTGGTCTCCAAATCTGACCCTTGGCTTCCGACCAAATGTGCCAACAGACTTTTTTTGTAATATAGTTTGGTCAAGTTGAACATTTTGATCCATTGGTTGGAGGATAGCGGTGCAGTTTGCTGGTAAACACATATCATTCCATCATCACTTTTCAGTTCGCCGTCCTTTGGATGACAAGTTGCGTTGTCCAACAGCCACAGAGCCTTCTTTGGAAGATTTTTAGACTCCAAAAAACTGTCTTACCAAAATAAAGAAAAAAATAAACAAAGAAGAAAAGGTTGTAAAAGCCGATTAACTTCATTGAACATGTTACCTCTGGAACAAACGTTGTGTGAAACCATTCTTCAAAAGACGAGAATTTCTTCCATGCATTTTTGTTGCCCTTATAAACAACAGGTTTGTCTTCAAAATTTTTAAATGCTCTAGGATTTAGAGCTTTCCCGATAACGAATAATTTTATTTTGTGAATCCCAGATGCATTTGTGCAAGCAAGAAACATATTCTCTCTTTGCTTGCCTGCCGACCTTTAGCGGTTGCTTCTTCAAACCTCACAAGATTTATTTGGCATAAGCTTAAAAAAATAGGCCGGACTCGTCCGCGTTGTAAATCTGATCATGTGATAGATCGAGCTCTTTAATTTTATGTTTGAACTTAACCAAAAATGGTTCAACGAGTTTCAGCATATTTGAGAGCTTTTCTCTACAAATTTTTAGATTGCGAATTTCATTTCCTTTTTTAAAATTTGAAAACCAATCATTGCTGGCATTAAAGTATTCTGATTTTTCCTTGATCTTGTTGTTCAGTTTACAAGCCTGTGCTTTTAGAACTTCGATGGAAATAGGCACATTTCGATGTCGATTTTCCAGAAACCAACACGCTCTCAAAGTTATTCGTTTTCCCGGTCCACATTCAGAATTTGCAACGAATTTTATCAGCGCTCCTTCTTTCTTCCTTATTCTACTTATGCTGGACTTATTCACTTTATATTTTTCATAAAGCGATTTAACAGATACAATCTTATTTAATTGATGTAAAATTTCACTCTTTTGCTTTTAGGAAACTTAGGATCACTTTTCACAATAAATAATTAATACCACACAGTAACATACATACAAATAAGAATTCATGAAACAATAGTTGCTTTTATCGAGACACCTTTTTTTTGAGGAGTTGCAATTACTGAGTCAATAATGGTAAAATTTTAGGTGTTGCTTTTATCAAGGAATTGCATGTATTGTATGGCTTAACCAATTATGTGATTGAGTTTTTTCAATATTTTTTTTTATAAGCTTATTTTCTAATACTTTAAAGTAGCCTATGGAAAATACAAAAAGGACATTCAATAAAGACGGTGCAGGTGCACGAAACTTAGAATTAACGGTGAATTCCCTGAAAGATTTTTGGTTACTTATCCTTCATTTTTGTCACCTAGGATGTACACATCAAGTGCTTATACAAGTTTACCAATATTACTGCCTCCTGAAATTGTACAGACCCAGTAGATCTTTCCATCTGACAGAAAACCTATGAAGGAATGTTTATTTAGTCATTTTTCTTCCGCAATTATTGGTACATCTGCAAACATGTCCTTTACCACCCGACCCCGGTTGTCCAATTTGTGCAGCCTCGCCACAATTATGTATTTGCCCTTCTTCCCCGTCACGTCGCACATCGTTAATTCTGACAGAGTAAAAAAAATATTGAGTTGTCAGATTAATTAAGGCGCTCAATGCAACCGAACGTATGTATGTACACCAAAAAGAACAAGAAAAACGGGAGGAAATCCCCGCTTCGTCATATTGAAAAATTGAATTTTTCACAATTGACTGGTTCTTTCCCTTCTGCAATATATTGGCGAGTAAAATAATGTGTATAAACTGTCACAAATCCGTGATGCATGTAACGGTTTTATAAAAAAAAAAAAACCATAGTAAACCGTGTTATGGATATACGAGTATAACGGTTTGTTTTTTGACCATGCATTCGATGCATCGGTGAATCGTCCAACGACGCACATGAAAGTCGGATTATTATCGAACACAGCCGCAGGACCTTCGATAGTACGTTAATTTGTTTATTCTTCCATTTACAATGCAAATTATTCGTATTTATTTGCCATGGTGAAGCGGATGTGGAAGGTGGGTCGGCAGTTTTTATTTCCTGTGGTTGAGTTGACTTTTATTAATTAGTTACTCGTATGTTAAATGTTGTATTTTTGCATTGGTTGTATTTAATGATGAAAAGGAATGTTGACTCTATGAGAATAAGACTTTTATGTGGCTACAAATGAAAGGTGGAAAACCCTTTGTAATTTACTACTTTTAGTCTGAGTTAAATCTTGAAAAGGCAGGCTACATGCGCCACAGTAATTTTGATGGTGTATTAAATTTAATGCTCTGCAAAAGTCTGTGAAGACTAAGTTCAAATAAGGAGCAGAGAAAAACTGCTATTTGCTTTCGAAGAAAAAAGAACTTCCTCGTTGCACTACTAAGTTCGCTTTTTCCCCTTATTAAAAGTCTAGCACTACAATATATTCAGCAGGAAACTCACTGTGACCAGAAAAATACATACATATATTTATAGAGTGGGAACTACTTATCTTAAATTGAATTGATTTGAACTTGGGAATATTAAAATGGTTTTGTGCCTATTTATTTACCAGAGACTCATGCCCGCTAAAAGGGCACCAATTTTGTTGACCGGTGCTCAAGTCAAGGAACCCACCAAAGTTTGACTGTGCTACGACCTATATAGGATCATGAAAAACAGATCTTGAGTCACCCTATGTAAGCTCAGCGCTCTGAGTGCTACTAAATATAAAATGAGTTATAAAATGCGTCGCTCAACCCGAGGTGCATATGTATATCACAAGCATATCGCGGCTTGGAAAATACTGGAGCATAGCCCTTATGCCTTAGGAACTTTACAGTTTTGGCTTAAAATACCAGTGTCAATGCCTGATTCTATCTTCGAACCCCCTGTTTACAATGCCTTATGCTTGACCTTTGACGTTTTTCAGGAGAACACTACTTTCCCAAGTTAAACGGTTTGGAATCATAATCTCAAGTTGTTTGTCAAGGACGTTAATTTACGGTAGGATAACCAAACCGTGCTTATCATTTCGAGCTCGATAATTTCTTAGAGAATAGATACATATGTGACTTGATAGTCTGCATATCAAAGTGCTTTCCGTGTAAAAGTGTCTAACTGCAAAGTGTCTAGCTGCTTTTTTATGTGTAAGTAGAGTAAGTATAGAGCAAGTGCCAAAATCATTGTCTTTGGGACGACCGTTTGGCAAGATTGTATCCGGATATACGAGTTTTTGGATGTATTAGTTTGATGATTTGCTTGGTCTTTTTATTTCATGCTACAGAGACGTCCGCTAACTATAAGATGAGGTTTCAATTTCTCGGGTCTAATCGTAACTGCGTCAGGAACACGACCTCTATTCGCTTCCATGTAGATTTATAGCTTGTGAAATGTTCAACAAAGGGTAAAGGATAAATATTAGTCCGATTTCTTCTGTATTATTAGGAATTTTACAAAATAAAATGTTTATTTCGATCTTTCGGGCCTTAAGACACTATCCACAAATGAATGTCTTACTTATAAAAAGTTGGGATCTGCTCAGACAGCCCAAGAGTCGTCGAGCGGAACAAAATATAGAAAGAAGGACCAATGTATGAAAAATGTGAGTGGAGTAGGACTTCCTATTTGAACGTTAAGGGTGTTTTTTTTAGAGGTATACGAATTCAATATGAAATAAAACACAAGTCTAATGCTAATGAAGTGATGTTTTCTTTGTTTTATAGATAATTTTCTGCCATTAGTGCTTAAATATGACTTCAGGCTTATATGCGTCGCGAGAAGTTCGAATGAAGCGCAACCCTTAAGTCCAATTTTCGATAAGTTTATCGAGCAACTAGAGCCAAATATCAGCAATAACATTCTTCACTAGAGTGTACGTTGTGCGAAAACGATTCAACGTGTTCCGAATAACTTGCTCAGATGGACGATTATGTCGCCCGTAAAATGGAGGCACGAACATTTTAGCGAACCGAGCCATTGTTTTCAAAATAAGTTTGCATAATTTGCATGCGTTGTTCTGGCGTTCATCTATTCGTCATCAAATGGCAAAACGTACTAACCACAAATCAACTGTTAAATAGACAATCTATAGAAACTGTTTTGCCAGTTTAAAAACCAGAATTGTAAGAAACAGTAACTACCAGAAGAGATCTACAGTGATGGCTTTATTCACTTCTGATTGTCGTAGTGAATCTATACTTCATCTACTTCATCGTCAGTGACAGTTCGATGCAAAAGTTTCTTCCTATAATGCGACGGAGCAGCTGGTAACAGGTGGAAAAACGCATTTCGATATTCCTTGGCTTCATTCGTATGGAAGCCAATCTACTTACTTTTCATTCTTTTGATTCCTATGGTCTTAAGGCGTTTTTCTTTAATATATCTTTTTTTCTTTTTAATTATTTTAAGTTAATCACAAGGCCGAAAGGCAAAGTTTAAGTTGTTCTATGTAGAGTACTCGTAGAGGGCTACTAAGGTATTTTAAGTAAGTTAAGTTATTTAAGCCAGTTTTAAGCATTTCTGTCTGCAGGGCGCTACCTTGAATTAATGAAAAAAAAGGCGTTTTTCTACCATTGATAAGTCAACTCCCATCGACTTAAGCAATTTTATAAATGTTGGACAGGAGTCTTTCCAATCCTACATCTTCGGTCTCTTGCCTCACCACTTTTAAGACATGCGAACCATTTCCGACTCGTTTACTCAGCAAGAGCAAAGTTGCAATAAACTTCTAATGAAATAAGACTTTCGGCAGCACAGACATTCATATGATCAACGTTTGACATATTCGACAAAGCACGAATTCTTATTAACTGCCATTGTAAGTTTAACTCAGGAGTTTAGAGCCCCGTTGACAACCTTTCGCCAAGCCTCTCCTTATCAGTGTGTTCCTTCCATGTTTGGCTGTTTTGTTTCAACGCTTGTTGATCCATCTGCACTGTACTCAATTCTTTTGAATGGTTAGTCCACTGTCCATTCAATACTAGTAGCCCGCGTCGAACTGCGAAATGCAGCCTCGATGCGTTAAGTGCACAAAGAACCACAGAAACGAGGAATGCGACCTTGGGAAAGACAAGGTAGCGGACAGAGAGCAGCTCGAGTGCGTCTTGTGTCGGAATCGAGGACACCCTGCACACTATCGGGGATGTCCTAAGTTCCAGGACATCAAGAAAGAAAACCTGGCCCGTAAGCAGAAGGTCGAGGAGAAGCGTCCCTCGGGTCGCTTCCAAACACCAGCCGTCACAACCAAGTTGACCTATGCCCAAATGGCGGCAGGTTCGGTCTTGCTCGCAATCCAAAGGCAGATTGGGCAGCTCCAACAACAGATCCTGGAGACAGCGACCCGAGTATATAGTATCTGCTCGCTTCTGCCGGGCCTAGCGCACCTAAGGTCGTGATGGGTACGCTGGCAAAGAGGCCCTTGAAGATCCTGTCGGTGAATGTAAATTCACTGATAAGGATCGAGCGACGAGCCGTACTTTTTAACCTGTTGCAGGACGAAAGCCCCGATGTACTCTTGGTTAGCGAAACAAAGCTAAACCAGGAGCACAAAATCCGGCACAGTAGTTACAGAATAATTAGAAGAGACCGACCCAACGCTACTCAAGGCGGAGGAGTTGCCATCTTCATAAAAATTAATATAAAACATAAAATTATATATAGCGGTGAAGTGCGGAAGTTCCAGGTGCTAGAAGTCTGCATTGTGTGCATTCCTCTCCGTAATGGACAGAAAATGTACATTTTAGCCTATGCACTTGAAGCACCTCAGCCCAATATATTTATCGCAGAGCTCGAGACACTCTTTCGATCTCTGCGCTTGAACTCGGTAGAAAACTTCTATATTCTGGCCGGCGATTTAAATGCCAAACATAGTGATTGGGGAAATAACATTCCCAACACTAGGGGGAGCCTACTAAGCCATTGGTGGGTTCTTCGCAACATTGAATATAGAGTCAAGTTGCTCGCAACGGATAGTCCGCCGTATACTAGGAGCGGTTCCTATCTGGATCTCATACTGATAGACTCTAGACTGAGACTGGCAGACACGAGCGAATGGTCTATTAACTGTCTACGGACCATTGTATACGACAGTGACCATTGCGGACTATGTGCCGTGATCACAGTACCTGACGAGTTCGCGGAAATGGCAGAGTTCGTCCACACGCACCCCTACGATTACAGTAGGGCGCGCTGGCCACGCTTCGCCAATTCCCTGACGAAAGCGCTCACTTCGAGCGCCTCCTTCCCACCGACTAATAGGAACCTGTCAAACCACGAGATTGACAGGTATCTCAAACAAATGGACGATGTCATTAAACAGACAATGAACAGTACGATACCACGCCAAAGACAGCACGATACCACAAACGTATGTATACCGAAACGCGACAATCGACGCACTGCACAGACAAAAAAGTAGACTACTAACAAGACTCTTTTACAGGCGGTTTACCGACAGACAAAACTCGGAGGTCAGGACACTGAAGTCACTGATTAAAAATCTCCAACAGTTGATCATAGAGAATTACAGAATATATGTAAGTTTGCATTGGAACAACAGAATTCGTGCTGTAAAATCCTACAGCGCGAGTATGTTCCCGCAAATAAATAAAATATTTCGGAGGAACATTAAGAATGACATTCAGGATCTAAAGCTTCCGAGAACGTCAGACAATGAACGTTTGCTACGAACAGTTAGCATCGATCCAGAGAGCGCCATCCTAGATGACGACTTTTTCGTGATTGAGGATCCTCAAGAGAAGGTGGCTACAGTAGGAGCTGTCTTCCAGGAAGTGTACAAAGTGAATGATAGTATTCGCCAGAACCACGACCTGGAGAACAGATCACTTCTACCTTAGAAATGATTTCGATCATTGGCGATCCGAGAATCTTGGTTTTACCAGATTCAATGAAGATTTCATGGCAAACAATGTCATCGCCAGTGAGGGAGCTAATACCCTATTCATTTCGACGGAAGATCTCCAGATGATCTTCCAGTCATTGGAAAGGAAAAAATCCGCGGGTATCGACGGTATATCCAATGTTGTGCTGAGGCACCTTCCACCAGTGGCTGTAGAGAGGTACACCACCCTGTTTAACAATGCACTGAATAATGCATATTATCCCGAGCACTGGAAGACAGCGGTGGTGCAGCCAATCCCCAAGAAGGGTAAAGACACCTCTAACCCGGCAAATCTCCGGTCGATAAGTCTTCCTTCCGGTCTTCGAGAAGGTGATCCTCCTTCTAAATAGGTAGGCCCTGTCTAAATAGGTTAAGGACAATAAAATCATCCCGGATAACCAATTCGGTTTCAGAGCGGAGCATGACACTTGGAAAAAGCCTTCGACACCGTATGGCTAGAAGGTAATAGAGACAAGCTCAGTCGGCTGGGCATAAGTAAACCACTGCTATATATGATTTTTGACATGTTAACCGGTAGAAAGTTCGTTGTGAAAATTGCCAATTTAACTTCTACTCAAACATTTGAAATCAAAAACGGACAGCATTTACCTGAGTGATCTACTTGTTTCTCTTCACCACTCAATAGCGTACGCAGACGACCTAATCGCGTACAGATCAGGTCCAACGATCGACGTCATTGTTACTGCAGCGTGACTTCGAAAAAATTCAGCAGTATTGTTATGACTGGAAGTTGAAAATCAACTTCCAGAAATCAGAATTATTGCTCAGAACGCTTTTGTCTAGGGCCTCTCAGGACACTAGAAAAAATTGGCGCAGGTTCTCTATCTTTGGGCCGGACGGGCGTCCACTGGTGAGACAAAGTGTAGTCAGATACCTTGGGATCGTGCTGGATCAGTATCTATATTTTGACAAACATGTAGATGCTGCTCTGGCAAGGGCCCGGGGCGCTTTCGCTCTGACAAGGTGGCTGTCCCGTCTGGTTCAATGTGAGAGCCAGCTTAATGGAAAGGATTCGGGTGTTTGAGAGACAATGTCTCAGGACTTGTCTCGGGTTACATAGGACACCCGAATCTGATTACACGAAATTTTACCCGAACGAGGTCCTATACAATAGGGCCAGGATTGTACGGGTGGATAACTTCCTGATCAAACTGATTCGAAGCCACGTTGCAAAAGCAATGACTTCGGCCAATAGCCTGATCTTCTGGGCTTACTACCCCAACGATTTATATCATGAGAGAGTGCGCCTTAACGGCTTTGTCCCGCCAGAAGCATTCCTCTATTTAGATCGATGTGGGCTGATCCAGGATAGATTGGCGGTACCGCTAATCTTCCACGTGGGTCGTAATTCCGTGGAACGGCGATTCCTCTACGGACCCGATGTCGCGCTGCGTGAGCCCGAGCGCCTCAGGTTCTGTAGATCGGTCTCACGCCGGGATCGAGGAGACGTAGTCCGCCTGCATCAACGCTTTTGGTGGCTGGAGAGAACTCCGTCAACGGACACCTTTATAGAGGCAGCCTCTTCAAGGCAAAGACTGCTTAACACCAATGGCTTACATAGGCTAGGGTAGGATAGGTAGGGAAGATAGGTTAGGGTAGGCTAGGGCAAAAACGAAAAAAAAAAACAAAAAAAAAATTGAAAAATGAAAAAAGCACAAAAAAAGAATAAAACTGAAAACAAAAAAAAAAACAAAAGTAAATAAAAAATATGAAAAACAAGATATACATATAAAATATATGTAGTGTATATATTTGTGCATATATATTTTAGTTAAGTTACAATAATAAGGTTTAATTAGTTTAAAGTAGGCTTAAGTTTCAAACAATAGTTTTAATAAAAAAAAACATTTTTCTTAGCTTAAGTTAGTTATAATAATGGTAGTAGTAAATTTATGTACATAGTCGTCGACAGACATACATATGTTTCAATTGTACTGTTTATTTTAGAGTGTCCGCCTAAGGCCAGTAAGTTACATTTGTTAAGATAGTTAAGCTAGTTTTAAGCATTTTTGACTAGGGTAAGATAGATATAAGATAATGTGAAATAAAAATGAATTTAAAACTAAAAAAAAAAAAACTAAAACTTGTAGCCCAATGAAGCCTCGCAGCATTTCATTAACAAAAATGTGTTAGACTATGCAGTCTATTTTCTTGAATGCTAGGAATAGTAAAATATTAACACCGTACTCCAAATTCTGTCTCATATCAGTCTGCCTACGAGTACCGCCATTCAAGATTTAATGTCTAAAACCCGTCTAACAGCAAATCCCAGGGAAGAAAAGAAATAGAAATTCACTTTCCTAGGGAGGAATAATTGAAACCTCTGGTGAACGCCTCTCCATAAACATTTTCGGTCGCTGTCCTACACCATCACAACCTCAACACAACAGCAAAAAAAAATGAATGCACAAGAATAAAAAAAAAAAAGACAAATAAAGGAAACAAAGCTTCAAAAATAAAACAATAGGAACTCTTATTTATGGTTTTGTTTTTATCAATAATTTTCTGAAGAGAGTTTCCAAAACACCATTCATAAAAAAACACAAAAACAACCTAAAGACAAAAAACTTCTAGAAAGAAGGATGGTTGGCGTCAACCTAACCCACGTGGTGGAGCTACAGCGAGACCAGAAAAAACGAACAAAGTAAGAAAAAAACGGTACAACACCACACGTTCTTGAGTGCATTGCAGCATGCATTAAAGGCAGGACAAGGACTGAAAATGTATAGCAATACCACGGAGGTAAGAAAATAGAAAAAGGAGCACGAGCGAGGACAGGCATACAACACAAACAGTCTGCAGTTACAAGTTCCTTTTCTTCTTTTTATTTTGTAGTACCTTCTGTATATGAAAGTGGATGGTGACAGGAAGGCACAAAGAAAACGAAATCAGAATCAGAGGCGAACAGAGCAACTTTGCTGCCTCAATCGAAATGCGACGACGTCGCAAGACATCTACCATCACATGGTAGACGACATTCGTTCCAAAAAAAAGAAGGATTTTATTCTCTGTCTTCCATTCGGTTCCGTGGGTCAAGATGCATTCCACATCCAACTTCCATGCCTCCCTGCTTCAAGTTGATCACAGATGACTCAGGATTAATTGAAATTGAAAAGGAGACCTTCTAGGCAACGAATACATATAATAAAGAAAGAGCAAACAAGTTTAGATGGACATTTTTGAGAAGGATTCCCCGAATTCACATCGCCTTAATCGACGGATAGACCGCTCCTTCGAACAGACCAGTCGACAACCTGTAAATGGAAGCGAGACACATTTGTGAAGAATGCAAATTGATTCACATTCCCTTGTTGTTGATGTCTGCTGGCATCCGAGGGGGGAATTCCAAACTGAATGGGACATCGGAGCGGATGAGGGAAATGTTTCTTTGTTGGCATAAGTCATAAATGAATGAATGGATTGGGGCATTAATAGCTTTTCATATTTCTTTTTATCTGATGTAGACTGTGTGGAAGAGTGGACGGGATGGTTGGGATGGTAATGTGGAATTTTGTGGACGAAGAGCTCGATATGGGCTTAGTAATGTTTAAAGGCGCATAAGGAATGTATACCGCAACTGACACTTTATAAAAACGTATTAATCGGATTACTTAATTGGATACCTTGCCCTTTGTGTAAGCATGACATAGTTTTTCTAAGAAAAATGAGGGAACATCACTGATGTAAAGCTTGGCTTGAGGATTTATCCCACACGATGTAGGTCCCAAAATGGGCCAACTTCCTGTCACAGAGGAAAGGTTCAGTTGTATTATCCCTCCCGCCAATAGTTGCTCAGTTGCGCGCCTGAATGGTCTCACAAGCTTAACAAAAGTCACCAGTAATGACGGCTATAGATCGTAGGTAATAAATTCTTCTTAATGACTCCTAAGACAGACCGCCCATCTGCGATCGTGTACCTTCAAGAGCCCTTCCTTGCAGAAGACTCCACTGGACGAGGTAATAGTATTGAGTATAACTCCGAGCGCAGCTTAGCTATCACTTATTTACGAAAAATGTTCAAAAAATAAGGTGACTCTTTATTTTTCTCGAAAAACCTTTGCTCATTCATCTATTTTGTTCACTTATTATGTTCACACCTACACCTGAGGGGGTAGGTGTTTACACTTACTTGTGCTCTTCCAGCAGCGCAGTCTTTATCTCATCAATCGTGCAAAATCTCTGTCCTTTTAAGAGTCTTTCCAGTTTTAGGAAGGACAAAAAGCCAAGTCCTACTACGGTATTGTTGTCGGCAAAATAATTACGCACAAGCAACGATGAAGGAGGAGGTGCATTATCGTGGTGCAACAGCCACGATTTTTTTTCCACAAATCCAGACGTTTTCTTCGTTTTGCTTTCGGCAAGAACTCATAATAATCCACAACATTTATATCGAAGAAAACAGTGAACAAAACTTTCACATTTGAGCGAACTTTTTCAGCTCTTCTGGTAATTTCCAGTGGGATGATTGGGCTTTGATTTCGACTTTACTATATACGCCAGCAGTGATTACGATTTTCAGTACATCTTTTGATCAAAATTTAGTAAATTCGGAACAAACTTCGCTGACACAGGTATCATGCCCAAAATATCTGGAAAAGTTTCGTGGCAGAAGCCAACCGATATGCCAATATCTTCAGCAAGTTTTCTCATAGTGATTGGAAGATTCTTCAGTGCTCCAACGTTTTCTCACCAAATTCAAAAATTCACCTTATAATTTGAACATTATGCTTGACACCTTTCACTCTATCCGTGCTCACAACAGAACCGTATTTGACTAATTAGGAATCGAGTCGAATGTCTTCAGTTGTATGTATTTGGCTCGATTTCAATTCCTTGCCTTTCTTAGAACCATGACTTTTAGGAATAAAGACAATAAGAGGGTCAGTATAGCAGTTAAAGCAGAGCCCGAGGAACTGGGAATCACTCATAGAAAGCCGGTTTGGACAACTTTTTGACGTTTAGTAGGAGAAGCTTCAATTTTTGCGTGGCAGCTGGTTTTACCAGATAACTGGTGCGGCCGCAGTGATGATTGTCAACATTTACATATCATACGGTAATATGCCCATTCTTGCTAAAATTCTGCAGAAAATTCGACAATCCCAAGGTGACAGTAAACAATTCGTGATTTTTTAAGCATTTGGTTTTAAATTCTCAAAAAAAAACAGTTAAATTGTAAAGATTTTTATCAACTTTTTATCTGAGTTGATAAATCAATACTTGCCATTTCCTTCTTTTGAATTATTTTTACACTTATAGTTTTTAACTGGTTCATACGGAGAGTCAAACTTTAAGCCACTTTTCCTTAGCGCTTTTCTTAGTCCTAGCTAGCCCTCGAAAGGCGTCAAACCACACGATCTAGCCGGCCAATTCAGCGGTCCAAAAAAAGAGATAACTTGCTCATCGAAATTAGCGTACTTGTTGCATTTAGTGCTTCCTCGCTGGAATCACATGTCGACTATGTTCAGCTTGTGCACTTTTGGCAAAAAAAATCGAAGTTATTGAACGATAGCGGCCGCCATTGACGGTAACGTTGTTCTCACGGTCAACATTGAAAAAATTATTCCGCTAAACCATAAATCGCACCATACAATTTTTTCCGCGTGTATTGGCAGCTCTTGTATTGCACTGAGGTTGCTCATCGAACCGATTACAGCAATTTTGTATATTAACTCATTCAATCAGAAATGAAGTTCGTCGCTGGAGACAATTTTTCGATAAAAAAGCGGATCTTCCTCCAGCTTTTCTAAGGTTCCCAACCGAAAAACAAGGCTTACACGGGCTATATGTTGCAAGGTCTTTGACCATATTGAACGAATTTTAATAAAGGTAATAAAATTAAATCCTTTGTAAGTGTTGTTAAGGTATAAGTCTTTTTATGATGAAATGGTAATGCTAACTGAGTATTCCTGACACGACCCATACGTGAGCGGTTAAAAATAGAGTACTCAAAAACCAAACAAGAAAAAAATTAACCTTTACAATCACAACCTGTATCATTCATGATAGCCTCCAAATTCCCAGTATAGAGCAGTAGGATCTTTTGGTAGGATCTTTATACCTGAAGTTGTCTTATGTTCAAAATTGAAGACCCTTTTTGTCCTGCATTAAAGGTTTCGCTCTATTAGAGCTTATCTTAAAAGAACTGCATCAATTACCTAAGGTCGAAAAATCTTCGCTTGGAAACTTAACAAGTAAAGCTGTTTATGTTCAAGCACATCATAAAGCGTATATTTAGAAATTCATTCGCAATCACGCATTCATCCATTATACGTCCTCATCATACCTTGCCATCGCTCTGGTCATCAAAATCAAACTGCACTCGTTTCCTGCCTTTTAACCTGTCAGTCTAGTGAACTCTACTTACCACTTCCATCAATCTTAATTCGCAATCACATTTTCATCTCGTTCTGTGCATATTAAATTCCTTCTCGAATTAATCGATTTCCTCCCTCCTTTTGCTTTCCTCCCTCTTCCCACCCACTGGTCTAAGCGCTTCTGAGTGCTTTCAAAACACTGCAAAACCTATCGTGAACCTTTCGAGATATTATAGACAAAATCTGTTCGAACTCAAAGATTTCAAATTCACACTTAGGTAGCAAATCAGTTCACCTAACCCAGCACGGGCTAATGAGACGTACCTAGACCGATTTATGGGAATGGGAAGAGAAGAAAGGATTTCACTAATTTAATATTAACAAATTGAAGTGGCAGGAATCTAGCAATTAATTTACAAGAGCACGAACCCTGGATACTTTGCATCCGCAACCATAATTAACAACGATTGGATATCGAACAAAAGAACAATTCGAATGTGTAAAGCGGGTAAGCCTGCCGGAGGGATTGCAAATTAATTGCACTCGATAGGGGTCCGGCTTAAATAGCGGTCGGATTGGGTAAAGGTATTGCTCGGCGTGCTTATGTTTGGCTTATTATATACATGATAATGATTTTTGAATGAGCAGGTGGAGGGACGGCATGATTTAGTGGATGCGCAGGTATCTAGCCAGGTACAAAGACTTTGCTTGTGAAAGGGAATTGTAGAGAATTTACTTTAATCCTTTTTGGAATCTGTTATTTCGTTCAGGTGGAATAGTGGCAGGGGAGGGTGGAATAATCAAAAGGTTCGGGGATTATCGGGTGTTAATTAGCTGCGGGCGAAGTTAAATGAATTATAAGATGAGTGGTCGATCAATGGTTTCAATTGTATGGCAATAAGAATGCAATTGACCTCTTCCTGAATGTTTTGGCTACGCTCTTAATTAGGTAACCACTCCTACTAGAAAGTTAAAGGTATGGACATCGATAATATCTTTGATACGAAAAAATATCCGATTAATACGTAATACCAATCTCAATTTCTTAATTGGAAAAGAGCTTTATCACCAGGATTTTTAAACAGTTTTTCGACGAAGTTAAGTTACTCAGTCCAGTGTCAAAAATGTATACGTAGTTTGAATACTTCGAGTTGAAAGATGCTGCGGTTAAAAACGCTTTGAAAATGTCCAAAGCCCTTCTATCAGATGGTGATAGAAGTCCTCGGTAGACTTCAGGTCAAGCAATGACAAGGATGTGTCACGCATTTATACTTGGCAAGTTAAGGCCAGATCTTGCAAGAAGACAGTCTTATTTTAAGAGGGAGGAGGTTTAATTCTTTCAATATATGCACGTTCTCACGTTTCATCGTAATTCAAGAATCGAGTGGACAGCCGTCTTACGTTGTCCCCTATAGTTCTTCTCACTATGTCAATAAAGCTTTCCTATCAAATATTGTCCAAGCCTCCATCCTCACGTCGCATAAGAAAACTTTCTTCTACGAATGATTTTTATTCACATTTATTTTTATCTCCATTGCACCGCCTCCTGCAGTGCGCTTGCTTCCATGTCGCAAGGAAAAAACAGTTTTTGTAATTTTTTGTCGTGAAAGAGACCATTCTTCTTGGTATACGCATACAAAATTATCAAAACTCGTCCGCAGAATTCGACAAAATCCGAATTTAACGTAAGGGGCACGATGCACATTATTTTTTAAAAATGTAAGGGAGGTTATGGTGTTACTAAAAATATACATCGGTTTAAGAGAAATATGAAATTTCATTAAAGGTTGATTTTATTTTTCTACATAATTTCCTTTGACTTCAACGCACTTGCTCCAGCAATTCTCCAATCAGTATGCCTTCCCGGAAGTGATGGCCTACGGCCCTCTCACCTTCTTCATTAGTTGCGAAGAGCTTCCTGGAAACAAATTTCTTCAACAGATTTCGAAACAGGGATGGCCGATCGTACCCCCAATGGCGCAATTTTGTCATCGCCAACGCACACTTGTATACAGATGCAAGGTCTCTTCTCGCGAATTTTGCCATTTAGCTCGTCAAGAGGGTTGGAATAATATTCGCCCATAATTGTTCTGCCTTTGCCATGACCTTTCCGACTGAACCTTCCAAGCTTTTCACTGCTTGGACTGCTTTTTTATTTTTGACGTGTAGTGGGGGACCCATGTCTCATTCATGGTGACAAATCGCTGCATAAAATTGAACGGATCTCTCCTACGAAAATCGCAAAATTTCAATCGGCATTCAGTAAATGTGGCACCCATCTAGAACTTTCTCACTTACCTTCAGTCGCATATCGTCCAACAAGACATCATGCACTTTTTCGACGGTTTTAGTGTGGTTTCGATTTTTGGCCGTCCTTCCCGTGGGTCATCTTCAAGGGATGTGCGACCGCATTTAAATTCAGCTGCCCCCTTTTTATCGGTTGACATCGAAGAAGCAGGATAAACTTTTGTCAACCTTTGACAGAAAATACCAATTTTTTCATTTTACCTGCGTTTTTGCATGCCAAGCACGACATTTTTTTTAGCCCACCATCGTGCCTTTTTCAAAAATCGCCAATGGCTTTAAAAAGCTTAAATTTGAAAAGAAAAATTTTCGATTCCGAAAGTATTTGATATCTGTAAACGATATTTTTTTTTCGTACTAATACTAAGCTATTCTCAATCTTGCTTGCTACGGTGAAACGAATATTAGAAAACATGCTAACCTACGATAAGGGCTTACTACTCCCAATGTAGATACCCCAAGAGTACGTTCATATGGCCCTTTTTCGTCAGAGGCATTCCTCGGGCTCCGCGACGATTACGATTGATTAGAAGTTCATCTTATATATTATGATACTCATCGATATGGCTGTCGAGCGAAGTGCTTTACTTGTATAAGATCCCCCTTTTTAAGCTAGATAAGAGTTAACAAAGGAATCTTGGAGAAGAATGCGTCATCATGTCACCGAGAACTCACCGAAGCTTTTTATCTTTAGATACATAGAGTGAGTTTGATTATGTAGCCTAGTAATGGAAAGGTGCGAGTAATTATATTTAAGTTCGCGTTCAAGAATAAGTTTTACAAAAAAAAAAGGTTTTTAGAATAGTCCTAGAAACGCAATTATATGGATATATGTAAGATAAATTTCTGGTCGAAGTTGTCCGAGCTGAACTAGAGTGTCCGCAGAGATTTAAATATTCCGGAATGATTTAGACAGTTCGTGCAGTTAGTAATTGAAATAGTAATTAAAAGTTGTGATTTTCAAAAATTTCAAAGATGAAGAATTGGAGGAACTGCTCCATAAAGATCCATTGTCTGAATCGTTGGGGTTGACTTGTCAACAGTAGGAAAACATCTGAAATTTATAGGACAGATCTAAGAGCAAGAAAACTGGACCCCATACTAATTGAAACCAAGTGACGTCGAAAGGCGTTGTGTACAGCTGTTTCAACGGCCGAATAGGAAGGAATTTTACATTGCCCATTAAGACATTCCCAAACACTGAAAGTCATAGATTAAGCCCAGTCAACCAACAACATAAACGGCAAAGCCAAATATCCTTGAATCCAAGCTCATGCTTTGTATTTGGTTGGATCAAAACGGTGTAGTCTGCAATGAGTTGCTGTATGGTCAACAATGTAAAGTGTTGTAAAAGAAGCAGCCGAAAACAAACTAAGCTATTGCAGAGCTCCCAAAGGAAAGTCTTTGTTCGACGATGAATAGTTTTAGTTTTTAAAAACCCGATATGTTCTACCGCTTCAAGTCTTGGAAAATAGGTGAAAAGATAACGTGTGCACGATATAAAACCTTAGAAGTCAGCCGTCTCCTGCGAGATAAAAAAATGACAATAGTAAAGGAAAGGTTTGTTAACATTCAGGAAAGGATACTACGCCAGATCAGGATTTATTGGCAATGAAAATGGAAAGGGGTAACTAAAGGGTTGCAGCCCAATGGAGGAGGTATTTCGATAAACTTTTTAACGTATATGAAGAGGAAGCAGCAATGGAAAACGATGTTATCGACACAGCAGAAATTCAGTAGAACTGCCAATCATTGAGGCAGTAAATGAAGCAATCCGTCGACTTTAGAAGAGCAATGTCGCAGTAGTCGATCTAATTGACTGGAATTAATAAAATATACTAGAAAAGAATCAACAGAAAAGTTACATGGGCTCATCATAACTCTATGAAACAATGAAACTATCCCTGAGGAATGGAAGAACTCAGTCAATCCTGTATTTAAACAGGGTGACCGAGCATCGTGCAACCATTACTGAGCAATATCACTGCTATCAGGCTGTTACAAGGTGTTCTCTTATATTCTTTAAAGCGACTGACATCATACGCTACGGAAATAATCAGAGACTACCAGTGTGACTTCAGGAGGAACCGCTCGACGGCTGACCAAATTTTCATTATACGAGAGTTTCTAAAAAAGAAGTGGAAATTCCACGAAACGGTCCAACGGAAATTGTATCATGTCCCTGTAAGGCTGGAAATTCGAAAAATGTGGTGAAACTGGTACAAGTACGTCTTAGGGAGACAAAAGGCAAGTTAAAGTAGGAAACGCCTTATCTGAAAGGATTAAAATAAGAGGACTCTTTAAATTGGTGCTGAAATACGTAAAGAGACCTCTTCAGGAAAATAAGAGGAGAATAACTCTTAATGACGTTACATCTGCTCTAGCTTACGCTGACGATATGGACCTTTTGCGAGATAATGCTGAAACAGGTAGGAAAAAACGCCGAAAGTCTAATTATGGCAGGAAAGGGAGTAGGTTTGGAAGTACAATAAATTAGAAGAAAACCAAATATACGGTCAGTGACTTATATCGATCCACACCTCACACCTGACTATACTCATTAAATGGTTTGAGAAAGTAAATGAAAGTAGATAAAAGTGTAATCGTATTGACTGCCAAAAACAACATAAAGATTGAACTAAATAACTAAAAAACTGCTTAACAGCAACGGTTGCTTCCTCGCGATGAATTAACTGAATTAAAAGAAGAACAATTTTGTCCCGCAATGTACAATAAAAACTCGTATTTATAAAACCATAATAATGCCAGTGAACTTTACGGATGTGCAACATGGTCTCTGTCTAAAAAAGAGGAATATATTGTAGATAAAACAGGACAAAGAAACAGTCTAATAGACGAGGCTCTGAACTTTCGGGTTCCAAATATCCGGTAATAATAATAATATTGTACAATAATAATTGATATTCATATTTTTTTTCTAAATATTTTAGAAAATTAGATGTCATTTTGTATTTTATGTTCAAAGAATATACAATAGTGTTAAATGTCATTTCTAATTGAGTTTTTATAAATTATTGATAAAAACAAAATATGGGTGGGGTGACTCTAGGAATGTGAATTTAATTTTATTGAATATTGATACGAACAGGAGAAAAACGAACAAAAGAAAAAAGTTATCTAAATTACAGTACGTTACACCACAATGTTAGACAAAAGGTTTTCCAAATTAATAAAATTCACGTCTATAAGCCAAACCTTAACACACTTTTCGAACCTTTTAGAAAAAGTAATTGTTCTGATCGACAATGAGAGATTATTAAATAATTGGCAGGCCGAAACCAAATAAAAATTACGAAAGGCGGATGTACGGAAAGGAGGTACAGTGACAACATACAAAAGGTTTCTACGTAGCTTGAAGCTCGAAATAGTCTGAAATTAAGATATCCTGATCTTATAAAGAACGTCCAGAAACTTTATAACAATCTAAATGACGATCTGGAAGAATTTTCATATCTTGAAAAAGTGGAAAACTGGTGCATCGACGATGCTTGAAGGATATTAACTTTATAACACTTTTCTGCAGGATGAGTAAAAGCAAAATTTTATTCTTATAAGCCCCTCCCCAACAAGTAATTCCATACTGAAGTTTGGAATGAAAAATGCCATAGTAAATGGTTTTTAATAGCTGTTTGGAACAGACATTTTTTAGATACAAAAAATTTCGTAGAGTACTACAAAAATACTTTCTTAAAGCTTCAGTATGGCTAGCAAACGACATCTTACGAATAGAATCAATCAGGAGGCCCAGGTATCTAAACTCATTCACTTTCTCAATTATGAAGCATCTTTCATTACAGTTCACACTGCTAAGAAAAGGTGAAAGATTTAAGCCAGAACCACACTTGAACCTTGGACATTCAGTCACATGAAAATACACATCCGCATAGGGTCTAGTTGAGGTAGATAAATTGAAAAACATAATTTTAGTTTTGGAACCTACGCTTAAAAAAACTCTTGGCGAACCAATGTCGTAGGAGACTAAGATTCCAATGAATGTCAGATAAAAGATCCAGCGCACTGGGAGAGCCATACGTGCTTCCCACATCGTCTGCGAACGCAGGAAGTTTAAGATTAAGAGAAAACAAAGAGTTTATATGTATAAACAAGAAAAAAGACAGGTCCCAGCACAGAGCCTTGAGGAACACCCAAATTTAAAAAAGCTATTTCACTCCTCGTACCATCAAACTTCACTCGGAGCCAATAGAGCATAAATCCTCGAAACCCAGCTTTTTAAGTTTATCTAATAGTATGCTTTGATTAACCAAATCAAAAGCCTTATATCCACAAGTGTTTAGTGGCAAAATCCTTTTTGCGTTTTATGTATGGTATTGGCTGGGAAAGTGATTCTCTTCGCGCAAGACAACCTAAAAGGCCGTATTCGGTTAAAGGATAGGATAGATAGTACATTTGACATCGTAAAGAGTTATCCAATAAGAGGTGTCATTTTAAGCTTATTGTTGATAACTGGAACTAGGAAGTAATAGGTAAAGATATGTAGGTAGGTACAATTTTCTTGTCTAGCGATCATTAAAACACCTTCTGTCAGTCCACTAGATATAAGAATTGAATCCAGAAGACCGTTCAACACATCGTTCTTTGACTGATTGGATGCCGAAAGAAGATCATGAATTTTTGCCTTCATTTATTCTGAGTGATGAGATTCATTTTGAATTTTCCATGTGTGAATGTTAACCCAAGAGAAATAGTGGAATCACCTCTCTATCACAACGAATAGAAGTTTGGTGCGGTATTGGAGACCGTGTTGGACCATACTGAAAACAAAATGATACTAATTTGACCATTCTAGTGCATGGATTGTGTTACCGAACAATTGTGACTGCCTTTCTTACACCTGAACAAATGGGTCTATTTCATAGGCGCTAGGTTTCATTTAGGCGTATGTAAAACATAAAGTGTGTGCTAATACTCCACCGACGATTCATGAATCCACTGACATTATTGGAGATGTTTTTAACGAAATACAGCCAAGGTTATAAGGCGACGAACGTTTGGTATTCAATTTATTGGCCTTAAGATTTGTATTTTAGATTTAAATAGAAGTGCTAACTTTTTTCATTAAAATGTTGCACCAGTGTAATAATTTAAAATCACACCTCTTATTGGATAGCCATACATCTCTATACAAGTCATGAATAAATCATCGCGGTTAGCAGTTTTGGTCTTTCCAGTTCTTATAAAACAATAATATAAAAACAAATCAAACTTTGGAACGAAAAAAACGTTAAATTTGAAAAACCTATAAAAGTGAAATTACATTTGTCTTTCAACCTATTGAACATGTGACTACCAAATAGTTCTGGCCAAACTGATGTAACTATCGCAAAAAGATTTTTTTAAATGTTTCCTTGGAATTCACAATAGAGCGAAACAATTAACTCAGTCCTCATTCGATGAAAAAAAAATTTCACTATTCCCCAGTCATTCTAAATGAATGTCAATTTTGTTTTTAGAGTATTGCTGTTATTAATGATAGCCCGAATGCGATTAGTCATGGTCGTGAATAACATGTAGATTTTGATGGTTTATATACCTAGTTGTCCCTCAGACTTCTAGCTGAAATAATAAGAATATACCACGAGGATGCCTAAGAGTCTAAAATTGTCTTAAGACATACATAGTTATTGCTAAATATTTATTCAGTTCGCTTCAAAGAATTTCTAAAAAGTCACATCTGTCTTCTAACTTTGGAAATGGACAGACTTCCAAGAGTGAAACTGAAAGGTACGAATGTAATTTCAGCTGTCCACAAAATAAGTATTACGGCTATAAATCTCAAACTCACCGGTTAAACAAAGAAATCCGATGAGAAGCTTCATGCTAAAGCTTTTGTATCCAAAAAACATTTTTCTCCTGCTCCAAAAATCCAATGAATTATCCACACACGAAGGTGTTAAAACACTTCACAATTCAAAATGTACTTCACACAACAATCGCCGACACGAAGTAGCAACAACAAAAACAAAATACAAAAAAAAACAAAAACAAAAAACAATTCGTTGAAAACCTCTTCACACAGAGATCATTATAACATCGCAGCACCGATTTGAATATAAATTTATCAGAAAAGTAAATGAAGATACAACGCGTCCCAAACTCGATCGAACTGATGACTAGTGGCAAGATTGATGGATGCACTTTGCTGCGAGCATATGGAGTTGTACTATATGTTGTGGCTGAAACACACACCTTTCAATTCGTTTTACAAGCCGTGATAAACATCCCAACCGATAAAGAACAGGGAACACATTAATTCAATTTTCAACACTGATAGGACGCGGCGTGTTCTTTCGCAGGTATCCCTTACGATTCAACCCTCCACGCTGGAGCGTTGTTAGTATTTTTCTTTTTATTTTGATTATTTACTTCTTGCATCGGAGCTTGTCGTCAGTCGTTCGCACTTTTTATTTTTATTTTTCTTTCTTTTTTTAATGTGACGATAAGTGACAAGGTATTTCCCAACTCATCATGCGTACTGTGCGTATCTAGATATCTGTCCGGTTTGTAGGAGCGCTAGTTTGTGGTATCAACCGCAGCAGATAAAGTATACGAGAACATACAGTTCATCAATGTGGTTCAATTACCTTAGCCGATCTTTGAGATACATTTTTATTTATAACCACAAATGCACGCTACATGCATATGATACGTCTACTTTGATACTTTGATGCTCTAGAGCACATGTGCTCGACGAAACTAAATCAAGAAATGCAGCATGCACACGCCGCCCGCACTTCGGGACACGACCAGCAGATAGTTGCCAATTGGCCAATTTGAATCACTCTTCAATGAGAAAATAAACAAATCCAAATAGCGCGGCCGGACAAATCCACCAACTGACGCACTCACTATCCAATCCAATCGACAAAGCACATGACAACGATGGACGCGGGGGCAACGACGCGACGTATCAATTATAGACTCAACTCTATCCACTCGTTTGCCGGCTCTGTTAGTATGTTTGCATCAAACACAAATGCCGCGACGACCATTAAATCGAGATTGTTTATCTCAACAAGCATAAGCACGTTACTCGAAAAGTAAATTGTATCGGTCAGCTAATTATTGCCTCTGTAGTCAAAGCACATAGGTCTAGAGTCAACCGGTTACACGGGTAAACCAAAAATAAAACGCGTTTTATTTGTTTTCCTTTCGTTTTGAAGAAGAAACACATAAGCCAAAGCAGTCCAATTTGTGATACTGGGACGCACTAAGATCGAACGGACGCGCCTCTATACCGCAGTACCAACCGTGTCCATGAACCGACTCAAAACAACTGAAGATTGGTTTTCGGGTTCGCGAGTTGGATACCTTCTTGAGTTGATTTCCTGCAATGGCGCTCAATCATAGTGGTGGGTAGATACGTGTGTGTGTGTGCTGGAGGAATGAGTTGGGAACGGTGGTGCACTTGATGCGTTTATGCATTCCTGGAGGATGAGTTGAAAGTTGAGTGCTTTTACACCAATACATTTGTCCTAGGGTTGCGAGTGGATTTTTTTGTCTTCCTCATCTACTCTCAGATATTGTGTTTCAATATACTGTTTCGAGACTAGATACAATTTAATTTGACATCTTACTCCGAGTCAAGTGTAACACATTAGGCTAGGTCTTTAAAATAATTGAGCCGTAGCTACATATGTGAGCAGAAATAAAAGTAAAAGAAGGCGATTGATGCCAAAAGGTAGGCAGATTCCAATAAGACTCGTGCTACACCCCCGGGCATGGTTCAGTGGTTGAAATTGCATTTTTAAGGAGATTCAGATTTTTATAACTATTTACAGGGCAACCCCTTTCCTTATTTGAGGTCCACGACTCACTTTAGATAGTGCCAGTAAAGGTATAAATGTGTTCCAAAAATAACAAAAATTGTTGAATTTCATTTATTAGTCAACGGTATTATCGGCTTTAAATAGCCCTTTGCCAACGCATGTTGTACCACACACGTTCACTTTTCACAAGAGATTCGAGATACTGATCCCAGCCCGCACCGCTTGGTAAAGCAGTGATCCCTTGCTAAATGTCAAAATCCTCAGGTGGTACCCGGATGGCTCTAAGATGGATTCCGTGTTGGTGCTAGCATCTTTGGACCAAATCGAAAGTTATAGAAGGCCCTGAGAACGAGTCCTAGTGTCTTCCAAGGCGAACTATACGCCATCCTGACGTGCGTCAGGTGAGAGGTATAACTATCAATATACTCTCAGACAGTCAAGTAGGGCTTAAAACGTTGGGCTCGTATAGCACATTGAACTCAAAATCCGTTAAGGAATGCCACGATGCGCTGCAGGACCCAGCCAAAAGAAATAAGGTCATACTCTAGTGGGTACCAGGACACAAGGGCATAAAAGGCAACAAAATTGCCGACCAATCGCTGGGAAAGGTCCCAGCGAAAGGAACATAGCTGCCGAACCTTTCTGGGGAATTCCCAAGTCGAAGATTAATTTTCTCTTAGACAAGTGGAAAGAAATCGTGAAACCTGCACTTTTGGAAAAGCGTTCAAGGACTACGACAATCCTAAAGACTTATACGGCCCCTGAACAAACACTCTATTAATATCCTCAAATATAATAGAGTCGATATCAGAAGACTGGTCAGCTACCTTTCGGGACACTGTAGTCTAAGATATCATCTCAATAAAATTAACCTCTCGTCTGAAACCGAATCTGAAGCCCTGTCTTGAGGTCGAGGAAACTCTGCAGAGCACATACTGTGTGAACGTGCAGCCCTCCGCCATCTTAGATTATGACTTTTAAGGGGATCAGCTTAGCTCCTACGAGGGACATCCTCAACTTTATTAAGAGTGTAGAGGAACTCCTCGTCTAATTGGCTGGCAGGCACAATAGATCTGCATTGATCAGAGTACCCCATGCTATATGTTAGCCCTAGCCCGCTTAAAAAAAAAACGCAAACGTTCTCCGAAACTCTTTTAGAATTCGATTTTTAGACAACATTTGGCGCCTTCAATTATGCGTTTTAGAGTAAGTTATACCGACACAGGTTTCACATGCGAAAAAATGTCCATGAATATGCTTATACCTAAGGTGACTTCTCTGATTTCTATTCAGCGATCGATATAATCCTTTCGTTCACCTTTTGCATGTTTTCACCGATTTTTGACATAATAAAATGTGCAGTGGCTTCGTCGTCTTCGGCCTTCTTGAAAACGCTTATACCACTCGTAAGCCCAGATTTTACTCATCAAAATCTATTAGACTCACAAAATCAAAATCTACATATTATTTCACAAACCTTGTTACACTTTTGTCGATTTTGCAAGCAACGTTTTATGTAAATTCTCTAATTTTCTAAACAAACAAATAATAGCCTTAGGTAGAGCTGACAGTAGACTAAACATTCTATTTGAATAGCCACGTGCAGATAAATAGATACTTTTTCGACTTGTTTATAAATACGAAATGAAAAAATCGCACAAATCGAACTAATGTTATACGTAAAATTACAAAAATCCCATAACTTTCTAAATTCACTTTGTTTATAATGCCGACCAACAAGGAAGCAGATTATGGAGGAGAATGTTAGGCAGAACGTCTCGACAATCAACTACACTTCCGACGAGTCTGTCTACCGCGGATCTTGACTCAATATTTTCGAAATTATTGCCAGTCATTGTTTCTTTCTAGTAAGTAATAAGGCAATCTCTCTAATCAAGCCTCTTTAGAAGACGATACCACAGCGAGCTATATGAGAAGGGGGGGGGTTTCATGGAGTATGATAAACGTCTACGAATGAAACGTCTTCTTTCTTGGACGTATGGTGAAAGTTTTCGAATCTAAAGCCAAAGAAATATTAAACTTGAAGTATTCGTTTCACGTGGTGCAATAAGATAGAAAGGAATCTCAACTAACTTAGTTTGGGCAGCTGACGAAAACATGTCGCATTGAGTGTAACCAGAAATTGTGAATCACTTCAAGAAATGGAAAGGCGATCATTGGTTTTGTGTCTATAGTTCAACTCTTGCCTTTCTCCTTAAAACATAGACTACATGCTATGGCCGTCAGAACCTTTCTTAGATTTAGCTTAAATAGAAACTAATTATGGTTAGATTATGGTTGTGACTCTATGAAGATGTGATCAATCTCCTAACTCTTCAGAGTTACTTATAAACTTCCGTGCATTCAAAGAACTATTCAGTCAACGATCACACTTTTTAACTGCAGACCTTCATTGGCTTTAGTCAGACCGAAGTGGACCACCTCACGAGATCATTTATTCAATATGTATGTGATATATGAATTGACAATTCCTTAAGGCGACCAGTGTGAGTTCTAGAAATTGCATGGGTTTAAGGACGATTCCCTCCCGGCTTCCTGTCTATGACTGATCAATTGTATCCAGTTAGCTCATCAAGAACTCCTAAAAGCTGAACAAATGCTTTAAATATTATACGAAGGGTGATCCAAAAATAATGATAATCCGCATAAAAATCCAAAAAATAAATTTTTGCCTGCCTACATACCCACTAGGTATGTGTAAAAAAATCATATAAGTAGACCACGATTCCTAGGAGATACATTCATTTAAATACGAGCCGTCGAAGGGATAACATCAAAATGAAAAAATTAGAGCTGTCATCAAGTATCTCTGCTTGGAAAAACTGTCTACCAAATACATATACAGTGAAAACTTTGAGAAACTCTGCTCAACTGAAGATGAACACCGCGGAGGTTGTCCATCCGAGTCCCTCACTGAAAATAAGTTGAAATTAGTCGAAATTGTTGTGTTTGCAGATCGAAGAGTGACCATCAGGCATATAAATAGTTGAGGTCACCGGGATCTCATAAGGCAGCGTTCAAAGAATCATTGCGACCGAAATGCATGTGAAAAAGGTAACTGCGCGTTAGGTACCGAGAATATTAACCGACGAGCAAAACAACCAACTCACAAAGCCGCAGTTGGGATGAAACGGGTACACTCGCCCTATTTATCACATCTTCTGCATCTTTCCTCGACTCAAGGAATAAGACAAGAAATTTGAAAACGATAGCGAAGTCATGGCCGCTGTTGAGTCATTTTGAGAGAGTTAAGGCAAAGAATTTTTTTCTTAGGGAATCCTGAACTTAGAACTAAATATATTTTGACCTGTTAGGAGACTACATCATTTCTGTTTATCTGTTTTTGACCTAAATTAATTTATTTAAGGCCTCTTTATTATTTTTGAGGCAATTTATTTTCTTTTCTTTTCTAAGATCTTACTTAATCTAGGCAATTTCTTAAAGCCTAGCTTTACGGTCAAGTCCTTTGAAGGCCTTTGTTCATTTATGGCATATGTATATCAGATATCAAATATTAGGTTATACCATATAAAATGTCAGATTTTTCGTGAAAAGATAAAAGTCAATATTTCTTTTTTATAAAATTTTATTTAGTCAAAATATGAATCACTGACATCTATAACCTTCTTCCACCGTGATTCAAGATCTTTTGACGCTAAGAAGTTTTCAAAGGCTTCTATAACCTCTGCTCGGGATAGGAACATCTTTTGCCGACGAAATGACGCCAGACTGCGGAAAAGGTGATAGTCCGTTGAAGAAATATCAGGCGAGTACGATGGATGCGGAAGAATTTCGAATCCCTACTGTAGCAGCTTTTGCACCATTACGTATGAGGTATGGGGTCTATTGGACCATGCAGGACATTGCATGTTGCTTTTCAACCAATTTCGTATACATTATGTCGATTTCCTCACAATATTTGGCTGCATCTAACGTTTCCCCTAGTTGAAGAAATGAAAAGTGGATTGGTCCTTTCTATGTCTACCAGATTGTCACCATAACCTTTTCTGGGTGAAGGCCAAGTTTGGGGGTGTTCTTTGGACTTTCGTCTGCATCCAACCACTTCCCAGATTTTTGTCGGTTGTCATACACAATCCACTTTTCATCACATTTGATTATACGGCGCAAAAACGGTGCATTTCGGCACCGCACCGTTTTTGTTGGGTCTGCAATCACCGTTTCCCGTAAAATGGCCTCGTCAATTACCTTTTCCGGTTTCCCACGCGGTTTGTTTTCGAGGCTTAGATCTCGCGAACGGAACTTAACAAACCAACGCCGAATGGTGCGTTCGTTCACTGCTATATTCTCAAATTCGTCATTTATAGTTTCGGCTGCCAAAGACACATTAGTTTGAACTCGTAACGGAAAAGAGTACGAATTTGAACCGTCGACAACATGATATAAAAATTCCTAGACAAAAATAATTGTACTGCCAACTAAAATTCGCACACATCAAACAGACATACCACTTTGTCTTATAAAAAAAAATCACTGTGTTGTACATATGTTCACTTGGAAGCTTCTAATTGAGGACTAAGTGAAAAATCAAAGGGGAGCGCCGCGCCGTGGCGCAGTGGGTTGTGTGTCGGCGGGGTACTGGCAAAACCCCCGGTTGTACACTTGCCTTAAGAAGCTTCTCGGCTCTCGCCGTTCGGAATCGGCATTAAGCTTCAGGTTCCGTTCACTTGTGTGAAAAACAAATCGCACACAACATAAGTGAATAAAAAGAAGCCTGGCTCTGGCTTTTCATAAGCTCTAACGCCATCTAAGGTGTCTGTCTGGCAGTTCAATGGAACAGTATTTGTGTCTGAGTGCTCCAACAGATAGCTGAAGCCTCAAGAAAAAAAAGATGGGGAGATGATTTAGAATAAAACAGGAAGACTCGTATTCAGAATTAACGGAAATTAAGACAGGAGTCGCACAAGGCAGTGTGCTGGGTCCGATTCTGTATCTTATATATACATGTGATCTCCTAGCACTAGAATATTTTATATTGGCTACGTTTGCCGATGACACTGCAATCTTTGCAGTGGGAAAGGTTAATGTGGAATCAACACAGAAGCTACAATCAGCTATAGACCAAATTTGTAATTGGACAATGGCGAATCAAGCTTAATGAGAGCAAATCAGTTCACATAAATTTCACTTACAAAGCAATAACACAAATCCCGGTTACTATCAACCAGAAAATAGTACCGTATGCGAACACAGCGAAATATTTTGACATGACGCTAGATGCTAAACTAAGTTGGAAAGAGCACGTTAAAAAGAAAAAGAGGAATTAGAAATAAAATACAGAAAAATGTATTGGCTTATAGGAAATAACTCCTCACTATCAGTCTATACTAAGCTTTTATTATATAAGCAATCACTGAAGCCAATATGGACATATGGCAGTCAACTATGGGGTTGTACCAAAAAGACCAATGTAGACATTGTACAGAGATTCCAAATCAAAGTACTAAGGAAAATCGTAAATGCGAATATAGTGAGAAGACTGAAAAGGACAAAGCCATTTGAACTGCTCTAAATAAAAGGGACCACTCACATTAAGAAATGTACATACATATGTATTTGCCCGGACTTATACTTAATATAAAACAAAACAAAATAGAACGCATCATAACATCTGTCAGGAGACGTTGAGGGGCAGAACTCCTGAAATGACAAAATATAAAAAATCAGCATAAAATTGCTTATTATTCCAAGTGACTAGATTGCAATCATGTGGGAAGCGGTTTTAGTCGGTAAAAATCCGGCATACTGATTACTCGGATCATCAGTATCTTTCGAAGATTTCCACTTCCTCTAAAATAAAAAAAAAATTTGTCTTAAAAGTATTGTCCACGGTCACCTTTTACCTATATTTCTGGCAGCATACCAATTACGTGGTAGAAAAACTGCATACCTTTTGAGGCAATCCACTAATCGATCTAATAGTACTGCCCAGTTAGACCATAGGTCGTCGATCGGAATAGGTAGTAATCGAAGGGCCGATACTTAGAGGGATTTTTGATCGAGCGGAGCGTAGCGGAGCGAGAGCAATCACCCACTTTTTGGCCTAGCGCGTGCATGTACGGGGAATATAGTGGTCCGAAAACGATTTCGGACTAATCTTGTACGCACTAAATGTAGATATCGGCTATAACCACACATGTGTGCAGCATGTCATTCGATAGATCTAGGTCTGTAGATGAGCCATAAATTATCAAATGAAATTGTTTGATTGAAAAATAGTGAGAAATAACGAAGTAAAGTTTAGAAAAGTGCCATGCGGAGCGAGAGCAAGGTTGATAAAACAACGAATTTGCTCGCTCGATCAAAAATTTTCAGTAGCGGTGTTAAGCCCGCGCATACTGATCTGCCTAGTAACGATCTGAGCAACATATGACTAGGTGGTGTCATGCTGCAAAAACTCCGATTTCCTTCAATACTCGACTTGAATACATTAGTTGTATTTGGATGCGATACTTTCACTTGGTTGTTGCACTCTTAATACAGTATACTACCCCGAGCTGGTCCCACTAAGCAGATAGCATGGCCTTTAACTCAAGGATTTTTAGCTTGTCGACCGATGTTGCTGAATGGCGGAAACCCCTTTTACCGCCGATTCTTCTATATGCTTGTTAATTTTATAAATATAATAGGAAAGCACATCCTGTCATTATAGAGTATTCTTATGTATTATTTGAGTTCATGTCACCCTGTATCAATATCATGTTGCTTATAACATCGTTCTAACAGTACCTATGCAGAATTAAAGGGAATTTGAGGGTAAAGGCCCAACCATAATAGACAGGAGCAAGCAGAAGCAAGCAGAAGCAAGCAGAAGCAAGCAGAGGATAATGTCTTCTTACATGCAAAGCATATGATATGTCCACAATTGGCAGATGTGACGTTTCGTTAAATGTTCGTTAACTGATGCGAGCAGACGGAAGATCTTCTTGAAAGAAGACATGACGGACGGAATTTTTGACAAGTGACATTTGAGGTTAGGAAAGAGAAAAAAGAGAAAATAAATATGGAATACGAGCTTGTTAACAAGTTGATTTCACTTGTGCAGGACAATAAGTGTCTCTATGATAAAGCAGATGGCTTTTATTTCAATAAAAAAGAAAAAGCCAAAGCCACACCGAAAATAAACAAATCGAATAAAAACAATTTGACAGTTCCTTTCCTTCTGCTTGCTCCTGCTTGCACCTGTTCATTATGGGTATCGTGACGGTTCGTTGAAACAGAGGTGAGAATTTCGTTCGGATCTGACATAAGCTTCTGCTTGCTCCTGCCTATTATGGTTAGCCCTTTACTACTGAAGCAGCAAAACTCTTTCGACACTCTCTTTGTCGTCCAAGTCGAAATCGACACTTTTGTAACCTTGAAACCACTTGGATCAAAATTCGCGACACATTGCTTCACCAACAGAAGCATCATGGTAAATACTTATAATCGATACCTCAGCCTCAAATTTTGATTCCCAAAATTATGAAAAAAATACAACGCCAATGAACATTTACAAATGCTATGAGAAGGAGTTGTTAACCGATGCCGAAGCTTAACATGTGACGTTTCTTATCTAACATTTTTGACCAGCGTGAAGCACCAATGCCATCGATTTCCATTTCTACATCTAATCTTGAAACTAAGTGTCGCCCGTTTCATCATATCTTAACAGAAATCGAGCTTCATCTTTCCCTGCTATTCCTTAATTGTATTGTATTCCAAGTATCATCCCTGGAATGAACTCGCTCCCAAGAGACACAAATGCAGTATGCATTCCTATCAAAAACCGAAAGACACTCAAAAAATCACTCAAAAACCACTCAATTCACTTCTATATTTAAAACAACCATTGCGCATGTTTATACTGATCCATCCCTTCCATGATGCACTGTACAATGTTGTAGATTGTCGTATTATTATTACATACAGATTACATCTACTCTGGATGTCCTGGATGTGGTTTCCCTCTCCTATTTTGATATGACACCAATATTGGTTTAATGGCACGCCGGCCGCTAACAAATACACAAGCCGGGAGGCATTGTCCTTTAAATCCATTTAGATGATTAGACCTTGACTCTTATTTAAAATCGGATGGCGAGATTATGTTATTAGTTTTGTATTTTACACGATTAAAGATGGTATACTAAAGACATGTACGACAAATGTTCCTGTTTTATCACTCGGTAGACATGGTAGTCGTAGAAACAGTGAAACGAGAGAGCAGAGAATAGAACAAATATTCGAACTCCCGCTAATTTGATATAGTACGGAGATCGATGTGCATACTTGTTCCAAGCTATTAAAAAGGAAGTTGGCAAGACATTAGACTATTTCTAGAGCTTTTACTAAAAAGCATACCTCTTTCTTTGATCATAGTAAAACGAGGGGGAGTTCTCTCCCCCCTACTGTGGCTTCTTACAGTTAACAAAATCCTCAAAATTTTCATGGAGAAAGGCACAAAGACAATAGCGTACGCGGATGACCTGGTTATCTTGATAAAAGGTAAATTTCTACCAACTATCAGTGAACTAATGGAATCTGCGTTGAGGGAACCAGGAAAAGGAAAATCCCGATATTTGCTCCCCCAAAGTTAGAGGGTACTCCACTCAACTCAAAGCGGAAGCCAAGTATCTAGGCATCATTCTTGACTCCAAACTCTCCTGGAAAAGGAACCTGGAGGAAAGGATGAAAAAAGGATTGAATGCTTTTTATGCATGCAAAAGACCTTCGGCAAAATATGGGGCATGCAACCGTACATCATTCATTAGATGTACACTGCAATCATCAGACCCATTTTAATTTATGGGACCCTAGTCTGTGGACTGCTAGCAGCACGAAAAGCTATATGAACATGCTCAACAAAGTACAAAGGTCAGCCGCTGTTTGTACAACGGGAGCCATGAGAAGCACGCCGGAAGCAGGATTGGACATGATACTTCATTTCCTTCCCCTGGATCTATTCATAAAAGGCTGCGCCGCAAAGAGCGCTCTCAGACTAAGAGAGTCCTCTCCGGAGAAGCAAGCCTACTATGGACATGCGGACATACTCAGAATAATAGACGACCTGGGAAAGAACCATGGCTTTAGTAGCCTCGCAACTACGACCGATTATATTTCCCCCCAAAATGACTTCTCTCTCAGAATACCAATCCTTTTCCCCGACAGAGAAGAGTGGCTGTCAAATGCTGTGATCAACGACCACGAGATCACTCTCTTCACCGACGGATCGAAAATGGACACAGGCACTGGGGCTGGGTGCTACTCCGACACCCTCCACAAACAGGAATCATTCAAATCCCCTGATCTGTGCAGCGTTTTTCAAGCAGAAATCCTAGCAATAGAGAAAGCAGCCAAACACCTACAGGTAACCGATATCCCACCATCAGATATCACTATCTTCGTAGACAGCCAGGCTGCACTGAAGTCAATAGAATCCTGTATAACGAGATCAAAGGCTGTCATGAAATGTCGCGACTCACTGAAGTCCATCAGACACCACAAAGTCAAACTCTGCTGGGTCCCGGGCCACAGCTCAATAGCAGGGAACGAAAGAGCAGACGAATTGGCCAGGCAAGGGTCTGACCTGGACATCAGCGAAGCGGACACGTCACTTCAACCACCGATCAGCGCATTATACAGGATCATAAACGACACAATCATCAAAGAAGCCAACTCGTCTTGGCTTACAAGAAACGACAGCTACACGACAAGATCATCGTGGCCAGAGCTCAATATCGGAAAAACCAAGGAGCTCTTCGTCGGAGTGATCACAGGACACTGTCCCATTGGAGCAATGCTCCGGAAATGGGACTCGGGATCCAGCAATCTCTGCCGGAGCTGCGGCGATGCTGCCACTGCCCAGCTCTCCAGAATCGACGCCTAGCGTCACTGGGCCAAAGATTCTTTACAGAGATTGCGGATGTGGCAAATGCAGGTATATAGGATCTTCTAAAATTCATAAAGAGCACGGGGTGGTTTCAGCCACCACGTGATAGGACAGGTTAATTATATGTGTACTCCACAAATGAAGGGAATCACAATGGGCCTTTTGGCCTCCGAGTGGAATTGATGCTTAACCATCACACTCCCCTTCTTTAACCTAACCTAACCTAGTCAGATAAATGTTGCCAGCTAACATATAGCTAGATCTACATACAATCAGCGGTTAGGCAGTATTTTCATGCCAAACCTTTCTTGACCCAGTTTGTAAAAGGTTTTTCAATTGGCGCGAGTAGATTTTGGCGGCCTGTGGCAACTATGTTGTTTTAGTGACATCTGTTAAATCTATTGTTTATTATTCAGTTCGTGATGATAAATCTCCATGGCAAGTAACACGATTGAACAGCACATCGAAATGATGGAACTTTGTTACTAAAATGGGTGTTGGTTAGTGCAAACATTGCGTCCATTTTACGGTGGATGTGGCGGCCCTCCACAATCGACTCTTTACAGTTTGGTGGCCAAATATAAGACTACCGGTTCGATAATCAATCAGCCAACATTCATAAGTCAAAGGAACGCAAAATCGGTCGAGAACATCGCCACGGTCCGTAAACCCAATGAACCGCAGGACCCGATGCAGTCTAGGTGCAACATAGCAGAAGCGATCATTGACATTCTGCGTGAACTATTTGAGGGTAACGTTATCTCTGGCTGAGGTGACGTGAATTGGCTACCAAAGTCATGCCCGGTTTCCTGAAGTCGCAGGTCTACGCGAATAAACCACAATCGACCAATGCCCTTAACATAAACTATCACTCAAATTAAGCCGGATCTATGCAGAAGAGTCATTGAGAATCGGACCACTCTACCGTAAGAGACTACCGTAAGAAGCCGAGATGGGTATTTGAACGATGTAATATCCCACACATAATGACATACACGGGCCTTTCAAATAAAAAAACAATGTGTTAACACCTCGCAAACAACTTCCATTTCAACATCTACCCTTATTGGTAGATATAATACCCTCTTATTAAAATATCCTTTAAATAAAAATATTATATACAATAAAAAGTGTGACGAGAACTTGGCAGTTGCGAGGTTCGAACTCCATGTGCGTCAGAAATCAACACATCATAATCAGCCAGACTGTGTTTCTTCCACTTGTAGCATTTGGCCCTCCAGTCCTACAAACAATTGTTGTTAAAAAAAAATACTCCACACCAAGTTATATCCAGCCTATAGGACAACATTTACTAAACATGTTACCCTATAGTACCATATACCCGTTCCAGGAGCCTAGCACATACTCGGATGGCTAGGTTCATGGATGTGACACCTCTACCCAAGGCTTAAGCTTCCCATTTCTTGCTCCCCAGCTATGTGGATTGAGGAATACTTTACAACAACTTTAGTGAAGTTTTTTTCGTTACGGAAAAAAAACAGCCGTTGAATTTTTTTCAAGCTTAACCAATGAAATTGGTCCGGAGTCGATATCATTATTGATTCTCGAGATTTACAAGGCAAATCACTGGTGCCAGGCATACCAACGTGGATTCACACGCATACGCAATCACTCTCTAAGCCCGATGAATTCGAATTCCAGGGCCCTTGAAATATTTTAGAGAAATCGACTTTATTAAAGTCTATCAAGATCGAACATCGAAAGCTTGTAGCAGTATGAAAACGATCTTCATTCAACATTAGAGCCTGAATTTCACTTGTTGGGTCGAACAAAACCTGGTGAGTCCGAAGGCATCGAAATATACGTTTTGAGGTAGGCAGGCTCTTAACCATAAATTTGAAGCCAGTAAACCTAAGCAAAAATAGATGAACATCACGTAGAACTATCAGCATTTAAAAGCCGAAAGAATTATTATATCAATTTTATTATATACCCAATTCTTGAACGAAAAGATCCCGCCTCCAGTCGACGACGATGTCCCCCCTCCTAGCATTGAAGAAGTAGGCATAGCTATTAAAAGGCTCAAGAACAACAAGGCCGCAGGCTCGGATGGATTGTCATCAGAGATCTTCAAAACTAGAGGCAATGTTCATCTGCAAAATTTGGGAGCACTCCCGACGACTGGAATATAAGCCCTATTATATATGCCTCATCCACAAAAAAGGGATCCTAACACTTGCAAAAACCTTTAAGTTTTTTAGTTTTTTTCATAGTTACTTGGATCTATCTTATCCTATAAAAAATGCTTAAAACTAGCTTAGCTATCCTTAAAAATTCAAATATCTTACTGGCCTTAGGCGGGCACTCTAAAACAAACAGTTTTAGCGAAACAGTCATCACATCAATGGGAAAAAGACGAAGTACATGCTGTCAATAAAAAAGCGGTCTGCCACCCATCGGATTGTCGTAAATAACATATAACGATCGACAGCTGTAATTTCGAGGTGGTGAAGGAGTTCACATACCTCGGGGTAAGCATAAACCCCATGAATGACATCATAGGGGAGATCTGGCGCAGAATCACCCTCGGCAACCTGTACTACTTCGGCTTGTTGAAACACCTAGGTTCCAAGATAAGCAGAGCCGATCCTTCGTTCCTTCGAAAGAACGGATATTCAAAACGGATATTCGGTCCTGTCTGTGAGGAAGGCGACTAGAGTGGAAGACATAACCGCGAACTAAATGAGCTGTACAAAGATGTGGGTATAGTCCGGAAAGCTAAAATCCGTCGACTAATATGGCTCAGCCACATCGAGCGCATGGACACCAAAGATCCAGCTAAGGGGGTCTTCAAACCCGAGCCTCTTGGTTCGAAAACCTCCGGTATAAAGACTAAGTGACCGCGGAGGAAAGACAACTTGGTCTCTCCGGCTGAAACCAGCATGCCTGGGACTTCAAGGATTGGAGGTTGTAATAAGTCAGGCCCAGACCCTCCATGGCTTGATGGCCTTGATGGTCAACGGATGCACACTCTCATTTGATTTTTTTCAATATCTTTTCATAATTTTTTGTTTTATTTTGACCGAAGCTTATGAAGCCAGAGGCAGGTTAAGGTTGACCAAACCTGTTTTAATTAGGTGTCTTTTGCCACACCTAGCAAGAGGATATAATATGAATTCGAAAGATATATTGTGCCAAGCTCTGCAGGCAGTTTCGTCATCGTCTTACTTGCGGGAGAAGTTCATTTATGGAGGTAATATTAAGAGCTTATTTATACGAAAGGTAATTGACGAGCCTTTTGCCATCCTCTTTCAGTTTTAGAATATTTTAGGGTTTGTTCAGGATGGGTAGAGTTCCTGAATTCTAATCCATTAAAGCATGTAAAATTTAGATGTGAGGCAGAAGGGTTAGAGACCTATGTATATGTCTTTCAAAGGATCTAATAAGCAAACGATTTCGCTGCCGTGGACGCTCATGTGTCCCGCACCCACCAGAGTTCTGCTTGTTTTCCTTTGCTACCTCCCGCACTCCTTTATTGGGGTTCATTTCATATTGGCTGAGCTCAGTGCTTTGACTATTGTTTGGTTATTGATAAGTATTATATAATAATTTGTGGCTTGTGCCAGTTCGGAGACTTAGGTTTGGCGTCGGTGAATGAGGTTGGTGACTTTTGACTACTTGACTTTTTTAAGGTAACTTTATGGATTTCACGAGCCAAGTACATTCACATCACTGGAATAATTCATTATATTCTAGGTAGCATTACTATTGCATAGTAGTAAAATAGCCCGCCATTTTCTTTTGAATGCAGCGCTAAAGTTTGTTGGCATTTCACTTCACATTTCCTCTTCCCAACATCTCAACACCTCCCGTTTCGCAAACAAATTTTACGGATTTTCTGACAGTTTGATAGACCCAGACCGGCATTAAACTCGAATTCCGAGTCATTAGATACAACCAACTGATACGCACCGTCACCACCCAGCCCGTAAACATTAAACCCCTTTTTAATGACTCTACTCCCTAGCAGGCTGAGCTTTGAGATATACAATGTAAAACCATTTTACGACCCAATTAACATGCCACTGGACTGAGAAATTGAAATGTCCATACAGGAGTTATCGCGTTCCTTCACCTTTCGTCCAGTACCTCATCACGCCATCCATTATACCGACCATCTCCTGAATCGGCTCCTGGAATTAAGTTCCTGATTCGTCCGGCAAAGCTCGTTGTTGCTTTACATATTTCATGACTAACAAATTTTTATGATTATTTTGTCCGCCAAGTGTACTTCATGTCCCGGGATCATGTTCAGCTTGCAACCGAATGGGTTCCGATAGCAATGCAGTTGCCTTCTTCCGCTCGCACTTTGGCTTAAACTAATGAACTCATAATGTGTCCTACATTAGGGAGGAAATTAAGTTTCAAAATTTATGACGCGGAGTCGTAAAACGAAAAACTAACAGTAAAAATCCACCATTCACCGCGAAAGACGTACACAACCTCAATGTTTGGTGTCCTGGAAGGCCATGCATGCTCCTGCTTCCACACGACGCTTGTCGCGTCGTCTCTAAGTTGCACTGCCTTAGTCGGTTCTTTGTAGTTGAGTTCCTTTGTTTTTCTTGGGTGTTTGGTTGGAGAACATTTTAATCCAGTAAACATCAAAGGGCTTATGATATACAGGGCGATGGAGTTTAGTGGCGGTAATGTGCATTCGTGTGAAGATTGTTGTTTTGTTTGCACCATCACGGATCGTGTGTCTTTATGGGACCCGGTGGAGGAGTTTATGTTTTGTTTTTTTGTTTTTAGGCGGACGGTAGTATTTTTATGGCTTGCATTGCGTTTTTATGATCCTTTAAGGAAATTAATTTCATTTTTATTGGGCAAGCGAAGAAGAGTCTTTTTCACTTATGGGTTTCATTGAATTTCTAGTCGATGGTTGGAAACGAGTGGCGCAGAGTATATGAGTCGGTTCATGGTTTATGGATTGTTTAGTCTAAAAGGCTTCTTGCAATGGTTCTGAAAAATGTCGTAGATTTTCTGGAAGTTGAGAAATGACAAGAGAGGAATGTCAGTGCTTCACCTTGGGTGGTCTTTCGGCTTAGTCACTCCTGAAGCATGTGAAATGTGATTATGTCATACGACACCATAAAACAGCTGTCTTGAGCAACTTGATAATGATTTCCATATACAAACACGGTTCTTTGTTGATCGTATTTTACAAAAGTTCCAGCTAAAACGGTCTTGATTGAGCAGAGTTCCATAACCTAATAATGCTGGCAGAGTTTTCATAACCGTAACTAGCTTTATTTAGTGTGTCCTTTATGCGACTATAACCTCAACAAGCAATGGCTATGTGTCGTTCAACAAATATTTCAATCGCAGCTTTTCTAAGTTTATTAACTTCCCAGTGTGAAGTTTTTGTAATGGGGCCGATTTTGTGAATCCCAAATTTTGACATATCTCCACGTTTCAAGGTCACCAGAGTCCAAATCCATGTGCGTATGTGTGTATGTGTGTATGTGTGTATGTGTGTATGTGTGTATGTATGTGTTCGTATCCATTTTTCGTCTCGATTATCTTGAGAACCAAAGATGATATTAACATGGGACTAGATACATTAGACGCGTAATTACATAACGTAGAACTGAATCAATTTTCAGCGAAATCGGTCCAGCCGTTTTTTTTTTTTAAACGAGAAAACCAAGAAAAAAGGCAAACAAGCTGAATTTTAAAATGAATGAAGTGCACAATTTATTCATGCAGATTTTAGATACCTTCACATTCACATTGTTATGATTGAGTATTTTAGCAAAAATGCAATCGGAGTTGTGAGAAATGTCATTAAAGAAAGTTATAAAAAAAAATAACACTTTTTTTCTACAACAACTCTAAACTTATATCAGGTTTGGTAGTATAGCATCGGTAAGGCTATAGCAATTAATAATATAATATTGCTATTAATAATTAAATATTATTAATAACAATTGAATATTGTTAATATCAATTGAATATCGTTAATAACAATTGAATATTGCTAATAACAAGTTACTAACAATATTCAATTGCTATTAACAATGTTTACAATTAACAATCATCAAACATGTCTTACTATTATTATTGTTTCAGAACGGGGTCGAAATGGTGGCTCCCACCACTCCCGAGGAGAAAAAATTAAAAAAAAGAAGATGAAGAAAAGAAAGAAAAAAAGAAAAAAGATGAGGACAGAAAAGGAAGCGGTCAAAACAAAGGTTACCGGGGACACGGTGGCCACGTCCGAAAACAGGGACGAGGTGGCGGCCGTGGTGGATTTCGGAGCAGAGGTGGAGGAAGCCGAGGAAGGGGTGGAGGAAGCCGAGGAAGAGGTGGAAGAAGCCGAGGAAGAGGTGGAGGCAATCACGGAACAGTATGGCAAGGAGGTCGGGGTTTTGGTAAAGGACGATCAGGTGGCGGAGGTGTTTACCTTTATCAAAGTTACGGTTAAAATTATAAAAAAAAAAATATTAAATAAATTTAAAATTATAATAATAATAAATAATAATAAAAAAAAGATAATTGTTCTTTCATTCTTCTCACTGGGAAGTTAGTCGTGTGGACCTTACGGTTCACACCTTGACCACTTTTTGGATTTTGATAGTACCATGACTCAAGCAAGGTTATGATCTTCGTCGGTCTTGGTTCCCAACATTCAGAAGTCCAAGATGGTGGCATTTGCAATTTAATCAATGTGTTTGACATTCCATCCGGCTATAAAATTTTGGAAACAAGAGCCGTTCATAGATTTTAACCAACATCTTGCTGCAATCCCAGCCAAATATTAATGTCTTAGTCATTAGTTCTCTTTGGCTTCTATGGGATCATGAAAGCATTTCTGATCTTGCTAAGAGGTGTTCGTCTTATATAAAGAGTCTGTATCCAAATAAACCTTGCCTCTTCTCCTTACAGCAGATGTAGCAGTAACAGCTTCAGGTTGTCACAAACTTTTTACCAAGCACTTGTTTTCAGAATTCACTGTCGGATTTTAGATGTACCCTTTAAGACGAATGGTTTTGGAGTTAATCAATACGTAAAAAAGTTTAATATATTGGGACAATGCTTTATGAACAGCGGTCGATTTCCAGCACTGGCCCTAGATCGAGCTAAATAACTGGTCATTAGATTCCTAGAATTACTTAGAAGATTAAATGTGTTATCCTCTGTGAAGGTCTGCAATCTTTTCAAATAACATTTTGCACAATATTATGCAGGACTCCAGCAGTCATTTCAATACAAGAGGTCTATAGGCTTGGATGCGGATTATTTGATGAAAACAGTACTTTTGAGCAGATTTAGTAATCCTGCTAATCGCTGTTTCTCTAGATTAGTTTTATGACGAAGAAGCATCGATTTTCTCTTAGTCATTTCAAGGAGAAAGTTCTTCAGGAGGCCTTTTCTGCACTGAAAGGAAATGAAAAAAGTAGTTAAATAGTGAACAATGTGGACTGAAAAGCAGCATAGACACCAATGCCCAGGCTCTTTAAATTTTGCCTGAAGAATATCGCAAATGGGAAAGAACTCATCTCAAGTAGCGTATTCCAGTAAATGTACAAGGTGGCGCAAAATTAATCATCCAATTTCGTTTTTTAATTATTTTTTTACTAAATTAAAAAAGTTTTTTTTAAATGATGGAAGTCTGTTTTTGTTATGTGTAAAAGATGATATCCATCCAGTAGCTGCCTTATCGCATTTTCCATGACTTTCCGCAAGATTTCCGGTGATAATTGTTCGCATTCCTGTCGAATATTCTCCTTAAGGGCTGCGATTGTCTGAGGCTTGTTGGCATAAGCTCGCAACTTCAAGAAGCCTCAAAGAAAGAAGTCTATGAGGTTTAAATCGGACGATCTTGCTAGCCATGCCCAATCGCCAAAACGGGAGATTACGCGACCAGGAAACGCTTCCTTCACAATATCCGTTGTGGATCGTGCTATGTGCGGTTGCGCCATTTTGTTGAAACCACATGGTCACCAAGCCCCGCTCATTCAATTCCGTAACAGTGACCGTGCTGTCGATGTCGTCCTACAAAAAATACGGCCTAATCACTCCTCCCGCGTGAACGCCGCATCACATGGTGGCTTTGAATGGATGTAATGGCCAGCAGGCATTAACTAAAATTCGCTGTAAGGTCCGTCTGGTGATGCCCAATTGCGTGGCCCGTCGTCTGGCTTATGAAATCATACTGTATCCCAATGAAGTACCATGACTGAAAGAACAAAAAACAGAAAATGGATTTCACATGAAAATTGCTATGTAAATTACTAAAATATTATTACTATTAAATTATGATTGGTTGGTCGCAGATGAACGCCGGCAAATTCTTCATCTTCATTGATCTGAACTGTGGCATCAAATTAGTAAAGATGGAAAATACCAATTCCCATCCACCTTTCATTTCTTTGACCAGTTGAAAACAATACATGCAATCAAATATTGTGCGAAAATCTTCCTAATGCATGGGATATTGTCTAAAATTTATCTAACATTGGCAAATAGACATGCTCCGATTTTATTGCATGGCAATGATAGACTCGAGCCATATCGTACTCTCCTAATTATCATCTTTTTAGTAGCCTGGAAAAATTCTTTTGCTGACCAACATAAAACACTTTTGAACTTTATAGCGTCCAAAAATTAAGCTCTCTATAAAAAGAAAATAAGAGATCTTGAGTCACGGTGGAGGAATGTCGGTTATTATAAATAAACGGCGCTATGACTTCCGCTTTTGTTAATGATTGATGATTGTTGATTTTATGACTTTCCTTTCTCTGGAATTTAAGCCTATTTTAGAAGTAAATCCAGTTTAATTTTGAAGGCTGCTGAGACTCACGAAGATATACGGCAAGTATATGGTATTGACTTCTTACAGATCACACGTGCCATAATTCCTTTTTTCACTCAAAGATTACAGACGTAATCTGCCATATACGAATCAAAGCTTGCCATAGGCATCTCAAACGTAATGAAATTGATACTTTTTGAAATGAATCATGACTGATGATGAAGAATAAATCGTCTGAAGCAACATTAAGTGAAAACGATCATGGTCTAAACGTGATGAACCAGCTCAAGCCACAGCGCCAATTGGATTGAGTTATAAAAGTGTTGTGTATTTTAAGCTATTTTCAAGGCACTATGCTATCAATCCAGATGTCTGCTACCATTTACGAATAAAACTGAAAAAAGTAATCAAAGGATTGGCGAATGGAAAGCGAATCACAACTCTAGACCACAAACAACTTCGGTAAATCGCCAAAAATTATTCAACTTTGATTCACCACATAGCCCCCATCTTTCACGTTCATCTTGGGTACTTTGAAGACACTTTGTTCTATGGGTATATCCCGCTTGAAGCATTCTTATTAATGCACTTCTGATTTGAAGAATTTGCCAACAATGATTCGTATGCCCAACATAAGATACTGAAAAATTTTAGCTCGACTGAACTGTTGCCAACGATTAATTTAAGTTGGCCCTACTTGTCCTGTTATCGTCCGACGATCATTATGTCATGCGAGATATGTCATTTTTATTATGTCATTTTGCGTTCGTTCGTTCGTATACCAGGGTTTACCCACAAACTAGGTTAAGTTAATTTAAGTTCATTCTTTTGTCACATTCAAACGTAAAAAAAGAGAAAATAAAGGATTTTTCAATACCTTTTTATGAACGGTTAATGTTAAAACTTCAGTCTAGGCTTGCATTTTTATCATAGTATAGTTCACGAACTACCTCGAAGAGATAAAAAATTTCCGCCCCAATTCTGTGTTGGTGATATCAACTTTCTTATAGCGCTTCCTTCAATTTCCAGTCTTAGTAATTGTCCCTCTAGACGGGCTATAGGGGTAAATTTTAATCAAAATATTCCTGTGTCAGTGAGACAACGCAAAAGGAAAAAAAAAACACTGAAAATTAAAAGTCGATTTTACGGCGTTCCCAGAAATTTCTCAGTCTACATTGTGGCGAATTTTACGTGAAGATAATGTCCTACGAGACAATTTACAGGGAGCATTTGAAACTAAACATAACTTTTATCAAAATAATATCATAGACTTATTAATTTAACAAAACTCCTTTATTTTATTCCAAATAGTCTCCCTGAAACATGTCGAACGAGTGATTTAGGGCGCCCATAGAATGTTCCTGAGAAGGTCGCCGCAAGCCCTTTAAATGGCCTCCCTGTAGGCAAAACCGTTTCATTTCATCTACATATGCATTTCTACGAATAAATAAAAATCATATAGTGCTATATCAGACAAATACGGCGAATGGTTAATAGTATGAATGCGATTTTTGGTCAAGAAATTAGTCACAAGTCTGAATTGAATTTCGTTTTTCAAGACATTCTAATCGAATACGGCGAATGCGTTGTACTAAACGCTTCCAAAATCAAAATAAAACACAGCATTAACCCTCTGGCCAGGTGGAATGAACTTTTATGATATTCCCTTTGAATCGTTTCTAGGGCACCTTCGGTTATCATACTCGTATATTGATCAACATGTTGGTCATCGTTTACGTCTTCACGACCGTGTTTAAAGCGTGTATACTACTCATGGACCGTGCTACCAGATATACACTCATCACTAGGGCTAGAATTTTCATGCACTTGAAAACGCAAAATATGCGCTCAAAATATGCTCTTAAAAATGGGAAATATGCACGCTAAATATGCATTTATAACCATGACGAAGTCACCTATAACGACGTGGTTTATAATGACCAATCGCTTTTAACAACCAATTTTCCCCCACGTGGTTGGTTTTTGCACGAGTAATCTTTCTATTTTTGAAAAGTCGAATAAAACGACCGTTGGCTATAGCGACCAATTAAACTGTACAACTGTAATAAAACTTTGCTTTTTTATAATTGAAAACAAAAAAAAACATGTTATCCAGTTTTTAACTAAAAAACAATAATGTTAATTAAATAAATAAAAAGGTTAAAAAAACATAAAGATCTTCATTTGAAAAATTAAATAATGGAAGTAGCATTATTTTAACATTTAATTTAGGTTTTCAAAATGAAAAAAGAAGTTAATTGGTGGTTGTGCATTTTACGTATTTTTTTTTTGTTTTAACTTTATGTTGATTTTTTTTCGAAATACTCAATTATTATTAAAAATATACAAGAATATGTATATAATGCATTTGTAGTAAAAAATTGGATTGGATGCTAATTTAAAGGGGAATTCATGAATCGGAAAGTTAACTTATTATATTGCTTCTAATGTGTCTCAAAAAAAAAAAAAAATGAAAATGCATCGAAATCTTTGCCCTATTCATCACCATATAAGCTGGACTGGAATGCTGCGGTAAAAGTGATACCAAATTTTAAACAGAACTTAGTGTGGCTCTTTATTCGATATTCATTCTTGCACTGAAGCAACAAACACATTGTCACTTACGAAACAATATCTCGGTTTCTATTCCACCGTTGGTTATCTCGCATCTTGATCGTTTGAAGTGCCGAAACTACTCAGACTAAGCTCTGCAGAAGTTTAAGAAAATCCTAAATTTCATTGAAATTTATCTTTTTGCTCGCTTCGGCGAATTGTCTGAAGTGGTCGCCCGCCCGTCGTCCGTACGAGTGCAGTAGTAAAGGCAGTACGTGAACGAATTCGGAGAAATCCCCTTAGGAAGCAGAAGATCATGTCCAAGGAATTAAATATATCAACCAGATCCATGTCTAAGCTAATTCGGGATGATCTGCATATGAAAGCCTATCATCGGTTCACGGGCCATCTTCTAACTCCAAATTGTTCCAAGGGTTCAACGTGGCCATCATCCTGTTTCCGTAATGGTTTAGTGGGGGGTCTCTCCCCATGGTGTCACATCCCTTTATTTCTGTGAAAAGGGCGTAAGAACTGGTGCAAAGGTTTACCAAGAAGATGTGATATAGGGTGTTGTGAAGGGTTTGACCAATATCATTTTCAACGGACACAGATGGATCTCCCAAAAGGACTCTGCACCAGCGCACAAAGCCAAAACCACGCAGGAGTGGCTCAGAGTCAATATTCCTGGCTTTATAGTAGCAGAAGATTGGCCGTTGGGGAGTACAGATCTGAATCCACTGGATTATGGTTTGTGGTCAGAATTGGAAAACATGGCCTACAAGACTCTCCACAGAAATTTGAAAAGACTTAAAACAGCATTAACCAGAGCAGCGTCCATGATCTCCATGGAAACCGTACGTACCGCTATAGCCCAATGGCCACACCGTTTAAAAGCTTGTGCTAAAGCAAAAGGCGGTCATTTCGAATGAATCCAACTTTTTTTAATAACCAATATTGTGTTCTAATACATGAAATTTTATATAGCGTTTTATATTTGTAACAGAACTTATGGCAGGACTAGGTATACATACACTCGTACATATATTTATTTCAGGATTTCGTCAAAGGCCTCTCCGAAAACGAATTCTTCCGACCCCTAAATTATTATAAAAGCTGCCCTCGATGGACAAAGGTTTGCGTCAAATCGGAATTTCATCACTTTCGTAAACAATTATCATTGCTGGGAAAGTAAGTCTGTAGATTTAGAAAGAGACTACAGCTGCGGTAAAAAAAGTAGCACCAGCAGGAGCAGCCTACTCAGAAATCAGGGAGTTTCTTGGATGCTCCAACAAAAGGATTAGAAATGCAGTAAAATACCAACCAAAAACAGAAAGTCGCGGTAGAAAGCTGCAATATCACAGCTTCACAAGCTTTCGAAAAAGGATATATTCAATTCAGCCTAACAGTTTTAATTATGTATGTAGCTTTATGGTGGTTTTTGTAAAATTTGTTGTTGTACGATTCCAAATAATGCCTCGTGCAGGGACGGGTTAAGAATATCCCTGCAGCGATACCTATCGCTTGTCGTAAAAGGCGACTAAACAAAGGTAAACAAAAATCACATCTAGGCAATTTAGAAAACACCAAGGTGAGCCTAGGGACACATATACCACCATTAAACTGCCCCACAAGTGTGCATGCACATCAGTGGGTTGACACGACTGGAGATCACCGGTGTTGTAAGAGTAAGATCAATCAAAAAAAAATAAAAAATCTGGAGCATGCCCGTGTCAAAAAGGAAGGGAAGAAAGAAAACGGTCAAACCGTAGCATTATGGAAAAGAACGCTAAAAGGAAAAGCACTACCCCGCCAGGCACTACTAATGGTCGTGATCCTGGGACGAGCAGCAATGCTCGGGTCAGAGCTATAGGATTTTCGGGGGATAGCAAAGTAATGCAACGGCGTAAGCCACATTTAAGAGTCGCGAGTTGGAACGTTGGAAGCATGAGTGGGCGCAGCTATGAGCTTGAAGAAATGATGGTTAGAAGGCGAGTAGACATCCTGTGCGTACAAGAGACGAAATGGCGAAACACCGGTAATCGGGCACGTTTCTTGGACGTTAAAACAAAAGCCTACAAGATGTTTTACTATGGATTGGAACAAGGAAAAAACGGAATCGCCATCATCCTTGCGGCAGAGTTACTTGGCGACGTCTTAACCATTTCAAAGTCCAGTGACCGTTTGATGGCTCTCAAATTGGTGATGCATGGTGAGGTGTGGAACATCGTAAGCGCATATGCCCCTCAAGTAGGATGCGAACAAAAAGAAAAAGATGCATTCTGGCTAGATTTCCACAACCTTGTCAAAATCATCCCAAAGGAAGAGCTTTTGTTTGTTGGGGGAGATTTAAACGGACATGTCGGGAAGACAAGCGAAGACTATGAAGGCTACCACGGAGGGCTGGAATACGGCACCAGGAACTCTTCAGGTGAAGACATCCTAAACATGTGCAAGTCGTACGGTCTTATAGTGCTAAATACCATGTTCGTCAAACAAAGCCGGCACCTGATCACTTATAGCAGCGGCGGAAATGAAACTCAAATAGACTATCATTTGGTATCCAGTTTCATGAAGCCACGAGCTAAAGATTGCAAAGTGATCCTGGGAGACGCGATCGCCCCTCAACACCGTCTCCTCCTGACTGAATTTTTTATGGATGCAGCTGGTATAAGCTGGATAAAGGAAAAGGCGAAGCTTTTATCACCAACATGGAAAACTCTCTTCCATTATCGATGAGGTCGGTAATGAGGAGTGGAGAGCACAAGACATGTGGGATTCCCTACAACAATCTGGCCTGGAGAAAGCCAAATCACTGCTCGGAACATCTAAACGCCCCTGCCAACACGCAAAAGAAACCTGGTGGTGGACAGACGAAGCCAAAGCAGTGATACACGAAAAGAAAATGGCTTTCCAAGCTTGGTCAAAGTGCTCTTCTACTAATAGAGAGGAAAAAGCTCGCCGTGAAAAGGTATATAGATGTTGCAAAGGTATCGCGAAGAAAAAATGCGCCGAATTCAAAGCGAAAAGCATGGAAGGCCTCTATCAGGAGTTGGAAGAAATATCGTCTTCCGCGTCTGACAGGAACCAGGCTACCCAGGAGCTTCGACAAAACAATTTGAACAAAGGAGCAAATATCTTTAAGATAGCCGCCCAGAGAAGAAGAAATGCTCAGGAGATTCGTTTCCCAAAGTTTATTAACAATGCTGAAGGCCAACTCCTTGTGGAAGACGAAAAAATTCTCCACAGATGGCGACAGTATTGCGAGGAACTTCTGAACGAACAGTTTCCCCGAGTGTACTTCCCAAGAGCCGCCCCGAATCATGCCGAAATACCCGACATCACAGTCGAAGAAGTTCGGTACGCGGTTAAAAACTCCAAGAAAAGAAAAGCTGTTGGGCCGGACGGGATACCCTCTGAGTTCTGGAAAAAGATGGGAGACATCGGGTCTAGATGGCTCATGGTTCTTATCTCCAAACTTATGAGAGGCGACACTATGCCTAATCAATGGACGGAAAGCTATCTTCTTCCATTGCACAAAGGAAAGGGTGATACGCGAAATTGTGATAACTACCGTTCTGTCAAGCTGATGTCGCACACCATGAAGATCGTTGAACGGGTATTAGATAGCCGACTGCGGAAAATAATACGACTATCTGATGACCAGTGCGGGTTTGTCTCGGGTAAATCAACTACAGATGCTAAGGGTCATGATGGAAAAGCATCGTGATTCGTCAAAGGACTTGAATATGGTGTTGGTTGATTTCGAGAAGGCCTTTGACCGGCAACCAAGAGATCTTTTATGGGTAGCGCTAAGACAAAAAGGAGTTCCAGAAACCTACGTGCGAGCGATCATGGACATGTACAAGAGAGCAACGACAACAGTAAGATGCACCGCAGGAGTCACCAAAGAGTTCGCAATCAAAGTCGGTGTACACCAAGGGAGCGTCCTCAGCCCACTGCTCTTTATAGCAGTCCTTGATTGCTTGAAGGAAAAGTGACGGACCCCAATGTGCACCAGCTATTCTTTGCTGACGATGGAGCCATTATAAGTGATGATCAGGCGTCCCTACAACGAGCACTTGATGTGTGGGTGGACATTTTTGAGGGACACGGGTATCGTATTAGTTCAAAGAAGACAGAGTATCTGTGCTGCCCGTTCTCTGACCCTCATCAGCCTATTCCAGACATTTACTTGAATGGAAGAGTGCTTCCCAAGTGTGAAAAGTTTAAATATCTGCGATCTATGATTAATAGAGAAGCAACTTGTGATGACGACATCAAACATCGCGTAAGCGTAGGGTGGATGAAGTGGCGGGAAAACTCCGCCATCCTCTGTGATCGAAAAATGCCCCCTAAGCTGAAAGGAAGGCTCTACACTTCAGTTGTACGTCCGGCGCTCACATACGGTTCACAATGCTGGACAATGCACAAAAAGTATGAGAGCAAATTAACGGCAGCTGAGATGAAGATGCTTCGCATGACAGCGGGAGTAACAAAGCGTGACAGAATTAGAAGTTCAAAGATCCGAGGAAGCCTCCACGTAAAAGAAACCATCACAAGAAAGATAGAGCGCGACCGACTCAGTTGGTATTGTCATGTTCAAAGGAGAGATCCTTTGAACCCCGTCCAAAAGGCGATATCAATCAACGTTCCAATTTCAACACGCAAAAACAATTGGCAGGCCGAAAAACAATTGGTGCAAACAAATGCAAAAACACCAGAATTTGATTGGCCTCAGCGATGAAGTAATCCCAAACCGGGAAGCCTGCCGCTACTTTCTGAGGTCAAACCGGCGGACCCCACAAGCGGACCAGTAGGAATGCAGTTAAGTGGGAAGGTTAACGCCGGAGAAAAAAGGAAAAGAAGAAGAAGAAGTACGATTCCAAATAATGTTTTGGCCGTTGATAGGGGAAGGTGTTATGAGGTGGCATTTTCTTTATATTTATTTGTCTTAATTGTATTTTTTGCTTTTCGTTACTTTAAGTCTATTTCGTTTGACACAGGTTAAGAGCAGCTACGAACAGCGCAATATGGAAAACAATTTGAATGAACAATCAAATGTATTGTATATAGATATGTCTAGTTAGATTAATCCTGCCTATTGCCATGTGTATATGTGTATAGGTGCGTTTTGTATTGGGGTTTTTTTTCGTTGTTTCCCCAGAATGTTTGCCTCATATAATTTGTATATTAATGAACCTGTAAAATATTTCTTAGTAGTAAGATTTCTCTTACGTCACTAATCCTTTTGTGCAGTCACTGAATTTAAAAAAATACAAACAACTTTGTTTTATGGAATTGTATATTGGTGTTATCAGCAAGGTACGATTCATCTCAATTATTATTAGTAGTCATAACGGGATACATAAACAAATCAAAAACACACCGGGAATTTACTGCTTTAATCGGTTTCTATAATATTTAAAAATACAATATTATGACGAATGATAAAAAAACATCAAAAGCATGGCAGTATTTTGCTGACCTTAGTAACTATATAGCCATACAAAAGCACGGCATCCAAGCGTTTTTGCAACTATTTGTCAAACATCTAATGCATGTGAAGTAGAGACCACGTCTTCCATTCCATCATCCACTGGACCTCAGCGTGCTGTAACCAAAACAAGAAATTCGTCAACCAGTATCACTAATCAGCTTTTCTCTCTAATACAAATATTTCACAATATTTGCAGAAGCCAATATCCTCTTTAAAAAAATTGAACATTTAAACAGATATTTAGTTGAATTAATAGCCAAAAATTATTTGCCTTTTCACATGGTTAAAACTAAAGAATTAAAACAATTTATTAATGAATTAAATCCCGGCTATCAATAACCGTCTCGCAAAACTCTGTCAAATGTAATTTTGACAAATTACTATAACAGGTGCACAATTTTTTTGCTACGGTCAACACATTTGCCGATTACGACCGATTGTTGGACTTATAAGCCAAATAATAACTACATAGCACTTACTGCCCATTTTCTTGACGAAAACACAGAGCTAAAAACTTGTTTGTTAGAGTGCTACCAATATTCAGATCGTGACACTGCTGAAAATCTTGCCCGAGAATTGAAAAGGATGTGCGATGATTGGGCTATATCTAACAAAATCGTTACTGTAACAACAGACAACGCAGCAGTTAGAATAAATAATTGGAAACAGATTTCCTGATTATAAGAAATAAAGGACACCCAAACAAAAGTAAAAACTATTGTTGAGCTATTTCGACGAAGTCCATTGGCAACTGAGAGGTTAAGGTTCATGCAAAAAAGACAAGGAGAAACCGAGCTGAAACTAAAGCAGGATGTTGCCACACGTTGGAACTCGACGTTTGATATGTTTGAGAGGGTGTTAGCAGTTAAAGATAGTTTAAAATCCACAATTGCTATTGATTATCCAGAAATGGAAAACATAACCAACGAGGATATCGAAGTCTTAACTGCTGCATCTGAATCCTTGGTATTTTTCAAGGATATTACCGGAGAAATGAGCTCCGAAAAATCGGTGACTATTTCAGAGGTAATTTTAATACTTCGTGCTCTCAAAGAACAATGTGTAGAGTATCTAAGGAGGGACACACTTCCTCAATCTCTACGGAAATGATTCAATGTATTTTAGACGTTGGAAAACAACGGTGTCCTAGCAGAGAGTACACTACTAGATCCCAGATTTTAGAATATGGCTTTGAAAACGACCACTCTTTCGCTAGAGCGTGCTCTATCGTGAAAGCATTAATTAGTAATATGCATATCAAAACTAAGCAGCAAAACGGCGAAGAGAATTCAACGGTGGTTCCGCCGCCCCCGAAAAGGACGCGTAGCATTTGCGATAACTTCGACAAAGGTGTTAGCGAAATTATAAAGAATGCAAATCCTGCGGCGGTATATATAATCGAAGTCGATACAGATCTTCAAGGGCCGCTGTTGCCACGCAATATGAACCTCTTAAAATGGTGGCACGATAAAAAAGGTGTTTATCCCAGACTTTACAAAATCGTGTTGAAAAGAATGTCCATAGTCGCCACTTCTGTTCCATCTGAACGTATTTTTTCAAAATCTAGTCAGATCCTGGTTGAAAGGAAAAATAGACTAAGTGAATTTAAAATTCTTAAATACAATAGATTTTCTCAATTGCAGTACGTATAATATAATTCTTAAAGACCCGCAGAACCACCACTCATTCTTGACTCTTCGGCAGCCTGAATCGACACCGACTCTTGCGGCTCGTTGCCCGACCACCTGGTTGGACTGAGCATGAGTGGTGCAACCAACAGAGGCAACACCGACGATGGCGCGGCTCGGGAAACCGCTAAGGTTAAACAAGCCTTAGAATTGGGACGTACTGTGGATTGCACTGCTAAGTGCCAAAAAAGAAGGAGAAAGAGGCGTGCCCTAAAATCGTACAAGGGGACTGATACAGCCGAAGGCACGAATAACGAAGGCGAACCTCTGGGAAAAGCAGTCAAGAGGGTTAGATCAGCGGAGGTATACCTTATCGAAGCCCATCCGACCCTTTCATTTGCAGCCCCCGCAGTTCTTGGCGGCGCAGAAAGCGTCGGCGGCTAGTAAAAGCTGCTGCAGAAGGCACAAGCATGCCACCACTTTCGGCATGCGCCTCAAACACTCCCCCTCTTATTGGTGACGGTCGAATCCCGTCAAATAAGAGCGTGCCAGGTTCCAAAACTGACGGAGCTGGAGGTGTTCAGGGTCCTGTTATGGAAGGCGCCACCGCCGAAAAAGGCGAGGATGCTGACGGACAAACTCTGATCGCAGAAGGCAAAGCGGTTTTGGATCCCAGCAAACCTCAAACTGGCAGAGCTGTTCCAAAGCGGCGGCGGAAGGGATCGAACCGAAAAAGATAATAGGGCTCGCAATACGGAACGTGTTGTCTCCTCCTTTGACGTGGCGGCGGGTAATCGGATTCCGAAAGTAGATGCGCCGATCAATAAAGATCAAAGCAAAAATCTGAAGACGAAGGGACCAAAGACTGTTCCTCGGAGGCTGGCACTTCACACAACAAAACCCTTTCCTCTGGAAAGGAGATACAAGTGACAGTAAAGAGTCGAGACAAGCACCTCTCCTACAAAGAGGCAGCCATCTCCTCTGGAAAGGTCAGGATAGGGAAAGCTGGCAGTGGCAGCAGAACGATCAGCGCAGATTGCCAACACTGCGAGGATCATCTACTGAAGCTAGCTTCAGCAACAGGCTTCTGTATTCAGGCGGAGAGGTCTGCTTTGATGAATGGTACCTTCGTGGTGAGCTGTTCCTCACAGCAGACATCTGCCTGGATCAGCAGCATGGTGCCGAAAATCCCTCTCTTGGGAACTACTACCTTTCAGGTAGTTAGTCGATTAATCGATTAGATTAATCGACAGCATTGCAAGGCTGCTACCGCTCTTCTTAGTAGCAGCATTGCATGCAGTAGTACAAATCATCACATTGTATCCATTCAGGAACCATGGGTGTGGAATAAACGCCTGTGTGGTCTTGGTGGTATATGTGATGCTACGATTCTTTATGATGAGCGATCCGAAAGAAACTCTTAGTTTACTGTTGCAGACCCATTTCCCGGGAAATCAGACTGTCATCGACTCGTTGCACACCCCCTCATTGGAAACTGCGACTGAAAAGATGAAAACAACTCGGCGTAGCTGGTATGTTGCGTCACGCGTGGTAACTACTGAGGCCATTGAATTTGCTGTGGCATCTTTCGATGGCTTTAAGTCGCCGGGCACTGATGAGATATACCCTCTTATGCTGCAAAAAGGTATAAGACAGCTGCTTCCTGCTCTGAAAAGAATTTTCAACGCTAGCCTGGCACTTGCCTACATACCTATTCCTTGGCGCGCGGTGAAAGTGGTTTTTATTCCCAAAATAGGGAAAGAAGATTACTCACTCGCCAAGACTTTTAGACCCATCAGTCTAACATCCTTCTTGCCGAAAAGCATGGAAAGATTAGTAGAGTTGCACGTGCGCAAAGTTTCCCTTCGAATGCATCCTCTGTCGGACATGCAACATGCTTATCAGCGCGGCAAATCCTGCGAGACTGCGCTTCAAAACCTAGTTGAGAGAATTGAATGCGCTCTCGAAAGGAAAGAGTACGTACTAGGCATTTTTGTCGACATTGAGGGAGCTTTTGATAACGCTACTTTTGACAGCATGTGTAATGCTGCTAGACGGCATGGCGTAGATGAAGCACTGGTTTTGTCGATCAAAGCAATGCTTGTGCACAAAACATTGATCGCCGATGCAGGCCTCGAACAATGTGTCAAGTCTGGAGTAAACAGGGGCTGCCCGCAAGGTGGCGTCTTGTCTCCGCTGTTATGGTGCATGGTGGTCGACTGTCTGCTCGATGCTCTCAATGCCTATGGAATCTATGCCCAGACCTATGCGGATGATGTTGTTCTCTCGGTCGGCTCATATTTAGCGAATGTCTGTCTCAAAGCGCAGGCGGCGCTAGATGTGGTCGAAGACTGGTGCACGAGAAATGGGCTGTCGGTTAGTCCTCTTAAGACTGTGTGTCGTTCTCTTCACGAAAAGGAGGCAAAATACTGGTATTACTCGGCTGGTTCTAAAAAGCATTCCCATTCCGATATCCAAGGAAGCTAAGTACCTGGGAGTCATCCATGATAGCAAGCTTCTTTGGTCAAAGCATGTTGAGTCCAAAACCACCAATGCGCTTTCAGCTTTTTGGCAATGCAAAGGTGCCTTCGGCAAAACATGGGGCTTATCGCCGAAAAAGGTCCTTTGGATCTACACGGCAATGATAAGACCGATAATCTCATATGCATCGGTTGTTTGGTGGAACAGGCTAACACGCAAACTCGCTGTGGCTTTACTCACCAAACTCCAAAGAGCGGTCTGTCTCAGCTGCACGGAGGCTTTCCCCAGCACACCGGGAGCTGCTCTAGATGCTATGATGAATCTTCCACCCCTTGACATACGTACATACATACATATATATCAGAGGGTGCGCACTAAAAGCCATTTCCCGCCTAAAGAGAAATGGACCCCTGCCTCATGGATATGCTTTCTGCCGCAATGACACCTGCCATCCTACTGCGCTGTAATTTCACAGTCACATTTCCATGGCATCAAGATTGGCTTTGGCCAGACACAGAACCTGGAATAGAATGTCTTCGCATTTTCACAGATAGCTCCAGGACTGGTCAGGGATCCGGCACTGGAGTTTTCTTTGAGCACAAAAACATTCGACTGCACTTATCGTTAGGAAAATATGCGTCTGTCTTTCAATCGGAGATTCACGCAATCCCAATGGCCATGCACTATGTTGTGAAACACAGGAGGAAGGGAAAAAGCATATGCGTCTGCAGTGACAGCCAAGCTGCACTCAAAGCTGGGTCCAACCCTCTATCCAACTCCAAATTAGTGCATAAACTCAAGACCATTTTGAACAAAGTGGGAAGACTAAATTCACTTAGGCTGGTATGGGTCCCAGGTCACTCTCTCGGATCCCAGGAAACGAAATCTCCGATGAACTCGCTAGAAGGGGATCAGAGGAGAGTTTCTCAGGACCTGAACCCGCCTTAAGTCTACCTGTTTCCACGGTTAAAACTGACATGAACGACTGGGTCTTTAGTAGATGGAGGGAATAACCAGGATGCAGGATGACTAGCGCGTACGCCCTGATGTCTGCAAAAAGTCCGCAACATTATTCTTATCCTTAAGGAGAAATGATTGCAGAAGGTTAACGAGTGTCATTCCGGGCCATTACATTAGTGCCAAGCACCTCTACGTGCTTGGCAAGACAACGTGTCTGTCTGGTAGTACAATGGACCAGTATTTGTGATAGTAGAGGCCTTCAACAAAAAAAAAAAAAAAAAAATAGAAAACAATTACATGTTGTCTACATATTCACATACGTTTAATATATAGTCTCTAATGTGTTCTTTCAACAATCAACATCATTTACCTAACACACAAAAACATAAAATATACAAAAACAAATATCCCTCTTTTATTTTTTACCAAACTTTCTTTCTTTTATCTAAAACAACCATAATTTAGTAATTATAATGTCAACGTTTTCTTACTTTTGAATTTTTAACACATACATATGTATTGTATATATACTAACAAAATCAATATGTAGAAAACTTAAATATTGCGAGTGTTTTAACGTCAAATCTCATATATGTACATACATGTACCTTTGGTAGGGGCATATATGGATAAACGTACATTTTTATGGTATATAAAAAATCCCAAATTATTTAGCTTTTCCCAGCTTTTTTCATTTATTCAAAAAGATTTTATATGACAACACCAGCAATGCTATCCCACCGCATGAAGCCATATCAATGGGACATGTGACAAGATGTACCTCAAATGAAGTGGGACAATATACCACTTCACTCTCCCAAATGAGTACCTCATACAAGCTCAATAAAAATGCGTGTCCTACCCAACACTAGATCCCAAACACACCAGCAAAAAGGCAAAGATTTCGAGAAAACAATGTCAATGTCATGGAATGGCCACCTTAACTTCCAGACTTGAACCCTTTCGAAAATGTGTGTTCCGAGGTAAAAAGAGGTTTCTTCTGAGGACCAGCCAAAAACTTTGGGACGTGATACAACGCCGCAATACCTACAGAGAAATGTCAATCATTGGTTGATTTAATGACAAGACGTTACCTGCAGGAATTTCCAACAAAGGTCATGCAACAAAATATTAATTATGTCATACATAACCTATTGAATTAAATAGAAGCAATTTTTACAATCAAAATTATTTCGAGTTTTTATTTTGACTCCGGTAACAAATTGAACTATGTAGGTGAAGAATATATTTTTCGAAAATTATATTTGTGGATATACTTGATTAATTCTTCTCAAAATAAAAGTTAATTGGATTTTCTATAATGATATATAGGTTTTTACAACAGTAGTTCGATTCATTCTACGTAGTCAAAGTTTCTTTTTCATTATGTATGTCGAAAAACAAAAGTTATTTGGAAGGAAAAATTACTTATATCATCGTTAGGTCGAACACTTTTCAGAGCAGTAGTTAAGAAAAAAAAAGTAAACAAGGGAGCCCTATAGCACATTTGGACTCAAGCTCTAACATCCTTTCCCCTTCCCGTTTCTACTAGAGTCCGCATATTATGTGATAAGCACAATTTTCTGCCAAAATTATTGAAATTTGAAATGAAGCATTACCCAATTAATTATAAATTCAAATATTTCACTTTTTTTTTATTCTCGGCAGTAACAAAACGAAAGGGTAAATGAACTACGAACACTGATCTCTCTGTGTCATTTAAAAAATCATCACTTTCCCTGAATTTCACTAGACAAAGAATGAATTTCACTTTCTTCTTGAATTTCACCCCGAACTTGTCTCACCCAAATCCATGAAAAGCTTCTAATCTAAATTACACAATTTTAAATTGATTTTGTCTCATTACCCTCTATATCTGCACACAGCTCTCTCTCTCTCTCTCACTCTCAAAATCCACTCAACCAAACAAACTCTGTGCAACAAACGACAGCACCCACCCATCACCCAGTAGCACCCGAATAAGGGAGAATGTTAATCAGAACCCGGGGAATTCACCAAAACAAAATAATAAAAAAGGAATCCCAAAAACAATTCGCTGATAAGGGAGCACACCAAACACCGAAAGGACATAAAAATAACCACCACTCCAATCCTCTGCAGTCCGCAATCCTCACAACCACATGCCAAACAGCGAGGGTTCGTCGAGTGTAAATTCGATAGCTGTTGCAAGTTGCACCCCTAATAACCTCCCCCAGGGGTCGCTCAACTGTACACCGCAGCAGAGCGTATACGACTGTGCAAAAGTGAAGAAGTAATAACACTGAATACCATGCCGACATACTATCCCTGTTACCCTACTCGTAGGTACATCAAGCTGAGAGCTGAGCTCGACCGAACTGAGCGATTACTTCGACGAATTCATTTTCTATTGTACTCTATCCTGCATCTGGGTATTTGTGGATTTTTACGATTTTCCAAGGGTGAGGAACTGTAAAGACAGTATAGAGCCCGTCCTGGAGACAACAGAAGCCAAGCCAAACTTATAGACAGACGCTAGACATAAATCTTCAACTTTATGGCATCAATAAATGTCGAGGCGAAAAACGAATTCCACCCTTCCTAGTACGGGCGAAAGAAAGGATTTTTCACCCTAAAATGTCCATTGGCAATAGCACCCCGAAATCTTTGTCTGTGACGCTCTCACTCTTCCCCGTCAAAGAACTTGTGCTAGTATAAGTTTTACGATGAGCGACATGATTGCGTTTCTATGCTCTGAGCACTACTCGCGTCGACTAGGTTGGTTTTTTTTTGGTACACTATTAAATCTACGATCCTTTTGTGTGTGCGTACCGTTTTTATGGGACACTCGTTTTCACCTATAATAGGAAAATTACTCGACGCTGAGTAAAAATGTCGAAAGCATTCCGAGTACTATAAGAAGGGAAGTACTAAACCTAGCCAAGGTGACGTTATCATCCCTTAGCAGCAATCTCGTGAAAAAGGATAATAAAGGATAATATGCATGTGGCGTGGCTCAAGTCCCACTCTCTATACATTTTATTAAAAGTCTTATTTGCACTATATGGCGGGATTAGTTGAGCCACGTAAACAGCGACGTTGTCGGCCGACCGAGAAGTTGGTATCTTTTGAGTAACTTGCAACTTTGCCGTGAGGGCGAGTATTCGTCTATCTCTGGGGATCGCT